>JAWDJE010000001.1:52186145-53386145 GCA_035047345.1 Bradypodion ventrale
GAGCCAAACATTTTGCCAGAGTTGTTCAACCCATGCTTGCATCCAAAGGAGCCGATGAAACTACCCAGCTTTCAATAGTGGCACAGAACAGCTGTCTTACAATTGCTTCTGACTTGAAATCTCTCTGTGTTTTTTCTCCTTTGACTGATCTACCCATCCTTCTAGGGCAGGATTTCTCAAACTTTTAAAGCTGGAGGCCGGGTCATGCTCCCTCAGACAGCTTTGAGGGCCAGATGACCATTTTGCCCTTCCTCCACCACAGGACACTTCTTGGTTTGCTGGCGGGCTACATGAAATGGGATCGCAGACCGTATCCGGCCCGTGGGCTGCAGGTTGAGAATCCCTGTTCTTCTGTCCCTAAAGGCAGAAATCACTAAGAAAGAACTCTGCCCAGGTTGTTACTGTTGATGCCACACAAAACAAGCTGGTAGAAGGATAACTATTCCACTGCCAGCACAGATGTGAACACACACTCAGCAAACTTAAGTTGCCTGGACTCCAAACCAGTGTGTGTGTGTTTGGTACATTGATCTAGTCTTTAAGAGTGGACTGAATCAGAATGTTTTTATTGTGACCCTCTGTTTTATTGCATATATGAAGAGCATTACATTTGCTCTGCTTGATCTCACAAGTAACTGCAAGACAGAGCAATTTCTGCTCATAATGGCCACTCTTACCTCTATGCTTTGAAATGAAATAATTAAAAGCCAGTGTTGTAACTGGCATTCAAACCAGTAACTCACATTGCTCACAAACAGCAGTTCTTGCTTTAGCAAGAGCATTATTCACACCTGTTGCTATGTGAAATAGATTCAATTGTCATAGATTCAGAACCAACATGAGATAATTTGCTTGCTGTGGTGGAACAACCAGCCCTTACCAAGTCAACATGCACAGCACTCAAGGTCATTGATAGCTGAATCAGAGAGTTCCATAAGCATTTCTCTCTGGCTGGTTTTCTTTTAGAAGCAATATTATGTTAATAACTAACCATTCCCAGCTTTTTATGAACTGTATCCTTAAGAAGCTGCCTACAGTAACTGTGCCATAAAGTAGGGACAGCGCTATGGTTAAATGCATGGAAGCTGTTTTATTCACAGGATGATATCAAGTGTCTGGAAAAATTCCCAGTGTTGTGTTGCTGTATGGAGTCAAAGCTTGGACATTGACTAAAGCATCTGAAAAGAAAATCAAAGCTTTTGAAATGTGGATCTAAGGACAGCTGCTAAGGATATCATGGGATGACCATATGACTAATGTAAAAGTGTTGTATCAGATGGATAAAGAACAAGAACTGATTAAAGGCCTTTAAGCAAAGAAAGCTCCAATACTTTGGGCATATCATGAGGAACAACATAAAGTATAAAATACTCCAACTTGCTCTGCAAGGAAAGATCCCTGGGAAGAGAGGCCCTGGAGTCTGGACATAGACTCTCAGGGCTGAAGAACCTGGGAGACTGGTGTGGCATGTCCTTGGAAGAACTGTTCTGAGGATTTAAGAACAGGAAGATTATCGCCATGATGATAGTCAATATCTGGAATGGATACGGCACCTGAAGAAGAAGAGGAAGGACATGTCTCATTCATGTCTCCTTCAACTACCAACAACATTCTAGACGCTTTGCACTTCATTTCTACGGGCGCGTTTTACTTCCACTTCCAGGAGCGACGTGGGCGACGCGGGCTGGATGAATCACAGTAAACCCATTTGTGTGGATTCATGGGGGCTTGGGCTTCTGGGAATTGAAGTCCAAGAACATCTGGAGTGCCAAGGTTCGTCATCACGGGTCTAGACAGTGAAGCCTTCCTTTTCTGTTTTGTAGTGATGGAACCAGATCAAGCAGCAACATCCCACAAACAACCTCAGCCTTATTTCTCTGTCTAACCTGTCTCATTCATTCATCATCATTATCATTATGCAATGACACAAACCCACCAACACTACACACACACTCTCTCAAAATGAACATCTGGTCATCCTGTTTTGGTAAGCAAACAGGAGCTTTCACCAGGATTAGACCTTGTATTGGATCTTGACTTTCTATCAAGAGCGAGTCACTATATTAGTTTTGGCACATATACGCAAGTAGACTTCAGAAGCTGTTTTGAAATGTCCCAATTCAGAAGCTGCTTTTTTGAATCATGGTTGGAGGCTCTTTGGAACAGGAGTGCAACTCCAACCTCAAAGATAGTTATCATGTTTTTTCTCTTTACTGGCACCTCCTTATCTCTCTTTTTCTCTCAGAGATAGCTCTTACCACAGCCACTGGGAAATGAATCTTTTTTTAAAAAAATCTGGCCTATGAATCTGTCTTGACAAAGCTGGACTCAAGACCTGTACCTCTAGTTATTTTTAGAGCTCCACTGCATAATGCAGGAATGGTTGTGTGTTCTCAGATTTTCACTAGTCAGCTGCTTCCAGCTGCAAATAAGGTAGCTTTCTTCTGGACTGCAGTTCAGTGAGAAGAAAACGGAAGTACTCAGAGGTATTAGATCAGCAAAACTAGAGCAAATAAGAAGCTGCAGCACCTATCACAGTCATAACACAGCTACTTACAAAAAAATCACACATGTCACACATAGGGAATTTGTTACAGGTTGCCCGTTTAACCACCACCCTCCTGCAAAATATAAGAAATACATATACTAATGGAACTGTTCACCAGCAAAGAGAGTAAAAGAATACAGTACAATCATTTGCTAAGTGTCGTTGGGCAAGGTACTTGCTCTCTTTTCTCATGACCCTTTCCCTTTGATCGGGGATTGAATACCCCCGATCAATTGTGTACCATGCAGAGAGTGCACTAAGTGCTATATGGTGGTATAGAAGTGTGATTGCTAACTTGAATCTGGCACACCTAAAAACAGGGAATCCCTTCAAATAGAACAAGAAGCCTATTATATACATGCACTGAAATCCATGGCACCTTGGGGACTTAATCATGAATTTGATCTAAGTCGTTTTCTATGAATTTGCAGTTTTTAATATGAGTTGGGAAAGCAAGGTTCTTATTACCACCAGCTCATATTGTTACTTGCAGAATCGGAACACCTTTTTAAGAAACTAACACAGCTGTATTGCAATCCAGTAGTCAGGGAAGCTATTAGAGCTGGCTTTTTTCATCAGTTTGTAACATCCAAAGGCACTCTAAGAGTCTGCAAGAGAGGCCATAGGGATGCAGAGAAAGGGTAAGCTTTGAACTATGAATGCAATCTTGTGAAATATATATAATTAATGAATGGTTACAGTAATTAGAAAGACAAAATATGATGTTATTTTAGAACTCGTTATTTTTATGTAATTTCTGTTATAGATTTATAAGAAAGGATTTATTAAGACTGTTCCTGATGAAGATATTATTCGAAACAGTATCTACCGGAACATTTTTGAGTCATTTGTTAGCAATTTATTGTGTGGCCCTAATGGGAACACGGTCCCCGCCTGCTGGCTTATGTAAACAATTAAGAACTCTCTCTTCTTTTTTTATAGTGGGTGGGATGGGTGGGTGGGATATGTTTTTTTTAAAGTGGGTGGGATATGGGTCTTTTAAAGTGTTTTTATGTGTTTTTAGAACTTGTTGTAATGCCGCCCTGAGTCGGGTTCTACCTGAGTAGGTGGCATATATAAATATGACTATTAAATTAAATTAAATTAAATTAAATTAAATTAAATTAAAATTTACGAGACAATCTTACTTTGTGAATTTCTCTGTGAATGCAACAAGAGAAATAAGAGACTTTACTTACTTATTACTGAGATTTTTATTTTGATGGAACATATATTGTAAATACAAAATATAGTAACCTACGGTTCTAACATTAAAAAAACTGACACCCATTTTTGCCTCTCACGGTTTGCTTGTATCCTGACAGCCTTTCAAGCAGAGGTATGTACTTAGAAAACCAGGACACATAACTCGACTATGGCTGTATAATCACTCTGCCTCATTAGTGGGACCTCACCATGGATCAAGACATCATTATCTTCCATTTGCAGTCCTTCTGTGTTTTCCCACTGCCTGTTCCTTCTCCCTACTATAGAAAATACTGTACAACAACAAAGAGAAAAGGCTGTACCAAGTCTTTTTCCTGGTAATGACCACCACTCTCCAAATTGAAGCGCCTCTTGTATTATCATTGGTTCCTGGCATTCTTGGAAGATCAACAATGTTTTCACACAACAGAAAAGGGGAAGCTAGATCACTGTAGTACTTTTTAGTTATAAAGTAATCTGATCCAAAGTTTAGCCCCATACCCTGGCCTAGTACCAGGCAATGCTGGGTAATAAAGGGAAGACTGTGTTCCCTTTCTCCCCACAAATACAACAATTGGGAAGAAAGGATGATGGAAGCTACATATCCTCAAACTATAAATAGTATTATCAAAACACACCTTTAAGTACAAGACTGTACAATGTAAAGCAAGCTAAACACTCTTCATTGAAAGTGGTAAATAAATATTTCAGCAACAGAATGAATAAGTACATGAAGAGAAACCATATGAGACCTGCACAGAACCCTTCTGCGCAGAAGCCTTCTGTGCATGCATAGAACCGTTCTGCGCAGAAGCCTTCTGTGCATGTGTAGAACCGTTCTGCGCATGCACAGAAAGGTTCTATGCATTGCAGAAGGGTTCTGCACAGAAGGCTTCTACGCATGCGCAGAAGGGTTCTCCGCAGAAGGACATGCACAGTAACTACTCCCCCCACCGGTCAAATTACAGGATGGCTGCAGCCAGCGGTGGGCGAGTGGCTGAAGCGGCATGGAAATACGGGAAATCCTGGCCAATCGGGGATACTTGACAGGTATGAGAGAAACTGAACGATCTCAGTTGAAAAGCCAGCATGTGAATACAGTACACCTCTTCATTGTACAAATTCTTTGTTATACTAGGTGTTCATTATGCAGGGTTCCACTGTAGATTAATGGATAGAGTCAGTCCTACCATTAAGCAGAGTTAGGCAAATGCTACGGGCAACTTTGTGATAGCTGAAAATGATGTGTTAATGTGTTGTTCGTGGTTTACTACTTCCAGGATGTAAGGCCAGGATGCCTGTGATCAGGGATTTGTTGCCTCATGTATCAAAACAATGTGGTTGGCTGGAGGTAGATACTATTCTGTGCACTGGCTTGGGTACTTCAGGGGAATTACTTTCTGTTGTTCTTCGAGCAGCAAAGCATATTGGGTCCAACATAGTGCTGGGCATGAAAAAGGGAAACACTCAATTTTGTAATACCTGTACCTGAAATCTGTTGTCTGAGGCTGCTAACATTCTTTGCCTTATGGTAGAACTGACCCTGACCAGTTAATCTGTTCAAATGTTGGGGGTTTTTTTTCTGTTTAGCTCAAAGTGTGCTTGGCAATGCTGTGTCTCCTCCTATTTGAACTCCATGAAGGGAAAATAAGACAAATTGTGGAAAATAAATAAAATACTACTTTCTATTTATTACGGGCAAAACTGCTCACTGTATATTGTGCCTCTATGTGACTACAGTCAAGAATGCATTGCAGCCTGGGTGGGTTGACTTAACTAAATGTTGAACAGGTTATGAACAGTAGTGGTAAAGAGCATACCTGTCAACCTTCCTGGATTGGCTGGGATTTCATGGTTTTTGGCGCCGATTTGCACCATTTCCCGCCCCGCGCTGCCGAAACCCCGGAATTTGGCAGCAGGGGAAAGGAGGTACTGCACAGCCCTTCTGCGCAGGTCACCTTCTACGCATGCATAGAAGGGTTTTATGCTTGTGTAGAACCCTTCTACACATGTGTAGAAGGCTATGCCGCTTGTGTAGAAGGGTTTTACGCTTGTGTAGAACCCTTCTACGCATGCGTAGAAGGCTACGCCGCTTGCGTAGAAGGCTACGCATGCGTAGAAGGGGGCTACACAAGCCTAAAACCCTTCTACACATGCATAGAAGGCAACCTGCTCAAAACCGTTCTGCACAGGTCTCGGATTGGCTGGAGCCGTGGTTGACAGGTATGGTAAAGAGCCTCATATTCCACCCACACACACCCCAAATAGATCTAACAAGTTAGGAATGGAGCCTGTAGTCTGTTGGAATTGTTTATTTTCTGATTTCCTCTCAAGAACAATTTCTCTCACCTAGATCATATACGGTATAAAGGACAAATAGTGATTTATTTTTTAGATTATTTCTGTTCCACTATGGATACCCTCCATTTGGGTTTTGCAGAAGTAATCTGGATCAAGTTACATGTTTTCAAAATTTTCAGACTGGTAGTCATGTTGCAGCAATTTTTTCTCCAAAATCTTTTTGCATTTAAGAGATTAACAAGGACAGATCATGATCACAACAGAGGGCTCTCCCCTCTTCATTCATGAACTAACAACTTTATCCTGGTATTATATTTGTAGACTATAGCCCATGTTATAGCTCCGTCATCAGCTGGGAGTTTGAAAAGGAGCTCCCTGTGGCCCAGGGAGCTTGAAAACGCCGCTGCCTGCACCGCCATGCCCTCCCGGCTCCATCATCAGCTGGGAGGTTGAAAAGGAGCTCCCCATGGCCCGGGGACCTCGAAGACACCGCTGCCATGAGCCGCCGTGCTCTCTCGACCCGTTATCGGACAGGAGGAGGACAAGGACAGTAACTTTTGATTCTTTTTGGGGGGGGGCGGTTCTGCTGCTGGCGGTCTTTGTGGGGCTTCTGGAATGAGGTTTCCATTTGTTTGAAATGCCTTGATATTATGTATTTTTGTTGTTCTTTATACTTTGTATTTGAATTGTAATTATTGATTGTTGATATTTTGATGCTATGCTTTTGTGTCATTGTGGATTTCTTTGATTATTTATTTGGTATTTGTGATTATATGTATTATTATATTGCTGTAACTGCATTTGTATTGATTGTTGCAGCCGCTCTGAGTCGGCCTTGTGCTTAAATAGAGCGGGGTATAAATCCAATTGATGATGATGATGATAATGTTATGAAATTTATCTTGAATTATACTGTGTGCATGTGCCCACACAAATACAAGTGTCTGTAAACAGCTGAATGATGGTGATAACCAATGAAGTCAGAGGAAAATGAAATGCTTGTAGGATAGAAGCTGTGACTTATTATAGAAGAGCCCCTGTGGCACATTGGTTAAGCAGCAGTACTTGAGCTAAAGCTCTGCTCATAATCTGTATTCAATCCCAATGGACTCAAGGTTGATTCATCCTTTCAAGGTCAATAAAATGAGTACCCAAATTGTTGAGCACAACATGCTAAATACTACCTGAACAACCCAGAGAGTGGTCTAAGAGTTACTGGCAGTATATAGATGTAATTGCTATTGCTATTACATTATTGAAAATGGTAATTGACAATTCCACTTTTGGTAACACAGCCATCCTAGCACTAGTATTCTACTTAGAGCAAGTAGTGCAATGAAATACAATTTTCATATGCATGTACACTCAGGCCCATGGTGGCCATTTGGGACAGCAGAGCAGGACAAGTCCCAATGTGACCCAGCAACTGGTGTCCCCCAGAGGTGGGCAGAATTATTTCACCAGATGACATAATTCACCCTGGCGCAATATATCCACCACAGCCTGCCCCAAGCTGGAACCTTCCAGGCGGCGGGACGCTGTTTCCACAAGGCGGGTATCACCGTGCAATAACTAGCCTCACCCTCTGCCATGGCTGGTTGGTACAACCAGCCCCAACCCTAGCCATGACCTCAGCGGGTCAGAAAGAGTGCGACCCACTGGGCTTCTTTGTGGCGGCAGTGACAACAGCGACAGCAGTAGCAGTGCCGGGTCGGATTCCAAAGATGAAGGCAGGGGGCAGGAGTCTTGGAGGCTTTGTCCCAGCAGCCAAGGAAGGGGCTCCCTGAGGGGAAGGCACACCTGCATCTCTGAGGGTATCCCCACCACCTTTCTAATGGTTCCCGGGGGAAGTCTTCTCCCCCATCACCTTGGCCGCCACTCCTTGCTTGGTTTGCCCGATGCAGCACACAGCAATGTATGGAATTCCCCCCCAACCCCAACCCCCAAATAGGAGTCCCATCACTCCCTGTCCAGTGCCCTCCCATGATGCCCTGCACACCCCTGTGTGTGCAGCACTGTTAAGAAAATTACTGTGCTGCTCTGCAGTATATGTTGCAATTCATTTAAAAGATTTCCTGTTCAATTTTCACGCCCAATCCTTCCAATTAAAAGTTGATGGCACAAAAGACAGCTTTCTGTGTCCTAATGCTTTTCTCACACTGAGGGGCAATACTACTAAATGCTACTAAGATGAGTTGTTTCATGGCATACTGAGACTGCAGCAGTGGCACCAGGGAAGCTCTTGGGCTGACAAGTCCAGGACCATACTCAACAGAAAGCACATGGAGGGGGGTGGGGAGAGAGATGGATAGATTTGGCTTACCATGTTTGGACCTGAATGAGGCAATACACATTACCAAGTGCTTGGAAACATTCTTTTTTGGACTGCAGATCCCAGAATCTTCAGCCTGTGTGACCTACGGCTGAGTAACATTGCCAAATTTACTTAAATATTGATATCCCTTAGTAAATATTCCATTCTCCTCATAGTACCATCAAAACTAGAGTCCAAAATTACCTTACTGTGTCACTGTGGAAGCAGGACTGAAGTGAGATCATACTTCTCTGTAACCTGAAATGACCTGAGGCTATAATGCAATTCCTCAGCAGTTACTTGACTGATTTCAGGGCCAGCTCTGGCCACAGTAGGTTAAATAGCTATTTAGCAGAGGGGATTTTAGCAGGGGAAACTAGCCTCAGGGCAGAGGAAATTAAATAACTAGTTTCTTGGAATTCATGGCTATACAAGGAAATGAAGATAGAAATGGATTACATTATGCCTGGAAGTTAATGGTGAATAAATTAACTCCTTGGAGATGGAACTTTTAATTACTAGTAGTTTGAAAGCAAGAACAAGTAGATAAATAGGTATGCTTCAGCAGGAAAGGTAACAGCATTCTGTGCATCTAGTCATGTCTGCTAGATGACCATAGAAACATCTGCAGACACAGACAGCACTAACACTTTGGCTGTAAACGGAGATGAACACCACCCACTAGAGCTGAACGCAACTGGCTTTGGAGCAGGAGATACCTTTATCGTTATGGAGGAATTTGATTCAAGGGTTACCTCAAGCTCTGCCTTGCGCTGCTGCCTCCTACTTTATGGATGTCCAGGCGATGATGAGATATGTGACAGCAGAATGTACTTTGTCATCTGCCAATGGCTTGTAGGAGTCAGGTTTTTTTTTTTTGAAAAATTACTTTTTGACTGTAAACACATGAGTAATTAAGTATTGTTGGGAGCCTAGAAACTATGACAGCAACTAAGAAAGGATTTTTATTAATTTGCTTAATATGAACTATTTAACTAATTTAATATAGCTATTTATGATCTATTAATGTTATACATTAGCCTGACTAGGAGCACTGACCTCAACATTAGATGGGATGGTCTTGTCCCCCTAAGGACCAAATATGCAACTTGGGAGTCATATTAGATTGCCATCTGAGCCTGGAAGCACAAATTGCAGCAGTGTGTAAAGCTGCTTTTTTCCATCTTTACCAAACAGCTCAGTTGCATCCCTACTTGGAGAGGCGATACCTCATAACACTAGTTATCAATATCTCGTATTGATTACTGTATTGCTCTCTACATGGGGCTTCCCATGTGCCTGATACGGAAACTTCAAAGGGTACAAAATGCAGCTGCCAGGCTGGTCACTGGGGTGAGAAAATTCATACATATCTCCCCAGTCCTGGCAGAATTGAATTGGCTTCCTATTGTGTTCTGTGTCAGGTTCAAGGTGGCTGTGTTAACCTTCAAAGCCCTAAATGGTTTAGGACCTTCCTACTTGGTGGAGCATCTACCCTCAAAAATCAGGGCCGCTTCACTTGCTCTTCTCTTACAACTCAACTCCATGTACTGACTTCCAGGTTTGCTAGAAAGTCCGTTATTCATCAGAGAGCTTTCTCAGTGGTGACTCAGACTAACTGGAACACTTTACCTGGGGAGCTGCATGTGACTGACTCTTTAGGGACCTTTAAGAAGCAATTGAAAACTTTTCTTTTTGAGGAGGCCTTTGGCAGCTTGTTGAGGCTTAAATAGGAGACCCTCCCATCATTGGCCACCCCGGCTAGTGGTCCTTGGTGCTGAATGGATAGGGTGGGTGGTTTTTAAAGTTTTTAAAAACAGTTTTATGGTGTTTGTTCTGCTCTTTTTAATATTGTGAGCCACCCAGAGTGGGAGTGTATCCCAGATGGGCGGGGTATAAGTTTAATAATAATAATAATAATAATAATAATAATAATAATAATAATAATAATAATAATAATAATAATAATAATAATAGTAGTAGTAGTAGTAGTAGTAGTAGTAGTAGTAGTAGTAGTAGTAATAATAATAATAATTTATATTGTCTGAAATCCTGTTGGCAGGGTCTGCCTGCATAATGGGAATTACATCAACAGCAGTGGCAGATTGCTAGTGATAAAAGGCTTCCATTTGGAATTCTACGGTGTGCACAACTTTGTTGCATTGCAATGTGAGGTATGTACTCCCTCCAGTTACAAAAGTAAGCTTTTAATAGATGGCATACTGTCATGGCTGATGATGTCATTCTTGTTGGGTGGGCAGACAGAGCCATGCAACAGGATCTCAGCTCTTTTATTTACTTATATTTGTGAACCACCATGAGCACAAGGCTGCTGCACAAAAACATCTTCCAGCAGAATTCAAGAATGCCTCCCTCCCAGCTCACCTCCCAGCATCTGGGATGGCTGAAGTCAAGCCAGTTCTCTGAATGTGGACCAAAACTTTCCTGTTATGAAATTCTTCCCGGACTCCTAGCTTCCTGGCTGCACTTCCCAGTGTCCTGGCTCTCAGGAGAGTTTATTTAAGTTTGGAACTGTCAGCAGTTCATTTATTGCATCGTACAAAGAGTTCAGGAGAAACTGTTCTAAAATTGCTTTACTTTCCTATACCATACTATGAGCTCTTATGGAGGTACCAACTGGAGGTTTATAAGTGAATGTGAACATTCTGGATTGTTTCATTGTATTTGCATCCTCATTCTTCCGATAGATACCAAATGCCAAAGTTCTGGTCCCCTCCAGCAGGTCTGTCTGGTTCTGGCTTTGTGAACAGCAAGTATTTTTTGCAGCTTCTCCAATGAGATTAACTAGCCTTGGTGACATCCATTATCTTCCAGTTATTTAAACTTTCACTGTTAGTGGTAGCTAGTTAAATTTTACTGCTATTTGTGGCATGTGCTTCTCAAGGAGAAAGTGAGGCTAGAAACCTTTTACCCCATTAAAATATTACACAACATACAATATAAAACTTAAATGTGGAACAGCATATTAAACACACACATGCATAAGACCATTTTCATTAACAATCCTTCCACTCTATACTAAGCAAATTGTAGTGTTTGTTGATATCCTTTTTCTTCTGCAAATTAAAAAGCCTGTTTCCACCCCTCATCCCACCAACTGCCAGAGAGAGTGGGTTAGAGGGGGGGGGGGAGAGAGAGAGAAGGATCCTTTAAGCCCATTTCCACCCCATCCCACCCCATCCCTGTCAGGAGGCGGAGAGGGCAGGATTGGCTGAGATCCATCAGGCAAGAGAGCTCCTTTGGAAGTCATCCTTCATCTGGCTCCCAGCAGTCAGCAGTGGCCACCAAACTGTAGGAGCAGGGGTGAGGGCAGCTTTCAAAATAACCCTGTCTCCAGCCACCAATCCTCTCTAGTCACCAAACCGCATGAGGGGGGCTGTTACCGGCGTATAAGACACACTTCATTTTTTTGGTGTATTTTAGGGGGCGGGGGGGGGATGAATCTTGTTGTTGTTGTTGTTGTTCAGTCGCACAGTCGATTCCGACCCTTTGCGACCCTATGGACCATCGTTCTCCAGGCGCCTCTGTCCTCCACCATCCCCCTCAGTCCTCCCAGTTCTGTGCCCATTGTGTCTACAATACCATCTATCCATCTCATCCTTGGCCTCCCCCTTCTTCTTTTGCCCTTCACCTTTCCCAACATCACGGCCTTCTCAAGTGAATCCTCCCTTCTCATTTGATGCCCAAAGTACTTTAGCCTCATCTTTACTATTTGACCTTCCAATGAGCAGTCAGTGTTGATTTCTTCTAAGATTGACCTATTTGTTCTCCTCGCTGTCCAAGGTACCCTCAAAACTCTCCTCCAACACCACATTTCAAAGGCATCTATTCTTCTGCGTTCAGCTTTCCTAATTGTCCAGCTCTCACATCCGTACATTACCACTGGGAATACCATTGCTTTGACTATTCTAATTTTTGTTTTCAAGGTGATGTCTCTGCTTTTCACTATGTTCCCCAGGTTTCTCATGGCTTGTCTCCCTAGAATCAGTCACCTTTTTATTTCATGGCTGCAATCTCCATCTGCAGTGATCTTAGATCCTAAGAAAGTAAAATCTGTCACTGCTTCTACTTCTTCCCCGTCTATTTTCCAGGAACTGATCGGGCCTGTTGCCATTATCTTGGTTTTCTTGATATTGAGTCTCAAGCCAGCTTTTGCACTCTCTTCCTTCACACCGATCAAGAGATTCTTTAGGTCTTCCTCACTTTCTGCCATTAGGGTGGTGTCGTCTGCATATCTCAGATTGTTGATGTTTCTCCCAGCAATTTTGATCCCATATTGTGATTCCTCCATCCCTGCATTGCGCATTATGTGCTCTGTGTATAAGTTGAATAAGCAGGGTGACAGAATGCAGCCTTGTCTTACTCCTTTTCCTATTCTTATACACTGAATCTTATACACTGGCAAATATGGTTTGCTGTATGGTTGCTGTGAAAAAAGCGTACAAATCCATCCCTGCAATGCATAAACAGTGAGTCAAATGCCCATCTGAACAACCCCCCAAATCAACCTGATTGGGTCCTATAACCAGCTCTCAGGGGGGGAAAAGCAATTCCATTCCTCTTTGGTTCTCTTTTCATTTTGAAACCAAAACAGGCACAGACCTTTCCCATCAACCGTTACATTAGTTTCTTCATAGGAGTTTAACAGGCCCTTGGACTCATCATACCATTTGAAGCAAGCACCGTTTGGATGTAACACATTAATTTAACCTGTTAAATCAGGGGTTTACAACATACGGCCCACAGGCTGGCCCTGGCTCCTGACACCATTCCATCCGGCCCACAGCAACGACCCTGGAAGTGGAAGCAGACGTGTTTATGACAGCTGCAAATGCACCCATGCATGCACAAACACACATGCCTGCCATGGTTTACAGCAACGTTTGCAAAAGGTGGAAACCATGTGTCTGGCCCATGGCACGGTCTGAAGGGGAGTTGTCTGGCCTGTGGCACTGTAAGGTTGAGAGCCCCTGTGTTAAATATTAACATTGCTACTTTTGAATTAAACAAGGAAAAATCAATCTAGTCTTAAAAGAATGTCCTGGAAGTAATGCATTACAGAAGTTATTTTAAAATCATTAATCTCTAAGTGCATCCATCGGTTTTCCTTCTAGTTAAAACAAAAATAGCTGTGTTTAATTTAATGCATTAAAATGAAGCATTATTTTCAAAGCCAAATGGTGTATGGTACAAAACTAGTTGAAAAAACCATTTAGAAAACTTTATAATAATTGGTATATTTGTTGATTCTACAGATACAGCTTTTTGTAAACTGCTCCTGAGGGAATCTAAAGATGAAAAGCTTTCAAACTGGGTAGGCTTTGAGGAGTTTACTTGAAACAAGACTGATTCAAGAAGACTTGATTTATTTTTGAAACTGTGATAAGAGAGTTACACCTTTGAATTATCAACTTGTGTTACCAGTGCATGAGAAGTATCATCACTAGGTTTTTTCTGTTTCCATGATACATTTTGGCAAAAACATTTACAAACTGTACTTTTGGATTACAATAAATTCTTTGCAGACACCGCTGGAGAAAGTGTTGATTCACTGGGACTTTTATTGCCTCAAATGGTTTTTTCAACTTATTTTTAAGCAGGGCAGGGAGTTGAGCACAGGCATTGTATTTCATTAGCCCTAGATTAAATGATGCCAAACACTAGAATTGGTGAATAAATTTTGCTGCCTCTCTGGCAATTAAAATAAAAATCACCTCCTCCACCTCAGCAACACTCTGGCTCTGAGTTGCATGTTGCTTGCTTAGGTGATTTTACCTGGACACTGTGATCATTTATTTCTGTTCTTCTTGTGCCTTTCCCCATAATCAGGATGCCTAGAAACATTTACCTTCTTTGGCCATTGTGTTATCAGAAGCCTCCTCTTCCAAGGTTCAGACTTGGCCTTAAATTTCCAGAAAAGGGATATTGATCACCTGGCAACCCTAGCAACTTACAAACAGGACAAATATCTTTGCCATTCTCACCACCCTGGAAGGATGAGTGTTTGACTGCAGTAACAAAGAGAATTAAGGCCTCGGTGAGGGAGGGATGTCTAATGATAATCTCAGATGTACAGTCTGGCTACGGGAAGAGACTTTACCCTCCAGATTGCCAGCTCAAATACATTCTTATTTCCATTGTTTCCTGGAAAATTTCTTCTCTCTTTGACCTAGCAGTGTGAATATCCTTTCTTTCTTTGTTCATGCCTTTTGTTAAACTATGGTGGTGTGAACACCATCTGATCCAATTTGAATCAACTACTTGTCATATAAATCATGACCGATCCTACCATGCTTTTCTTCCCTTTCCTTGTTCAGACCACTTCACAGAGCCATGCTCAGGTAAAGTGAGTAATGGACTTTCCATTTTGCCAAAACCTAGCACGTTTGTTTGTTTGTTCCTTCCTTCCTGTCCCTGCCCCTAGAAGCCAGAAGTCATGTTCATGGAAGAGCATGTTGGGGTATGACAGATGTCCCTTTAGTGATGTCCTCCATTCACTAATCTATATTGCTCAAGTGTGGTCATTTACTTGTCAGTTCAAATGTCCTGAATGTATGGCACCCATTTACTCTGACACACACGCACTCAGATACCCATGGCAGGGATAAAAGTGATTCTGAAAACAAATTTCAGCAACAAGCTTTTTAAAAAATGAAATAGAAAATAATAGCAGGGGCCTTGGTACTCCTTCAGTCTATCAAATCAAAGCCCAATGACAACAGTCAGACATCCATCTCGCATTCAAGCCCCCTCTGTATTCTAAGTGTAAAGAAAACTCACTGTAGCAACTTCAAAGAAAAAGCAAGAATGTTCTAGAACAGTGATGGCTAAACTTGGCATGCCAGATGTTCTTGAACTTCGATTTCCAGAAGCCCTGATCAGGAGGAGTGCTGACTTGGGCTTCTGGGAATTGAAGTCCAAGAACACCTTGGGTGCCAAGGTTGGCCATCCCTATTCTAGAATATAACTAGTCTAATACATTATGTACTACCTTTCCCTGGCCATGGCTCGAAGGGAAATGGTTTCTTAGTCAGGTGGACGAAGAATAAATAGAACCCAGTGAGGTTGATTTGAATCTTCCCCAGAGCTAAGCATCTGGGGTTCCCAAGAGGAGTTTTGGCTTCATTTGACTCTGGCTTCATTTGTTATAACTTCTTTTCCTGCAGCAAATAGGATCAAGTATGTTAGCTAAAAGATCAACATTTAAATGCCCCAAATGAGCAAGCCTCAGTAATTTGCAAGGCTACTCTAACTGACCTGAGCATACCAGTGATTTCCTGAAACACCCTCTATCTGTTCCGGTAATGAATATCCCTACCACACTTCATTTGGACACTTTTGTTTCTGAACCCAGTGCACATTCTACATACATCAGTTGTGCAATTTTCCCATACAGGAAGACTCTTTCTCTTTCCCTTACATAGAAGGATCATGTTCAAAGAGGATAAATGATTTTTACAGGTTTCCCAGAGAAATCATTAAAAGCTGTATCTTATTTTTGTTTTTGGCCGTAAATTGTCAATCACAATACTACATTTTCCTCCCTCCAAGTTGTCTGTTTTGCCAAGCATTACACATTCTTTATCCTGCATTCTTTCCAAGAGTATCTGTCATTTGCAAACCACTGAGATAGCTTTATAAAGTTGTTGAAAGAGTCATGCTTTATCATTTCCTTTCCTCTAGCTAGGTTCTGATGGGCTACTTTTTCATTCCCTCCTTCAGTTCTTTTGGCACATTCATTTCCAATATGAATCATCCCCCTTTTGGCTTCATTGTTCACTGATAATATTTTTGCAGAAAGGTTTCTTCAAAATCATGACCGATCCTTCAAAAACTGCTGTAACTCATGCATTTTCCAGATTATCTGGCATGTTTCTTGAACAAAGTCATTCCAGAGAGAGGCCGGACAACACTTTACTGCTCTTTCCCCCAAAATACAACAAGATGAGTTTAAGGAAAGAAGACACATGGGACATGATTTGAGAAGAAAGCATCAATTGACTTGAAGTGTTAATTTCCAGAATGTTAGATTCAGCACATTATCTGAAGATTAGTGTTCTGCATAGGAAAAATGCAAGTATGGGAACACTAGAAAAGTGTAAAACTTTCTTGGGAGGAAGAAGTGATGATCACACTAGTTTCTTGGAGAGAGAAAAATAACAAAAGCTTTTGTGACACCTGAAACACTTATGTATTGTATTTGGCATAAGATCGGCTGGACTGCAGCCCTCTTCCATCAGATGTGTGAAAACTGTATACCTGCTATTTTATTTTATTTTTATATACCACTTTCCTCGTCTAACAGACGACCCAAAGCGGTTCACAATATAAAGAACATACAGAAATACAATATTACAGTAGTACAAGGCAAAAATACCATTTTACAAGAAAAAATGCAGAATTACATAACAGCATACAATAGGGGAACAATACAATTTCAGGGTACAATATCATAAGTAGCAAGTCATAAAGGAGGGGGGAGGTCAGAGCCATGGCTCAATGACCTTAAAGAGGACTTAACAAGGACTGGGCTCAACTACACATCGGAGCCCAGCTTCAAGTCCTCAGCACGTCAACCCCCTGCGGCAAAATCCAGACAGGTGAGAAGGCGCAGAGAAGGCTCAGATGAGCTGCAACAGTGCACGGCTTAAGTCCTCACCAAGGCACAGCTGAGCTGCTCCCACCTCCCCCAACCGGCCGGGCTCTGGAGCCGAGATGGAAATGGCGGCTCTGGGGGCTCCACAGCGGGCGCTTTTTATAGCCCCGCTGGGACAAGGCACAGCTGGACTGCTCCCACCTCCCCCAACCGGCCAGGCTGAGGGAGGGAGCCAAGATGGAAACAGCAGCCTCATGGAGAAAGCTTTGACTGCAACTCTTTTCTGAGAATGCATTTTCCCTGAAGCAGAAAAAAAGTCACTGGTGTGAATTTGTTGAAGGTGGATCCCATCTTGCCATGTAGTGACCCACACACTGTGGTCTCGGAGCCATCTTCCATGGCACACTTGAAGCGTGACATGCAAGATTTAATACCAGGACTGCAATAGACTGCTGCAGACTTGAGGATATGGACAAGGTCCGCCTTCACAGCCAGTCCACATGGCATGGCCTCTTCCTCCCCCATGACCATTGGGAAACAGAGTACCTCCTCTGCTCATTTTGCTGTTGGGCCCACTATGATAGTTTTCAGTGGCATTTTCTTTCTTTCTTTATAATAATTTTTATTAAATTTTTTAACAAATAAAATACAAAACACAATACAAGAGAAAGAAACAACATCATACTAAAGAAACAATGGAAACAATGGAAAAAAATATACACACCAATCCTAGTACATTTTTATACCTATCTTTTTTAAATCAAAATCTTAACACCATCCTAAAAAAATATTTTAAAAATCTCTTAAATTATGACTTAATGGTTATTCTCTAACATTAGCTAATGTTCCAATACTCATTTCCCCAAAAAGTCATAATATGCAATTATGGATAGGATGGGGAAAACAAAGGAAAAAAATATACAATAATACAATTATAAATAGTCATCACCCAGTGTTTATTTACTTTGCCCTGGAGAGCTCAGAATATCTCATTATTTTATTTCCAAAATTCACTCAGAGGCATTTTCTCCACTGAGGGGGCCATCACCTCACCTTAAGGGGCTCATCCGCCCATAGCCATTGGCCCCTTTAGGGAGTCAGGTTAGTTAACCATCGCCTGACACTTGGCATTGAGTCACATGGAGAAAGCAAGCCAACTTAATTAGGAGACCCCTTTTAGTCCAATGTATGTATTTGTTTCCCCTGTGTTAACGAAGGAGCCAGCAGAGAAGGAAAGGGGAAAGATCATGCAAGAAAGAGAGATGGATCATTGCATGCATAAGATATTGGTCACTTTTGCATCAAACTGATATATTTAAGAGAGTGTTCTCCAGAGTCACCTCAATATGTTTTGCTGCCTGAGGCAAAGAAAGGACGTTTATGTACAGAAGCTGTTTGCATTGTTACTCGGATCTTTCTTCAACACTAAATGTAAAGGTAAAGGCTTCCCTTGCTCAAAAGCCAGTCATATCAGACTCTAGGGTTCAGTGCTCATCTCTGTTTCAAAGCCTAAGAGCCAGCACTGTCTCTATCTGTAGTCGTTTCCGTGGTCATGTGGCAGGCATGACCAGACACCGGAGCACACGGAATGCTGTTTACCTTCCCACCAAAGTGGTCCCTATTTATCTACTTGCAATTTCTTGCTTTCAAACTGTTAGTTTGGCAGGAGCTGGGACAAAGACAGGAGCTAATTCCATCCTGCAGTACTCAGGAATCAAACGGCTGACCTCTCGCCTTCCACTCAGTGTCTTAGCCATTTGAGCTACTGCAGTCCCTTTCTTCAACACTAATGAAGGACAACTGGGGTAAACAGAAAGAGCCTCCTGGAAGATTATTATTTTTTTTGAACTACAATTGCGCATACCCTGGTAATGACAACCTTGTATTGCCAGCTAATCTTTCTCACACTAGGTCAGGTGAAAGGAACTGCTGAATGAACTCACCTAAAGATTGCCTTCATTTTGGCAGTTTCATGTCTGGCCTAGACATGGAAGACAAAGAAGAACAATGTCCTTCACTCAAGGGCAGTAGGACAATTTGGGAGGACAAGAAAGATTAGGTGACCCTCACCATTCTGTGGTCCAACTGTAACCCAAAGTACCTAGGAGTGACCCATGAATGGTCCCTAACCTAGAGGAAACACTTAAGAAAAACCATGGATAAAATGGAAACCAGAAATAATATCCTACACAAACTTTCTGGCACTAGCTGAAGAGCAAGAACCACACTGGAATATCCAACGGCTGAGTATTGTAGCCCTGGGGACTGCAGTGGCTCAAGTGGCTAAGACACTGACTGGGAGGTGGAAGGTCAGCAGTTCAATTCCCCAGTACAGCAGGACGGAATGAGCTCCCGTCTTTGTCCCAGCTCCTGCCAACCTAGCAGTCCAAAAGCAAGAAATTGCAAGTAGATAAATAGGGACCACTTTGGTGGGAAGGTAACAGCATTCTGTGTGCTCTGGTGTCTAGTCATGCCTGCCACATGACCACGGATATGTCTTAGAAGCAGACAGTGCTGCTCTTCGGCTTTGAAACAGAGATGAGCACTGAACCCTAGAGTCGGATACGACTGGATTTCGAGCAAGGGAAACCTTTACCTTTACCTATGGCTAACCAGTGTGCATACAAAAGCAGTGGATATCCAGTTTAACCATACTATGAGACTAATATCAGAAGCCATTTAGTTGGCACCTCTTGACTAGCTACCAGTGTTATACAATATACCACCCCCACACCTTAGAAGGCAGTTAGCTTTAAAAAGGGAGTGGCAGAAGTGAAAGACAAACTAACCATTACCTGTACACAAGGACTTCCACAATCAAATATTCAGACTCAAATCTCAAAAACAGCCATGGAAACCTGGACAGCAACTAGTCAGGGAAGACTCTGGCATTCAGGCAACTTGGCACCAGGAGTCAGCAACTTCTAATCCAGACTTGTTCAATTTATTGTCCAATCCAATCCAATGCCCTTATGGCTTTGATCTTCCAAGGAAAAATGGTTTTTTTTTCTTGTAAGATGCATAATCGGATTTGAACCAGGACAGGTGCCAATATTGGAAACACAAAAATGGAGCTAGTCAATAATTCTAATTGCAACTGTGGGTATGCACCACAAACTTTACATCATATTACGATGGAATGTCCCCTTAGAAAGTTCCTTGGCTCCTGGAACCACTGTTCAATAGCTAAATGTCTTAGGCTAAGTCCCTTTAGCATCTGCTCATATATAAGGGTTACTGTATTTCACTAATTACCTAACATTCATACCCAGAGTTTTAAAATATTGTAGAATTTGTTGGTTTTATTTTATATATATTTAAAGGATGTTGTATTCTACTGAAATAAACAAACTTATGTCTTCCAAGAAGGGTGAATGTTCAGAGAACGCTAGAGAAACATCAAGGAGGGCTAACATTTCTAGAGATGTTCTGCTGTTATTAATTTGTTGTCTATGCACAATCCACAAGGCACATTTTAGGCTGAAATATTTCTTGCTGCTTCATGTCTTGCCATAGCCATAGTAAATCCATGTCTCTCAATGATATTAAAGAGAGGGATCTGAGTCTGTTTCTGATGTTGCTTTGTTGTCACTCAGTGGCTACATCTCTCATCTAATGGCTGATGTAAATTTGCTGTTCCCTCCCCTACACATTTGATCAAAGGGATTTTAACCTGTGGGAAAGGGCTCCATGGAGACTTTTGAAGCGCTGGCAGTAGCACAGCTAGGACACGCAGGGATGGCAAAGTTGCAATGGTCACGATTCGCCAACCTCAGCACTCACACCAAGTAAGTAAGTAGCTTGTTGCTAGCCCAAATATGACAGGTTGACATCATGGTTGTTTTCAAAGCCAGAAGAACTGTAGGAGAATAGGAGATAAAATGGTGGGGTATTATGATTTGATATTGGTTCCAAATAAAACTATGAGCATGGCAGAACTCATAGGTCCTAGTATCCCCTGCCTGTTTTGTCAATGATAAAAGACTGTGGTGTTTGTAGTCCAAAAATCTGATAGGCCATGGTATACCTTCACTCTCTTAGAGTGAACCACTGCATGTTGAAGATTCAGGTATACAAGATATCCTCAGCATAACAGTTTCTTGGTTACCACAGTGGTCCAGAATCAATTCCAGATTTTTTTGCAAATGAAACATGATGCTATTACCATATGTAATGAAATTCTGGATAACTGAGCTGTTAGACTTACATCTGTTCATAAGTAAGTCTTGTCTAATTCAATGGAATTTACTCCCAGCTTCATGTGCATGGGGTTGGAAGTTCAATGTTTTTGGGAAAATACTATAAGAATGTGCATAATTGTAGCCTATGCCAATTTTCATTGACAGTTTACACTTATTTTTTCAATGTATGCATGAAATAAAATATATCCAAGTTGAAAAATGTAAGTAACTGTAAATGTATTGGTTACAGACATACATGCCAGAGAGAACTTTAATTACAGAAGTAAAGACTGTGATAATTAAAGCAAGGGTGTAAGGCCTGAGGCCATTCAAATGTTGCTGGAGTATATTTTCACATCATTTATAGGGTGTCTCAAAGGTCGCCATACATAGGAAAAACAGATATCTTGGAACGTGTTCACCATGAGTGAGGGAGAAGACTGTGTGTGTAGAAAAAGGTGGCCAACACATAGAGTATGGCTTCTTTTGGGAAATCCAGCAACATCTGGAGAGCCACATGTTCTCCATCCCTATGTTAAAGCATGAAATATGTACAATAATTACAGGGACCATTCACAAAATAGTGTTGATAATGCAAACATCCCTGGATTAGAGGGGCAATTAACTCCTGGGTGCACCCTAACACAAAATGAATCCCTTCTGCATTTAAAATGGCTGAAATTCAGTTTGTGTAACTTTATGCTGTGCAGTAAGGATGACATCTTCAGCCAGTGATGGGAATCTTTAATTGTACTTAATTTAAAGCTTCCTCCCCTCCAGGTCCTGAGGCTTGGTGGGGTTCCTTTTGCTCTGTGGAAGCCTTTGGGAGTGGAGTGGGAGGTGGGGAACCTTGCATATCAGAAAATCAATGCTGTCTAGTCATCAACAGTCCATTGGCTGATCAGTGCTTTGGAGAATTGATTTAGGCTTCTAGGAATCGATGTAAAAAACCAAAGGTTGGGAAACACTGGCTTAAAGAGATATACTGGAGTGGGTTCAGAATTCTCATTCTTAAAAAAAATCACTCTTGAAATTGCTCTTTTTAAGGGGATATTTTGTGAAAACCAGCCTTCCACATTCTTTCTTTTGGTTAGAGTGTTAGGTTGTCACTCACAAGACCTTGGTTCTAATCCTCATTTGGCCTGGTAACTCATTAGGTAATCTTAGACAATTCAGACCCTTGGGTATACAATTAGTTCTTAGTGGTTAAACTGCAAAACTGTAGTAAAAACTGGTATTTATCTAAGCTTGATCCTGAAGAGTCCAAAGTTGACTCCCACCCTTCTGTGGTTGGTAAAATGAATACCTAGCATGATGGGGGGAAACTGAAGTTTGTACAATTACCTTATGAACTGTCTAGAGAGTGTTTAGCACTATGGGATGGCATATAAATATGAGTGGTGCTTGGATCAAAAGGGTGGGGTATAAATGTTAACCAACCAACCAAACAAACAAACAAACTGATTAGACCCACTGAATCAATGATGCTTTAAGTGTTTTCTTACCATTCATCCCATAGTTAATTCAATGGGACCACCTTAGTTGTCACTAGCAATTAGAGACTCCAGAGTGTGACATACCTTATGGAATTGCTATGATGAAAAAACTGAGAAGGAGAATAGGTTGTACACTTCATTTGAGTTGTAGGTAAGCTAGCATAGAAGTGCAACAGATATTATTATTATTATTATTATTATTATTATTATTATTATTATTATTATTATTATTATTATTATTATTATTATTATTATTATTATTATTATTATTATATTTCTATACCACTTTACTTCCCCTATGGGAACTCAAAGCGGTTTACAGAATACAAAATATAGAATACAGTGTACAAAATATAAATTCAAACAATAAAGCACATATCAATCATAGCAAAAATACAATTTGTACATATGATACACAATTTAGCATTGAAATATCAATGGCCAACAGTTAACAGAGGTCCAAATCCTAAGCAGAGCCTGGGCTCGCCGCTACCAGCGGAGCCCCAGGACTCAACGCTACCAAATGGAGACCCAGCTCAATGTTATGGACGGAGTCCAGCTCATGTCCCAAAACAACAGTGGCGTCCATGACAAGAGTTCTTATAAGCCATAACACTGCACTCAACTGCTCCCACTCCCACACGGCCAAACACACCAGGGGAGGAATCCCAAGGTGCCACTGGTCTCCCTCCGGTAAACCACTGGACAAACATAGCCAAGATAGCGGCACAAGCTTTTGGAGGTGCCCACTGCCCTCTTGCAAATGAAGTCACTCTCCCCTCTGGCCCCACCGGCCAAAAGAGGGCAAAAGCAGGAGTCCCAAAATGTCCATCACTGCAGAACCTCTCCGCCCAGCATGGAGCCTCAGCATTGGTGGTGGCAGCGGTGCTTTTGAGGGCTTGGGTCGGCCACAGCTGTTCTTACTCCCCTGCTGACTGGCCAGGCCAGGGGGGAGGAACACGGAGCCTCAGCGTCAGTGGTGGCAGTGGTGCTTTTGAGGGCAGGTCGCCCACAGCTATTTTCACTCCCCCGCCGACTGGCCAGGCCGGTGGGGAGGAACACGGTGGCAGCGCTTTTGAGGGTGCGGGCCGCCCACAGCTGTTCTCACTCCCCCGCTGACCGGCCATGCTGGAAGCAATAAATAAATAAATATTCAGCAGTCAAGAATCAACAGAGTAGCCACTTTCTATGCTAGTCTAGTAAAGTTGCAATTCCTTTTCACATTTCTGAAGTGAATAATTAGTGTGATTTTATTTTTCATCAGGATTCATTTGTCAGAGAAACATGAAAGTTTAACTACGCATGACAAGCAGCTGGGGCTAGACAGCTGTGTTGTGTTCCATTTTCACATTTTGAAACTTCTGGTTCATTTTATGCAATGTGTCCTTCATAGGAGCACCAAAAAAATCAAATAATTGGTCCATTGAACCGAGAATTGCCTTCACAGACTGGAAGTTGCTCTACCAGTTTTCAGATAGAATCTTTCCAGGCTGAAAAGTTTCAAGAGTTTAACATGGAACCTTTGCATCTAAAACTTGTGCTCCTTGCAGTTACATACCAGATTGGGGCACACCCAAAACTCCAAGCAGGGAGTTGTTAATTAGCAATTCAGAAGCTACTTCAAGTTATACTGTCTGTCTTTCCCAGGCATAACTAATACACAGGTGTATTTTAGTTGGATGGTCTAATATTGGATCTGGTCCCAAAATAAATATACGTTAAAAACTGTAGTTTCTAAAGAATTAAAACATCTCTCTTGTCTGACACTAGCTCTGAGGATAGTCAGTTGTGGATTAGATATTTTAATCTTGATTGTTCTTTAGTCATTTGATTATCTGACTATCTTGGAATCCATATCAAAATTTCCAGCACTGGTTTCAATCATTTCTTGACTGATGTTTGTTTCTTTAGACCAGTGGTTCCCAACCATTTTTTTGGCCATGCTCTACCTAAGCCTCTCTAAAATCCTGATCCCCCCATGATATATAATTCTTATTATTCAAAAAGTAAACTCCTATTTAAGCAGAGGAAGCCTAAACTGCCATTCACTGTTAATAACTCATTCCTGAATTACTCCCCTTAAAAATCAAATTGTCCCCTGTGGGGTGTGTGCCCCACATTGGGAACCATGGCTTTAGACCCTAAGTATTGGCCTTTTGCATTTTTTCATAGGCAAGCTCATATGCCTCTCTCTAACATGCACACTTTTTTCACACAGGCAATGCCAATAAAGAGTGGATGACTGGAAGTGCATGTAATCCAGACAAAGAGAGAATGAAACATATGGAAGAGTTTCATGACAGAGACCCCGCCCCCCACATGGTTAAACAGAATCTTTCTGAAGAGTGAATTAACTTAAAATTTCGGTCATGATTTAAATCAATTTGATTACTCATGTGTATCTTAAATAACACCTAGACTCTGCCAGGTATACAAAGTTTGAAAGTCCTAAGCATATGGCCTCTTCTTTTGCATCTCACTAAATATCTTTGTTGGGACTGTTGTGGCTTAGTGGTTAAGACGCTAAACTTGAAGATTGGAAGGTTGATAGGCCAGCAGTTTGAGAAACAAGTGCTGCATGACGGAGTGAGCTTCTGCCTTTGTCCCAGTTCCTGCCAACCTAGCTATTCGAAAGCAAGAAATTGGAAGTACCTGTAGATAAATAGGTAACAACATTCCGTGCACTCCGGTGTCTAGTTATGCCTGCTACATGTCCACGGAAATGCTCTTTGGCTATAGAGAGAGATGAGCAAGGGTGACATTTACCTAATACCTTTGTTATTCTAATCTATAACCGATAATGAAAGAGCTTCTTTGGTTGTGACAAGAGGGATCCCAAACCAAAACAATGTTTTAAAAATCATTTTGTTTGTGTTTTACTGAATGGCAAAATAAATTCTGCAAGGGAACAGCAGGGGGCAAGTTCAAGTCAGTTTACTGCAAGAATGAGTAAACAAGCAGTAAGTAAATAGAAACTCATAGCCTATATTGACCTTCTGGTTTCTTCTTTGTCTGGCAAGTTTCCTGCAGCTTTCCCTTATATTGTTGACATCCCACAGATAACTACTGCAGGACCTGACAGCAAAGATTACTGGAGCAATTTTGTGGAATATCCAATTCTATGAAGTCAAAAACAGGTGGGAAAGAATTCAAAGAACTTCCTGTTATATGCATGTCTACCTTTCTTCCATTTCAAAAACCATGAAACCTAAATGTTGGATTGGGGCCGTGGAGCGGCCATGGGGTCCCGGAGGAGACTGGTCAAGTAACGACACGAGACAAGGTGGAGCGAAGACCAGTGGTTTATTGAGGGAAAATCATCATCATATATAGGAATTCAAGGCAGTGTGTGATAGAATCGTCATCTGACAGAAAATCACATCACATGTTTACCCGGGTTAATTGGGAATCTCTCTCGGGGAAGTTAATTAACTAAGGCAAACACTGGCAGGGGAAGTCCATTGTTCCTAGCTTACACAAGAGTAAATATGGCCACTATTTACGCTAGGGCTTGGGGTAATCCGCAGGTGTGGTATTACCTATTTCCTAACTGCTTAGTTAGACATTCAATTTCCTCCTGCTTGGACTGCCTGTCAGGTCAGATATGGGTGAATCAATCTTATGACTATTAATCCGCTCCCCAATTTCTGTCCCCGCAGAACCCAGAGGCCCGGAGTGTGCTCACGTGACGTAGCCTCTGCCAGGGACAGTTATGCCAATTGTGCTCGCGGATACCGCACCTAAACATGTATGGTTTTGGTGCATATTGTGGTACTTTAGCTGCAGAGGTTCCTGGATGCAGCAAATGGGTAGACCAAGCCTCTGGGCTGGACTACAGAAAGTTAGATTATTAATCTATAGCAATGGTGGTGAACATTTTAGGGACCAATAGTGCCCAAAAAGTGGAGAAGATGGGGGACAGGCCTCACATGTGCCAGTGACATCACATGGGTATGTGCACATGCACCACATGACATCGACATAGGCCCGCCCCCTCTTCTACCTGCCCTCTCACAGGCAACCCCACACACACCACTATGCCCAACCATGGGTGGGCCCCATCCCCTGCTATAGTGGGCAAACCCCTCGCCCCTTCCTGAGTGGCTGTGGTAGAGCCCCTCCCCCACTTGGTAGGTATTGGCACTCCCCTCCTGCCGCAGGCCTGTCTGGGGCTGTGCCAAGCCTTCTAGAGTCCAAACATTACCCGGGGTGAATGGCGTTTTGGCTCTGCAAGGCATAGCCAGCCTGTCTGGGGCTCTGCCATGCCTTCCGGAGTGAAATATCATGGGGAGGGGGTGTTTTGGCTCTGCAAGGTGTGGCCAGCCTGTTTGGGGCTCTGCCATGCCTTGCAACAATCCAAGAATTCAATCACAAAACCCAAAACAAATCTAAACATGCAAGGTTGAGGAGCATGTTGTGACGTCTCATAAGTGGATTGGTAGACCAGTCCATTGTCTTTGAAACCAGGAAGCTTGCAACACAAGTTGGATTTTTCAGATTCATCTTGTGGCAATGGTATCAAATTATCTGTTCCTACCAAGGAAAGCCTGGCTTTGATCTCTGCACAATTTTTCATCTGTTTGCTTCACATCTTGATGTGTTTTGTTGTGAAGATGAAAAAGGATAACTTCAAGTTTTCTCTTTGAATGAAAACTTAAAATTCCATGTTAGAAGTTGTAATCTTTAAAGCTCCCCATAGTCTTTTTGTTACTCATTCTTATAATACAGTGGTTCTCGACCTACAGCCCACAGGCTAGACCAGGCCCTCAGTGCCAGATAGTCCTGCCCCATCTTCACTCCAGCTGCGGCTGCTGCCACTGATGAAATTGGCTGTGGACTCATTTACAGCCATTGTAAAAGCATTTACAACAGCCGTGGACTCATTTATGGCTGTCATAAATGTGTTTACGACAGCCATGGACTCATTAATCAAATGAATTTACAACAGCTTTAAATGAGTTTCTGGCCGATTCTGGCGGCAGAGGCAGGAGCACCAGTCTGGCCTGCCAACTGTTTGAGGGAGTGTGATCTGGCCCTCAGCTTGAAAAGGTTGAGAACACCTGTAACTTATTTATTTAAAATGCAAGTTCAAGTCCCCATTCTGATACACAAAGTTCACTTGATGATCTTGGGCTAGACTTCTTCTGACTAATCTCTTGATGTTGTTGTTGCAAAATTAAAACTGGGCTGACCGGAGGAATGGCAGTAAGTTAGTATAACTATTTTTTTTTAAAAAAACCCACTGATCATCTAAAATGTATACATACATAAATTACATGTTTACATATTCACATTCTACTGTTCCTGCATTCAGCAGTTCGAACAGCCCTGTCATGCCTCCCTGAAGACCATGATTAAGAGCCAGGCATAGCCCAGGCAACTTTGAGGGAAACCTTAACAACTTACTCTTCCACCGGCAAAGCACTATAGTGCATATACCTGTATATCTGGCATAATGACTCACTCAATAAATCAGCTGATTAAAATGAATTCATTTCTGAGTTGGACCTTCAACAAAGGCCTTCAAGATGCATATTTAATTCCATCCATAATGCCATATACAGAAGTGAACTGTCAGTTAGCTAGTTGCTTCAGCACATGCATGACATTCATTTCCCATCCTCCATGGAAATGTCAAAGCTGAGAATGTTTTGCTGAGCATTCAAACTTGAGTAAGATTTTCTGACTCTCCCTCCACAAAACCTTACAATGACACCTTTATTTCTACATCACTGAGAGCTAAAACAAAAAACAAAGGAAAAACCCCACAGATTTTTATGAGCACAGTGGATGGAAACCCTCACCTTAGGAATTCTTATTTGGGCTCTTGCATTTAGACTCACTGGTGCCTCTTTTATACCTTTTCTATTTATAAGCTTTTCCTCAACATCATAAAACAGCATGGAGACATCATAAGAAGGGCGTGTTTTTCTTAAGCACAGCATATCATCTGATATTTTCAAGTATATCATCAATTGTGGAATGGGGCTTGTTCATGCATATATTTATTTGGTGTAGGGGTGACCCAGCCTGCGTCCCCAAAGCATCCCTAGCTTACCCCAAGAATTGCCCTTAGCCCATAGCCCCCACCAGCCCTTGACAAGAGGAGGCCAGGTCGGTGCCCAAAGGCATGACCACAGCATGAACTCCTCCTGGATTAGGCTGATAAGTGCGAGTCCCTTATCGGATCCACAAAGACTGCTTCCCTAGTCATAAACTCCTTATCTTCCCTACCAGACCATCTTCATTACCCCATCCCACAAACCCTTGTTTGCCCCTGTTTCCTGGTTGCCCTCTGACATGTAGGTCTGCTAATCTATAACCAAAGTACACGAAACCCATTGTTCCCCCCTTTTCCTCTAGCCTGTGATGGACGTGCAGTAGCTCTAGGATTGCACGATCCAAGGTATTTCTGGTAGTCAATAAAAAGAGGTCACTCAGCCCTCCTGGGTGTTGCCTCGCCTTGCACCCTGACCCGTGTGTGCATGTGATTTCATCCCCATGAGCAGCCACGATCCCTACAATTTGGCTTCTGCTTTATTCTACAGCTACAATCATGGAAAAAAGAAATACTATAGTGATGTATCTGATCTTTATCTCCAGCACTGACGTCACAACTCTATAAGCAACTCTACTCTGCTGTAGCTTTCTCTTTATTGAGTGAGATTGGTTTGTTGTATATAAAATCTGGGATGGGATCATGTTTTATTTCTTACATTTTAAAATTATATGCTTATGTAGAACATACAAATGGCTATATCTATGGGGATTTCTTACATATTGCCCTGAACAAAATATTCACCTCCAAGATTTGCTTCTCTTTTTCATTTTTAAAAAGCTGGCCATTAATAGGCATCCTTTATATTGGAGATCAGGTTGTCAGAGAAAAAAGCTGTATTCATATGACAGCACAATAAGATCCTGCGATAGGCAAGGAAAATGGGAAATGGAAGAAAGCCACCCCGAAAATAAATGGAAGTGAAAGGAGAGAAAGAAAAGCAGGGGTTAAAGTTCTAAAATTGACTAAAGCCTAATTTTTCAAAGCCCAGTCAAGAAAGTAAGCACCCAACATATTCACAATCAACAAGTTAGCAATTCTAACCTAGCTAAACCCCAAGCAAATTGAACAATAGTGTGGTGCACAAGACGGAGTGATAACCACATTCTCATTGATTAGTGAATGCAAGAGAAGTCCTTGTTTTCATGGGGAGTGAAGGTTGACAGTCAGAGAAACTCCTTTCCCACTTATATCATCTTGCACCAACATTTGCTTCCTTTCCCCAACTTTTCAGCACATTTTTAGACAGTTTAACCCTTCAAATGCCAATTTATTACCCTTTGCTATTTGGGACACTCCCAATCCACACTAAGACCACAGAGGTTTACATCTATATGGGGAAGGGGTGCCCAAACTATGGCCCGTGGGCCGAATCAGTCCCCTGACACCAATTCATCCAGCCCCCGATGCCCTCACCGCTCCTGGAAGTGGATGGGGGATGTGCCCACCAATGTGCATGTGCATCCTGAACTACTTCTGGGAGTGGTGAAACCATTTCTGGGAGTAGCGGGGACACATTTGCACATGTGCAGAGACATCCAGAACCACATCTAGGAGTGTTTCTTGATGCACATGTGCAAACGTGCCCACTTCTGGGGGTGTGGTCAGGCCCGCTCAGCTGTTCTGGGGTTGTGGTCAGGCCCCCGGCGCAAAAAGGTTGGGCACCCCTGATATAGGGTGTGGGATGGGGTAGAAACAAATCACCCCAACCCAACCTAGAATTCCACATTTGGCCAAAGCCCCTGCATGGACCTACTCAACACCAGCAAAAGGGGACAAAGCAACAATATGATACACAGAATTTAAGGTATGCGGTCTACTTCCTCTGCCATTGAGTAAGGTAATTCCTCCACAACTGTTATTTGCAACGTTACTTCTAAGTTTTACCTGGTACCAGCAATAGAATATGAGTCTGAGGATGGGCTGCAGAAACAGAACATCATAACAACCTGGGTTAATGATCCTATACAGCAAAGTATCTCCATGTTGCATAAAATGCACAGTCCTGCCCTGCCATGATTTAATGCTTTGCTGCTTGAACATGCTTAATCTATATACAAGTAATTATTAACAGCAACACTGTTGACATTATAGAGAAAGTTTTGATTCTTCTGTTCTTCCCCAAACATTGCTGCTGCTATTGTAATTTTAAAGTTACTGTGCCGTGGAAAAAAATGCCAGGAAGGCAGCTCTGTGAGGCCCAGTATCAGTATTTCTTATGTAGCAATGTTGGTATATAGTGCTGATTGAGGAAGATGCCTGGAGTTCTTTCCAAACCACAAATGTTCTCCAAGCCATTACAAAGATATTGTCTGTTGCTCCAGTCTCCGGAACACTTAAAATTAAAAAGCTATAGGTTGAAATGTCTCCAGTTCAGTCAGTTTTGCTATCTATAAAATCTTCATTAACAAAGCCAACCTTATATGCCGTTGAGTCAATTGAGGCAGCTGTCGACCTCTGTCCCAGATCATCAAAAGTTCATTAGAGCTCTGTTCCAAAAAAGAACTCAACTCAGAATTAAGACTGCTTTCCCAGAGGTAGTGGGGGAAAACTCATTTAATGGTTTAATGACCTTGAAATTGCCATTTACTGAGCTGACGACACACTTCAGCGCTGTTCCAGACACTTTCTGTTTATCTGTGTATGAGTTGTTGATGCAACAGAAAAAGTGAGACTAAGGAAGCTGCATATGTTCATTTGCTATGTTAGATGAACATGAGTGCTGTGTACCACACGCCTAGGTGGTACATAAATAGCATTACCATCTTCCTAATACAGACAAGTATCTTTTCAATTCACATATTAACTGAGAATTCTTTTTGCCAAACCTCTGGTGGATTTAAAAAGCTTATTTAGTCCACTATGCCTCTGAATCTTTTTAATGTACTGTAATTTTAACTAACATTTTATCTGTTATCACCCGTCCTACTTTAGTCATTAAATTCTGTTTGTTACTTTTTAGTTATGTATCTGACTCTTGTTTTCAGGGTTCATCAAGACATCTTGCATTGTGAGTATTTTTATTTGAACATCAAGTAAATTAGAGTGACAAAAATAAATTATAATGTTATGATAGTCATAGTAGTAATTTGAGAGCTGGGAGGTCTGAAATGAAGGTTTCTGATGGCCCTAGAGGGCAAGAGGTATAAGCAAAGACAACCTGAAACTGTTCACAGTTGCAATACAGTACTATTATTGGACTGGGTGAGTTGAGTACATGGTTGTGAAGCCAAAGGTTGGAAGTCTTATTCCCCGCTATGTCTTCCATAAGAAAAAACAGGCTGTATAGCCTTTGGGCAAGCTCCATATTCCCGGGAACAGTAAATTATTTCTCAGTACCCTAAACCTAGAAAACTCTAGAAAGGGCTGTAATTTGAGAATGAACTTGACAACACACCATTATTTAACTTATTATAATTATAATAGTAGGCTCCATTCAACTTATTATAAATGCTGAGAAAATTCATTATTTATGAATGTTGAGCAGGAAAAGAGAAAGACCAAATATAAGATGGATTGACTCAATAAAGCATTTGTAAGATCTATGCTGGGCTGTTAATGACAGAAGTTTTTGGTAGTCACTGTCTAGTTCAGGAGTTCTCATCCTTTTTAAGCTGGGGGCCAGGTGACACTACCTCAGATAGCTTTGGGGGCCAGATGGCCATTTTGCATTTCCTCCACCACATGGCACTTACTGGTATGGTGGAGGCAGTGGGGGGCCACATGAAATGGTAACATGGGCTGCATCCAGCCCACAGCTGCAGGTTGAGAATCCCTGGTCTAGTTCATGAGGTCATCATAAGATGAAAGTTATTTGACAACACATACTGTAGCAACATTATAATTGTGGTGATGGTAAAGGTGATGATTGTGGTGAAGGCGTTTAGATGTTGAGCTAGGACAACTGGGTGAAGATCCCTATTTAGCCATGAAATTGACTGGATGACTTTGAGCTTGCCATTCTATTTTAGTAGCCTATTTCACCATGTTGTTGAGAAGATTAAATAGCAATGTAAAGAGAAATATATTCTACCTTGTTCAATGAGGACAGGGAGGGATATGATGTAAATAAATTAACCAAATAAGCAAATTTTAAATCACCATAGGTAAACATCAGGTGGTAGAACAATGTACAAGAAATCAGAGGAAAACAGAAATTTCAGAGAAAGTATAATGAATGTGTAGCAAAATGCTTTAGCCTAATCCAAGATGGGGAATTTCATGTGTAGGAGTCCCTTCACACCAGGTTAGGTATGTAAACTATATGGGCCTCACGGTTTGGAAGAACCGAAACTTAATGTGTGATTGACATGTCATGCTGTAAGATCATTGGTTGGAGTCCCTAAGGAGGAGGGCCACAAGGTGGACCATTTGGGAGGAGATATAAGTCAGATGGTGGGAGTTGAGAGGCAGAGACTCTCTTGGATGGTATGCTTTTAAACTGCAAAAATGTAGAGGCTTGAGAAAAGGGGGGGGGCATTGGCTACCCCTTAAACAAGCAGCTTGCTTTCTGAGCTTTTGCTGGACTGTATTCTTTATTATGCTTTGATTTCAATATACTTTTACAATACTTGAACAGACTTGGAGTGATTATTTGGCTCGACAGTACCTTATCTACACATATCTAGATGCCTGGGTTGTCCAGCCAGGAAGCTGCAACTCAGAAGAATGATAGCTCCTACTCGAGAGTAAGGCAATTATATATATATATATATATATATATATATATATATATATATATATATATATATATATATATATATATATATATATATATATATATATATATATATATATATATATATATATATATATATATATATATATATATATATATATATAGTGTAGAACAAATTGGACTAAAGCATAAGAGGCTGTGGCTCTTAACAGTTTCTAAATAGAAAAACAGGAAAAAAATTAATTAGTGAGAAAAAGAACCACCAAAAGCAGTAAACAAAGAACAATCAGTGTTGTACATATAGTCAGTGTAAGATCCAGTGCTGAAAAGCCCAACTCACTGTGAAATTGTTTGAGAATAAAATAATTAACTCTAAAGGCAATATCCCTTTCAATCACTATTGTCGGGAAGAAGAAAAATTAAGCACATGTGATGTAGACATTGGAAAAGAAAGTGCTGAAGGTAGAATAGAGCACAGATCGGAAAGGTTGACTTAATCATTAGTTGCAGTACTAGTCTAAAGATCACCTGAACATGCTTAGAATGTAGAAATCTGGTTAACATTTTTTTAAAGTACAGTGGTACCTCAGATAAAGTCCAATTTGGATAAAGTCCAATTCGGATAAAGTTGTGGTTTTCATGCACACATGATGCATCGCATAAAGTCCAAAACCGCTAAAAATGGACGTTATCCGAGGTATTTGGTATAAGCACCTTTGATAAAGTCCATTTTTTGGATGTTATCTGATTCATCGCCCATTTGATTCGGATAAAGTCCAAAATTGGATAAAGTCCAAACTTGTGGAACGGAATTTGGACTTTATCTGAAGTTTTACTGTATGTATTTCCTGAAAGTAAAAATCTTAACTTCTCTGTTAAGGAAGTTATAAGCTAGGGTTTCTCAACCTTGGTGTCAGGGCAGTATTTGTGCCCTGGTTCAGACTGCAGTGGCTCAAGTGGCTAAGATGTTGACTGAAAGGCAGCGGGGTCAGCAGTTCAATACCCGAATACTGCAGGATGGAGTGAGCTCCCATCTCTGTCACAGCTCCTGCCAACCTAGCAGTTCAAAAGCAAGAAATTGCAAGCAGTGGGGGCTCCCAAAAAAATTACTACCACACTGTGGGCGTGGTATGATAGGCATGGCCAGGGGAAAGCCCTGTGTTGCACCCGAATTAGGACTACTTTATTTCAAAACTTGGATGGGCGGGACCAGCCAGAATTTCTGCTACCGGTTCTGGCGAACTGGTGCGAACCTGCTGCTGCCCACCACTGATTGCAAGTAGATAAATAGGGACCACTTCAGTGGGTAGGTAAACAGTGTTCCATGTGCTCTGGTGTCTAATCATGCCTGCCACATGACCACAGAAATGTCTGCAAATGCAGATAGCTCTGGGTCTTTGGCTATGAAACAGAGATGAGCACTGAACCCTAGAGTCATATACGACTGGCTTTCGAACAAGGGTAACCTTTACCTTTACCTCAGCTTTGTTCCAAGATGGAGATTTCCATGCATGGGAGGACCTATAACGCATACCTTGGAGGGATTGGAATTTGAAAACATGCTAGCCTCTGTGGGTTAGAAGAAATGAAACCAAAGTGTGATGGACATGTTATACTGTATGATCATTGGTTGGATTCCTTTAGGGGAATAGAAAGGGGATGGACTGTGTGTGAGGAGATAAAACCCAGAAGGTGGGGCCAAGGCACTCTCTTGATCCGATGCTTCAGGTTAAGGGTAAGCTGTAAAATGAGAACATGTAGTAGTTTAAGCTAGAAGAGGGGACCCTGGGCTTGCCCAATTAGAGAAGCTCTCTTTTCTATGATGTGCTTTCTGAACTTTTGATGAACTTTCTTCTGTAACTTACTCTGATTACAATATACTTTTAAAATACCTGAAGATGACTGGAGTGTTTACTTGGCTATGTGCTACCTTATTTCCATTAAACTGGGTTGCTAGCCTAAAATAGAGGGGCGGCAGCTCTGAAGCAGCTCAGAAGCAGGAACCAACCACTTGTGGGCAGAAGTCCTGCTTGTGAGTAACTTTTTGCATTACTGACACTTGGGCCCCCAGGTATTCTTGGACTTCAATTCTCAGAAGCCCAAGTCAGCACATCTGCTGATCAGGGCTTCTGGCAATTGAAGTCCAAGAACATCTGGGGGCCCTAGGTTAAGAAACCCTGCTATAAGCCATTGATCTGTGGGACAGAATGCCCCCTCTTCTCCACTTTGTTGTGGGCTCAGCCCCCAAAGTAAAACATGGAATAGCACAAGACAGCACTTGAGTCATGTAATATTCCACTATGTTGTGAAGCCGCAACCTTCAGGATCTGATCTGGGATACCTGACTTGGGTATACTTTCCTCACTGTCAGTACTCTTTTGAATGATGTTTTGCATTTTACTCACAAGGAGACCAAATACCCACAGCCTTGAGGGGGAACATGGGCTTCTGGAAACTGAAATCCAAGAACACCTGGAGGGCTAGCCTGTTTCCTCTAGGCCAGGGTTTCTCAGCCTTGGGCCTCTAGGTGCATTTGGACTTCAATTCCCAGAAGCCCATGCTCCAGTTAAGGCCACAGGTTCCCGACCCCTGTGTTAGACCATTTGGAGTGACTCAGAACCCTAGGTTCTTTCCCAGATGACAAAGTTATTTTGTCAATGGATAGCGCCATGAGGGTTCTGTGCCTTTGAAGTTCAGTGGCAGTCTAATTTATCTGGGAAAGCCTTGATTCTGGGACAGGTCGAGGGCAAAAGAAGAAGGGGCGGAGGAAAACAAGATGGCTAGATGGTAATGTTGACGCAATGAGCACAAAACTGGGTGGGTTGAGGAGGATGGTAGAGTATAGGGGCGCCTGGCCTGCAATGGTCCATGGGGTCACAAAGGGTCAGACTCGACTACGCGACTGAACAACAACAACATTAAGAACATAAGAACATAAGAACAGCCTTGCTGGAACAGGCCACAGCCCATCCAGTCCAGCATTCTGTCTCACACAGTGGCTCACCATTTCCTTCAGGGTATTCCCAAGCAGATGCCTTCACCTGCTTAGGATTCCCTGGAAATGATATTGAGAGATATCCTGCCTATCTCTCCAACCCGCAGGTTGTCCTTAAGTATCCATAATTATAGCCATTGATACTCTTGTCCTCCATGAACTTGTCTAATCCTTTCTTAAAGCTGTCAAGACTGACAGCTGTTACCACTTCTTCTGGCAGGGAGTTCCATAGACCAGTAATCCTCTGGGTGAAAAAGTACTTTCTCTTATTTGTTTGAGAACTAGTACCCAAAAGTTTCATCGAGTGTCCCCTAGTTCTAGTGTTATGCGATAGGGAAAACAGTTTTTCCTTATCTACTTTGTCCACACCATGCATGATTTTATAAACTTCAATCAGGTCACCTCTTAGACGTCGTCGTGCAAGAGTGAAGAGGCCCAACCGTTGCAGCCTCAGATGGTAAGGAAGGTGTTCCAGTCCCCTAATCATTCTGGTTGCCCTCCTCTGCACTTTTTCCAGCTCCATAATATCCTTCTGGAGGTATGGCGACCAGAACTGTACACAGTATTCCAGATGGGGCCTCACCATAGATTTATAAAGAGGCAAAAGGACACTTGCTGACTTATTTTCTATACCCTTCCTAATGATCCCTAGCATTGAGTTTGCTTTTTTCACTGCTGAGGCACACTGGGTTGACACCTTCATTGAGCTGTCCACCAGGACACCAAGGTCCCTTTCCTGGTTTGTCGCAGAGACTTCAGACCCCATCAGTTTATAAATGTAATTGGGGTTCTTTGCCCCAACATGCATCACTCTGCACTTACTAATGTTGAAACTCATTTGCCACTGTTTTGCCCATTCCCCCAGTGTCGAGAGATTCCTCTGGAGCTCCTCACAATCTCTCACAGTTTTCACTACCCTGTATAATTTAGTGTCATCAGCAAATTTGGCTACCTTGCTTTTTACTCCTACCTCTAGATCATTTATGAAGAGGTTGAAAAGCAGGGGTCCCAGTACTGAACCTTGGGGGACCCCACTCTTTACTTCCCTCCACTTGGAGAAGTGTCCATTTAGTGCTACCCTCTGTTTCCTGTCCCTTAGCCAGTTGCTGATCCAGGACAAGACCTGTCCCTTTATTCCATGACTGGTAAGTTTATTCAAGAGCCTTTGGTGTGGGACCTTGTCAAAAGCCTTCTGAAAGTCCAGATAAACAATGTCAACTGGATCCCCCTTATCCACATGCTTGTTGACACTCTCAAAAAATTCCAACAGATTAGTGAGGCATGATTTGCCCTTGCAAAAGCCATGTTGGCTCTCCTTTAGCAGCGCCTTCTCTTCTATGTGCCTATTAATTCTATCTTTTAGGATGGTTTCCATCACTTTACCTGGGACACATGTCAAACTGACAGGTCGGTAATTTCCTGGATCACCCCTGGATCCTTTTTTGAAAATTGGTGTTACATTCGCTACCTTCCAGGCATCAGGCACAAAGCCTGATTTGAGGGAAAGATTATATATTTTGGCTAGGAGATCAGCAATTTCATCTTTAAGTTCCCTGAGAACTCGTGGATGCATGCCATCTGGTCCTGGTGATTTGTTAGTGTTTAGCTTAACAAGACATGCAAGGACCTCCTCCCTGGTTATTTCTATCTGGCTTAATTCTTCGGTTTCCCTCCCTACGAAGATAGGCTCTGTTTTGGGCACTTACATCATTGTTGCAATGATGTAAGGAAAAAGCAGCCTGACTATTGGAGAAACTTCTATTCTTTTACATTGTTTCTAAATTACTTCAAAATTGCTGAAAACAGAAGTAGCAGGTGATTCAAAATGTGCTAGCAGCTGCTTAAAAAAACATGAAACTTGAATACAAAAGCAGACATTGGGAATACAGAAATGGTTTGAATAAAATCCGACACAAATATCTTCAAATTATTGCAGACATGTTACATGGACAAGCTGATTCAAAGTTATAGGCAAATTACTTGCAAATACAAACACTGAATATATGAGTACAAGCACCCTGAAAAACCATCTTAAAACATGAACCTTAAAAGTAAAAATGTTAAAATAAAAAGCATTTCTTTGGCTTTAAGCATGTTAAAAGGAAACACACACACACAAATTGCATGTAAAGCTTAGCTCACGAAAGCCATGCCTGCTTGAATCTATGGAGGAAACTCCATGCTGGTCTTCTCCTTCTTTTCTTTCCCACAAATGTCAAAAAAGAGTTCTGGATATATGCTTTCCTGTACAGCACAATCTCTTATCAGAGGACTCCATACTGAGGTGTACTATGTTTTTCTTAAATTGACATAGATAGAAAATAGCAGACGTGGCCAAACGTCTGGTTACAAAAGACTTTTTGCTTTGAAGCTGGTTACTTATGTCACCATGACTGTAGGAATGCATCTGGATTCTGTCAGGCTGCCTCTGACACATTTTGTAAACATAAGCCTCTTTGCTCACTGAGAGACAGCGCTCCTTATCTCTCTTTCTTTGTGTTCTGACACTTCTGATTGGCTGTAAGCACTCAGCTTTGTCTCTGTGAAGTTTCGTTTCTGGTATACAATGCTGGCTAGTTTCGTTTCTCGCTCTCTCTGCCTAAATATAGAAAAAAGGCTTCAGTAGCGTTTGACCAGCCAAGGACTGCAGTGTGCTTTCTCTCTGTCTCTCTGTTTCTCCCTACAAAAAGCCTAATGAAGCAGGACTTCATGGGACTGATTGCTATCTTAAAGATCTGAGGATATAAACTGCTGCTAATGAGGCTGACTGAATAAAAAAGATATCTTTACATGAAGCAGAATTCCAACAACTGGCGCCCCGTCGTGAGGCCAATTGAATGAAATTCAAAGGAATGCTTTGAACTCTGCTTCAACAATTAACACCTCATCGACCGGGAAGGTCTCACTCACTCACGACCAGAGGAAAGGTCATAAATCGAGCGCTTGAGAAAACATTACAACTAGGTGAGTGAAAATGGGGTGTTTGCTTTCTTCGCAAATACATGAACTTTGTAGAGATATCTCAGATCTTTTGCATGACAATGGGCGAAAAGTTGATGAGCAGGAGATACGAAAGCTAGCTAAAGCGATAGCACAAAACTGTCCTTGGTTTAAATATGAAGGTCTGGACTTAAAAGAGTGGAAACAGATCGGGAATGAATTGCAGAAGCATAAAGGGATTTCTAGATCAATATTATTTACTTGGGAGGAAGTGAGAGGCTGCCTTCAAAGGCTTACTCCAAAAAATATTTTATTGTCTCAAAGACTTGATGGCCCCCTCACACAGCTTTTGCCTTCAGAAAAAGGGGGGGCCATGGCAACTGCCCCTCCATCATATGAGAAACAACAGCCTCCTGATGGGGGTGGAGGTGGAAATGGAGATGGGACATTATGTCCTGACTTGCAACAATCAAGTGCTTTTAGCCCTACAAAAGACCTGTTCTCTGCTGCAATATTGCCAGCTGAGCATAAAAAACAGCTAGTGCCGGCTGATGGGGAACAAATGGCGGGGAACTCATCACAGATTGAAGTTGTTGATGCATGCAGAGTGGCAGAAAGCAAGGACTGTGTTTCAAAGAGCAGCTTAGGGGATCTCAGCCCCCCCGTGAATCAACCCTCATCACAAAAGCAGGAGAAGCTGAGTAGTAAATTTGATACCTCACGTTTGGGCAGGAAGATCCTACAGAAATGGAAGGATGGCCCAAAGGAGGAACGCACAAAACCCAAGACAAAAAAGGGGTGCAAGTACAAACTAACAGATGCAGGTTGTCATAAGGTTGAGAATCATATGCTGGAGATGAAAGAAATACAGAGAAAGAGGGGGGTGAATATTTCCTGTATGGATAGCAGGCTGTGGCAAAAATACAAGGAGGAAGAAGACATACAGTTTTTTGCTGATTTTGAACTGCCCAACCCACAAACAAAGAGATACAGAGTGAGCTGTCCCACGTTTCAAGCATCAGGATTGCAGGGAAAGCAACTTGGACTTCCCTGTGATTTTCTTCTGTGTGAAAATTACTTGCAACTTCTGGAGAAGTCTTTGTGCCTTCACACCTCCTCGGCCTGCCTTACTGCAGATGGGTGTGGCTGGAGCATGAAGGAATGTGTGTCTGCCTGAAAAGGTGAAAAGGGGGGGTTGTGTGGGATTGTCTTGTGAAGTCAGTGAGACTTAATTTATGGCTTAATTTCAACTTGCCATGCCAAGAAATGTGCTGGAGAGATAGTGTTTCAGAGAGCTTCAATCAAGTTTTGGACTTTTTAATTTGGACATTTTAATTGGACTAAAAAGAACAAAAGTTTGTGTGGATTTTAAAGAAGAATTATAAAACCTGACAGCCTTTTTAAGAAATTGTCTACCTGCTCATGCTAATGAGATTTGTACTGTATTGGTTTACCATGCTATGCTGGTTTAAGTTATTGAATGCCTCTTTCACTTTACATCTAGTGGGAGAAGAAGAAATTTAATGCCTTACTCATGTAATTGGGTAGTAAGAATTGCTTTCTAGAATGCTATAGAGGCCTCCTTCATGTAAGGAAGATCATCAACTCATGGTTATAGATTTGAAGGACTGTTTTTATACAATCTTGCTAGCGCCACAAGACAGAGAAAAATTTGCATTTACATTGCCAGTATACAATAATGAACATCCTACTCAACGGTTTGAATGGTGTGTCTTGCCTATGGGTATGGCCAACTCGCCGACTCTATGCCAACATTTTGTGAACAAGGCTTTGGAACCTTTCAGGCAACGCCATCCAGAGGTTAAAGTCTATCATTACACAGATGACATTTTATTGCATGGTCCACAAGTCACGGAGAAACACCTGCAGGACCTAGCAGACATTTTGCAACAAGCGGGCTTGATCATAGCTCCTGAAAAAGTGCAGCGGATGTATCCATTTCAATATCTGGGACATAGGCTCTCAGCTACAGCTTCAACTCCGCTATTGCCAACAATAGCTATTCCGGAGCGGTTCACTCTTGTCCAATTGCAACAATTGCTAGGGAACATAAATTGGGCTCGTCCTTTCTTGGCCCTGAGCACGGAGGAACTATCACCACTCTTTGCTGCTCTTTCTGGACACACTTCTCCAGCGGACATCATTCCCTGCACAACGGAGATGCGTACAGCTCTTCAACGCCTCAACGAAAAGCTGCATACCATCGCTGTGGATCGGGTGCCCTCAGGCACCATTGCGCAGGCATGCGCTCTTCTTCCTACACCGAGGCTGCCCACTGCTGTTTTGTTCGCGCCTGTCAACGCTCAGAAGGTGGCCATCGTGGAATGGCTACACTTGGCGCACACTCCCTCGAAAAACTGTTATCGCCTACCTGATGCGATTGCTGATCTTTTCCTCAAATGCCGTACTAGGGCAAAGCATTTGACTGGTTATGACGTTGACTTTGTTTGTTTTCCTTTTTCACAGGATCAGCTAACCGCCTTGCTACAGCATTCTGAGGCATTTCAGGTGGCCATGGCGGACTTTGTGGGACAAGTTAAATTTAACCCCCCCAAGGATAAGCGGTTTACCTTGCTGAATCTCACTTCTTACTCCCTGTCATCCCCGCTTTGCATGCAACCTATCTTGCATGCCATTACTCTTTTCTCAGATGGCTCCCCCTCCCGTGGAGTCCTTACATGGCAGGGTCCTACTGGGGAATGGGAGGTTGTTTTTACAGGACCTCAAGCATCGGCCCAGCGGTCGGAACTGGCAGCGGTCATACTTGCTTTCTCTACGTTTTCTGATGTGCCTTTTAACCTGATTGTGGATACTCAATATGTTTACCGCCTTGTCTTTACCTTAGCTCAAGCTTATTTGTCTCCATCGATGGATAGGGATCTTTTTGCTTTATTCCAACAGCTTCAAGGTTTTCTTACTAACCGTACGGTCCCTTTCTTCATTGCCCACATACGCTCTCACACAAAGATTCCAGGTTATTTGACGGAGGGCAATGCACGAGCAGATTCTGCTCTCCGAGACTCTGCTGAGGTTTTTTCTCTCTTTGACAACCCCATTGACAGTCATGCAATGTTTCATCAATCTGCTAAGGTTTTGCATAAACGATTTTCCATTCCTATGTCACAGGCTAGAGACATTGTGTCGTCCTGTGCTTCCTGTACGAAGTCTCCTATATTCCAGCCATTTGATGCTGTTAATCCTCGAGGAACAGAAGCTAATCAGCTATGGCAGATGGATGTCACGCAAGTACCTGCTTTGGCTCCGCTTTCTAAGTTACATGTGACTGTTGATACCTTCTCTGGATTTATATGGGCTACACCCTTACGGGGTGAAACATCCAGACATGTTATACAACATTGCATTCGTTCGTTTGCGGCAATGGGTAAACCTAAAAGCCTTAAGACAGACAATGGGTCATCATATGTTTCTTCTGCCTTTCAGGACTTTTGCCGTCAGTGGGACATTAAGCTAACCCATGGAATACCCTATAACTCGACTGGACAGGCGATTGTTGAAAGAGCCCACCTGACATTCAAAAATCTGTTACACAAGCAAGTGGGAGATAGAGGGGTTCCTGTGGCTGAAATACCTACAGCTGTTGCTAAAGTACTGTATACTCTTATTTTTCTTCTTGCTCCCCATAACAGGTCACACTCTCCAGTCGAATTGCATTTCAGGACTGAGGAGTGTCTTCCTAAGCCATTGGTCGTTTATCGGCAGCAACCCGATCCTGAGTGGAAGGGTCCTGTACCTCTAATCACCTGGGGACGAGGATACGCAGCGGTTTCTACAACCTCAGGACCTGTGTGGATTCCTGCACGAGCGATCCGCCCATGGAGAGAGAAGAAGGTTACTCAGCTCCAGGATGGTGGTTCACCAGTAAACTAACTTTGCTGACATTTGTTATTTTCTTTCTTACTGTGCTTCCAGCTGTAAGAACAATACCTCATGGGGGCAACCCCAACTTTTGGATTCGTCATGCTAACTATATGTTTGAGGTTCATGGTAAGAATGCAACGTTATACTATGAGCATCCACTGGCAGTGTCGCAAATGGCCTTTCTTCCGGCATTGTTCAACACACCTGAGCTGGTTATTGGACATTTGCAGCATCTTGATAGGTCTACACTCTTCTCTAATCCTCCAGAACAATTTAACAACACCCGTTGGCGAAGCATGACATTCAAGAAATACACTAAAGGACTTTGTTTCTGCTGTCATAGTTCTGGAGTCTGGAATAGTAAATGGAAATACTGGACTCAAGCGGAAAGGGTTTTGCGGAATGTAGGCAATTATACGGGTTGTGACGATTATTTTTGGTTATGGGGTAGTTATAACAGTTCTTATAAGCTTAATTATACCTTGTTTAACACTACTATTGAAGATATATATGATGTATTTCCTATGTTTACTCCTGATTATTCTGCTATAGATAGTGGTTCAATTTGCAATGGATGGCAAATCAAGGATCCTAACATATGGTTCTTTTTTAATGGAGTTGCCACGAATTTCCATCCAGGACAATATCAATGTGCAGCATTGGGTTATTTTATCTGAATAATACTATTGAGAAAGAATTTCAGAATTTACAGGAGAGTATTACTAACAATGTACGCACTGATGTTAATCTCTTTGATTGGGTGACTTCTTGGTTGCCTGATTTATCTGTCCTTAGACAAGTTTTCTTTTATGGGTTTATTATTATTATCTGCTTTATACCTTTGTATTTTTGCATTACTTGTATTCCTAATCTTATTTCTATGTGTAACACATGTCCATTGCGTAGAAGGGAGACATCGAGTTTTGCACGACGGCAATTGTACTCAATGAGGTATCATCCTCCGGAACAAAGTACCAGGAGTCAGGAGGGGTATGATGTCCAGGAGGACAGTGATGATGTATATGGAGGAGTAGTTATGGAGTATGATGACATGCAGGGGTATGATTAGCCGTCCCTCTCTCAAATTTAAATGAAAAAGGAGGACATGTAGGAATGCATCTGGATTCTGTCAGGCTGCCTCTGACACATTTTGTAAACATAAGCCTCTTTGCTCACTGAGAGACAGCGCTCCTTATCTCTCTTTCTTTGTGTTCTGACACTTCTGATTGGCTGTAAGCACTCAGCTTTGTCTCTGTGAAGTTTTGTTTCTGGTATACAATGCTGGCTAGTTTCGTTTCTCGCTCTCTCTGCCTAAATATAGAAAAAAGGCTTCAGTAGCGTTTGACCAGCCAAGGACTGCAGTGTGCTTTCTCTCTGTCTCTCTGTTTCTCCCTACAAAAAGCCTAATGAAGCAGGACTTCATGGGACTGATTGCTATCTTAAAGATCTGAGGATATAAACTGCTGCTAATGAGGCTGACTGAATAAAGAAGATATCTTTACATGAAGCAGAATTCCAACACATGACCTGTGTCTATTTCTCATGGGACTTTCACCCACTCATACCACCTATACAATTTTCAGATACTGTACAAACAATTCTGGCTTTCACAGTTTGAGGTCATTTTCTTAATTCATAATAACTTCAAATCTCTACACACAGAGAGAGAGAGAGCAATTGAATATCTTTTCTCATTTCAGATACCGATTGCTCAATAAGGTTTGACACACCTGCAGTATGTAACTGTAAAATTAATTAAATGTTTACTGCAAAAGAAATGGAGGTGTCCTTCAGTGGCTGAAGTTGCAACTAGTGTAGGTTGGTTGAATCAGTGGCAATTAGGCGAGTCAAAAACTATTCAATTGATAAAATGGGTCTACTTCAGTTATGACCTACTACTGGATTTCAGTGACTCAGTTACAAAGTTAATTCTCCCTTTTGAGGAGAAAAGAATTAGCTGCAAGTAATTGGTTATTTACAGTTAATTACTTCCCACCTCTTAGATTACATTCAGTAAAGAAAGATTTACCAGCATCTAACATCTATTCCCCTTCCTATTCTCCCATGGGTTCCAGATCCTTAGCTCTTGTGGCACCATAAGGAAAACAAGTTTTATTGGCATAAACTTTCAAGGGTTAATCAGCATTTATGCAAGTTCAAAGTTACTAGTCATTAAGCTGTCATACAATATTTTGTTTTCTCTTCCATGATTTGTTCCCATCTTTTCAATGGTTAATTGTAACTGAACTTTTGTTTCATTATTGATTTACTTGTTGGTGGAGTGGATTTTTGTTGTTGTTCAATTGCACAGTCGATTCCGACCTTTTGCGACCCTATGGACCAATGATCTCCAGGCACCCCTGTCCTCCACCATCCTCCTCAGCCTGCTCAGCTCAGTGCCTGCTGCATCCACAATACCATCTAGCCATCTCATCCTTGGCCATCTCCTTCTTCTTTTGCCCTCCACCTTTCCCAGCATCAAGGCTTTCTCAAGTGAATCCTCTCTTCTCATTTGACGTCTAAAGTACTTCAGCTTCATCTTTACTATTTGACCTTCTAAGGAACAGTCAGGACTGATTTCTTTCAAGATTGACCTATTTGTTCTCCTCGCTGTCCAGGGTACTCTCAAAACTCTCCTCCAACACCACATCTCAAAGGCGTCTATTCTTCTGCGCTCAGCCTTCCTAATGGTCCAGCTCTTGCAACCATACATTACCACAGGGAATACCATTGCTTTGACTATACGGATTTTTGTTTGCAAGGTGATGTGTCTACTTTTCACTATGTTCCCCAGGTTTCTCATGGCTTGTCTCCCTAGAATCAGTCGCCTCTTCATTTCATGGCTGCAGTCACCATCTGCAGTGATTCTAGATACTAGGGTGACAAAATGCAGCCTTGTCTTACTCCTTTTCCTATTCCAAACCACTCTGTCATTCCGTGTGCTGTCCTAACTGTTGCTTCTTGACTCTTGTACAGATTTCTCATGAGGCATATTCTTTGGCACTACCTTTCCCTGTGGCAACTGATTTGATCTCATCAGACCACATAGCCAATGGAAATATCCAGCTTTCTATCTTCTCCCTGTGGTTTCCTTATCTCACTTCTTGGTCACAGCTTGATTGCCACAAAAATGTTCTAATCATCTTTCCCCTCTCTCCAAAATCCAGAGATTCAGGGCCAAGGGAATCTCTATCATATCTTCTAACAGGAAACAAACAGCCATGCTACATGTCGGCCAAACTAAACATTTTGTCCATTCCATTCCACACCATAGAAATGTAGGGCATGTTTTCAGAATGACAGGATCTCCAAAATAGGATCGAAGCCTAAAGACTGGTAATTTAGTCCCTTCCCCATCTTTAAGTGACTCAGATTGCCCCATAAATCAGTGATCAAGGACCAGGGAAGTTGCAAACCCAACAATTTGGAGAGGAGGGGAAATGGCATATTATTCACCTGCCCTTCAGCCAACAGATCAGAAGCATCATTTCCTTTTGTGGTCTCTCCTTTCCTCCTTGTACTCAGAGGAGCTCTATAAGTAGAGGTTGCTCTATAGCAGAGGTTCCCAACCTAAGTCGATGGGCTGGATTTAGCCCCCAGTGCCATTTCATGTGCCCCCTAACCCTCCAAGGGAATTTGAGAAACAAAATGGCCATCCTTTTTAAGCTGTTGGGACAAAATGGCCACCCCATCATGCTGGTAAGGCAAAATAGCCATCCAGCCCTCAAAGCTGACTGAGAGAACGTGACCCAGCCCCCAGCTTGAAAAGGTTGGGAACCCCTGCTCTACAGAAAGGGGCTTCTGCACCATCATCACATGTAGTGCTATTTTCCACCCAGACCTTATGACAGACAAGAGGAAACAAGATCTGAAGAGAAACTGTCCCCTAGTCGACCCTGGTGCCACCCAAGGCTAGGGAAAGTTCAACGACACCTTTTTAAACTTGCCTGCCAAGCACCAAACCAGCAACTCTTGGTATTCCTGGGCACTTCTGAGACAGGCTATTAAGTGCTAAGCTTATAATCTGATCTCTGAGGTAACATTATCCCCTTCTGCTTAATAACAGGCCATTGAGCAAAACTCCCACTGTCTGTCTGCTTGAGTAACCAAAGAAACAGACTACAACATGCCAGTTTCAGATTCCATAGTGAAAACTAGGGTTACCGCCTCCCACAGAAATATCCATGAGGGGGAAACAAGAGCTCTGTCATATCAACTGCATAACCTATTTCTTCCTTCCCACCCAAACTTGCTTTAGATAGGAAGCCTTTCCATGATCTAGGAAGCTATTTATGACACACAGAACTGGGAGGCCCCATTTGTTGCAGAAGACCAACAAGATAAGAACCAAGTGAATTAAAGCAGGTGCAAGGACTCTGTGACACCAGGAGGTGGTTTCTTTGTAGTAAACTATAAGACTACGATCTGCAACACTTAACCAGGATATATTGTAAGAGAGAGATTTTTCTATTGGCGCAAATGTCCTATCAGACATTTGTATTAAAAATGCTTTTAAAAATGAAGTGAGGGAAAAGCCAACACCAGGCAAGGATTCAAGCCAAGAAAATAAACATTGTCAGACCCAGAAAACTGGTACAGGTACTGCTTATATCTTGGGTTCTGCTCTTTCAATCTTTGTTTGTTTGGAACTAAAGCTCTTTTGTTTTTGATGGCATTTGTTGTTGTCTTCCAGTCTGCTAGTACCAGTGATTTGTGAAGCCCCGAATGTCTGAAAGTTAGTCCTGAAGACATGCTTAATCCAGCTCAAATTTTCAGGGCTTGTCACTTGTCCAACCCCATATTTCACATTCCTGTGAACTGAAGACAGCCTGTTTTCTCTCAAGTTAGCTTTTTACCATTAAAGGATTAGTGAGGCTTCTAGCAAAACTGGAAGTATGTGGGTTAAAAACATAATAATTTGAGGATGCATTTGCTAATCCAAATTGCAGCTGGATAATGTGTCTTTTCCCCACCCCACTCGCTCCCATTTTCCTTTGTTTATTTCTGTCACTGCTTTCTGGGTTAGAACATTTGGGGATGGGTACCTGAAGAATGATCAATTGTTTCTGGCATCCAGTATTGGACTAAAACGATGACAAATTGACCCTTATAAATAAATGCCACACACATTAATCTCAGGTAAAAACAGGTGCAAGATGACCAAACCTTTTGGACTGATTGATCAAATGGCCAACTCCCATCATGCTACACCATTAGCTATGCTGACCTAGAGGATCTGGAGAAAACCACAGTCTGACTAACTCTAGAGCCGTGATGGTGAACCTTGGCATTCGAGATGTTCTTGGACTTCAATTCCCAGACGCCAAAGCCCCCTATGAATCCACACAAATGGGTTTACTGCAATTCATCTGGCCCGCACTCCCCTCATCACTCCCGGAAGCGGAAGTAAAACGTGCCTTTCCAGGCATGTTTTACTTCCGCTTCCCAAAAAAGGGCAATGCCAAAGAATGCTCAAATTATCAAATAATTGCACTCATCCCACACGCCAGCAAGGTGATGCTCAAGATAAGACAAGATAGACTTCAGCAGCACGTAGAGAGAGAACTAGAAGAGGTGCAGGCGGGGTTCAGAAGAGGCAGGGGGACTAGAGACCTCATTGCAAACATACGTTGGATCATGGAGAAAACAAAGGAATATCAGAAACAAGTCTACTTCTATTTTATTGACTATACCAAGACTTTTGACTGTGTGGACCACAACAAAATGTGGCAAGTACTTAAAGAGATGGGAATACCAGAACACCTCATATGCCTCATGAGAAATCTGTACATGAATCAAGAAGCAACAGTTAGGACAGAACACGGAATGACAGAGTGGTTTGGAAATAGGAAAAGGAGTAAGACAAGGTTGCATTTTGTCACCCTACTTATTCAATCCCTGCGCAATGCAGGGATGGAGGAATCACAATATGGGATCAAAATTGCTGGGAGGAACATCAACAATTTGAGATATGCAGATGATACCACCCTGATGGCAGAAATTGAGGAAGATCTAAAGAATCTATTAATTGGGCTGAATGAGGAGAGTGCAAAAGCTGGCTTGAGACTCAATATCAAGAAAACCAAAATAATGGCAACAGGCCCTATCAGTACCTGGAAAATAGATGGGGAAGTAGTAGAAGCAGTAACAGATTTTACCTTCTTAGGAGCTAAGATCACTGCAGATGGTGACTGCAGCCATGAAATAAAAAGACGATTAACTCTGGGGAGACAAGCTATGAGAAATCTGGGGAACATAGTAAAAAGTCCCCTGGAGAGCAAAGAGAACAAATAGATCAATTTTAGAAGAAATCAACCCTGACTGCTCATTGGAAGGTCAAATAGTGAAGATGAAGCTTAAATACTTTGGACATCAAATGAGAAGGGAGGATTCACTTGAGAAGGCCTTGATGCTGGGAAAGGTGGAGGGCAAAAGAAGAAGGGGGCATCCAAAGATGAGATGGATGGATAGTGTGGTAGACGCAGTGGGCACAGACCTGGGCGAGCTGAGGAGGATGGTGGAGGACAGAGGTGTCTGGAGGGCAATGGTCCATAGGGTTGCAAAGGGTCGGAATCGACTGTGCGACTGAACACCAAAAATAGTGGTTTAACCACTGCATCACTAGGGCTCTTAGTGTAGAACAGAATTGCAATTGTTAAAAACAATTTGTTACCCTCATTCATTTATGTTCTAAGCCTTTGGGATCCTTGGTAGGGAGAGACTTTTTCTTCTTGAGCTGTATCTGATTCCGAATATTGGCAATATTCATGGCAACCAGCCATGATGACTGTCCCAAGAATATAATGCAGTGGCCTTTCATCTGCCTCCTGCATTGCTGCATGACACCCGTACCATTGATCCAGTTCCACAAGTTACTTTCTGGTCCTGGCCTTTTTTGCTTGCAAAGTCCTCCTCAGCCTTAGACCAGTATTGATGATCTGCTGCCCTCCATCAAGATGGATTCAAGTGGGATTTAATCCACTTGGGGACCATCACCCTTCCCTGTAGACTTTGCCACCCAAGGCCGCTAGTCCTCAGGGTTGTCAGGTTAGTTAGCTGCCACCTGATGATTGGTGATGAGTCATTGGCAGTAGGGTCTGCTCTTTTACCTTAGCAGGATAACCTGGCCAGACTGGGGAGAGACTCTGATCATCAAATTTGCTGCTGGATCTCTGCTGCCAGAATTGGGATTGCCATCAGCAATTATCTGTGACCAAAATCCTGTTGCAAAAAAAAAAAAAAATCCCCACATGCATAAAGGAAGTTTCAGAAGCAGTTCTTCTATTTTTCATATCTTCAGGTATGCATGCCATTGGACCAGTGTTTGCACAAGCAGGTAAAGATGGGGCAAATGGTAGAAAGCCCATGAAATTTTGGAAGATTTCAAACTTTATAAATGTTAAAAAATTTACCAGTCATTTCATCATGCATTCCCAGGCTCAGGCGGTATTTTTTGCTATATAATACACGGTACTGATCGTCTGGCCACTGTTTCTATGATGTATCCCTGGTCTTGTGGCATTACCTAGTGGATTCTCCTCTTGAATACCAGCTTTTACAACTCTACAAATACAAGAACCTTGCAGCCTTTCCTGGCGAGCTCTGAACAACAAGAGACTTTTTCCCTACTCACCTTTTTATATTATGAGTTTTCACCATGTTTATGGGACTTTAAAAATTAAAAACTAAAAATTGTGTGCAATATATTTTGGGGATAGCTATGAATGCAGTTTACCATGTGGTTCTCGCTAGGATGGGTCATTATAAGACAGACTGTAATAACACTCTAAGTTTTTCTATGGACATCTTAAAGCATTTCATAGTTGTGGGAGGTACAGAGGAGTTCTACACTAATCAATTCCACCTGTTTTAGCATTACTTAATGGGGTCAATGTTTGTTATTCAGTAAGTCCTTAGCCCAGAACAAGAATTATTTCTGACAAGAGGTTAGGACGCTTTATTATAAAATTGATGAATATTTGTATGCTAAAATAAGGTGGGTGTATCTTTGAATTCATGTTAATTAATGGCTGTATATTATTATTTTAATATTTTGCTTTAATAGTTATCCTTTAATAAGTGCAACCTGTTGTTACAGATTTTTATTATTTATTTATTTATTTATTTATTATTGAATTTCTATACCGCCCACTCGACCAAAGATGACTCAGGGTGGTTCACAATCATGGATAAAAACAGAGTTAAGAACCCACCCCTAAAAAAGGGGTGCAGGAACCGAAGGAACCATGGGAAAGGCATGCTCCCCTATACTAACCATCCAACAGAAGCCACCCCTCCACCTGCACACCAAACTTGGCCCACCAGCCAGGTTTTTAGTTCTTTCCTAAAGGGCAGTAACTCCATCTGGAGGCGCAGTTCTACTGGCAGGAGGTTCCAAAGGGCCGGTGCAGACACGGAGAAGTCCCTCCTCCTTGTGCCAGAGAGGCGAGCCCCCCTGGCCGATGGCACAATTAGAGAGCCCTCCGGTCCGCTTTGGTTGGATGGACAGACGTCCTTGGGGCGATGTGGTCTCTTAGGTAACCTGGCCCACTACCATATAGGGCTTTAAAGGTTAAAACCAGCACCTTGAATTGCACCCGGAGGCAAACTGGTAACCAGTGCAACTCCCGAAGCAGTGGTGAGGCATGGGCATAATGTCCACACCCCATCGCCACCCGGGCTGCAGCATTCTGGATCAGCTGCAGCCTCTGAATGGTCATCAAGGGCAGCCCCATGTAGAGTGCATTACAATAATCTAGTCTGGAGGTCACCAGAGCATGAGTGACCATGAGCAGGGAGTCCCGGTCCAGGAGTGGGCGCAGCTGGCGAATCATCCGAAGTTGGGCGAAGGCCCTCCTGGCCCTGTTCTTCTAGCAGCAGCCGCGAATCCAGGAGGAACCCCAAGGTGCGCACCGGGTCAGTCTGGGGCAAAATAGCCCCATCCAAAACCAAAGATGGTAGCTCCCGTGATAGCACAGGACCCCCTATCCATAGCCTCTCAGTCTTGCTAGGTTTCAGTTGTAGCCCATTCACCCCCATCCAGACCCCAACAGCCTCCAGACAACTGGAAAGGACTTTGACTGCATCACTGGGGTCCCCACGGTCCGAGATGTATAACTGTGTGTCATCCGCGTACTGGTGGTACCGCACCCCATGGGAACGGATGATCTCACCCAGCGGCTTCATATAGATGTTAAATAGGAGAGGAGAGAGTACCGAGCCCTGAGGCACTCCATATTTTAGGGGCCTAGGACTGGACCTCTCACCCTCCAACCACACCGACTGGGTCCGGCCCCTCAGAAATCAGGAAAACCAGGACCACACAGTGCCCTGGACCCCAATCCTCGGAACCATTACAGAAGGATACCGTGGTCAATGGTATTGAAGGCCGCTGAGAGGTCAAGAAGAGCAAGGATGGATGGATGACCGCCATCCCGCTCTCGCCAGAGATCATCCATCAGCGTGACCAATGCAATCTCAGTGCCATATCCAGGGCTGAATCCTGACTGAAAGGCGTCCAGATATTCTGCTTCATCCAGTACCCCCTGCAACTGACACACCACTGCCTTTTCCAGTACCTTCCCCAAAAATGGGAGGTTGGAAACGGGTCTGTAGTTGGTTAGGACTGCTGGATCGAGGGATGGCTTCTACAGGACGGGGCGCACCAAAGCATGTTTCAACGGTGCAGGAAAAATCCCCTCCCAGCCACCTGTCACCGTCTTAGAGGCTTTTACCAGCCAGGCGGGACAGGGATCCAATGGACAATTATTGAAAAGCTGAATTTACAAGGATTATTTATTATAAAATATTAAGCCATGTGCTGTATGTTTGAAATTGGATAATTAAACAACTAGTCCTGTCTGAAGAAGAAGTAATTCGAAACTAGTCACAGACTGCTTTATTTTGGAAGATTTCAAACTTTATAAATGTTAATAAATTTACCAGTCATTTCATCATGCATTCCCAGCCTCAGGCTCTGTTTTTTTGCTATATAATACATGAGAAATAAATTCAGCAGACAGGATGGTAATTAATCCAACCCTGGGGGGGTGGAGAAGAGAAATGGAATTACATTGATTATCGGTACCTTCCAGTGACTTTTTTTAAAGCTAAGGGCAGTTGGTTTTAGTGTTTTATATATTATATGTTTTAGCAATAGCAATTACATTTATATGCTACCCCATAGTGCTTAGAGCACTATGTTGCTTTAAAAAAAATTTAAACACTACATCGTGTTTAAAAATGGTTTTAGCTAAACAATTTCACATCTGAGCGCCTTACAAACATCTCTTGATTTGTGTGTATGTATTTCCCCCACTAAGCTCACTATATATCTTCTGCTGACTCCCAAGCAATGACTGCTGCACAGTAGTAGCTACTATAAAGATTGTTTTGCAACATCCAATAGGACAGTTAGTGCTATAAACCATTCAGTTCAAACTCTCTGGCAAGAGGCAAGTGCATAAGCAACATTTTGTTGCAAGCCGAAGCTAGAGACGGCTCTTAACTCAATATGAGAGTGGAAAACATAAGCAAGTTAGCATTGCTCTTGGTTCCAGCCAAAGAGAACAGTGCCATATTTCAGGTAAGAAAAGGGGCAAGCCTTTTTAAACTACACACTTCCTCTGGTATGACGTTCCTAGTGGCTGGATTTTTGTTTGTTTGTTTTGGACTAAATATTTATTTTTATTTATTTATTTTTCTAATTTATATTGCCACCCAACTCCGAAGACTCTGGGCGGCTCACAGAAAATAAAACCAATCACATTTTAAAAACCAATAAAAACCCCATTAAAACTGCCACCAAAAATTACTCCAACCCCTATGGATTAAAAGAGATTAAAAGAGGGAGAGAGTGTTCTTACTAAACCAGCCAGCAGGCAGGGGTCACCACATCGCTGGTGCCCCACACCTGCTTTGCCAGCCAGGTTTTTAGCCCTTTCCTGAAGGACAGCAACTACGTCTGGAGACGCAGCTCAATTGGCAGGAGGTTCCAAAGGGCCAGAGCAGACACCGAGAAGGCCCGCCTTCTGGTGCTAGAGAGACAAGCCTCCCTAGCAGATGGCACAATGAGAGAGCCTCTCTGCTCTGGTGGGACGGACAGATGTTCTCAGGGTGATGTGGTCTCTTAAGTATCCTGGCTCACTACCATGTAAGGTTTTAAAGGTCATTACCAGCACCTTGAATTGCACCTGGAGACATACCGGTAACCAGTGCATCTCCTGAAGCAGTGGTGAGGCACTGAATTCATATAGAGCTATTATTTATCAATAGCAATGATGATTACAGTTATATACAGCCCCACAGCCTTAAGAGTACTGTCTATGCAGTTCACAAGTTAATTAGGATTTTGCCCCCAACACACTAGATCAGGGGTTCACAACCTACAGCCCGCAGGATGGACCCAGCTGCAATGCCATTCCATCTGGCTTGCAGCAACAATCCCGTAAGTGGAAGCAGACATGTTTATGATAGCCGTAAATGCACCCCCACATGCACAAATGTGCCCACCATGTTTTACAGCAGTGTTTTTGGCAGGGGAAAACCACATTTCCGGCTGACTCAGCTGTTGAAGGGGGAGTTGTCTGGCCCGTGGCGTGGTAAGGCTGAGAACCCCTGCAGTAGATACTCATTTTACTGGCATCAGATGGATGGAAGGCTGAGTCAACCTTGAGCCTGTTGAGTCTGAACTCAGATTGTGAGCAAAGTTTTCGCAGTTTAACCACTGCACCATGGGGGATGAAATGATTTCTTCAAATTCTAGACTCACCTATTACAAGAGAAAAAAGAAAGCATAAGTAAGGAGAAAAGCTGATTTTAAATCCTGCTGGCTTTGTTCAGTGATGCATCCCATGTCTAATGATCCCACAAAGTGACACCTGCAAAAGAGGAGATAGATGTTAAATTGTTTTCACTGAAATCCAAGAACAACCCCAAATGACTGCACTCAGTTCTTCCTTCTCTGTTCACAAACTCAAAACAAAGGATAGGATCTCCTATGTTAAATGAATGGCTCTGATGGATTCTTCTCTGATACATAGCAGTCAATGCAGATAATATGGAATGAAATCACACAGTACAGCATTGCTTCTATTAATTCACAGTGAAGAACAAGGCTTTCAGCTGGCATTCCTTGTGACTAAAGCATTAATAGTACAGTGGTACCTCGCTTAAAGAGCATAATGTGTTCTACGGGATTGTTCTTTAAGCGAGTTTGCTCTTTAAGTGAAACACCATTGTAAGTGACCAATTGTGACTTCTGGTGGTGGTGGGATTATGAACCCCAATTTAGTTGTTAAACAAGTTTTTGTTTGGTTTTAGTTATTAAGCGAGGCAACCATTCAGAGAAAATTCTGCTCTTTAAGTGAGTTAGTCTCTAAGTGAGGCGCTCTTTATGTGAGGTTTTACTGTAATATGTATTTGTAGTAAAGGTTGCCCATATCTGACTCTAAGGTGCGGTGCTCATCTTTGTTTACTGACAAAGAGCCAGTACTGTCAGCGTTTGCAGATGTTTCCCTGGTCATATGTTAGGCATGACTAGACACTGGAGCACACGGTACCTATTTATCTACTTGCATTTTCTTGCTTTCGAATTGCTAGGTTGGCAGGCGCCTGGACAGAGGTGGGAACTCACTCCATTATGCAGCACGCAGGTCTCAAACTGCTGACCTGTTGACCTTCCTGTCATCAAGTTCAGTGTCTTAACCACTAAGCCACTCTAGTCCCATATGTAGCCGTACACACTCCTAAATAGCAGCATGTTTGTCTGAATCCTGACCACATACGAAGAACCAAAGAAGACCTGATGAGAAAGCTGGTGGCTGAGCATGAGAAGCAGAGTGGTCATATGTCATTCTAAGGAGCTACAAGAGGATGCTTCTTCTTTTGAGGGTCTCATCTGTTTGAAGGACTGCCCAAACCAAGTCTGATGTAAATATAAAGAATGAGGGAGACCAGGACCTTTGAAGTTACTTGTCTACAGTGAGCACCTGGACAGTCAGGAGGCACAAAGGTCCCATGGTCATGGTCTTCTCAGTCCAGGTAGGAGTTCAGGTATATTGTTAATTCTACTTAAAGTTTACAAATCATTTCTGATTTTAGCTCTGTACATACAAATTAGCATATGCTCTTTTATGCAGATCAATGTTCTCTTTTGTCCTCTCTTTGGATGGTGCATATTCTGCTTTTTGATGATATATGAGCTGCCATTCTACTGAAGAACTGGATATATCTGTATCTCAGTTCTCACAGTCTCATCACCAGGGTTCAGTAGTCCTGTTTTTGCTACTGTAAAAAGCCGGACAGTTATCACTCATCTGTCAGACTGCAATACACAGCTTGGAGACTGCGTTTGGGTTGTTAGTTTCCAACCGAGCAGGACGGATTTAGGCAATGCATAACTGAGGGCTTTTTTGAATGGTTTGAATACAAGCACACTACCTCAGAAGTCAATTACCTAGACAGCAAAAGATATATATGTAATGACTCTTCAGTTAGTCACCCACATTGTGCTGATGTGGTATTTTCCAGGCAAAAGTTTCATGTTTTTCCACAGCAGTATTTCAGGAACTTAGTGGTGAGTAGCCACTAAAGAAATAAATTGTATTTCACATGTTACTTTATTTTATTTCTTGTTTGTATTTAGTCTTCCAGAGTGGTTCTTTCAGCCATAGATAGACAGACAGACAGACAGACAGATAGCTAGCTAGCATGGATTTGTTCAATAGACATTTTAAAGCCATGCATATGTATGTTGATGTCCCATAGATCATTGCCTCTGTCCACCACAGCCAAACAGTCCCAAATTGCCAGAAATATATGGTGTTCAAATGTAAAATGAAATATTTTAAAATATACTTAAAGGGGATATATGACTTTTTCTTAGCCCAATGTAATCTGGTAATGGAAGATTGACACATTTTTGCTGCCTAACCTCAAAAAGTGTAAATTCAAACCATTTCAGTGGACCTAAAATTATATCGGGAACTGCAGTAGCTCAAGTGGCTAAGACACTGACTGGGAGGCGGAAGGTCAGCAGTTCAATTCCCGAGTACTGCAGGGCAGAATGAGCTCCCGTCTTTGTCCCAGCTCCTGCCAACCTAACAGTTCAAAAGCAAGACATTGCAAGTAGATAAATAGGGACCACTTCAGTGGGAAGGTAACAGCGCTCCGTGTGCTCTGGTGTCTAGTCATGCCTGCCACATGACCACGGAAAAATCTGCAACAGCAGACAGCACTGGCTCTTCGGCTTTGAAACAGAGATGAGTACTGCACCGTAGAGTTGGATACAACCAGCTTTCAAGCAAGGGAAACTTTACCTTTACTAAAATTATATCAACTATTTCTAATTCCTTCATTGCTGCTCTTCTGAGTCTCCGCCTACCATCAACCTTATCTGGTAAGATGGTTGTCAGGGATTATGGGACTTGTAGTCCAGAACTCTCAGGAGAGTGCCAGGGTTGGAGATGGCTGGCAAGCTATATTCGATGCAATCTAGTTTATTACAAAATAACATTTACTACTTCACTAAGCAAAGCTTTGCTCATTGCAACCTTTGGCTGCCCATTTCCTTGTGAGGCTGGAGAAACATTTTGTTCTCTCAAAGCAACTGGCAAACAGGTGACAGAGTAGTCGTCAGCCCAGGAGAATATTACTTGTTTGTGTTTTTCGCGCAGAGAGATAGCAACATCAAAATCCAGCCGCTGTTCCTGAATCACCCAAGGGATCCCACTTTGTAACAGCTTTTCAATGGTTTGTGAGTCATAACTGGCTTCTTTGCCAGATGTAATCGTGGGGCAGTATGTCTGGAATTAACTTTACAGAAGAGCTGTGTTTATTGAAGGATTTTGTTTCCTTTTCATACGTAGAGTGCCTGCCTCAATGACATTCTTGTCAGCTCCTGGCACCATAAAAGTTCCAACAACGGTGAGGCTGAGCAGCAAACAGAAAAGCACATGCCAGAAATTGGGAGGGGATAAGAGGGGATTGAGGTAGCAGGACCACAACTCCCCAAATCCTCCAACACCCAGAATAACATTTCTAGAGTCTGGCACATGCCCTGGGAGCAAAAAACAGCAGCTGGACATTCAAGCCATTAAGATCAAGGTGTCTAGCCTTGTGTCCTGAAGGTGCCCACTGATCTTGACTTAACGACAAAAGTCCACCCTCCCAATTCAGCCACATGTTCCAACATCAACAATTGTCCACCTTGCAGGATTTTTGACAACATATATGTCAGAAGCACCAATTCTGTGCAGGCAATTACTTACAAGTAGGGTGTGGAAGACACTTGGGCACTGAAACACACCCTGTTCTTACTTAAATAAGTGCTCAGCTGGCCTAGAGGTTTTTCGACAATCTCACAAAGGTACAGATATCCCCGTCCCTAAGATTTGGTCTCTTTCTCAAGCTTGAAGGGGAAAGACCCAGCTATCTACAGACCCTAGGACGAGGTGCCCAAACTATGGCCTGTGGGCCGGAACCAACACCCAATGCCAATTCATCAAGCCCATGCCACCCTTGTCGCTCTTGGAAACTGCACGTTTTACTTCCACTTCCGAGAGCGATGAGGGCAGTGTGGGCTAGATGAATTGGCATTGGGGGCCAGATCCGGCCTGTGGGCCATAGTTTGGTTGCCCCTGGTTTAAGCAGATAAAATGGCAGCTTAAAAGTCTATCTCATCCTGTTTTAAAACAGATTGCAAAGCACATTTTACTTCCATTTCTGGTCAGAGGAATCACATGACCGGCCCACTGAACTACGCGACTGGCCCCTGAACCACATGACCGGCCTATGGCCCAAAAGGTTTGGGCACCCCTGCCCTAGGACAACCAGGACATCATTAGGGGAAATGCAGTGAAAGGAGCCTATGAAACAGAGCTGGGGAACCTCAGGCTCTGGGGCCATATCAGGTCCTTCTGGAGTCCCTGGTTTGTTACCCCTGAGTTGACTAAAATGTCTGTGTCCATTTGTATGATGCCATGTTGCAGTTATCCATCTTTTGTAGGGTAATTTCCATCATAAAAGAAAATCAGTAGAATTTATGGTGCCGAGTCACCAAATCCCTAGTGATTCAAATGGCCCTACTGTAATTGTAATTTACCACTGGATTTCAGCCACTATGAAGCAATAGAGATACAATGCAGTACTAGGCTGCCTTCAACATGTTATACAAGCTGGGACGGTGACATATGCAGTGGGGCATAATTAGAGCCTCTGTGTCAGCAGAAGAGAGCATGTTTGTACAGACTATTTCAGACTTTTGTCAATGCTTGCCTGAAACAGATTATTCTCGCGGCAGCCAATTAGCACTTTCTTGGAAGCATGGTTGTCTCTGGACCCAGGCTGCATGTGGCATTTCTTTCTGAGCATCTTTGTTAATTATGCTATCAGGAAAGAACTGTTAAAATATTTTAGTGTTTTGATACTAATTACAGTACCACACCAAGCTCATCTTTGAATTCATGTTTTGTTTTTTCGTAGGTCAGCCAGAATCACAGTGTATATTAATGTACAAGTCCCTTCTTGATTCTTATACCTGTAGTGTTTAATACCTAATGTCATTTAAAGTCTTGATAGTTACTCAGGGGTTCCCAACCTAAGGTTAGTGGGCTGATCTGGCCCCTGGCACCATTTCATGTGGTCCCCCCTCCAAGGGCACTTGAGGAAAAAAATGGCCACCCCATTGAAGCTGTTGGGGCAAAATGGCCACTCCGATCATGCAGGCAGGGCAAAATGGCCATCCGGCCCTCAAAACTAACTGAAAGAGCGTGACCCAGCCCCCAGCTTGAAAAGGTTGGGAACCCCTGGTGTAACTCTTCTGATTAACATGCCAACAACAGGCATTGTTCTTGCAGTTATAGGGAACGATGAGAATTGATGTCCAGGAAAGGAACTTCCCCAAGGTCCTCTTAGGATTAGGTCCAGATTTACTACTGTTTATTTTCAGAGAGTGAGAATAAACAGTCTATTGAGATTATACACAACTGAAGGCTTTAAGTATCTTTATGGGACTGTGTACTGTTGTTTAGTTTGTTCACAAAGAAGGCGAACATCAGGGATTTAGCCAAGTTAAAATAAGATATCAAGTAATTAAAGGCAAAAACTTCTCACACAGATGTGAAGTTTGCCCAATAGGCTGTGGAAAGTGGGTCACAGAGCTGCAGTAGAATTGCAGATTCAATTACATTTATTATATTCATTACAGATTTGTTCACTTAAGTACAAAATTAATTCCTTTGAGGCAAAACTTCCTAACTTCAGTTATTACAGTCGGAAGTCTAAACTGGGTATAACCACTAAGAGAAAAAGAAAAGAAAGTGGGATCCTATATAACTCTACACAGAAGTAAGTTTCATTAATTCTAGTGGAGCTTCTTCTCAAGTTAGTGGGTGTCAGATTGCAGCATAGGATTATAAATGAAAATATATATGAATATGACCAATTCCTTGTTGAGAGTTATCATTTTGAGATGCAGCAAGATATTGCTAAGTGCATTAAAGCTGAAGTGAAAAAGTAATCAAACACACATCTCGAATATGCAAGGAAAAGCCCACAGCTAATGAAGATGTGCAAAGAAAAATGCATTGAAGGCATCCTTCCAGTAAAGGAAACCCATATACAGTAGCTAAGTGGACAGGGGACTTCAGAGAACTCGTGAATTCAAGAGAGGAAATATTGACTTAACAAGCAGCCACAATCAAACAAGAGTTCTATCCAGCAGCTGTTGACAGTTTACTCATAGTGGTTCCAAGGTTGAATTAATGTCATAGTAAATTAGGCAGGAAGAACCTTATCCCCAAGAGAAATGGCTGAACCAAGAAGAAAGAACACTGCATAGACTCTGAATCTTTTGTTTGCAAAGCAGGTACTATACTACTGACTGCTCATGAGAAGTTCAAATAGTAAAGATGAAGCTAAAATACTTTGGACATCAAATGAGAAGGGAGGATTCACTTGAGAAGGCATTGATGTTGGGAAAGGTGGAGGGCAAAAGAAGAAGGGGGAAGCCAAGGATGAGATGGCTAGATGGTATTGTAGACACAATGGGCACAGAGCTGGGAGGCCTGAGGGGGATGGTAGAGGACAGAGGCGCCTGGAGGAAAATGGTCCATGGGGTCGCAAAGGGTCGGAGTCGACTGTGCGACTGAACAACAACAAACTATACTTACTGAACTATGGTTCTTGAATGCTCTTGCACTGCCATGGGAAAATATAGCTCCCTATGTTGGTATAGTGATATCCTTGTGCTACAGAAACACTCCACCAGTGGGTCACTTGTAGAGATAAAAATAAACAGCACTGTGATACAGAAACAGCACTTCGTGGGAATCCTTTGCAAGCTCAGAGGTCAGGTCAATCATGCCCAAGGATAGCAGAGTTTTAAAACTGCAAAATGAACAACAAGTGAATTTAGGTTCAAGTCAGCCAGCAGCCCTGTTGGTCCTTGTATCCTAAGTCCATTAACAGGTGAGGATCTGACTGACCTACCTACCATAGCATAAATACCACCAGCAAAGGAACAAAGATCACATACCTGAACATAGGGTTGCCATAATTCTCTCCTACCAAACCAGGACAGCCATGTGACATCATTGCATTCTTCAAGCTATGCATGTGTCGGATGGGGCTGTCATGGAGACTGCAGCTCTAAGACCCCGCGGAATCCCCATCTGTGGCAGACAGCCTTCATCAATTTAAAATAAACTGTAGTCAAGAGGTTTTTTCCCATGTGATTCTTCTTGCAAAAGACTGTTCTTGATGGTTCTATTTTTATTTTTTGAATAAAATATCTTGGGCCACTCTTAAAACCACCCTTCCTCCCCCTGAGGTCACCCCACCCTCCCCTTCACACACACATGCCACTGAAATAGACTCACCCTCAAACCCCACATGAGGATCCCTTGGAAGAAATTTCTAAAGAGGGGCCCAGAATGGCAATGCAGTCCATGGCACCTCCGTTTTCCTCCGGAAGGAGAAAAGCAAGACAGGAAGGGACTTATTTTTGAGGAGGAACTTTGCGATGGAGGACTCTTCACTTTCTGTCCACCCTGTTCCCTTCCTCTCTAGGAATACTGACCCTTTGCATGACCTTTTGCAGTCATGTGAAGAAGAAATCCTCCATCTCAGTGTATGGTGGAGGTTTGGCTTCTTTGATATGGGTAATGCTTGCTCCCTCCTGGCTTTCGAGGAAAAGGGCTGAGGACAACTCCTTGTCCCCCAAACTTCAAGGTGAGCCAAGAGAGTTTTGCAAAGAGTTATTTCACTGCCTCTGTGGCTTTTTCTTTCAATTATTTCACTTGCAAGTGTCTCCCCTCCCCAGCGGGCTTCTCAGAGTGCTGTTTTACCTTCACCGCTTTCAAAAAGAATAATTGAAAGAAAGGCAGGGAGGCAGTGAATTAACTCTTTGCAAAAATCCTTTGGTAAGGGGTGATCTTGCTTCCTTTGTTCAAATTTTAAAATCCTGGACTTTTACATGTTTTTTCTTGAACCAGCCAGGACAGTTTGAATCCGGGAAAATCCTGGAAAACCAGGGCATATGGCAACCCTAGACCCGGTGGAGGAGCGGGCGTAATTGGTGGATGACATGAAGTTGCACAATGTGATTATAAGTCACCTAACAAGTAACGCATAATTAGTATTGATAACTGGAAGCTGTTGCACTAAACAGAAAAGTACCTTCAAGCATATGCAGAATGCTGGCATTTCCTCCCTGACAAAGTAATCATATGCAAGTGCATTCAGAAGACCTAACAATGGCTCCAATTTTCTGAGGCTGGTTAGCACATATCTGAGGAAATGTCACGGGCGCTTTTAGAAAATGGCTCTCATGATAGCCATTCTATCAAACCAAAGCCATGAAATAAAAAGGCGACTAATTCTTGGGAGACAAGCTATGAGAAACCTGGGGAACATAGTGAAAAGCAGAGACAACAAATTGCAAACGAAAATTAGAATAGTTAAAGCAATGGTATTCCCGGTGGTAATGTATGGGTGCGAGAGCTGGACAATTAAGAAAGCTGAACGCAGAAGAATAGATGCCTTTGAAATGTGGTGTTGGAGGAGAGTTTTGAGAGTAACCTGGACAGCGAGGAGAACAAATAGGTCAATCTTAGAAGAAATCAACCCTGACTGCTCATGAGAAGTTCAAATAGTAAAGATGAAGCTAAAGTACTTTGGACATCAAATGAGAAGGGAGGATTCAGAGGATTGAGAAGGCCTTGATGCTGGGAAAGGTGGAGGGCAAAAGAAGAAGGGGGAGGGCAAAGATGAAATGGCTAGATGGTATTGTAGACACAATGGGCACAGAACTGGGCGGGCTGAGGGGGATGATGGAGAACAGAGGCGCCTGGAGGAAAATGGTCCATAGGGTCGCAAAGGGTCGGAATCGACTGTGCGACTGAACAACAACAATCAAAGCTAAGAGTAACATGTCCCAAAAGGAATGCGATACAATGTGTTTTGTGGTTGTGAGTTCCAAAACACAAAAACACATTTTGAACCTACTTTCCCCTTCCAATGTCCATTTTACAGAAGACAAATGCATGGAATTAAGGGCAGGCTTTCAGAGACTGAACAGAAAGTAGAGAAAAGCTCTGAGGCCCAAAAGCACAATCACAATCAAGGCAGAAGAAAATACTGATTTCAGAGAAGACAATCCAGTGGCACTCAGGAACTCAGTAGATTGCAAACCAGTGTCCTTTCTCCAATGGCTTTGACCTAAATTGATAGAGCTCCCCCCCCCCGGCCCCCGCGCTTGGTGCTACCCAGAATAAACTGCAAAAGGTTGCAGAACATATCTTTATTAATAGCTTTCATTGTAGCAAGCATTTTTCATTTTGGTTTGGGTTCTCATGAGTTATTTTCTCCTCACACTGCTTCCTGTGATCAGCCCATTTCAGGGGCTGATTAGGCCAACTAGTGCAATAAAGATGAGATTTAAAACTGTGCACCAGAAAACCAAGGATATTCCTATAAAACATTTATAATCTGCAGTGCATTGTGAAAATTGCAGGAAAATAATGGAGTGTATAATGAGTTTAATCAAAGACTGAGGTTTTGTTTTTGTTTTTTTGGTTCATTTGCAGAAAGACCTAAATTGTAACATGTCAGACAAATCTAGGCTGGCTTATCTGCTCAACACAGAATGCATTCAATGTAGAAAGCTGCTATATTTTATTTTATCCATCCTCCCATGTCTCAAAGAGGTGCCTGGGAAGTAGAATATGAAAGGAGAAAATGCTAAAACAATTCATAAATATTCCTTTATTTCACACGTTTCACAGCAGGATTGTGCCTCGAAACAATACTGGCAGTCCAAAACAGTATGGTCCGTCCGTCTGTCCATGCCCCCCCCCCTCAATCATCAAACATGTACTCATGACTGGAAGGCGGGAGGTCAGCAGTTCGATTCCCAAGTACTGCAGGATGGAATGAGCTTCCATTTTTGTCCCAGCTCCTGCCAACCTAGCAGTTCGAAAGCAAGTAATTGCAAGTACTGTAGATAAATAGAGACCACTTTGGTGGGAAGGTAACAGCATTCCATGTGCTCCGGTGTCTAGTTATGCCTGCCACATGACCATGGAAACATCTGCAGAAGCCGACAGTGCTGGCTTTTCAGCTTTGAAACAGAGATGAGCACTGAACCCTAGAGTCGGATACGACTGGTTTTTGAGCAAGGGAAACTTTTACCTAGAGAAGAGATGGAGGTTTACAAAACCCTCAGTCATGCTTGGGTGAGTTAGAGTGCCATTACAAATCACGGAAGTTTGATCTGAAAATTTGAGGTTTAAAAATGTTGAAATGTGAACAAAAATATTTGATGGCCATTACTGTTGCAAAAGAATAGAGTCCCAAAGCAGAAGGTGATTGATAGCTAACGCTCCAATGAAAGCTAGAATCTTCCCTAGAAAGTATGGTAGCCAAGCTCTGTAAATGGACGAGATACATCTCATTACCCCATCCACCTGAATGAATAACTATTTTGCTTCCAGGAAGGGCAACATAACATATTATTATTTTAGGTAGCTACACATTGAGAACACATTCACTCTACACATTGGACACTCAATCTTAATTACTTTTGGGATCAAGGCTGTGTGTGGAAGTTGTAGGAACATCTGACTCTTGTGTGGGTTTTGATTGGATAGATCAAATCAGTACTAAGGACTATCTGCCTCCATGTGTTCAATTTGATTTGATTTTTTTTAAAAAAACCTTGCTGTTGGCCTTTATGTGCTGAACATGTTTTTCCTGCTGTGGGTAACTGTGTGTGATCCAGAGAGGGCAGTTGCCCAATGTGCAGCGCACTCATTTGACATGGACACACCTGAGTAAGACAGACTGCTGGGCAGGGACATCAAGGAGACATCTTCTACACGTGCCTTCCCTGACAACAGCTTCCTGGGAGGGCAGAAGGAAGATACCTGGTAGGTGATTATCCTGCTGAAGGTTCACCACATTCCCAGCATTGGACCCCAACTCAGGTCATTACCCTTTATTTTAGGTTAGGTATCTCAATGTAGTTCAGAGGCCAATTCAGCATTTTGGGATAAATCCCAGTTGAGCCTGGGGTAATTTGGTATCTGCCCTATTTGATTTATGCCCTTGATCCATATTGATTCATAGAGTATTATTCTCAACTCTTCATTTGAATTGCACTGGAAAAGCAAAGCAACTGTAAATTTTTAGTGTTTGGGAATCAAGACAATGGAAACGGCTGTAGACTAGCCTAGCACATCTTTATTGCATGGAGTACAGTACGAACATGTGGTAATGGCGGACAAACAGCTCCTTTTATGCGGTGGCTATACAATTGAATATGGCTCTTTGACAGGGCATTGGCTACTGTCCAAGTGACGTCACCCTTAGTCACGCCTTTCTTGTCCAGGTGAGGTGAGCGCGGGAATCTTTCCCGCGCAGCTGAAGGCATTTGAGGAATGTGTACCATGTGAGCTGGGCGCTCGCTACTGCCCCCGGTGGCCACTAGCTCACGTCCTCATACAGAAGGTTACAGTGTTACTATTAGAGATTGTTACATCCACTCATTCGTGTGGTTATAAATACATTCGATACACAACAAAATTTTAAATATTTACACTGATGTAGCAACGGTAAAAGTCACACATGCTCTGGTCACCGCCAGACTGGATTATTGTACATGGGGCTGCCCTTGATGACCATTCGGAGGCTGCAGCTGGTTCAGAATTCAGCTGCCTGTGTAGTGATGGGGTGCAGGCGTTATGCCCGTGCCTCACCCCTGCTGCGGGAGCTGCATTGGTTGCTAATGTGCCTCCGGGTGCAATTCAAGGTGCTGGTAATTACCTTTAAAGCCCTACATGGTAGTGGGCCAGGATACTTAAGAGACTGCATCACCCCAAGGATATCTACCCATCCCACTAGAGCGGACCGGAGGGGCTCATTAAAAATACCAACTGCTAGAGCGGCTCGCCTATCTAGCACTAGAAGAAGAGCCTTTTCAGTATCCTCTCCGGGTGGGTGGTAGGTAGTTTTTCAGTGTTTTTAGGAATTTAAAGGGTTTCTATAGTTTAAACATTGGGGATTTTATGTACTCTGCCCAGAGTCGCATGTCGATTTGGGCAGCTATAAAAACTGAATAAATAAATAAATAAATCTAGCACAAGAAGGAGGGCCTTCTCTGTGTCTGCACCAGCCCTTTGGAACCTCCTGCCAACAGAGTTATGGCTGCAGATGGAATTGCTGCCCTTCAGGAAAGGATTTAAAACTTGGCTGGCAGGGCAGGTGTGGGGAACTGATAGCGCAGTGAATAAATAACTAGATCCTCCCTCTCTTTTATGGTTGGGACGGGTGGGTTTCTTTTTTAATGGGGGATGGTTTTAAATGTTTTTATTGTATTTTATGAGTGTTTTTATGTCTTTTAATTGTGAGCTGCCCAGAGTCGCTTCAGTGAGGGGGCGGCGATACAAATGTAAAAATTTAATTAAATTAAAAGTCTCCCTTTGTTAAAAGCCTGTTGTGTCCAACTCTAGGGTTCAGTGCTCATCTTTGTTTACAGCCAAAGAACCAGTGCTATGTGCATCTGCAGACATTTCCATGGTCATGAGGCAGGCAAGACTAGACACCGGAGTGTACAGAGTGATGTTATATTTCCTGCTGAGGTGGTACCTATTTATCTACTTGCTTTCAAACTGCTAGGTTGGCACGAGCTGGGACAGACAATGGGACCTCATTCCATCATGCCGCACTGGGTCTCAAACTGCTACCCTGCTGATTATCCAGGACCTTTCAGTTGCCAAGCGCACCATCTTAACCACTAAGCCACCATGGCCCCTTATTGCATTGATGTACTGTATATGGCATTTAATATTTCAGCATCAAATGGCTTACTGTCTGTAAAATGTAGTTTGACTCTCAGACAAAAAACAAGCTCATATCTCCCCTTTTCTCCAATATCAGAATTAAACATAAAACATTATTATGTAGTATACCATCTCAGGTCCCTGAGCTGTTAGTAGAGGTCTGGAATCCACATGCTTCTACTACCCCGCTCCATGCAACCTAATCACCTAGCTGCTATAGCACTATAAATCATAATTATGGAAGCAGCTATAGTGTCACAAATAAAGTGACACAATTTAAAAGATGAATAAAAGAAAAGGAGGAGAAGAAAGAGGATCCCAGACTTAGAAGGATTGTTGTTTTGTTCTCTGCAATGCATGCAGAAGTTTTAGTCAGTCACTGTTGATGGGAAAGGAAATGTAGAAGAGACCACATGAAAACTAAATGAGGGTTTAGAAAAAAGAAGTATTTTTTAATGTTTTACTGCAATATTTTTAGCTCTATAAAGCATACCACTAAACCTTCAGTAGGAATAACAATTCACTTACATAAGAAGTTGGATTTCAGTCCTTCAAATCTCTATACTTTCCAGGGTCTCGGGAGAGGCTTTCTATCAGTATCCAGTGTCAGGTTCAAATGTAAGCAAAGATTTGTATTGGTTTTCACAGGATATTTTGAACTCGGCAGAATCGGGTAGGGACATCAGCAACAATGACAGATCTAGGAGAAAGAGAGAATTGTAGCATGAGCCAATAAAAGCCAGACCCAATTTTTCTTCCTAAATGTAGCTCTTATATTGTAATACTTAAGTATTTTGCTCAACTGGATGTGTGACCAAGAGTTCTGATAACAGGAAATGTTTCCAGCAAAGATTTAATAGGAGATAGATCAGGGCTTCTCAACCTAAGGCCAGTGGGCCAGATGTGGCCCACGGCACCATTTAATGTGGACACCCATTGCCTCTGCCACACTTGGAAGTGTCATGTGTGGTTCCTATTTAATGTACAGGCCACCCCCACCATGCAGGCAGGGCAAAATGGCTGCCTCACCCTCGAAGCTGGCCCTTGGCTTGAAAAGGTTGAGAACCCCAGACATAGATGGTGAGATGTAGATGGAAACAAAAGGGTGAAAAAAAAGGGTGAGCATGGTCCAGAGATAAAGAAGGATGGCTGTATCTAACTGTTAACAAGGACCCGCTTCTATATTATCCTATGTCTGCTGGCTTTTCTGGCAACAGACGTGAATATGAGGTGGATTATTAAACCTTCATTTTTCTGTATCCAGTGATGCCTTGGGATGTGTGACATTTCATAGAATGGTCATTTATATATCACCAAAATATAGGACAAAAGAGGAAATGATCTTGTATTTGTTCCATTAAGCTTAGGTAGAGGTCTACCAGTTGTACTGTATCTGACTCTATGGTTCAGTGCTCATCTCTGTTTACAGCCAAAGACCCAGCGCTGTCTACATCTGCAAATGTTTCTGTGGTCATGTGGCAGGCATGTCTAGACCCTGGAGTGCACAGAACACTTACCTTTCCCGCTGAAGCAGTATTTGTTTATCTACCTGCAATTTCTTGCTTTCAAATTGCTAGGTTGGCAGGAGCTGGGACAGCCGACAGGTGCTCACTCCGTTGTACAGCACTTGGGTATCGAACTGCTGACCTATTGACCTTCTGGCCATCAAGCTCAGTGTCTTAAACATTAAACCACAACCACCACGGCCTTTCCCGCTGAAGCAGTATTTGTTTATCTACCTGCAATTTCTTGCTTTCAAATTGCTAGGTTGGCAGGAGCTGGGACAGCCGACAGGTGCTCACTCTGTCGTACAGCACTTGGGTATCAAACTGCTGACCTATTGACCTTCTGGCCATCAAGCTCAGTGTCTTAAACATTAAACCACAACCACCACGGCCTTTCCCGCTGAAGCAGTATTTGTTTATCTACCTGCAATTTCTTGCTTTCAAATTGCTAGGTTGGCAGGAGCTGGGACAGCCGACAGGTGCTCACTCTGTCGTACAGCACTTGGGTATCAAACTGCTGACCTATTGACCTTCTGGCCATCAAGCTCAGTGTCTTAAACATTAAACCACAACCACCACGGCCTCCCCATTAATCTTATATTTGCATACTGTACTGTATTTAATGTTTTTAGTGGGTTGGGTTGGTATTTTTAAACGGTTATTGTTTTATCTGTGGTTATATTGTATTTTATATATGTTGTTAGCCGCCCTGAGTGAGGTTTCTCATCAGGAGGGTGGGATAAAAATTCATAAATAAATAAAATTGTGTGTCTTAATTTATACATAAAGGTGTTCATGAAAAGTAACATCAGAGCCAAAAAGTCCTGAAGTATTGCTGGGTCCTGGTAGCTAACTAAAAGTGCTGGGTGACATCAGGACAGTTGTGGAACTGGGATTTGTGTTTATCTTTACACTTCACCACTACAATGCTTCAAGAAGGCCACATAATTCATTAATGAACTGATTTGTTCACTGATTTGTGTGGATGTCTTGCCTCATATTTAGAAAGTTGCTGATTTCCCGGCCCTTGAGGGAGATACTGTACATTCTCTGTCTGCTACAGTTCACATCTGTTTATTTGGACTTTGCTTGGTTTTGTCCAAGCCCTTTTGTGCTAATTAGATGCTGTGGCTGAGACTATCATAGAGATTGTCTGTCTTGTTCTTTCCAACTATTTTGGTGGATTTCTGTCTAGTTTTCTATGCTACGAGATAAGAATTGCAACTTATCAGTGACAATAATGACCCAATTATCTCATTTTCTCCATTCCAAACAGAGTAAATGCATAGACATGCGTAGACAGGGTGGTAGTGTTGAGCCAGATGATGAACACCTCATAAGACTGAATAAGGGCCATATGAAAAATCAGCAAATTCATTCCTTGAATTTAGGTGATGCCTATGAATGCCTTAAATGTCTTTCAATGGGAGTTTAACTCAAGGGTGGAGCACATGGTTTGTGTGTAGGTTCCAGGTCCAATCCCTGAACTCAATGCCAAGCAGGAAAAATATTAAACAACCCTTGTATGTTCTTATGACAGTGATGGTGAACCTTGGCATTCCAGGTGTTCTTGAACTTCAATTCCCAGAAACCCTGATCAGCAGGAGTGCTGATTTGGGCTTTTGGGAATTGAAGTCAAAGAATGTCTGGAGTGCCAAGGTTCACCATCATGGTCCTATGGCATGCCATTTATAGATTGCTCTCAGATATTCTAATTATTAGAGTTGTTCAAGAGGCAGAATGAGAAAACCTGATGCCAAACTCAGATCTTGCTTGTATGCTTTTCAGGACTAGAGATGGCTTTGGTCTGATCTAGCATGACTGTTTATTTTCTTTGATGGTGTGTGTCAGATTCTATGTGTAGTTTGATTGCATAACTTTTGGTGTATTTGTCTTCTTCTGGTGACAGAATCCATGCAATTTTGGCTGGACTAACACAAAACATCAAAGTGATGGAAGACAGAGTCTAATGTAGCAGGTGGCCATGTTAGACTGTTTGGAACAAAAGAGAAACCAAAAAAAAAAGTCGTGGAGCACTTTTAAAACGAATTGGTTTTTGTTTTTCATAAGCTTCTGTGTGACTGGACACAATTTTTCAGATGAATGGAGTGGTCATCTGAATAAGTGCAATTAGACACAAGAAAATAAAAGTCTTATAAGTGCTACATCAGGGGTTTCCAACCTATGGCCCACAATGCCATTCCATCCGGCCTGTCATCGCCTCTGCTGCACCTGGTAGTGGAAGCGGGCGTGTTTATGTCAACTGTAAAACACACCTGCACATGTGCAAATATGCCCGCAGCTGTCGTAAGTGCAGAAGTAGGCACATTTACAACAGCCATAAATGTGCCTGTTACAACTTCCAGGGTGCGCGGTCTGGTCTGCTCAGCTGTGGTTAGGCCCGCTGCATAAAAAGGTGCTACATGTTTTTTTCTTATATTAGCAAGAATCTCAGAGCACATCCAGACAAGAATTCAGCCTGCTCTTTGGAGCTCTAGGGCAGAGGTTTGCAACCTACAGCCCATGGGCCAGACCCAACCCACGGCACCTTTTCATGTGGCCCACCACCGCTGCCACCACCACCAGAAGCAGTAGCAGACACATTTACAACAGCCATAAATGTGCCCACAGCTCTCATAAACATGCTGTAAATGTGCCTGAGCTGCCAGAATTGGGAGCGGACGCGTTTTATGACAGCATTTGCGACGGGGAGAACCACCAGTCCAGTCCAGCCCACTCAGCTGTTCATGGTCCAGCCAATGGCCTGGAAACGTTGAGAAACCCTGCTCTAGTGGGTTGATCAGGCCACATTTAGCAGACACATCTTCTCCCCCCCCCACCCCAAGGGCTTTTGTTTTGAATCTCCATGGGGGGGGGGGTGTTATACTTATTTTGGCCATCTCTTATATGCCATTCCCAATTCCTGTAGGCTTCTTCTGTTGTAAATATCAGGTATGCTGAAGGGGCTAACAAGTCCCTAAAACATATCTAGTGTTGGAATTAAACACTTTCTCCCTGTTCCTCTGTGGAAAAGCAGAAAAGTACAATTATTTTCACCCTCCTAGCTGATTGTTGTAGCACTGCATCAGTTAGAAGGGTAACTGTACAATATCACCAATCAACACCACAGCTGTACACAGTTTCTCAATTGGTGATACAAACACAAAAAATGAAAGGGATTTTTTTTTACCCTATAGCTGATGCAGCACTTCAACAAATGGGTATCGGAGTGGGGGGTGGGGGGTTAAAAAATGATTACACTTTCCCTGTTTCTCTGCAAAGAAGCAAGGGAAGTGTTTCATTTGCTCAGATGGTGAAATGGCACATTGGTTATTCCACCATATGAACAAAGGTCAGTTGGCGTGTTTGGATGGGAGGAGCAGACGAAATGTTATTTTGTCCCTCCTGCATCATAAAGAAAAGAAAAGCAATTACACTTGCAAGGCCTTTAAATTAAACTTCAGTCTGTTTTTTCCAGTGATAAAAATTAGCAGAAGTAAGCTTTGGAGGTTTTCCAGAATAATTTCTACTCTGAGCAAAATCCATCCATCTCAAGAAAGAGAGCTCAAAAACAAACAAACAACCCCTTTTCTTAGAGAACAATTTTCAGCCAATTCTCTGCCTTCCTGGACCCATAATGTCTTGGGAATTCTTGGTTATTTTTCCTTGGTGGCATACTGGTTAAACTGCTGTACTGCAGCCAGAACATTGTGAGTTTGATCCTGACCAGGACTAAAGGTTAGCTGAGCCTTCCATCCTTCTGAGGTTGGTAAAATGAGTACCCAGAATGTTGGGGGCAAAATGCTAATTAAGTTGTGAACCATCCAAAGAGTGCATGAAACACTGTGGGGCAGTATATAAGTGTAATTGTTATTGCTATTTCTTTATATTGTTAGCAGACTGTGAGATAAAAGGCAGAAAATTACAACAGAGAAAATGTGAGAGAATGGCCCTCGTCTCAGCGCTACCCCTCCACAAAAGCACTTTGAATGGTAAAAATATTCTAGAATGGTTTTAAGTAGGAAAAGGGTATTTTTACTTACAGTTGCCATCTATAGTCAGTCAACAGAAAAATAGGAAAAACGAAGTCACCAATAGGTGGAGAGATGTCCATCATGCTTGCCATGCAATCAAAGGAAACAAAGAAACAGGAAGAGGAGATGGGCAATCCAGAGACTTTTACATATAAGGTAGTGGCAGAGGATGCCAGTAGTCACTTTAGATCAGTGTTTCCCATCCTTTGGATTTTGGACTTTAGTTCCCAGAAGCCTAAGTCAATTTCCCAAAGCACTGATCAGCCAATGTACTGACTTAGGCTTCTGAGAATTGAAGTCCCCCTGTGGGGTGTGGACCCCACATTGGGAACCACTGCTTTAGATTGTAAAGCCCTCTCTTATTGACACCCACTTATAGTGAACACAAGATTGTTATATTCCCAACAGTATGTGTGTAATCTGTTGAAGAACTAACTTATTTCATTTGGTACTTATGAAATATTATATACAGTATCTATTATCTTATTCCAGTGGAGTTTCCAGCATACTGATAGTACTGCCTGTAGGGCAGTGTTGTATAAGCATGACAGAAGAGCATATGCTTGGAAGTATAAACCAAATGCTTCTCACCACAGTGTCATCAGACTGGCAATTATCTTTGATTTCTATTTGTTAAACAGAGGTGTGGCAACAGGAGGCGGGAAAAGTGGCAGTTGCCAAAGCAATAAAGCAACAGGGGATAGGTCAGCATTTTAACCTCAGGGTGCTGTTCCTAGTTTAATCCTGCACAATAGGAGAAACTGTCTGCAGAGATGCGGGCCTGTGCAACATCAACTTGCAATACATTGAGAGTGACCAGAACATAACAGCTGAGAACAAATATTAGAGATTAGCAAAATGCTAACAATCCACTCTGAAAAGTTCCCCTTCAAAAGCAAGATAGATTTTGGAAAAGTTTTTTTTTTCCCAGTGGCTGTGCTGGCTGGAGGATTCTGGGAATTTTCATAGAAAAATTGCAATTTTTCAAAGTTTTGTGGCAGATTGGTTGCCCCATTAGGGGTCTGCCTGACTAGACATATCTTTGCTTGCCAACAGAATAACAACCTCTGTAGCAAGCAAAAGTAGTGTATGGCAATAGGAGGGGAGTAAGTCTTATTGTAATCTGTCAGAGAGTTTCTCTTGGCTGTGGAAGGTGGCAATAAAAAGGTAAAAGTAAAGGTTTCCCTTGCTTAAAAGCCAGTCATATCTGACTCTAGGGTTCAGTGCTCGTCTCTGTTTCAAAACCAGGGAAATTGAAGTCAAAACATGCACTGGAGGCTGGAAGTCATTCGGCTATTGTTGACACAATCTGGATACATTCAGAATCAGATATGCTTAACAGGTAGTTCAGAATCCAATTAAAAATGAATTGCCAGGAAAAAGATTTCCCAGATATTAAAAACAAAACAAAACACTTGGGGGATTCTTCCTATACATGTATCTCTAGAACTCCACAAAAGAATTCAATTTACACGATTAAAGAAGGGAGTCCATTTAGCAATAACTCAACCTATTCCTCTCCAGATCTTTAGAGGAAGCCCTTCTCTCCGTCCCATTGCCATCACAGACACAAGTGGCAGGGACATGAAAGAGTAGTATAGTCAGAAAGACAGAAGTATATTCTCCAAAACCTGTGAGGTATTAGTCCCCCTCTATTCAGCACTAGTTAGACTACATCTAGAGTACTGTGTCCAGTTCTGGGCACCACACTTTAAGAAAGATGCAAATAAATTAGAGCAGGTACAGAGAAGGGCAACAAGAATGATCAGAGGAATAGAATCTCGTAGTTCTGTGCAGGACAATGACAATAAAGATTTATCTATCTAGAAACCAAGACATATGAGCAAAGACTGAAGGAACATGGCATGTTTAGCCTTGAGAAAAGGAGACTGATATGATAGCACTCTTCAAATACCTGAAAGATAATCATAAAGAGGAAGGGAAGGATCTGTTATACATCATCCCCTAGTCAAGGATGCATAATAATGGGCTCAAACTAAAGGAAGCCAGATATAGACTGAATATCAGGCAGGGAAACTTCTTAATGGGTAGAGTATTACAACAGCGGTACCAACTGCCTCGAGAGGTGGTGAGCGCTACAACACAGGAAACATTCAAGAGAGAATTGGACAGCCATCTGTCAGATATGCTTTGATTTGGATTCTTGCATTGAGCAGGGGTTGGGCTCGATGGCCTAAAAGGCCCCTCCTAAACTACCCTACTACCTATAGTGTAGTGGAGAATCCTGTCCCACTGTCAGTATCGAAGAGAGATGCATCTGGCAGTCTAGTCAGTTTGGTGTCTTGCACGGAAGACAAAGAAGGAGCCGCAGTGAGGGCTAAAACACAACTTTATTGCATGATGGTCAGGGTGAACATGAGGTAATGGCGGACAAAACAGCTCTATTTATAGTACACTGTACATTTGAATATCCCGGGTGGTAGCCCATTGGCTACCGTCCGCGTGACGTCATAGATTGTCACGCCCATCTTCTCCAGGTGAGGTATGGTGGGAAGGTTTCCCGCTCTTCAGGTATTCGGGGAATCTGTGCCATGTGAGCCGGATGCTCGCTACTGCCACCTGTGGCCACTTAGCTCGCATCCTTATACAGCTTGCTACAATGTGTCTCTGATTAGATACAAGTGGATACATTGACCGGATACATTCTGTTAAAGGTGACTTGCAGTTTCATTCAATACATAACATCCCTCCCCCCTAAGTGAAGACAAAGTCCTTTAGCCATTGAGGCCTCCCGCATGTTCGCTTTGGGCGAGTGGCGGCCGCACTTTGCGCCGGAGTTCTTGCACGCTCCTGATTACTCTGTCCCCGTCCTGCAGTGGAAGAAGGTGGCTCGTTAGCGGCTGGTTGCGAGTCTCAAGCTGGGGGTTGGGGAGGTCTAGGTGTGGGAGTAAACTCCAGGGATGTGAGACCGGGGGCTCCAGGGACTAAAGAAAAACCCTGCTCTTCGCTTGGATGGGTGGGGGACCACTCTGAAAAATCCCCCCAGTCTCCTAAATCAAAGTCTAACAACTCATCGAACTCCCTCTCTTCCAAGTTGTCCCTGTTACCCGGGGGGTCAAAAGGATGCGGGTTTGTTTCATTTCCCTCCCCCCGTGGCCTGTGTCTCCCCCTTGGGATAAGCGGGTGGGGGAGAACCCTAACGCTGAATGCTCTGCCTGGTCACTTGAATCTTGCCTTCCTACTACCCTACCTCTGAGTTGGTCGGCATGCCTCCTCCAGAGGAGTCCTGTGCTTGTCTCGATGTTGTAGGAGACTGGCCCTGTTTGCCTGACCACTATTCCAGGCACCTGCGCTAGGTCTAGCTTGGCGAAACACCTCCCCCCATGCAAAGTTGCTAACAGGTGACTTACTACCAGCACCGGGTACGCATTTGGGCGAATTGCCTTGTTAATCGTGCACTTGTAGTCAGCACAGATTCTGACCTCCCCGTTAGCCTTAAGCGCCGTAACAATGGGGTTTCCCACTCGGCAGAGTCCACCGGCACCAAAATCCCCTGACCCACCAGTTTGTCCAGTTCAGTCTCAATTTTGTCCTTTAGTGCGAAAGGCACTCTCCTTGGCTTCAGCCTGATGGATCAGATGTTGGGATCCATTTCGAATGAGACTGGGGGCCCCTTGAACTTCCCTAGCCCCTTCTCAAAGACGGCAGGGTGTGCATTACACATCTCCGTGATTGGGTCAGCCTGCATGGCATGTATGCCACCAATGAAAACCCCCAGGGGACCAAACCACTGCGTACCCAGGAGGCAGCAGGACCCTTCCTTTAAAACTACTAGGGGCAACTGCGCGGAGCGCCTCTTGAATTGTACCTTGAACTCTCCCACCCACAACACTGGGATACTCTTGCCCTGAACGTCCCGCAAGTTAATCTTTAGGGCCTTCAGTTTGGGTCGTGACTTGGGGGGAATGCGGAAAAATTCCCGGTACCTCAACAAAGAACCGGGGGTGCCGCAAGGGTACGCTGTGAACCTCCTGGTCGCGGTTGTTGGGAACCCGTCGAGACACATGGTGCTCCTGGGGCTCATCGTCATCGAAGATTCGGCCGACCCCATCTGCTTTCCGTTGGAGCCGTTCCGCCTGGCCCTTGCTGTCATCTCAACGCTGCCTGCAGACCTATGCGATGTGCCCGCGCCACCCACAGTTGTGGCATTCTGCCTTCCGGAATGGCCATCGGCTCCGGTCGTGGGATGCCCCACATCCGTCACAGCGGTGGTCCTCTCTGGTGCGGTTTCGAACCTCGGGCCTCCTCTGCACCCACTGCACCCACTGCACTTGCTGAAGTCGGAGGCAGATGTGGTGGACTCGGAGGGCCCCTGCTCTCCGTGGGAGGAACAGCTGTGGACTGGGAGCGCCAGCAGGGGGCCCCCAACTGCGGCGGTCCTGGCCCGGCACACCCGTTTGCCTTGTTGCACTGACTCAGCGGCTTGGGCGATGCGCAGGACATGCTCGAAGGAGATGCTCTCGTCCTTGGCGAGCAGCTTCTTCCTGGCCCCCTCGTCTCGCAGGCCCAGCAGGAGCCTCTCTCAGGACCTCGCTCAGGGATGCTCCCCACCAGCAAGGCACGGCAGCCACCCTCAGGGCTGCCACGAAGTCGGCCACGGACTCACTGGCCTGCTGGCACCTCTGCTGAAAGGCCAACCTTGCTGGGAACACCGACACTTTTGGGCGAAAGTGTTTCCTCAGCTCAGCGAGAATCTCGTCTAGGGGTACCTCCCTGAGCAGCCTCGGTGTCAGGAGGTTCGTGGCCAGTTCCAATGTCTCCAGGCCGCACTGGGCCAGTAGGAATGCCCGGCGCTGGGCTTCCTCCTCGATGCCTTCGTGGTCCATTGCATAGAGGAACTGCTGTTCGTAGAGTTCCCATTTTTCTGGCTTCGTGGTGTCGAATGGCGCGATGTTCACTTTTCGGGACGCCATCCCACCTTCGTCGCCAATTTGGTGTCTTGCACAGAAGACGAAGGAGCCACAGTGAGGGCTAAAACACAACTTTATTGCATGATGGTCAGGTTTAACATGAGGTAATGGCAGACAAAACAGCTCTATTTATAGTACACTGTACATTTGAATATCCCGGTTGGTAGCCCATTGGCTACTGTCTGCGTGACGTCATAGATCGTCACACCCATCTTCTCCATGTGAGGTATGGCGGGAAGGTTTCCCGCTCTTCAGGTATTCTGGGAATCTGTGCCATGTGAGCCAGATGCTCGCTACTGCCACCTGTGGCCACTTAGCTCGCATTCTTATACAGTTTGCTACAATGTGTCTCTGATTAGACACAAGTGGATACATTGACCGGATACATTCTGTTAAAGGGGACTTGCAGTTTCATTCAATACATAACAGCTAACAAGGGTGTTTTTTTTGCCTCAGAACACCAAAATAGTCTGGAAATGGCACGTGTGCCAATGAGGAAGGTGCAATTTTGCCAAGGCTCCAGAGAAGCAGCACCATGTTTGCAGCTTCTTTGAATCCTGTCTTTCTCCCCTTTAGTGTTATATCTTCCTGGAGGTTCAGCTACAGCTGAATATGAGACGAAGCAGCACTCACGGAGCACCACAATTATGTTGTGCTCTTGAGTACATTCTCTGGCATTCCAGAATAGGCCATACTGAGTTGACCCTTTTGCACACTGTTCTTTTATTTGCATACCATTTTTCAAAGGCTAAATATAACCTGCAGAAAGCCTCTGTCTTCAAGCCTTTGTGGTGTTTGGAAATGAACTTAAATGAGGTTCACCCATCACTGGTTAAACATTTCAGACATTTAAATGATCCTTTCTAATTCTGGTGCTCTCTTCTGCCTAAGCATCTATCCACGTTGGCACTGGCAGGTATAATGATGATTCCAGTCTGCACAAGGAAGGGTTATTTATCATCCTCCTGTCTCTCTTCCTCCCTCCCACCTTCTTATGCAAATGATGCTGCTTCCTCTCCAAAGGGAGAAAAGCTATAAATAAAATGGAAGAGGCTATTTTGGGGAAAAGAAAACTTCTCATTCCTTTGTGTAAATATCTATGATCTCCTCCCATTTATCTCAACTTATCTCATCTATAACAAATCCCCCAAGCTATGGCTGTGCCATTTCATTCAGCTTCTCCCTGGGAATTGAGAACACAGTGTGTATACTCTTCCTATCCCTCTCTTTCTCTCAAGTGCTAAGTCACCAACCCTAGAAAGGTTTATAGTGCATTTGGTGGGCCACTAAACTAATACCTTCTCCCCCCTAACCTTATGGTTTGGAGTGATTCAAAGTAGGTTGGCAGCGTTTCAGTCACCAAAGTCGTCACTTGGACACAGATTTAGCATTGTAGCAAGCCCCTTTCTCAAACCTATGTTGTAGCTCAGTGAAAGAGGACCTGCTTTGCATTCATAAGGATGTAGGCATAATCCCTAGCATTGGATTACCATATAGGACAGGGTTGGGGTTGGGGATGTCTTCCTAAATCCCTGGAGGGACTCTGTTATTCAGGGTTAATACTACAGTAAAACCCCTACTTATGTAAAAAGTCTGTTCTGTAGGCTTTTATGTAAATTGGTTTTTTACTTAACTTGAAACAAACCCATAGTAAAAAAATTTTTTTTACTTAACTTGAAGCAAACCCATAGGAAAATGATATTTATGTAAATCACAGCAACCCCATAGGAAAAATGACAAAAACCAGGAGGGAAGACTGAGGCACAGAATGGAAGTAAGTACTAAAGAAAAGCCATCACAAAGACTTGTTGATTGAAACAAGCCTGAGCCATACTAAGAAGCCCATTTGTATTCTTTCCTATCTAGAAAAATCCAATAACATCTTTGACATTTCAGAATGTGAAGGTGCATAATTAAGAAGTTACAGCTGCCTTAACAATTTGCACATGTGGGGCAGTTGCTCTCATATCCAGCAGCTCCGGATGATGGTATGAATAGAGCTGTGCAAAATATTGGTGGATTGAAGTGAAAATATTCCACTTGGAAACTTAGAAGCTTTTTTAAAAAAGAACCATGGGACTAGCCATGTCAGTCTGTTGTAGTAAAACTAGGAAGGACTTTATAATTATTGTAAAGAATTTTTATTTGGAATAAGCATCTATGGATTGTAGCCCACATGTTCAAATGATTAAAAAATAAATGTGATTGCTTGTTTCAGGTTTTTTAAAAAATAATTGTTCCTATATGCTGGAACAGTGCTTTTTGTTCCTTTTTAAATTACTTTCGGAGAGAGAAAGTAATATTGATAACAGAGTGGTATACAACTTTATTTGGGTTAAATGTCTAAATCAGGGGTTCCAACCTTTTCAACCCAGGGACTGGGTCACACTCTCTCAGTCAGCTTCAAGGGCCAGATGGCCATTTTGCCTTGCCTGCACAATGGGGGGTGGTCATTTTGTCCCAACAGCTTCAAAGGGGCAGCCATTTTGTTTTTCGAATGCCATTGGAGGGGTGAGGGTACATGAAATGGCACCATTGGTCGCATCCAGCCCACAGGCCTTAGATTGGGAAATCCTGGTCTAAATGCTCCTTTAAAAAGTAACTCCGAAGATATCAGAAATTGTTGCTTTTTCACTAACCAGTGTTGCCATATACATTACTTTTGAAATATTATTGTATCACATTATTTCCCCTAAAGGTAGTTTGTTAAGATGCCAACATTACTTGTACATTATTACCTGGAAGCAGCATCACATTTTAAAGAAAGGAACTGGCACACAGTCAAGAATGACAGCCAAGGTCAAGTTGGCCTTCACAGTAAAGTCTTTGAGCTAGGGAGTATCACATTGGCCCTTGGAGGAGAAGCCACAATAACCCCATATCCTTTCCTCAGTGCTGATAACCGCAAATAAAGGGAATGGAAACTTGAATGCCAGTCTTCACAGTATGCTTGTAGTTGAGTGCTTAAGAAGCAAAATCAGAAGATTGATAGTGAAGAAATGTCAACACAGTGCTTTAAAGAACACGGCCCCTGGGACTGTTGCTTTAAATACTCCCAAGAGCTCCCATGAGATTCCTTTTCCCAGGCTTCGGTCCTAATTGTCTATACATTGTTTTCTTTTTCTCTTTGGAGTGAGAGTTGTATGGGTATGTGTGGTCTCTGTATGCTCTCTCTTTGTGTGTGTGTGTGTGTGTGAGCAGTAACGAACCAGAAAGCTGGAAAATGCCAGAAGTCATTAATAATTATGTGTCCTCATGTCATCCCCAACATATGTTTATCCTTGCCAAGATTTCCTGGATATGAACTACTCAAAAGGGATTTACCATTCCCATCTTCTACACAGGCAGACTCTTCTCCCGGAAGGCAGCGTGGGGAGTTAAATTTCTGATCTTCAGTTCTGCAACCAAAGACGCATCTCATGAAGCAATTGCTAGAGTGAAGACATGATCTTCCTAGGAAGGAAAGTCTGATCATTTGGGCACCCTGAGACAGCTGTTGTAAACAGCATTTTTGATCTCAGGAAGCAGCAGCAAATTGTTAGGTGTTATTTTGTCAAGGGCTGTATTTTCAGTGCCAGACATGGTTGAGGTGCTTGTATTACTTCCTGCCTCATAGAAAGTTGCCCGAGTAGAGCTGAAGATGGGGACATTTGCCTCTTTTGGCACTCTGCTTTTGTGAGACAGTCATTTTATGCCAGCTCTGCCATGTGGTCTTCCAGATGTTGTTGGTCTACTGGACTGCAACTCCAATCTGCTTGAGCCAACAATGAGGCATGTTGGGAATTGTAGTTACACAACTGGTGTAGGGTTGCCTTCCCCCATTTGAGCTTATTTCTTCACTGAAGCTCTATTTCAGAGGCACTGTTTTGGTTGCTTTCACCACTTGACATGCAACACAATGAAGAGGAAGGTTATTTCCCATGGTAGCTCTGTGATAGCTCCAAAGGACAGTACAGTAATACCTCATACAAAGTCCGCTTCATACAACATCGAATTCATACAACATTGCCTAATTCCTTGAAAAAAGTTGCCTCATACAAAGTCGCTGCGACTTTCTATGAGGCATTGGGGTTTTTCCCAGGTTGCATTGTGCCTGGGCAGTATAAAAGGCAGCACACATGCATGCATTGCTCTTGTGGGTTTTGCACAAGGCGAAGAGTGTTTAGGAGTGGTTTTGAGCGCAATTTTAGATTTTGTTGAATTTTTTGTCAGAATTTTTAGAAGCATTCCTGGGATTTTTGCAGCATTCTTCAGGTTCTTGGACAATTAGGGTTGTTTGACATGTTTTTGTAATGTATTTAGCCTTTATGAAAATGATTCCTTAAAGTTCTGTCAGTTTACTGTCTGTTTCCTTGACTTTGCCCTGAAGTCTGTGCTGTTACAGTACAATGTATCTCTATGGAAATGACGTTGTATGAGGCATCATGGCTAGGATTTTGCATGCCTCATACAAAGTCCAAATCTGTATAAAGTCCAAACTTGTGGAACCAAGTTTGGATGTTGTATGAGGTATCACTGTATATTATCTTCCCTGCTACTAATTTTCTGGTAATAAATGAAGACGTTATTTTCAAAAGGGGGAGCACTTCTGTTTGGAGAAAGGGGAGAGGTGTTGATCTGTGATCTGGATTTCCTTACTTTTTCGGCTACAGCTGAACTTCCACCCTGAAGAAATACAATGCAGAGGACTCTCTCTTTGCTTTCCTAAGAAGAAAATAACTTTGTTTACCTAGGACCAAGCCAGATCAACACAATCAGACTTGTCCCCCAAATACTGATAAATTAGACTGGGATGGTAAAGCTAATGTAACTATAGAAACGATTATGCTTTAACTCTGTCATTAGATGTTGACATTGCCAAACCCTGTTTTTCATTTTATTTTATTTTATTTATTCAATTTGTATGCCATCCACTTAGCGTATGCCGACTCAGGGCGGCTCACAATAATCACAACATAAATCACCAATCTATAAAGTAAATACACCGTAATACAAAAATATAAATAATACAATATAGTTAGTACAATCAATATAACTAACGAAAGCACAAAAATGCAATACAGTAAGGTCCACAGTGATACAATATACAAAATTTGATCACCCCAAAACAATACAGCAGCAAAACATATCAAAAACAATGCATACATGGGCATGCCTAGATAGGGAGGCCTCCTCCTTACCTATTACGCCCATGAAGATGAAAATTGGGATTTCCTGAAACATGTAGCCCATTTTCTTGGAATCAAATTGTCCAAAGTTGATGAGTCCTGAGCTGGAAAGGTCCTAAGCGTTGCCCTTGTAGATGCTCAGAATGGAGTTGAGGGGGAATGTGGAGATCACGGAAGCAAAAAAATCCTCCATGTCAGGATCTGGTTCCAAAATGAAGCCCTTTCCTCCAAGCTGAAAAGGACACCCCCAATAGGGGCACCGAAAGCAGCCAAGACCCCAGCGGCAGTTCCGGACGAGACAAAATCCTTCTCCTCCGTGTCCCTCCGGAAGTATTTGAAGATCTTGAAGTCTCACTTTAAAGACGTGGATTGTCCCTGGGAGATGCCAGTGGCGATTATAGCCCCCAAGTGGATCATGGGCCCTTCCTTCCTTTCCAAATGCCAGGCCTCTGACCACAGAAAAGATCACATCGCACATTTTGACCACCAGTGTCTTCAAGCGGACCACGTGGTCTCCCATACCATGAGAGATGTGCAGTGGGATGTTGTTGTGTTCTAATGGTGTAACCTCCTACATGGGATAACAATGTATCTTAACCAATGCAACCTTGCCTACGGGTAACAATGTAACCTTCAGTTGTATCACTATAATCCCTGTAATCGGACGCGAGCTAATGACCACCAGCTGGCAGCAGCGAGCATCCAAGCTCTCTTGGTCCAAACTCATCAAAGAGCCACAGCGCGGGAAGTTTCCCGCCACCACCTACACCTGGACAAGAAGGGCGTGACCAGCAATGACGTCACGAAGACAGTAGCCAATGGGCTATCGTGGAACCACGTTCAAATGTATTACTACTGTATATAAAGAGCTATTGATCTGCCATTACCTCATGTTCCCTCTGTCCACCATGCAATAAACCTGAGTTAACCCAGCCCGAGGCTGTGTCCTGTGTCTTGGTTCTCATACACCAAATTGGCGACGAAGGTGGGATAATGGATTCCCAAGGAGCCAGGGCACAGAGCGGATTCAACATCACCAAACCGCAAGACTGGGAGCTTTTTGAAATGGACTTCCAGGCGGCACTGGTGGAACTCAAAGTCAAAGAAGACGACGAGGAAAGGAAGAGGGCCATCCTCACCCGAATGCTTGGGATGGAAACCAAGCGAACGCTGGTGGGCATCATTGCACCGAAGAAGGTGAGCGATTTCAAAGCCGATGACATCATGAAACTGCTGCGTGAGCGTTTCCGACCCTCGAGGGCAATGTTTCCCGCTCGGAGCGCGTTTTGGAGGCGAGTCCAAGCGCCGGACGAGTTGGTTGAGGCCTTCGTAACAGCCTTGAGAATAGCCGCCGCCCCCTGCAGATGGGACAATCTAGAGATGGCCCTCAGGGACGGAGTTCTGTGTGGCCTGAAGGACAAGGAGGTGCAGCGCAGCCTGATGAACAAGGAGCCACCACCCACGCTGACAGAGGTTGTAGAGGCCGCGGAAGCCGCGGAATCCACGAATGCTGGAGTAGACGAGATGCACCAGTGGCGTGAGTGGCGTCCTAGGGCCGGCAAAGCGGAGAATTCGGTGCACGGAAAGTCCGGACAGTCGGTGCACGCAACCCGACGGGCCTCGAAGTCGTCTACGGAAGGCAGCGACGGCGAGGAGGTCCAGAAAGTCAGAAAAGGAGGGCGCCGCTGCGATGGTTGCGGAGCGGCCCATGAGCGCGCGAGGTGCCCATTCAGGAAAACCGAGTGCTACACCTGCGGCCGTCGGGGGCACATCGCCAGGGCGTGCAGGAAGCGGAAAGAGGGCCGGAGGCATTCACAAGACCGTTCGACCAGGCCGGACCGTCCAGCGAGGTCCAAAGATGGCGCCCGGACCACGAGGAAGCAGGACGGCGTGGGCCGCATCTCGGACGACAGCGAGGACGACGCTCCCGTGTTCAGCGTGTCCGCGGGACAGCCCCATTATTTCGTTGAGGTACTAGTACAAGGGGCCCCTATTAGGATGGAAATTGACTCGGGGTCCTCCTATTCTATAATTCCCCAGAGAGAGTTCTTGAAAATCGACCCCCAAGTGCGGCCCAAACTTAAAACGTTGAGGTCCACGCTACGAGACGTACAGGGGAACAGCATTCCAGTGTTGGGGGTCGGGAAATTTCGGGTCCGGTTTAAGAGACATTCTGCGGAACTTCCCCTAGTTGTTCTCAAAGGGGGAAGTTGCAGCCTCCTAGGGACGCAGTGGTTTCAGCCTTTAGGTTTGTTCATAGGGGGGGTGCATGCCGTGGGGGTAGATCCAATACAAGCGGTATTGGACGCGCACCCCGCCGTTTTTAAAAAAGGACTGGGAAAGTTCAAGGGACCCCCCGTAGCTTTCGACCTAGACCCGGAGGTCCGCCCGATAAGACTCAAACCGCGCAGGGTGCCGTTCGCACTAAAGGACAAAATAGAGGCGGAACTGGACAAACTGGTGGGCCAGGGGATTCTTGTGCCTGTTGATTCCGCGGAGTGGGAAACTCCAATTGTAACAGCGCTAAAGGCTAACGGGGAGGTGCGCATTTGTGCTGATTATAAGTGTACAATTAACAAGGCGATCCGCCCCAATGCATACCCGGTGCCGGTGGTCAGCCACCTTCTGGCCAGGCTGAATGGGGGAAAGTGTTTCGCTAAACTCGATTTAGCACAAGCCTATCAGCAACTCCCTGTAACGCCCGCCACGGCAGCGGCACAAACAATAGTCACACATAAAGGGGCGTTCCAGGTGTCGCGTTTACAGTTCGGCGTGAACTCGGCACCCGGCCTTTTTCAGTCGCTTGTGGAACGCCTCCTGAAGGGGCTGGAGGGGGTGTTGCCTTATTTTGATGACGTGTTGATTACAGGGGGGAGTGAGGCCGAACTGGCAAAGAGATTGGATAAAGTACTGACTGTGTTCGAGAAAGCGGGGCTGCGACTGAGAAAAGACAAATGCGTTTTTTCCGAAACAGAGGTTGAGTTTTTGGGGTTCAGGGTCACACCCGAGGGAATTAAGCCGTCCAAATCCAAAGTAGCCGCCATCAAGAAGGCTCCTCGCCCCACATCCAAAACCGAGCTACAGTCATTCCTGGGGCTCCTCAATTTTTACCACACCTTCCTTCCACGGAAGGCGTCGGTGGCCGAACCGCTCCATCGGTTGCTTAAAAAGGAGGAAACATGGGTGTGGGGTGACGAGCAAGAGAGGGCGTTCAAAGAGTTGAAGCAACTCCTAACATCCGAGGCAATCCTAACGCATTTCGATCCCAAACGGCCAGTGGTTTTAGTCTGTGACGCATCCCCGGTGGGGGTGGGGGCGGTGCTTTGCCACGTGTTGGACGACGGAAGAGAGGCCCCGGTAGCGTTTTATTCAAGGTCCCTGTCCCAAGCAGAGCGGAATTACGCACAGACCGACAGGGAGGCATTAGCGATAGTAGCGGGAACCAAAAAATTTCACGATTTTCTGTATGGTCGCCCGTTCAAAATCGTGACCGATCACAAGCCCCTGTTAGGAATTTTCACTGCAAATAAGCCCACGCCACAGATCCTGTCCCCGAGGATGCTGCGGTGGGCTATCTTTCTCAACGCATACCAACATGAGTTGGAATACCGGCCCGGGAAGGAGATCAGCCATGCAGACGCACTCTCAAGGTCTCCTTTGCCCTTGTCGGGCGACCAAAAGGCACGGGTAGAGAGAGACCACCAGGTATTGTTAATAGAGGTCTTAGATTCACCCCCAATAGTACCAGTCGACATTGCCAGGGCGACAGGCAAGGATAGAACGCTGGAGAAAGTTAGCTCATGGGTACAGAAGGGGTGGCCGGCGTCATCCCCAGGTACGGAATTCGACCCATTTTTTAGGAGAAAGATAGAGTTGTCCCTAGAGAGGGGGTGCCTTTTGTGGGGCCAACGGGTGGTGGTCCCTACGTCCCTACGACCGAGGGTGCTCAAACTGCTGCACGTCAGCCACCCGGGCATCGTCCGTTCCAAGGAGCTGGCCCGGAGCTACTTCTGGTGGCCACAGCTGGACGCAGACATAGAGCACATGGTTGGCACTTGCGAGGCTTGCCAGGGCTCCCGACCGGAGGCGGCCCGTCTCCCGCATAGGGAATGGGACGCAGCAAGGGGACCATGGTCCAGAGTGCACGTAGATTTCGCTGGCCCGTTCCGAGGAACCATTTTCCTCTTGGTGGTGGATGCGTTCTCCAAGTGGCTGGAGGTTATCCCAGTAAAGAGCACGTCCTCCGCCACTACAATTAGCCATCTAAGGAGAGTCTTTTCCACGTTCGGTTTACCCGACACTCTGGTCAGCGATAACGCTAGTTGTTTCACGTCCGCTGAGTTCAGGGCATTCATGGAGGCAAACGCCATTCGGCATGTCACATCCGCGCCGTTTCACCCGGCCACGAATGGCCAAGTGGAACGGCTGGTGCGTACAACAAAGGATGCGCTGCGGCGCATGGGCCCGGGGGACCTAAATCACCAAGTATGCCAGTTTTTATTAGCGTATAGGGTGACCCCCTTAGCATCAGGATACTCGCCGGCAGAGCTGCTGATGCGGCGGAAACTGACCACGATCCTGTCCAGGTTAGACCCGACGAGGGTAGAGGACAAAGGGAAAAACATAGGGTTAGCGGTCTCGAAAGGTTTCGCCGTCGGCGATCCTATACACTGCAGGAACTACGCCAACGCTGGTCCAGCCTGGGTACCAGGGACGGTTGTGGAGCAGACGGGACCAGTATCGTACCGGGTAGAGACTAGCACCGGTCTCCTCTGGAGGAGGCATGCGGACCAACTTAGGCACCGAGTGAGTGAGGGGCCGGTCAGTGGGGCTCAGCAACAGAATTCAGCGTTAGGGTCCTCCCCCACCCGTTTAGCCCAAGGGGGAGACAACGACGGACAACAGTCCCAAACAAGGGGGGAAAGCAGCGGCGGTCCCGACTCACATCCTTTTGATACGCCAGCTCTATCAGAGCCTGGGGGAGGGGTAGAGGCGTTTGCGACCGCTGTCCCCGATTTTGATTCCGATTTTGATTTTGCGAGCCGGGGGGGTTTTTGGGAGTGTTCCCCCACCCATCCAAGCGAGAAGAGGGGTTTTTCGTTAGCCCCCAGTGCCCCCGGTTCTTCCCAAATAAAGCACACACCTCCCAACAACGCCGCAGAGCCGCGGCAAGCCACTAACAAGTCTCCCTCTCCAATTACAGGACAGGAAACCAGGGGACAAAGAGAAGGTAGCAAACCCGGGGAAAGGCAGCCCGCATCGAGACCCCAGCGTGTTCGAAATAAGCCATCTTGGCTGAGAGACTTCGTCTCATCCTAGGGGGGAGGAGTGTTGAGTTCGAGACTTCGTCTCATCCTAGGGGGGAGGAGTGTTGTGTTCTAATGGTGTAACCTCCTACATGGGATAACAATGTATCTTAACCAATGCAACCTTGCCTACGGGTAACAATGTAACCTTCAGTTGTATCACTATAATCCCTGTAATCGGACGCGAGCTAATGACCACCAGCTGGCAGCAGCGAGCGTCCAAGCTCTCTTGGTCCAAACTCATCAAAGAGCCACAGCGCGGGAAGTTTCCCGCCACCACCTACACCTGGACAAGAAGGGCGTGACCAGCAATGACGTCACGAAGACAGTAGCCAATGGGCTATCGTGGAACCACGTTCAAATGTATTACTACTGTATATAAAGAGCTATTGATCCGCCATTACCTCATGTTCCCTCTGTCCACCATGCAATAAACCTGAGTTAACCCAGCCCGAGGCTGTGTCCTGTGTCTTGGTTCTCATACACCAAAGATGTATTGGGATGTAATTTGGGCAAGTTAAGGTACAGGTAGGGTACATCAATATCCCTATGTATTGAGTACAGAACAGGATTGATCTGAGGTTTTAATGTTATTTTGGGGAGGGGAATACAGTTTCAGCCATAATGTTTTTGCTTTAAATCTAAGGGACTTTTTTTCCTCTCTGTAAAAGCTGTTCAACAACTGAATGGACAGCTTCAGAATATGGTGGGCTCTTCTTCATTGTTGTTCAGTTTGATTTTGATTTTGATTTTTAATTTATATACCGCAGTTCTCTGCCCAATGGGAGACTCAATGCGGTTTACAAAGTACAATTTACAGGTTACAGTATAAAAATATCACAAAAATATCACAAAAAATACAACATATCAATATCATCATAACAACATCACAATAAAGTATCAAAAATCAATATCACAGTAAACAAAGCATTACAAAAGCAAAATCACAGAGCATCAAATACAATGTTAGAAATGCAGATACAATACAGTAATTTAAACAGTAAAATATGCAATAAACATTCAAGCTCCAACACAACAAAATCAACTACACAATCCCTCGGCTACCAATGTCCCCAAAACATAGCCCCATTGCTCACACGTTCTAACGGAGCCAAAGAAGAGGATGATCCAGCCGGAAGGCAGCCGAGGCCAGGCAATACACCGGCATTGGCTACTCTGGTAGTAGCGGTTTTTAAAAGTCCCGCCGCATCAATGCCAGTCAGCTGTGCTCCTACCTCCCCCGCCGGGCGGGGCGGGCGAGGGAGCCGGAGATGGAAGCGTGGCTCCAGTGGTGTTGGCGGCGCAGTTTTGAAAACTCCCGCCGCATCAATGCCGGTCAGCTGTGCTCCTACCTCCCCAGCCGTGTGGGGCGGGGGAGGGAGCCAGCAATGGAAGCGTGGCTCCAGTGGTGTTGGCGGCGCAGTTTTTAAAAGTCCCACTGCATCAATGCCGGTCAGCTGTGCTCCTACCTCCCCCGCCGGGCGGGGCAGGGAGCCGATGATGGAAGCGTCAATTCCGACCCTTTGTGACCCTATCAACCATTTCCTGCCAGGCACCTCTGTCCTCCACCATCCTCCTCAGTTATCCCAGTTCTGTGCTCATTGTGTCTACAATACTATCTTAGCTGTGGATTTAACAACTTCAGTAGAATGGATTTGCAGACTTTTGGTGTCCCTTGCAGCTCTAGTAAAGGTAAAAGTCACCCTTGCATGAAAAACAGGGTTCAGTGGTCATCTCTGTTTATAGCTAAAGAGCCAACGCTGTCTGCATCTGCAGACATTTCCATGGACATGTGGCAGGTATGCCTCAACACTGGAGTGCATGGAAAGCTGTGTACCTTCCCACTGAGGTGGTCCCTAATTATCTACTTGCAATTTCTTGCCTTCAAACTGCTAGGTTGGCAGGAGCTGGGACAGAGATGGGACATCATGCAGTACCCGGGAATCGAACTACGACCTTTCAGTCAGCGAGTTCAGCATCTTAACCACTTGAGCCACCGCAGTCCCCTTTGCAGCTCTACATTTATTTTATTCTTTGGGGAAGAGATACAGAATGATGAGAAAAGGAATTTATTCTTACTGATCAACTTCGATGTTTTTTAAAATTACAGTATGCCACAATATAAACAAACAAAAGCATAACCCAAAGCACCATTGTACTCAGCTTCCTCCAAACCATTAAGATCTGTAGGGAAACCACACTGAGAAAGGAGAGGAAGTTGTGAGTAAATCTCTTTCTTAAAGAGATTTGTCCTGCACACTAGAAGTCATCACAATTGTTGTCTTTCAGTTTTCTCCTAAGAGATACTTTCTGGGGTCAGACCTATTCCAAAGCTAGTCCTACAAGGCAGTGGTTTGAAAACCATAATTTCACCCCTTAGTTGCTAAAGCGTCCTTTTGGAGGAAAGATACAAGAGACTTCAAGCTTTCAGAGATGGCAATACTGAGAGGCAGACATGCAGCCTTAGTAGACTACAGCCATAATGAAAAGGTTGCAAAAAAGGGAGGAAAAATCAGAGTCTCTATCATTAGTTTCTGGGAGGACAATAACAGGAAAGCCTCTCATCAGCCATAATGATGATGGCGGTGGTTGGAGCAGCATATAATTTTAGAGCGAACTTAATGTTGCTTCTTGAGACTTTTGTTTTTCTGCTACTCAAAGCCTTGAAGCTTTTGGTTTTCTTTTAAGGATGCAACTGTTTCTTCACTACAGTCTAGTGCAGGGGTGCCCAAACTACAGTCCGCAGGCCGGATCCGTCCCCGATGCCAGTTCATCAGGCACATGCCACCCTCGTTGCTCCCAGAAGCGGAAGTAAAATATGCCCATACAGGCACATTTTACTTCCACGTACAGGAGCGATGAGGGCAGCATGTGCCAGATGAATTGGCATCGGGGGGAGGGCAGATCTGGGCCCCAGGCCATAGTTTGGGCATCCCTGATAGATAGATAGATAGATAGATAGATAGATAGATAGATAGATAGATAAATTTTTATTGTCATTGTCCTGCACAGAACAACAAGATTGGGGGGGGGGGAAACATTTATCAACCCAACAAAACCTAAACAAAATACAACTATACAAAATTATCAACATACTCCCACCCCACGTATACACATTTAACCCCTAAAAACTCTAAAACCTCTAAAAACTATATACAGAAGCTCCCTCATACACTGCATTGCACTGCATTCAAAGCCAGAACCGCTTTTGGGTAGAAACTATTTCTCAAGTAGCTGGTCCTGGTCTTTATGACCCTATACCTTCTTCTAGAAGGCAGAAGCTGGAAGAGATCATTTCCAGGGTGCGTACTATCTTGCACAATCTCTACAGCTTTCTTATAACACCTGGTGGCATAGATTTGATCTAGAGTGGAAAGAGTATGCCCAATTATCCCCTCCGCAGTCTTTACGACCCTGGACAGCATTGTTATTTTCCTAGCTGTACAACACCCAAACCATACACACAGACCATAGGTTAACACACTCTCTATGGTACAGTGGTAGAATGCCAACAGCAGGTCCTTTGAAGGATTCTTGAGGATTCTCAAGAAGTATAACCTCTGCTGTGCTCTCTTCATCAGATCTTTGGTGTTTGCTCCCCATGTTAGATCATCCCTCAGCTCCATTCCCAGAAATCGAAACACCGAGACCTGTTCCACACAATTCCCTTCAATAATAAGTGGCTGGATGTTCAATTTGCATTTCCTAAAGTCCACAATGATCTCTTTTGTCTTTTTTACATTGAGGAATAAATTGTTTTCCCTACACCACTCTGTCAGCATCACAACCTCCTTCCTGTAAGCCGACTCCCCCTCCCCAGCAGTAATCAGACCCACCACCGTTGTGTCGTCTGCAAACTTGATGATCTTATTGCTGGGGTAACTGGGAACACAATCGTATGTGTATAGCGTGTACAGAAGTGGGCTCAGCACACACCCCAGCGGCGTCCCCGTAGATCCGCAGATCCATGAGACCTCATCCCGACTCGTTGGGAACGATCTGATAGAAAATCTAGTATCCACCTACATAAGCATGGCAGAAGCCCCAGATCTAATAATTTGGGCACCAGTCTATGTGGAAGAATAGTATTAAAAGCAGAACTAAAATCTACAAATAACAGTCTCGCATAAGTCCCTTGTTTCTCCAAATGGGTCAGAACAGCATGTAGAGCCGTAGCCACAGCATCCTCCGTGGATCACTTTCTCTTATATGCAAATTGACAAGGGTCAGGTCCAACTGGTAAACAAGCCATAATATGGTTCCGCACCAACTTTTCAAAGCATTTCATTATGACAGGTGTAAGCGCCACAGAAGTCATTCAGAATATCTATGTTAGGTTTTTTAGGCAGAGGTATAATAGTAGAGGATTTCAGACAAGGTGGGACAGTGGCTTGGGCCAAAGACCGATTAAAAATCTTCATAAAAGTTTCTGCCAGCTGTTCTGAGCAGTCTCTCAGATACATCTTTACATGCTTTTCCCTGGTGACGTTGGCTGTGCAGAATCTAATATAATCCAGGACCGTTGATGTGTCTCCAGATCTTGATGGTCAAACACATTCCAATCGGTCTCCTGGAAACAGTCCTGCAGCTGTTGAGAGGCTCCCTCAGGCCACACAGTAACAGTCCATGTTTGTATCAGGGCTTGTTTCCTAAGGGGTGTATGCTGGTGTCAAAAGCAGGGACACATGATCTGACCTGCCAAGTGCTTAACCTCATATACCCGTTTAATGTTTGTATACACCTTGTCAAGAGTATCCTCCCCCCTAGTTGCACATTTAATGTGCTGTTGAAATTTTGGGAATACTGCCTTCAAGTCTGTATAATTGAAGTCTACTGCGATGATCAGCACAGCCTCTGGGTATTTTCTCAGTTTAGTATTGATGTTTCCATACAAAATATCCATGCCCATGTATGCATTTGCAGTTGGTGCCACATACACCACCATTAATACTACTGTTGTAAATTCCCGGGGGAGATAAAAAGGTCTACATTTAATCATTAAAAACTCTACCTCCGGGGAACAGTGGCTATCCAACCTGACAGAGTCCATGCACCAGTTGTGATTTACAAAGATATACACTCCCCCACCTTGTTTCTTGCCAGAATCCTTTGTCCTGTCCAACCGGTGTGTAGTATAGCCTTGTAATTCAATAGCTGTGTTGGGAATGAAAGAGTTAAGCCATGTCTCTGTGAGTAGCAATGCACAGCAATCCCGAAAGTCTCCCTCAGCTCCAACACGCAGCTTCCACTCGTCAAGTTTGTTCACCAAAGACCTCACATTGGAATAGAAAATACTTGGGAGAGGTAATTTATAGTGTTGTTTTCTTATCTTTGCCCTCGAGTTCACATGGCCATTTCCTCTACAGCCTCTTTTCTGCCTTCGCTCTCTCCTCCTCCTCGTCTTCCTCCAGGTCTGGTGATTTATGATTTCTGGTCTAGCGAATCTATGATTGAAATATTTTCTACACACATTGGCTGGGATCTGCTTCATTGTACTTTGGGGCAAGGTTAAAAGTACAAACATTTTAATAAAACACAAAAGTCCACATCTGAATTTTACATTGCTTCCTCTCTTATTATATAAGGATGGGGCAAAGTTAGGAGAGTGATACCTGCAACTAAAAGTAGAAGGAGTAGAAACTGCATAAAAGTGAGGACGGTGTGTGTCCAACAAGCATTGATTAAAGGTCAAATATGTTGACTACTTATATTATGCTTAGGAGGTGTCCAGATTGAAACATCCAATATAAAGGTAAAGGTTTCCCTTGCTCGAAAGCCAGTCGTATCCGACTCTAGGGTGTAGTGCTCATCTCTGTTTCTAAGCCGAAGAGCCAGCGTTGTCTGCTTCTGCAGACTTTTCCGTGGTCATGTGGCAGGCATGACTAGACACCGGAGCGCACGGAACGCTGTTTACCTTCCCACCGAAGTGGTCCCTATTTATCTACTTGCAATTTCTTGCTTTCGAACTGCTAGGTTGACGAAGACGGGAGCTCATTTCCGTCCTGCAGTACTCGGGAATCGAACTGCTGACCTTCCGCTTCCCAGTCAGCGTCTTAGCAACTTGAGCCACTGCAGTCCCAAACATCCAATACAGATGCCCATTAAGAAATACATAGAGTGGGAGACCTTTAACAGTGAGTGAGAATGATGGCTGCTTGTCTTTATAACCTTGATGAACAAGTCTTTTTACTACAATAAGGACACGTAGTGTCCACTTGTACTGCCCATCTCTTGGTCCACTCACAACAAAAAACATGAAGATCAAAGATTTCTCTGAAACAACAAATACACAAATCATAATTCATAATAACTGTAAAAAACAGAAGAAACCACTACTGAGTGTAACCACTGCACTCAAATAAACATTGCTGGCATGCCATTGCAGAACTAGACAGCTGTTTCTGTAAAAGTGATGTCCAGTACATTTGAGATATCTATTTTTCATCGAATCAGTCTTAGCTTCAAAACTGAAGAAGTAGAGAGGCCAAGACAATTTTCTATTGATTATTTCTTAAAAGCATTCTAATTCCTCACTTTAACGCAACACAGCTCTAAGCTGATTGCTGCATTTATTGCATTCCTGTATCCGCCAATCTTTTTATGATAGTACAAAAATTCTGACCCATTCATAATAAACCAGTAGATGGAGCATAATATGTTTCCAGAACCAGGAAAAAAAATCTGAAAAATAGAATGGACCCTAAGAGCCATGCTACCCCTGCTTTCAACTTTACAATTAACAGGGTTGCTATTGTCTGAAATGAAACTTCAGGACCCTATTTGAGACCTTCCTCTGAGAAGAATTGCTATATTTCCTGTTAGCTGAGCTAAACAGGTAAGACAACTCAGTTTTAGGGTGGAATAGTATCAGATTTTTTAAAAAGTAAATTTTGGCCTACTCCTCAATCTCCAAAATTAAATGTACGAAAGGTTGGCCAGAAACCTATTGGTGTTCACATAAGGTTTCCATAACTTGCCACAACTAATTGCAGGTAATAATGGTGCAGGTGCATGTTTTGATATGTGTTGGTCACACACCTAAATTGAGTAATTGAGATGTGTCCTGGCATCATAAATTAGCTGCAATTTACCATGGCAATCTTTGCAAATTTTATACTTGTGCTGAGTAAGGCAGTATATAAATTTAATAACTAACTAACTAATGCATCCATAGGATTCTGAGTATTTAGTCTTTTGATGTTTCAAGAAAAGATTCAGAAATGATCTTAAATGTATTGATTCTTGCAAGACTTTGAACAGTACAGTAGTAAACACGATCAGAGTTTTAAACTAGCGTTCTGTAAAAAAGGATGTTTTTATAATAGAACTTACATTTTCTCTTTCATTATAGAAAAGCACACAGAATTCTTTCATTCTGTCACCATGGTTTGCCATTTTGTTGTTGCTGTTGTTAGTTTCATTTATACAGTAAATTTCATGTCAATGTTTAGTTATTTAGCAACAAATGTCTAATATGCAAATCCTACTGAGTTCAGCAGAGCTCACTTCAAAGAAAGATAATATAAAGAAAGAGATCAAGAGAACATGTTCTAATTCAGACAGTACAGTCCTCCAAGCCCTTCCCCCAGATCATAACTAGAAGGGGATGTCAGCTCATTTACAGTTTAATACTTCTTTCACACATTTCCAGGTGTTGGGGGTAAACATTTGGCCTCCAACACAACCAAAGTTGCCCACTCAAAGGAGAGAATATGGTGATGTTTATAAAATAAGCAGATCATGTCAAATGATGCAAGTATTTTTGAGACCATTATTTGTGTTAAATTTCCACCGTAGGGTCTATTTACCAGTGATTGACCCTGGGTTTTGGGACTAAGACCAGCCTACTTGCTTTGATTACTGTTATTAAATTTTTGCTGTCAGTTCAGAATCTCATGAATTCCTGAGTAGTGCCCTCCCCATTTCTTCCAGCCTAGCCTTGTGCATCTGTCTTTTTAATTGCTGCTTTCTGTCATGCTCCATTCACCTGACCTGAAAGCTGGAGATAGTAAAAATCCTTTCTAGGAGAGAGATGGTGTTTCTTGGTTCCAGTGGTGCAGAAACTATGGAAAATCCTATTGTGGTAGTGGTGGTGGTGGTGGTGGTGAAGGAGGAGGAGGAGGAGAAGAAGAAGCTTCACTGGCGCTTTTTTTGCTCAGAAATTCATTAATTGTAAGATCTAAGAAGGTTGTGGGATGTTGTAGAGATCTGCAATAGTTTTACAGATTAAATTACAATGATAGTCTGTACTGTAGAATAACAGGCCTTGAGCACCCCACCCACCCCTTTATGAAGTTCAATGTTAATGCCTCAGGGCAATCCACACTAGCCTGTGGGTACCCTGAGTTTGTGTTCATAAGGAATTGAACAAACATAGCTTCCATGATGGGGCCATCTCATGGGAGCAGCTCCTTTTGAAATCTCTGAATCATATAAGAGGAGTCTACCAGTGCAACTATTTTCTGTGACAGTCTTGCCCCAGTTTCTGCAAGAAATGATGCTGAGTTAGGAAAGTGCTATCTTGGACTCTTTCCATGTGGCCCATGGCTTCTGGTATTAGCTTATAGCATGGAAGATGCCATGGTTGAATGGTAGTCTCAAAATAAACCTCAAGATTGCTTCCTCACCCTCTGCTAATACAAATGCAAATTAGGTTTAAGAATAATATCTCAGTTTGGCATTGCCTATAGCAGTGATGGCGAATCTTGGCACTCCAGATGTTCTTGACCTTCAATTACCAAAAAACCCGATCAGCAGGAGTGCATAGCCCAAAGAATAACTCTTCCAAACCATTTTCAAAAGAAATAGTCCTACAAAATGGGCTTAGGAGGACCTATTTTCAAAAAAATAGATGGACTTTTCAGAATACAGCCAGGCAGCAGAGTCAGTGAAACATATTCTTTCTTACTGCATTTGGTCCCAAAGCAGGCAAGGGAGTGAGGACAGAGGGAAAAGATGATTGATGAACAAAATGTCTAGTGAGGTTGGATTCATGACTCTACTGCCGAAATGCCTGCTGCTGCATGACCTTGACCATGGTTTGGATGGTGCAATCAATTAATGTTTCCCACTGCTTTGAGATTCTCCAGATTAAAGGCCTAAAATGTATCATTACAGGGTTTATTTACGAAGAACAGAAAAGGATCTGGCAGGCAGTTTCTGTTACAGTTTTTTCCTACTGGCTTCCAGGTCTCTATTGTGAAACAGAAACTTACCCAGATGATGGCCCTGCGTTTTCTGGATGCTGCGGGGAGGGCAGTAGACAGGTGGGGGGGGGGGAGGGAGGGGGAGAAGGTATAAGGGAGAGACTGCTAAATGGGAAGATGTACTTTGTCACAAGGACAGAGCAAGATACCATGTGTGGCATTCTCTATTCTCTGAGGTTTCCTATCTTTCCCCCAACCCTAGAACTTTGGTTGTTAAATCCAGTTTTTCTTTCTCTAAGGGTTTTATAGATGCAGATGCCTCAGAAGCAAAGAAAGATAACAACAGTTGAAGTAGTTTGTCTTGAATATTCTAGTACAACTCCAGCATGTGTTACCTGAAATTATGGTATTGCATGCAGTAACCAAGGAGAAAAGAAAATACTAGCCCTGACCTAAAGGAAGTTGTTTTGCATTTTTTGTTTCTAATTACAATTAGAAAGGTTCTTTCCTGCCTTAGGGATCACCTAACCCTATTTGCATGTCTTAAGGCCTTTGTTTTGCTCTGGCCTTCTTTTTCTTGCTTTTTCTGACTTCAGAAAAGGAGAGTTGTCGTTTTTTGAGCTCCTCCATCTTCCAGGCAACATGAATGGAAGAAAGACTGTATTTTACTTACTTTTTCTTCCTGTACCAACTTCATGAAGACTCCTGAGCACATGTATCTTCTGACCTCATTTTCGTGAACAAATATTTTTCTTCCTCTCAAGTATCTAGTCCAAGGATTCGCAAGCTATGGCCTGAGAGCCTGATCAGGCCCACAGTGCTAATTAATCTGGCCCGCCGTGAGAATCCCAGAGCCACCGCTACCACTGCTGGAAGTGCCAAAAACACACCAGAAGCTGCAAAAACACAGTGAAAATGTGGTGAAAAAATCTGAAAATGCACCACCCCTGCTTCCACCACCATGGGAAGCAGCAGAATTGGAACAATGCCTCTGGCCCTCTCACCTATATGAGGGGGCGTGACCAGCCTGTGGCACAAAAAGGTTGAGAACCCCTGGTCTAGTCCAAGTGTGTTTATTCTTTTCACCTGGCTGTAAGAGACCAAGGAGGGGGGGAGGAAATGGGTGGAAACACAAAATCCCCAGCTTGCTCTCTTTCTTCCGAGCACATCTTAAGCCACTTTAGTCTGCCTAGTCTGCCCCGTGTGAATGAGGTAGTGCTCTCTGGGATCTGATCAGTGGTGGGCTCCAAAAAAAATTACTTACCACACTGTGGATGTGGTATGGTGGGCATGGCCAGAGGGAAAGCCCTGTGTTGCACCTGAATTAGGACTACTTTACTTCAAAACTTGGATTGGTGGGGCCAGCCGGAATTTCTGCTACCAATTCTAGCGAACTGGTGTGAACATGCTGATGCCCACCACTGGATCTGATCCTTTGTTAGTGGACCCTGACAATGTTATCTGTTGATGACAAATCTCTGACCACAGCAGCCCAATTTTTAATTTCTTACATAATTCTCAGTATACCTTCACCCCTTTGTGGAGAATTTAAAAAGTGGCAAGACATCAGGCTTGGACAAAAAAATTCTCAAGGGGTCTGCCATGGGACATACCAGTGGTAATTCTAGTATTCATGGTTTGCCTCCAACTCACTTTATGATCCTTGCTTTTGCTGTTTTAATTTCCCCATAAATCACATTTGACTGATGATGATCCTAATAGGGTTTTCAAGGTACTGTATGTGAGATATTTAAGAAGTAGTTTTACTGGTGCTATTCTCCAACGGATTTCCATGGGATAAGCAAGGATTGTAATCCAGGCCCGCTAAGGCCTGAATATATGTCTCCACTTTTGCTACTCCAATGAAAACAAGAGGATATCCTCTATTTTCCAAATGTTTTCTCCAGTTTAGAGTTGTTCCTAAATTTTGCCTGAAGTGAAACTGGAAGCAAACTTGGAAATTTTGGTTAACAAAATAGCAATGAAAAGAGCTGAGGAAAGAGTCTTCTTCTTTCATGTCCAGATCAAACTTTAAACTGCCAAAATTAAACCACCTTCTTGGTTTTGTTCTCATTGGTACATGTTTCCGGTAGTAATCTGCAGACCAGCAAATGAGCTGGATTCTGTTTCTTTCCACATTCACACAGTGTGTTGTTGTCTACCAGCAGTCAAGGAAAGATCAAACTTTATTATATTACTAGCTGGGGACGTGGGGTTGCTCAGGTGTTTAGGATGTTAATTGGGAAACACTCTGCACATGTGCAGGGGAACAGGCATAAGAACAGCCTTGCTGGAACAGGCCACAGCCCATCCAGTCCAGCATTCTGTCTCACACAGTGGCTCACCATTTCCTTCAGGGTATTCACAAGGAGATGCCTTCACCTGCTTAGGATTCCCTGGAAATGGCATTGAGAGATATCCTGCCTATCTCTCCAACCCGGAGGTTGTCCTTAGGGAGCCATAATTATAGCCATTGATACACTTGTCCTCCATGAACTTGTCTAATCCTTTCTTAAAGCTGTCAAGACTGACAGCTGTCACCACTTCTTCTGGCAGGGAGTTCCATAGACCAGTAATCCTCTGGGTGAAAAAGTACTTTCTCTTATTTGTTTGAGAACTAGTACCCAAAAGTTTCATGGAGTGTCCCCTAGTTCTAGTGTTGTGCGATAGGGAAAACAGTTTTTCCTTATCTATTTTGTCCACACCGTGCATGATTTTATAAACTTCAATCAGGTCACCTCTTAGACTCTTTTCAAGAGTGAAAAGGCCCAACCGTTGCAGCCTCAGATGGTAAGGAAGGTGTTCCAGTCCCCTAATCATTCTGGTTGCCCTCCTCTGTACTTTTTCCAGCTCCATAATATCCTTCTGGATGGATGGCGACCAGAACTGTACACAGTATTCCAGATGGGGCCTCACCATAGATTTATAAAGAGGCAAAATGACACTTGCTGACTTATTTTCTAAACCCTTCCTAATGATCCCTAGCATTGAGTTTGCTTTTTTCACTGCTGAGGCACACTGGGTTGACACCTTCATTGAGTTGTCCACCAGGACACCAAGGTCCCTTTCCTGGTTTGTCGCAGAGAGTTCAGACCCCATCAGTTTATAAATGTAATTGGGGTTCTTTGCCCCAACATGCATCACTCTGCACTTACTAATGTTGAAACTCATTTGCCACTGTTTTGCCCACTCCCCCAGTGTCGAGAGAGCCCTCTGGAGCTCCTCACAATCTCTCACAGTTTTCACTACCCTGTATAATTTAGTGTCGTCAGCAAATTTGGCTACCTTGCTTTTTACTCCTACCTCTAGATCATTTATGAAGAGGTTGAAAAGCAGGGGTCCCAGTACTGAACCTTGGGGGACCCCACTCTTTACTTCCCTCCACTTGGAGAAGTGTCCATTTAGTGCTACCCTCTGTTTCCTGTCCCTTAGCCAGTTGCTGATCCAGGACAAGACCTGTCCCTTTATTCCATGACTGGTAAGTTTATTCAAGAGCCTTTGGTGTGGGACCTTGTCAAAAGCCTTCTGAAAGTCCAGATAAACAATGTCAACTGGATCCCCCTTATCCACATGCTTGTTGACACTCTCAAAAAATTCCAACAGATTAGTGAGGCATGATTTGCCCTTGCAAAAGCCATGTTGGCTCTCCTTTAGCAGCGCCTTCTCTTCTATGTGCCTATTAATTCTATCTTTTAGGATGGTTTCCATCACTTTACCTGGGACACATGTCAAACTGACAGGCCGGTAATTTCCTGGATCACCCCTGGATCCTTTTTTGAAAATTGGTGTTACATTTGCTACCTTCCAGTCATCAGGCACAAAGCCTGATTTGAGGGAAATATTATATATTTTGGCTAGGATATCAGCAATTTCATCTTTAAGTTCCCTGAGAACTCGTGGATGGATGCCATCTGGTCCTGGGGATTTGTTAGTGTTTAGCTTAACAAGACATGCAAGGACCTCCTCCCTGGTTATTTCTATCTTGCTTAATTCTTCGGTTTCCCTCCCTACGAAGATAGGCTCTGTTTTGGGCATGTGGTCTCTGTCTTCTTCAGTAAATACTGAAGCAAAGAATTCATTGAGTCTCTCTGCAATCTCTGTTTCCTCTTTAATAACCCCTCGCCTTCCATTGTCATCTAATGGTCCAATGGCCTTCCTAGTTGGGTTCTTACTTCTAATGTACTTAAAGAAGTCTTTGTTATTCCTCTGAGTATTTTTAGCTATACGCTCCTCAAAGTCTTGCTTTGCTTTCCTGATTGTTGCCTTGCATTTGTTCTGCCAGAATTTATGTTTCTGCCTGCTGTCCTCATTTGGACAAGCCTTCCATCTTCTAAATGAGCTTTTCTTGCTCTTGATCACTTCCCGAACAGCTCCTGTAAGCCACATCGGAGTCCTCTTGGACCTGGCAGTGCCCTTTTTCCTTTTGGGTATGCATTCCAATTGGGCCTCTGTTATTGTTTTTGTAAACAACCTCCATGCCTCTTGGAGTGTTTGGACTCTCTCAATTTTCCCTTTCAGTTTCTTTTTTACTAGTTTCCTCATCTTTGGGAAATTTCCTTTTTGAAAATTTAAGGTCTCTGTGTTAGGTTTTATCAGTGACTTGCGGTCTATGATCAAGTTAAACATAATTGAGTTGTGGTCACTGTTCCCTATTGGATCAGTCACATTAACATCTTGCACCAGATCCTGAGTATTACTCAGGATCAAGTCAAGGATTCTTGTACCTCTAGTTGGGTCTTCAACCATCTGTCCCAGGGAACAATCATTTAGCATATCTAGGAACTTTATCTCTTTATCATGTGCTGAACAACAGTTTACCCAGTCTATGTGAGGGTAATTGAAGTCCCCCATTATAACCAGGCTTCCCTTCCTGGATGCCTCCTTTACAACATTCTCCAACTGCCAGTCTCCCTCAAGAGTTTGGGTCGGAGGCCGATAGTATATGCCTACTGTTAGACCATCCTTATGGCCTGGTACTCTTACCCACAGAGCTTCTAATGGTGACTCTAAATCACCTAGATATTCCAATTCATACGATTTTATCACTTCTTTGACATACAAGGCTACACCACCTCCTGTTTGCCCCTTCCTATCCTTCCTGTACAGTTTGTAGCCTGGGATAACTGTATCCCATTGGTTATCATCCGTCCACCAGGTTTCAGTGATACAAATAATATCAATATTTTTATCTATTGCTAAGTATTCCAGCTCCCCTATTTTGTTACGGAGGCTTCTGGCATTTGTATACAAGCATTTATATATGCTTTCCTGATACAGTCTTTTGAGTCCAGTTGCATTGTTAGACTGCCTCTTGCATCCTTCTGCTAGAGTGCTGGTGACTAGCTCCTTGCTCTGCTCAGTAATTTTTGCATCCTCCTCACTACTCAAGTACACACTTTCCCGAACCGGATGCTGCCCAGCTCCTGTCGGCTTTCCCCCAGTTATCAGTTTAAAAGCTGCTCTGCAGCCTTTTTGATGTTGAGTGCCAGCAATCTGGTCCCATCATGGTTTAAATGCAACCCATCCCTCCTAAACAGATTTGGCTTGTCCCAAAATGTTCTCCAGTTCCTGACAAATCTGAAGCCCTCCTCTCGACACCACCGCCTCATCCACGCATTGAGGCTTCTGAGCTCTGCCTGCCTGGTAGGTCCTGCGCGAGGGACAGGCAGCACTTCTGAAAATGCTACCTTGGAAGTCCGGGACTTCAATCTTCTTCCTAACAACCTAAATTTGGCTTCCAGGACAGACCGCTTGGCCTTCCCAACATCATTAGTACCAACGTGTACCATGACAACTGGCTCATTCCCAGTTCTCTCTAACAATCTATCTAGATTTCTTGTGATGTCTGCAACTTTTGCACCTGGCAGGCAAGTCACCATACGGTTATCATGTGCATCACAAATCCATTTCTCTGTATTTCTAATTATTGAATCGCCTAGTACAAGGAGCCTCTCTCCTGCAATCTGTTCATCTACATGCACCTCATCAACCATATTAAGGGAGAGAACCTCAGTTTGTTCCTGTTGTTCATCTTCCTGGATCTCATCAAGTGTGATGAAGGAGAGATCATCAGGTGGAACCAGTTGTTCCTCTGTGTGTTCCTCATCAGGTGTGATAAGGGAAAGAGCCTCAAATTTATTCTGTAATTTCAGACTCTCAGAGTGATCCCCTACTCTTCTCCTCCTTTGAGTCACATTCCTCCAACCATCTCCCTCCTGAGTTAGTGAAGGGCCTTCTCCCTCAGAACTGTGCCCTGTCACTTCTTTGTCCAGCATAGTCTGCTCCGCTCTGTCCAAGAACAGCTCAAGCTCCTTAATTTGTTGGTGGTTAGATATGCGGGCCTCTAGCTGCTGGAACAGTGGGAGGAGAGTCTTACGGCGGGTTGATCAAATGAGGGGTATGTGCGTGTGTGTGTGCGCACGCGGAGAGAGCCAGGGGTGCTGGATGTCCCATTGGCCATGCTCTGTTTGGGCAGTGGCCATTGGTCTGCCAGCCACGTGCCGATCGCCCTGCTGCTCTCGGCACGGCCTCCTTATTGGCTGCGGCGTGCCTCAGTGGCCGCTGGGAGTGTAATTTTTTTTGTTTTGTTCATTTTGTGGGGTGCAGCCCCCCCCCATGGCATTGTGGACTCCTGCTGTGACCTTTGCCAGTACGCTATGTAAGTGTGTGCGAAGTGTGGTTGCAGATAGTAAAGGGGTGTAGATTCGTTTGCAGGACCCACAAGTGAACATCTCTCTTTTATAGATAAAGATTAGCACAATTTCCCAGGGGATTTCATTTAATTACATACTAGTATTATGGGAGCTTCCCTTCTTTTTCTTCTGCCATATCTGAATCCGAATATTGGTGATCATCGTGGTGATCAGCCATGAAAACTGTCCTGAGAATATAACACAGTGGCCTTTCATCTGCCTTCTGCATCACAGCATGACACCCATACCACTGATCCAGTTCCGCAAGTCACTTTCTGGTCCTGAGCCCTTTTGGCACACAAAGTCCTCATCAGCCCCAGGCCAGTATTGATGAAGCTGCTGCCCTCCATCAAGATGGATTCAAGTGGGATTTAATCCACTTGGGGACCATCACCCATCCCTGTTGACTTTGGCATCCAATTCGTTAATCCTTAGGGTTGTCAAGTAAATTAGTTAACCACCACCTGACACTGGGCATTGAATCACTGGCAGTATGGTCTACTCTATTACCATAGAAGGATAATCTGGCCAGACTTCAGAGCTTCCATTGGATGACCTTGATTTCCCTTCACTTTTTGTGGTATTCATAGAAGGAAAAGAGATGGAAGGAAAAGAGCCTACTTTCCATTTGTATTCCACAACTTAAAAGCGGCTTCCATGCTTCCTCCAAATGTAATTCTGTGGAAAACTAGAAGAAGAAAAATATCTCAGCTGAGGCTTGGGAAGGGTCATATAGGAGAATATAGTATTTGAGAGAGCCCAACTTTAACTAGACAGGATTTTAAAAGTCGCAAGCAAACAATTAGGCCTGGAAAACAAAATAGACAGTGGTAGATGTTGCAACAAAAGAGTCACATGTGGTCCATAACTAGTTCCAGTCAACAATCTGGACAATTTGAAATTTCTGAACACCTTCCAAAGACAGACCCATATGCAGGCAAAGAAACACTTTTTTAAAAAAATTCACTTCCTCTGAAAATTCATGCAAGTTTTCAGTTTCCAATAGCCTGAAATAGCTTATTAGCCACTTCAGAATACTAGAAGTTGGCAACAGAATTAGCTTTGATAGCTGCTTGACTCTCTTTCAACCAGTTCCCAGTGTCTACATAAGTCTGGAATAGAGAGAAGAGAGTGCCAAAAAAAAGTGGTACATGGGATGAGTTGTTCTACTCCCGTGACTAACATGTGCAAACATTGGGAGAAAATAGCAAATCAGCCCACCCAAAAATGTCTTGAAGAGCCTGCATCATATGGCCATGTAGACAGACTCTAAATCAGGAGTTCTGAACCTAAGGCCTGTGGGCCGGCACCATTTCATGTGGCCCGCTTCACCACCACCACTGGGTGTGGGTGCATTTACGGTGCAGGTCTGGCAAGAGGAGGAGGAGAGGGGAAGGGGTGGATGTCAAGGATTCTGCTCAGACAGGTGAAGGGGCGGTGGGCAGAGGAGCAATCGAACAGGCAGGCTGGAAGTGCCTGGCAAGTGGAGGGAGGTGAGGTGCAATCCACTCCCATGCTACTGCGGACCCAAAGAGCAGATGGAGGAGAAGGATGATGATGATGATGATGATGATGAAGCCAGTAAGGAGCAATCATAAACACTCCCCTTCTGGTAGTGCTGGCGGTGACATAGGCCATATGAAATGGGCTGGGACTGGCCCGTGGGCTGTAGGTTGAAAACCCCCTGCTCTACACTTATAGCGGCCTTCACTAATGTCTTTGTATATGTCTTTGATGTTGTTTCTCCACCATCCTCTGGGTCTGCCTCCTTTGTCTTTTTCTCTTCATATATACCTTGTATGGTATAGAATTCCAAGATATTATCTCAAAATGAGGAAACCAGTTTATTTTTTTTTGTCTCTAGATATAGTTTAAGATTGGTTGTATTACAAATCTTTCCCTTATAATCTCATTCTTGATTTTATCCCTTCTGGTCACACCAGCAGCTTTCCTTAGACATCTAATTTCCATGGTGACCAACTACCAACAACTTGATTATTGGGTTCAATTGAGTGATTATCTAGTTTTGCTGATTCTTTCAGAAAAGACATGGACTATTAAGCTCATTTTTTTTTCGTGCTGCTGAAACCCTTTCAGTATGTTACAAAAAAAGCCATGGAGTAGCCTCCATATGGTAATAATGTTCCAAGCTAAGCTGGAAATACACTGATAGCAGAGAGATGAAGGACTCTGTGCAGCCTATTAATTCAATCCCTCGAGCACCCCTAGTTCCAGGCTGCCACAGCTTTTGATAAATTATCACATTACCGCTGCATTTGTATCCATACTGTTCATCTGAAGGCCTGTTTTCAGACTGAAGCCAACACATGCTGAACAGATTCCAATCGCTCTGCTACTGATGTAGCTTTCCATCACTAGATACACACTAGGTCCATTGCCAAGCAGATCATCACCTTGAAAAGTCACACATAGAATCCTGGACACTGGGCAACCATGTTAGTTTATGTAGTATAAGCAGGAGCTGGTCATATCCTAACTTAGCTAGGTGGGAAACCAAAGAGCCAATGGCAAAATCACTCTATTTGGTCAAACGTTTTCCAGGCTGGGTTGCAGTACATAGATAACAATTACATTGTTTGATGTTTTTTTCATTCCTGAGTAGGTAACACAGTTTTACACAAAGGTGATGAATCAGCATTAGACTGGAGTGGCATACAAAACTGTATCACATGAGAGTGCCCATGTGATCTGGTTCTAGTATCAATGGGAAATTATGATGATCTACTTTTCTGGCAGAAGTAGAAAAGTTACTTTAAATTTTTTTTTTTTTTCATTCATGCTGACTCACATTCCAGGATTTTTTCACAGAAGGTCTGGAGTAGCCTTCAACCTTGAAGAGCTGTTACAATATAGTCTATAAAATATAGGCACAAGATAAGATCAATTATGCAACTCAGCATAAGCAGCAACATATGATAAGAATTAAGTCTTATTTGTGGTTCATCAGTATAAGACTTGGCATTTGTATCACATGAAATTGCTGTGCAAAGATTGGGATTTAAATTTTGCCACTGGATTCCAACATTAAGAACAGTGATAGAATAAATTTCAGAGATATAGCTTTTAGGCCATAGTCAGTTGCAGGAAAGCCAACAAAAAATCCTTTGGTACATTTAAGGACTTATACATTTCCTATTTCTTTAGCCATAAATTAAGTCAGGTCGATCACCTATGCTCTCAGACACCAGTTATTTTAGTTATTTTATTTTATTTTGAGACATATTTGTCAGTTATCTGTTTTGATTTGTTGTGTGGTCAGTCATGTTATTTGATACTAGCATGGCTGCCCGGGCTTTGGCCAGGGGATTGGTGGGGGCCATTTTGGTCTCAGCCAAGGCTAACTTATCGAGGGGGCCTTGTGGTGCAGCGGTGGCAGCTATGTGGGCTGCAGCATCAGGAGGGGCGCTGCAGCCACCTCCAGCAGTCTTGCATCTCCAGCCAGGGTGGGGGATCGCAGTGCAGTGGTGGCACGGCCTCTTTACCTGTCCAGGTAGGGTCTCTCTCTTCCTGCACCTCTGTGACCCGGTCTCCTGCTGCATCCATCATCAGTCCCCGGCTGAGCCACCTCGGGCTAAGGTTGGAGCTAAAGCGGCCTTCCATGGCTGAGGAGGAGGTGGTGGGGCGGGAATTGAGGCAAGGGAAATGGGGCCGGATGTCTCTTCCAGCTGCCGCCCCGGATGCACGTTCAGTTGCGTCCTTTGCCTTCCATGGCCACAGCCAACAGGGCCTGCAGCAACGCCTTCCACACCCGGGCCATGGCCCTGTGCACCGCTAATGTTGTGGGCATGCCTGAGTGCTGCGACCCTCTCCAGCCTTTGTTTTTTGTGTGGTGGGGCGGTTGTTGCATCTTCTTCTTCCCTCACGCCGGCTCACCCATCTTTGCTTCTGGCTCTGGGCAGCCTTTGCTGCTCTGCTTGCACGCGCGTTGGCAGCCTCAATGTTCCAATCAGGTTTTTTTTGTGTGCGCTTGCATTCTGTGCTTCCCGATTGGCTGTGGAGAATTGCACTGGCTGATGGGGGTTGTATTTTTTGTTTTCTCTGTTTTGTGGGGCATAGGGGCCCCCACGGCGGTCCAGACCCTGACGTTGACCATCCCGTGCCAGGTAAGTGTGTGCACAGTGTGGATGGGGACAGTTAAGGGGTGTAGGTTCATTTGAGGGACCCACATGGGGACATTTGACTTTTATAGGTATAGATTTGCTTGTACACCACCCAGAGTGAGATACCTCTCAAATGGGCAGTATAGAAATGTAATAAATAAATAAATTTATCAGGTCTAAAATTTCTCATTGACTGCCGGCTGATGCATATGAACAAGTGGACTGCTGTTCATGAAAGTGTATGATATATCAAAGCAGGTAGTCTCTAAAGTGCTACAAGATTGTGGGTAGGAACAATAAAGTTTCATAATTACATTTGAACTTTTAATTAAAGGATTGTACTGATGGTGCTTGGATTCATCCTTCAAGGATGACATCAGCAAGTGTTGTAGTACAGGGAGCACTCTCTGGGTGGTTCACAAGGTAATTAGCATTTTGCTGCCAGCATACTAAATACTCATTTTGCTGATCTCAGAAAAGTGGAAGGCTGAACTGAATCAACCAACAGCCATGTGATACAGCATTGCTTTTCCTCCGAACTAAGAAGCAAAGCATAACACAACATCTGCCATGGACATTTGGAACTTTCATTGATAACTCTCCTGCACTACTCACAAGAAATTGGTGCATGCCTGAAGAAATAGTCTTGAATCATAAAAGTTCGATTGTATTAATTATTTTAGTAATCCAATAAGCATATTCATTCCCACCTTACATTACCAGTGCCAAACATGGAAGCTTACAACAAAAGATAAACCAAATGTTGGACACCATGGAAATGAGATGTCTGAGGAAGGCTGCTGGAGTGACTAGAAGGGATAAAATTAGGAATGAGATTATAATGGAAAGAAATAGAATAGAACCAGTTTTAAATTACATACAGAAATAACAAATAAAATGGTTTGCCCATCTGGAGAGAATGTCTTGGAATTCCATGCTGTACAAGGTATATGTGAAAAGAGGAGAAAGAGTACAAGGCAAACCCAGAGGAAGGTGGAGAGTCAACACCACTGTGGCCACGGTCGGCGGAGGATGCTGCCATTGACCTCCGGGCTCCACCAATGCCCAGAGGGGGATAAAAGGAGCCATTGTGGCTGCGGCGCCCATAGCTCACTCCCAGTTCACCCAGGAATGCAGGGCCAAAGGACCCGGCCACTGCCTCCTCCACGGGTAGTGGGGAACGCAAGGGAGTTCGCCCGGGGAGGAGACAGTGGCCGGGTCCTTCGGCCCTGTGTCCACCCCAGGCACAAGCCAAACCGCCCTACCCTCCCAGGAACACCCAACCTAAAAAATACAAACATAAATAAATAAACAAGTAAACAACAAAACAATCAACAACAAACACAACAAAACACATCCAAAATACAAAAAGCTAACGAAAACACATGAAAAACTCACTGTAACCACCTATCTACAACAAAACAACAACACGAAAAACCTTACTCAAATTCAAAAAACAACACAATGTACAAAAATAAATACGAACAAATTCAAAATAGGAAATAACAACCAGAAAAAAACATAGAAAACCCAAAAACAATACTACACACCAAGCCAAAACACTAAATTAAATAAACAAACACTCTACTTAAACCCCCCGCCTAGCACCCCAAAATCAGAACAAAATAAAATAATAACTCAAGAGAACTTACAAAACACGTCCTCCCTCCACGCCTCCATAGCAGAACTGAAGAGATAAATACAATCACACTCTTAATCACAGCCCCACCTAGAGGCCAGAAGAGTATCCAACAGTCAAAAAATGTTTTAAAAATCTAAATAAAAAATAAAAAAATAAAAAATTCAAAGAAATTCAAAAACCACAAAATCCAAGTGACCACCACCCAAACCACCCCTAACCAAAAAAAACACATAAAAACTGCCTGGCAAGGCCAGGCAAAATATGCTAGTATTACATATTACAACACCATAAAATACAATGGAATAACAACAAATAAATCGCAGTAACATATAAATCATAAATCACAGCATAATAAAATACAACCATCATAAAACATTGCAAAGGAGAAAATCATTCATATGAAAAAGTCCTATAACAGCCAAATAACAGTCATGGGACAAGTCACACCCAGGCACCACAACCAAAACCCTTGGTGGGACCCTTCTACGTTGGGAGAAGCACCGGCCTGTCCTTAGTCCCTGCAGGTGTGGAGGCCTCGACGCCCACAGGGATGAAGGACAGACGGGTGCTTCTCCCTATGCAGAAGACCGTGCTGGGAGGGAAAGACTTTCAAAGACCCAGCTGGCAAAAGGTAAGTGCAGTCGGTGGGAGTTAGGGAGTGGGGGGGGGGCAAGGTGGTGGGGCAGGGGAGGCATGGTTACCGGGGCCATGCCCCCCCACTCCATAACCCCCACCAATCGCACTTACCTTTTGCCAGCTGGGTCTTTGGAAGTTTTTTCCTCTTGGCGTGTTTTTTTAAAAAACTGCTGTGCCGGCTGCCCCGCCTGCCCCGCCTCCTCCATGCTCATGCCCTTCAGCCTCATTGGCTGAGGGGTCATCCAGCGCGGAGGATGCTGGGCCTGGTAGTTTTTTTTGTTGGCTGCGTTTGTGGGGCAGTTGCCCCACTGGCGACTGTGTGACCCTTGCGGCAATGGTTGGTCGGGCGGCTCGGTAGGGGATAGTAGGGATGGGTTAGGCGTTTTTTCCAGATTCCAACAGTTAATGTCCCTCCTTATAGGTAAAGATTTACTATGTATATGTGTTTGAGATGCTCTGCTGTTTTTGTGCACCGCCCAGAGTCATGTTGTCGAGTGAGCAGCATACAACTTCAAATATTGTATTATTATTATTATCAAAGACATATTACAAGAATACCAAATAACACCAATGGAGGCCACTATTAGTGCCAGAACAAGAACCTTGTAGCTCCCCTTGACACCCAAAGGAGTAAAGGAGGAAGTAAAGAAGAGAAGAAGGGGATGGAGATGGGATCTGGTTTAAAGAGTGGATGGGGAGTGGTACATAGGTTGAGATGTGCTGCTGAATATATTCCCGATAATTTTGCTCCCCTTTCTCGTAACTTACCACTCAAACTTCCTTCCTCTTCCTCAGCTCCTGGAAGAAAGTGCCTGTGGAGAAGGTCTCTGAAGGTCTGCAAGAAGGTAGTGGGAGGATTCAGAGCATCTCCAGGCAGGGCATACAGCCCACCCAATGGAGCTCTTGAGCATCATTGTTGCCCCCCTGGACATTCCACTGTGAATCCTAATCAGGTGGTTCTATTTTTTGGTGAGGTTGCTCCTATATATGCCATTTCCAGCACCTGTAGATGCTGGTAATAACCTATATGAGAGCTTTGCAGCCATCAAGATTGCTTCCAGTGTCAATATCCAGTATGCTGAAGGGTCCAAGTCTAGCCCGTTAGCATATCAGATACTGGTATCAAACACTTTCCCTTCTCCTCTGTGGAGAGGCTGGGAAAATATATTTTCCCCCTCCTATCTGATTATTTTAGCACTATGATGTTAGGAGAGTTAATTTTTTCTCTCTGTAGGGTCAATTTGAACTGCAGCTATGAGCAATTTCGAATTTGGCGGTACAGAGAACATAAGAACATAAGAACATAAGAACAGCCTTGCTGGAACAGGCCACAGCCCATCCAGTCCAGCATTCTGTCTCACACAGTGGCTCACCATTTCCTTCAGGGTATTCCCAAGGAGATGCCTGCTTAGGATTCCCTGGAAATGATATTGAGAGATATCCTGCCTATCTCTCCAACCCGGAGGTTGTCCTTAAGTATCCATAATTATAGCCATTGATACTCTTGTCCTCCATGAACTTGTCTAATCCTTTCTTAAAGCTGTCAAGACTGACAGCTGTCACCACGTCCTCTGGCAGGGAGTTCCATAGACCAGTAATCCTCTGGGTGAAAAAGTACTTTCTCTTATTTGTTTGAGAACTAGTACCCAAAAGTTTCATGGAGTGTCCCCTAGTTCTAGTGTTATGCGATAGGGAAAACAGTTTTTCCTTATCTACTTTGTCCACACCGTGCATGATTTTATAAACTTCAATCAGGTCACCTCTTAGACGTCGTCGTTCAAGAGTGAAGAGGCCCAACCGTTGCAGCCTCAGATGGTAAGGAAGGTGTTCCAGTCCCCTAATCATTCTGGTTGCCCTCCTCTGCACTTTTTCCAGCTCCATAATATCCTTCTGGAGGTATGGCGACCAGAACTGTACACAGTATTCCAGATGGGGCCTCACCATAGATTTATAAAGAGGCAAAATGACACTTGCTGACTTATTTTCTATACCCTTCCTAATGATCCCTAACATTGAGTTTGCTTTTTTCACTGCTGAGGCACACTGGGTTGACACCTTCATTGAGCAGTCCACCAGGACACCAAGGTCCCTTTCCTGGTTTGTCGCAGAGAGTTCAGACCCCATCAGTTTATAAATGTAATTGGGGTTTTTTGCCCCAACATGCATCACTCTGCACTTACTGATGTTGAAGCTCATTTGCCACTGTTTTGCCCACTCCCCCAGTGTCAAGAGATCCCCCAGTGTCAAGAGATCCCTCTGGAGCTCTTCACAATCTCTCACAGTTTTCACTACCCTGTATAATTTAGTGTCGTCAGCAAATTTGGCTACCTTGCTTTTTACTCCTACCTCTAGATCATTTATGAAGAGGTTGAAAAGCAGGGGTCCCAGTACTGAACCTTGGGGGACCCCACTCTTTACTTCCCTCCACTTGGAGAAGTGTCCATTTAGTGCTACCCTCTGTTTCCTGTCCCTTAGCCAGTTGCTGATCCAGGACAAGACCTGTCCCTTTATTCCATGACTGGTAAGTTTATTCAAGAGCCTTTGGTGTGGGACCTCGTCAAAAGCCTTCTGAAAGTCCAGATAAACAATGTCAACTGGATCCCCCTTATCCACATGCTTGTTGACACTCTCAAAAAATTCCAACAGATTAGTGAGGCATGATTTGCCCTTGCAAAAGCCATGTTGGCTCTCCTTTAGCAGCGCCTTCTCTTCTATGTGCCTATTAATTCTATCTTTTAGGATGGTTTCCATCACTTTACCTGGGACACATGTCAAACTGACAGGCCGGTAATTTCCTGGATCACCCTGGATCCTTTTTTGAAAATTGGTGTTACATTCGCTACCTTCCAGTCATCAGGCACAAAGCCTGATTTGAGGGAAAGATTATATATTTTGGCTAGGATATCAGCAATTTCATCTTTAAGTTCCCTGAGAACTCGTGGATGGATGCCATCTGGTCCTGGTGATTTGTTAGTGTTTAGCTTAACAAGACATGCAAGGACCTCCTCCCTGGTTATTTCTATCTTGCTTTTTTTAAACCTCTCCTAACTTCTTCTTCTTCCTCCATGTCTGGGCCAGAGGTGAAACTGCCAATATGAAGGCATCATTTCTTCACTTCCTTTCGTATGACCTAGTGTGAGAAAGATTAACCAGCAACACAAGGTTGCCATTACCAGGGTACGCCCAATTGTGGTTCAAGAATATCACAATCTTCAAGGAGGTTCTTTCTGTGTACCCTACCTCCCCTAACTGATTCAGTGTTACAATGAAGAAAGAGGAGAGCAATATAATGATACTTTCTCTGCTGCTCTACAGAAGAGGAAGGGAATTTGCCTGCATCATGAATGGCTCATGAACATAGGCATATGGGCAAAGTTTTATTTGGATGGACAAGAGGGCTAAACATGATTTAGTTCCTTCCCTGTTCTCAAGCAACTTCAGAATCAGCAATCCCAGAACATGCTCACACATGCATCCCGTTCGCTTTTTAAACCAGGCCTTTCTCAGTATAGGAACAACTGTATGTGCATCTGAGGGGCTGACCTGCCTTAGAAAGGTTTTCCTTGCTCGAAAGCCAGTCATAGCCAAAGAGCCAGCACTATCTGCATCTGCAGAAGTTTCCATGGTCATGTGGCAGGCATGACTAGACACCGGAGCACACGGCATGCTGTTTATCTTCCCACCCAAGTGGTCCCTATTGATCTACTCGCAATTTCTTGCTTTCGAACTGCTAGGTTGGCAGGTGCTGGGACAAAGATGGGTGCTAATTCCGTCCTGCAGTACTCGGGAATTGAACTGCTAACCTCCCACCTTCCAGTCAGCATCTTAACCACTTGAGGCACTGCAGTCACTTTTTAAAAATTAGCTCTGTAAAATGTCGAAGAATGCGTTTGTTAAGATCCTTATCCTAAGTTCTGGGGAGTTGGGCAGGAACAAAAGAACAATGGTTCTATCAGTGTTTGTCTCCCCATAGGCCCACTTTCTTGGCCTAAAGCCTGAGGCAACAGAATTGGGCACTTTCCTCTTCTTTCATCTCTTTTATTTTGGGCTTTGGGAATGGAATTAGAATAATGAAGTGAGGTGACGACTAATGCTGCAGCAAAACAATTCTTTTTTTTAAAAAAAACCATATTCTTCTTTTCTCTTTCATTCTTTTAGAGCTACATAACAGCAGGTTAAATGCTAATGGAATAGAAATCCCCCTCTTTTTTTTCAGCCAGAAGAATGGAATTTTAATGGAGGAGGAATGTATATGTGTTTCGAAAACCCTTTCCTTTGTGGAAATTAGCATACTGTTGCCTTTGCTGGGTCGAGATTAAAGAACTGAAACAGCACTGGCACAGCAGAAACTTTCAAATACCAGTAGAGTAAACATCTGAATTTAAATAATTTACAGCATTAAACATTTTTCAGTATATGTTCCAATCCCAAAAAAGGGCAATGCCAAAGAATGTTCAAATTATCGAACAATTGCGCTCATCCCACACGCCAGCAAGGTGATGCTCAAGATAATACAGGATAGACTTCAGCAGCATGTGGAAAGAGAATTACCAGAGGTGCAGGCTGGTTTCAGAAGAGGCAGGGGGACTAGAGACCACATTGCCAACATACGTTGGATCATGGAGAAAACAAAGGAATACCAGAAACAAGTTTATTTTTGCTTTATTGACTACACTAAGGCATTTGATTGTGTGGATCACAACAAGATGTGGCAAGTGATTAAAGAGATGGGAATACCAGAGCACCTCATATGCCTCCTGAGAAATCTGTACATGAACCAAGAAGCAACAGTTAGGACAGAACACGGAATGACAGAGTGGTTTGGAATAGGAAAAGGAGTAAGGCAAGGCTGCATTCTGTCACCCTGCTTATTCAACTTATACACAGAGCACATAATGCGCAATGCAGGGATGGAGGAATCACAATATGGGATCAAAATTGCTGGGAGAAACATCAACAATCTGAGATATGCAGACGACACCACCCTAATGGCAGAAAGTGAGGAAGACCTAAAGAATCTCTTGATCGGTTTGAAGGAAGAGAGTGCAAAAGCTGGCTTGAGACTCAATATCAAGAAAACCAAGATAATGGCAACAGGCCCGATCAGTTCCTGGAAAATAGACGGGGAAGAAGTAGAAGCAGTGACAGATTTTACTTTCTTAGGATCTAAGATCACTGCAGATGGAGATTGCAGCCATGAAATAAAGAGGCGGCTGATTCTAGGGAGACAAGCCATGAGAAACCTGGGGAACATAGTGAAAAGCAGAGACATCACCTTGAAAACAAAAATTAGAATAGTCAAAGCAATGGTATTCCCAGTGGTAATGTACGGATGTGAGAGCTGGACAATTAGGAAAGCTGAACGCAGAAGAATAGATGCCTTTGAAATGTGGTGTTGGAGGAGAGTTTTGAGGGTACCTTGGACAGCGAGGAGAACAAATAGGTCAATCTTAGAAGAAATCAACACTGACTGCTCATTGGAAGGTCAAATAGTAAAGATGAGGCTAAAGTACTTTGGGCATCAAATGAGAAGGGAGGATTCACTTGAGAAGGCCGTGATGTTGGGAAAGGTGGAGGGCAAAAGAAGAAGGGGGAGGCCAAGGATGAGGTGGATAGATGGTATTGTAGACACAATGGGCACAGAACTGGGAGGACTGAGGGGGATGGTGGAGGACAGAGGCGCCTGGAGAACGATGGTCCATAGGGTCGCAAAGAGTCGGAATCGACTGTGCGACTGAACAACAACAACAACAAACATTTTGATGCCACAGATGACTGATCTGTTCTATCTGGGAACATATGACAGGAGGACACTCAGTGAGAGGTGGTGGAGAGGAAGGTGACAAAGTGACAAGGGAGTATTTCCTCTTTCCTCCTGCCTCCATTTTTGATGGGCTGCTTTCCATGCTTTGCCATCTTCTGTGTTAGAGTGCAACACAATGTTCTAAACTCAATGCTAGGGATCATTAGGAAGGGTATAGAAAATAAGTCAGCAAGTGTCATTTTGCCTCTCTATAAATCTATGGCGAGGCCCCATCTGGAATACTGTGTACAGTTCTGGTCGCCATACCTCCAGAAGGATATTATGGAGTTGGAAAAAGTGCAGAGGAGGGCAACCAGAATGATTAGGGGACTGGAACACCTTCCTTACCATCTGAGGCTGCAACGGTTGGGCCTTTTCACTCTTGAACGACGGCGTCTAAGAGGTGACCTGATTGAAGTTTATAAAATCATGCACGGTGTGGACAAGGTAGATAAGGAAAAACTGTTTTCCCTATCGCACAACACTAGAACTAGGGGACACTCCATGAAACTTTTGGGTGCTAGTTCTCAAACAAATAAGAGAAAGTACTTTTTCACCCAGAGGATCACTGGTCTATGGAACTCTCTGCCAGAAGAAGTGGTGACAATTGTCAGTCTTGACAGCTTTAAGAAAGGATTAAACAAGTTCATGTAGGACAAGGGTATCAATGGCTATAATTATGGATACCTAAGGACAACCTCCGGGTTGGAGAGATAGGCAGGATATCTCTCAATGCCATTTCCAGGGAATCCTAAGCAGGTGAAGGCATCTGCTTGGGAATATCCTGAAGCAAATGGTGAGCCACTGTGTGAGACAGAATGCTGGACTGGATGGGCTGTGGCCTGTTCCAGGAAGGCTGTTCTTATGTTCTTATTTATGGTTTCTGTTGAGAAGCTGCAAATAGCACAGAACTGGGTAACTTAGATAAGAAAGATGGACCCATTTCCACATTTTTCACTTTTTAAAAAACTGTGATGATTTTTAAAATCGTATAACTCTTGCCCTGCTATTTAAAACATTTTGTAGAGCTGCTGCTTCAGCTTGTGTGAAGGTTAGGCTAGGCTTTGCAATGAGCAGGAACTTCGGCAGTCCTAAATTCTGGAAATTTTTCCTAACAGAGAATATACAGTGGAACCTAATACAACAATTGCCCCGTATAGCAATGAAATCGCATAACAATCAGGTTCTGAGGAAAATGGTGTCCCGCATAACAATTTTCCCTATGGAAAAAATCATACAACAATTTTTTCAATGGGAAAAACCACTTAGCAAAAAAAAAATCATTGTATGATGCATCCCATAGGGAAAATCGCTATATGTATAGCAATTGTTTCGTACAACAACGAGCCCCATGGAACGGATTAAAAATGTTGTATGAGATACCACTGTAGTCTGCTTCTTGCCATCTCTTTAATACAGTTTAAGGTTCTCTTTTTTATAAGGTTTGTTTGTATTGCTGATGTGGACCTGTCTGTGGGTCTGAAACCACAAGCCAATCTTGCCTTGTCAATCTCTGTTGTGAATTGATAAGAAAAGGCCAGCAGTGCCTGTGAGAACAAGCCAAACACTCCTGGCGGCCGCGTGTGTCTGCTGGAAAAGCCATGCTTGGCGCTGGGAAAAATGCAGGCAGCCACGTGCATGTGCTGCTTCTGCCACAACTGCCTTAATCCTTGTCCCCTCCGCTTGGATTGGTGTGTCCCTAACAGTGCTCAGTAGAAGGGCGGATGTTGTAAGCCTTCTTACAACATCCGCCATGCTATGGAGCACAAGGTGTGGGCTAAAGCAAGGGTGTGGGCTGGATGGAATGGTGCCACTGCCTGTAGGTTGAGGATCCCTATTCTAAACAAACCTTTCTCTATTTCCTCTTCTATGCAACATGCATGGGTATTGTTATTCTTAAAAGCTAACGCCCAGGAAAGATGGCAGGCAAAGATAACAAAATGATGTCACTTGCTAAATTCCTGCTTATCGCACACCAGTGAAAGCCGCAACACTTGTGAAGGAAATGGGAGAAACAAACTGGTCAGGGCAACCTCATATCCCTCTAGTAACAGATGTAATTATTAATGAGCAGGATGGAATGAGCTCCCATCTTTGTCCCAGCTCCTGCCAACCTAGCAGTTCGAAAGCAAGAAATTGCAAGTAGATAAATAGGGACCACTTTGGTGGAAAGGTAAACAGTATTCTGTGCGCTCCGGTGTCTAGTCATGCCTGCCACATGACCACGGAAATGTCTGCAGAAGCAGACAATGCTGGCTCTTCAGCTTTCAAACAGAGATGAACACTGAACCCTAGAGTCGGATACGACTGGCTTTAGGATACAACACAAAGAGCAGTGTGACAGCAGCCAACACATGGATAATATACATGGGCTTTCACTTACTTTTGATTCCTTCTACCCTCAAACCCTTTTGCTTCTGACAAACATTCCCAAAATCCAGACAAACTACCCTCTTGAGCTTTACGGCTTTTAAAAATGATCTCGAAACAAATGAGCCTTGAAGAGTAATTGTAACATTACAGGAAGCAAATGATGCTGAATTATGCAATGGCTTTTAAGAGTTGTTTAGTTCATTGGCTGCAGGAACGAAGAAGCAGCTAATTAATTCTTCCTTTGGGGAAAAAAGGAAAGAAATGAAATGAGAATGATGTTTTAAACAATGGGAAAGTGGCAGTTGCTCAGGAATGAAAATGGAAAACTTTAATATATAGGCCTCGATTTTTAAGTAGTCCTTGTGGCTGGCACCATTTGATAAGGATGGAAGCACAAGCAGGGCCTTGAGCCTTATGAATGTCTGTCAGTTGAATGCTGCATTACATATGTTCCAAATCTACAATTATTTTTATGAATTTGTGCATATATTAACACAGGGCCTTGAGGACACACAGTGGGTGCTTCGTAAGCGGAGAGTTGCTGCCAGGGATTGTGATACATTTTCTGCCTTTTCTCCTTGCATTTAGGAAGACACTCAGCTACTCTACTCAACGATCATTACCCGTTTCTCCAGGTGCAGAAACAGGCAAGCCAGCCGTTTCATAATTACAGGCTCATCATGCCACAACAGCCTTCTTCCAGCAAAACAACCTACAGACAAGCCTGTTGTTTACTTGCCGGTAAACAATCACCAAACAAAAGCAAGCAACTTTGCCCCTTGCCAAGCCAAGAAAAGTTGTTAGGGAATAATCAAGTACAGTATCCTTAACTTTTTTTTGGCAGTTTTACTTTTAATTGTGGAGCTGTTGGAGGAGAAGGGTTAAAAGATTCTTCACTAGCAATTTGTAGAAGAGGGGCCATTTTCTTGTGTGGCAGCAAAATGACAAAGAACCGTGTGATGACATTAATGGGTTTATCATAGCAGAAGATTTTGTAGACTACAGCTTACTTTGCATTTGGGGAACTAAGTTATAATCCACAAAAGCTCATGCTATAAAAACTCCAGTAATCTTAAAGGCTGATGGGGTTTTATCACTGTTATTGATTGTCCCTGAAAATGCACAATCAACTACTGAATGCACCGCTAAATAAAAAATGTTTTCCACTGGTGTCTAAGGGTACCAGTTGAATAGGCAGGGCAAATGGGTTCCACACACTTAGAAGACCCACTATACAGTGGTTGGTCACGTCACACCTAATAGTGTCCCTGTCCAATTTCATGCACCCAGTTAGGTTTCTATATAACCAGATCCATCTTTCCTAGCAACTGGGGTCTCTACTAGTCAAGAGCACAATAAAGCTCCTGAAGTACTTGTAATATGTATATAATTCAGTTTGTACCAGTAATCCAGCCTTGAGAGATTGGAAGTTTGATTCTCCACTACGCCTCTAGGGAGAAGTAGTCTGCATGTTGCTGGGCAAACTACACAGTCTCAGGACACCCCTAGAAGAAGAGAATGGTAAACCACTTCTGTGTATCCTCTACCTAGAAATCTCTGGAAAGGGTCACCATAAATCAGAATTGACTGGATGGCACAAAAGTATTGTTATAACAATCTAACCCAGAGGCTGTTAGGAGATAGATAACAGTTTGATTGCACTTTTCCAGGGAAGGCCTCTACTGATTTAGCAAATATCATTGGTGAAAAATACTTAGGAAATGCAGTTAACAATTGAAGGTATCTTCAGGCCAGACTGAATTATAACACCCTCTCAGGCTGCAACTCATCAAAAATAAGCCAAATCCCATTTTCTTGGTGAATTGCGTCACTTGTCAATAGTGCCTCAGTTTTATCAGGATTAAATGTAATCCTGTTGGTTCTCTTTGAAGTTTTTGCTGACTCCATGCACCCACAGCCACAACTGCATTCATTTCAATAACAATAGAAGGAGTTAGGTTTCAAGTCACATTCATGATGCCTCATTCCAAAATCCTAAATTCAATTCCTGATGGTTTGGTCCCTCATTTTGTGTTATGTGAAAAGTCCTGTAAACCCTTTGTATTATGTTGACTTCTATATCACCATATCAGTGGGAACACTCTCTGGGCAGTTTATAACATATCAAAACATAATCACAATCATAAAAATAAACCCACAAAATGAAATAAATACAATAAAACTAATTTCTAGCTGACTCAACAGAACCTGCACTTCAATCGCTTAAACAAATTAAAAGCAAGTTTGAACATTGCAGATCAATTAGTTAAATGAAAGGCAACTTTAAGCAGTTCAATTTTAATTAACTTTTTGAAACCTGAGAGGAATGATACCTGAGGAATCACTTTAGGAAGCTTAGTCCAGAGGGGAAAAGCCCTGACTTTGGCCTCATCAAGTGTCACAACTTTTGACATCAAGGACTGCAAGGCGTAGCTGGAGTAAGCTTAAGAGATGTTCTAACAAGTATCAAAGTTCTAAACCAGGGATCCTCTAACTACAGCATCAAATCATCTGGCTTGTTTCCTTGCTCCGGCTGCTGCTTCCACCAACCGCCAACCGCCACCTCAATCCTTGTCCCATCCACTTGGCTTGGCGTGTCCCTAATGGTGCTCCATAGCAGGGCAATGTTGTAAGGCTTACAACATCCACACTGCTATGGAGCACTGTTAGGGACATGCCAAACTAAGCGGAGGGGCAAGGACTGAGAATGTGGTTGGCGGATGTAAGTGTCTTTCCTGGGGACGCTCTGGCTCAGCGCAGCTTTCTTGGCACATGTGGGTGGATGCATGCATCTGTCTTGGGGGCCGCTCTGGCCAAGTGTGTCTTTCCCAGTGTGTCTTTCCCAGCGGTTGCATGCAGCCACCTGCGTCTTTTCTGGGAGCTGCTCTGGCCAAGCGCAGACTTCCCAGAGGACGTGGGTGAGAAGAACAGCCTGGACCCCTCCTTCACCCATGCCATGCAGCTCCTCCAGGCTGGTAAAGAGAGAAGCAGGGAGGGGGCTCAGTGAGTGGAGTGGGGGCTTGGAGTGGGGGTGGTTCAGAGCTGGCGTGTGCTGGAATATAAGGCAATCGGGCTTTGTCCCACCCCGCCCTCACCTCTGGCACCCTGGGGCATCAATAGCAATGCATGGGATTCCACCCAACCCCCAAGTAGGCACCCTCACCACTCCCAGTCCAGCACCTTTCCATGGTGCCCTTCACATCCCTGGCTCAGAGTATGGGTGAGTGAGAGGCTTGGGGTGGTCGCCGCTGCCAGCAGCCCCTCCACAGTCTAAGACAGGGCTGTAGCCAGGATTCTAGTTTGGGGGGGGGCGGGTTCAGGGGGGACAACAATGTCACACTCACATATATAACTTTGGCATCACGGGGTGGGGTGGGGGACTGTTAGCTCAGGAGGGTTTTTGCCTCCCCACTCCCACCCCCTCTGGCTACAGCCCTGCTCTGAAGGTCCATGAACCAGCCCCCAGCTTAAAAAGTTTGGGGACCTGTTGAGTCCAGTGCTAAGAAGTACTCTGACCAGCAAGATAGGGTCAAACACAAGAGGTTTATTTACAGTTCAGAAAATCAGACTAACTCAATGGGCAAGGTGCATTGCTTTTATACAGTCAAAACAGCCATTACACAAGAGGATACATTTGCTTGGGCTTCTGAAGAAACAGGAACCTTTACTATAGTGAATCAGAAACCGAGGTGGCTTGTTTGAAATTCGCGCCTTTGGAAAATGGCACGCAGTTTCGCCTTAGACTTACGGCAAAGCTAAAACACCAAGCAATATAATGCTTGGACACAACATCCCTCCCCCCTCCGCGGGGAACAAAATCCCCCCCAACGTTTTGGTGGACTGCAGGTCCATTTTGAGCACCTGGAATTTTTGGGTCTTAGGGAAGAGGGAATGGGATGCCCAGCGGTGCTGGGTCTGTGGGCTGACCCACTGGGCTGCAGTCCCAGACACAGGGATAACTTCTAACCACTTGTAGTAGGAGTCCACAACTATTAGAAATGTAGCACCCCTAAAAGGGCCAGCGAAGTCAATATGAACTCGCAACCAGGGACCCCTGACGGTATCCCACTCTCTACTAGGCTGGTGAGTCTCCTTCAGCTGGGAGGACTGCCACTCACAACAGCACCTGACCCATGCCTCGATGTCGAGGTCTAACCTAGGCCACCAAAAATTGCTCCTAGCTAAGGCCTTTGACTTAACAATACCCAGATGGCTAATGTGAAGAGTATGCAGAACCTTATTCCGTAGCACAGACAGAATGACCACTCTGTAATCCCTAAACCAAACACCCACGATCAAGTGACAACTCATTTCTTTTGGTATAGAATACCTTGAATTTGTCAGAGACTGGTGGTGATGGTTTGGTGTCTTGCAACAGAAAACAAGCAGGAGCCGCAGTAAGGGCTAAAACCAGATTTATTGCATCGTAGTAAAGTGAACATGAGTTACAGGTGAAACAACAGCCTTATTTATAGCACATTTTGAACAGCCCGGGTAACAGTCCACGCCCATCTTCTCCAGATGCAGTAGAGGCAGTAGTATCCTGCCCGATGCAGTAGAGGCAGTAGTATCCTGCCCGATGCAGTAGAGGCAGTAGTATCCTGCCCTTCAGGTATGCAGGTGAATGGGTATCCTGTGTCCAACACTGCTACTGCAGGCGCAGCATTGTTCTTTAACAGCTTGATACAATGAAACAATGATTGCTTACAGTAGATACAATTGACAGATGCAATTCCGTTAAAGGGATACTTATCACAGAACATTCAGTACATAACATCCCTCCCCCCTAGGTGAGGACGAAGTTCTCCAGCCATCAAGGCTTTCCGCACGTTCGCTTTGGGCGAGGGGTGCTCCGCACTCTGGGCCGGAGTTCCTGCATTGGAGGAACGTGACTGAGTTCCTGCATTGGAGGAACGTGACTCGTTAGCGGTTGGCTGCAAATCGTAAGCCGGGGATTGGGGAGGTCTAGGTGTGGGAGTAAACTCTAGGGATGTGAGACCGGGGGCTCCAGGGACTAAAGAAAAACCCCGCTCCTCGCTTGGATGGGTGAGGGACCACTCCGAAAAATCCCCCCGGTCCCCTAACTCAAAATCTAACAAATCCTCGAAAACCCTCTCTTCTAAATTGTCCCTATTACCCGGCATGTCTGAAGAATGCGGGTTTGTATCATTTTCCTCCCCCCTGTGGCTTGTGTCTCCCCCTTGGGATAAATGGGTGGGGGAGAACCCTAACGCTGAGTGCTCCCTCTGGCTACTAGCGTCTTGCCTTTCCACTACTCTGCCTCTGAGTTGGTCGGCGTGCCTCCTCCAGAGGAGCCCTGTGCCTGTCTCGACATTGTAGGATACTGGCCCCGTCTGTCCGACCACTATTCCCGGTACCCAAGTCGGGCCGCCAGCCGCGTAGTTTTGGCAATGTACTGGCTGGCCGATCTCGAAACTCTTGGTGCCTCCCGTTTCTATGTTTCTACCCGTGTCCTCCACCCTGGTTGGGTCTAGCCTTGAGAGGATCGTGGCGGGTTTCCTCCACATGAGGAGCTCGGCGGGCGAGAGCCCTGATGCTAAAGGGGTTACTTGGTACCTTAACAAGAATTGGCAGAGTTGCAGGTTCAACCCCCCGGGGCCCATCCTACGCAGTGCGTCCTTCGTTGTTCGCACCAGGCGTTCCGCTTGACCATTTGTAGCGGGGTGAAATGGGGCCGCAGTAATGTGGCGAATCTTATTAATCTCTATGAAACCCTGGAACTCCGCTGACGTGAAGGTTGTGGCGTTGTCACTCACAAGTACGTCGGGTAAACTAAAACAGCTGAATACCTTGTGTAATTGCTTAATCGTTGCAGCTGACGATGTACTGGCCATCGGAATTAGCTCCAACCACTTGGAGTAGGAGTCTACTATTATGAGGAAAAGGGTGCCTCTGAAAGGACCCGCAAAATCCACGTGTAAGCATGACCACGGACCCCTGGCCATGTCCCATTCTCTGTGTGGAAGTCGGGACTCCTCGGGGCGGGTGTTCTGGCAGCTCTCGCAAGTGCCTACCATGTGTTCTATATCTGTGTCCAGTTTGGGCCACCAGACGTAACTCCTAGCTAGCGCCTTGGTGCGCACGATCCCCGGGTGGCTGATATGCAGCATCTTTAGCACCCGGTACCTCAGAACTTCGGGGATTACCACCCGCTGCCCCCAGAGTAAACAGCCCCTTTCTAGGGAGAGCTCGTCTCTCCGCCTACCATAAATCCTGAATTCCTCCATAGGGGAGCTTGCTGGCCAGCCTTTCTGTACCCATGAACTGACTAGGGTCAATGACTTATCTTTTGTCGTAGCCTTGGCGATCTCAGCTGGCAGGATTGGGGGTGACTCTAGGGCCTCAATCAGGAGCACCTGGTGGTCCTGTTCTACCTCGCACTCAGAATCCCCTGCCCGTGGGAGGGGTGATCTGGAAAGAGCATCGGCATGACTAGTCTCCTTGCTGGGGTGGTAGGTCAGCGCGTACTGGTACGCGTTGAGGAAGATCGCCCAAAGCAGCATCCTTGGGGACAAGATCTGCGGGGTTGGCTTATCTGTAGTGAAGATTCCTAAGAGGGGCTTGTGGTTGGTCACGACTTTGAATGGCCTACTGTAGAGAAAGTCGTGGAACTTCTTGGTTCCTGCAACGATCGCTAGGGCCTCCCTGTCAGTTTGCGCGTAGTTGCGCTCTGCCTTGGACAGGGATCTCGAATAGTATGCCACTGGGGCCTCTCGCCCGCTCTCTAGCACGTGGCAGAGGACTGCCCCCACTCCCACTGGTGAGGCATCGCAGACCAGCACAGCGGGTTTCTTTGGGTCGAAGTGGGTCAACACAGCCTCGGAAGATAGAAGCTGTTTGAGCCCCCGGAATGCCCGTTCCTGACTGTCCCCCCACCGCCAAGCCGCATCCTTCTTGAGTAATCTATGCAATGGCTCCGCAATGGACGCCTTTCCCAGGAGGAATGAGTGATAGACGTTAAGGAGTCCTAGGAAGGACTGCAATTCGGGCTTGGTGGTGGGGCGAAGAGCATCTTTCACTGCCACTACCTTGGATTCAGCTGGCTTAATGCCCTCAGGGGTTATTCTAAAACCCAGAAACTCTACTTCCTCAGCAAAAAATACGCATTTATCCTTTCTCAGCCTGAGCCCCGCTTTTTCGAACACTGTTAGCACGTGGTCTAACCTCTTGGCCAATTCCTGCTCCCCCCCCCCGCTGTAATCAGAATGTCATCAAAATAGGGGAAAACACCTGGGAGCCCTTTTAACAACCTTTCAACAAGTGACTGAAAGATCCCCGGAGCCGAATTTACGCCGAATTGTTGGCGCGTCACTTTAAAAGCTCCCTTATGGGTAACAATTGTCTGAGCGGCACTGTAGCTGGGGTTACCGACAATTGTTGGTATGCCTGGGCCAAGTCTAGTTTGGCGAAACACCTCCCCCCATGCAGGGTTGCAAGCAGGTGGCTTACCACTGGATATGCATTTGGGCGGATTGCCTTGTTAATCGTGCACTTGTAGTCAGCGCAGATTCTAACCTCCCCATTAGCCTTAAGCACCGTAACAATGGGGGTTTCCCACTCGGCGGAATTCACCGGCACCAAAATCCCCTGACCCACCAATTTGTCCAGTTCAGTCTCTATTTTGTCCTTTAGTGTGAAAGGCACTCTTCTTGGCTTCATCCTGATGGGTCGAATGTCGGGGTCCAACTCGAAAGAAACTGGGGGCCCTTTGAACTTCCCTAGCCCCTTCTCAAAGACGGCAGGATGTGCATTACACACCTCCGTGATCGGGTCAGCCTGCACGGCATGTATGCCTCCAATGAAAACTCCTAAGGGCCCGAACCACTGTGTCCCCAGGAGGCAGCAGGAGCCTTCCTTTAGAACTACTAGGGGCAACTGCGCGGAGCGCCTCTTAAACTGAACCTTGAATTCTCTCCCCCCCCCAACACTGGTATACTTTTGCCCTGAACGTCCCGCAAAATAGTCTTAAAGGCCTTCAGCTTGGGGCGTGACTTCGGGGGAATACGCAGAAATTCCCTGTGGGAGACGATGGAGTACGCTGACCCCAAGTCGATCTCCATCCTTATTGGGACCCCCTGAACCAGTACTTCAACAAAGAACCGGGGGTGCTGCAACTGCACACTGTGGACCCCCTGGTCGCGGTTCTCGGGAACCCGTCGAGATGCGCGTTGCTCCTGGGGCTCGTCGTTGAAGATGTGCCCAACCCTGTCTGCCTTGCATTGGGGCCATTCCGCCTGGCCCTTGCCGTCGTCTTGACGCCGCTTGCAGACACTCGCGATGTGCCCGCGCCACCGCAGTTGTGACACTCCGCCTTCCGGAATGGGCATCGGCTCCGGTCGTGGGATGCCCCGCATCCATTGCAGCGGCGGTCCTCTCTGGCGCGGTCTTGCCGCTCCGGCCTCCTCTGCACCCGTTGCACGTCACCGTCCTCGCTGCAGTCGGAGGTAGCTGTGGAGGACTCGGAGGCCCCTCGCTCTCCATGGGAGGAGCAGCTGTGGACTGGGACCGCCGGCGGGGGGCCCCCAACCGTGGCGGTCCTGGCCCAGCACACCCATTCACCTTGTTGCACTGACTCGGCGGCTTGGGCGATGCGCAGGACATGCTTGAACGAGATGCTCTCATCTTTGGCCAGTAGTTTTTTCCTGGCCCCCTCATCTCGCAGGCCCAGCAGGAGCCTGTCCCTCAGCGCCTCGCTCAGGGATGCTCCCCACCGGCACGGCAGCCACCCGCAAGGCTGCCACGAAGTCTGCCACGGACTCACCGGCCCGCTGGCACCGCTGCTGGAATGCCAACCTTGCCGGAAACACGGACACTTTCGGCTGAAAGTGCTTCCTCAACTCAGTGAGGATCTCGTCTAGGGGCACGGCCCAGAGCGGTCTCGGCGTCAGGAGGTTGGTTGCCAGTTCCAAAGTCTCTAAGCCGCACTGGGCCAGTAGGAATGCCTGCCGCTGGGATTCCTCCTCGATGCCCTCGAGGTCCAAAGAGTAGAGGAACTGCTCCTCGTAGAGTTCCCATCACTCAGGCTTTGTGATGTCGAAGGGCGCAATGTTCACTTGTCAGGACACTATCCCATCCTCATCGCCAATTTGGTGTCTTGCAACAAAAGACAAGCAGGAGCCGCAGTAAGGGCTAAAACCAGGTTTATTGCATCGTAGTAAAGTGAACATGAGTTACAGGTGAAACAACAGCCTTACTTATAGTACATTTTGAATAGCCTGGGTAACAGTCCATGCCCATCTTCTCCAGATACAGTAGAGGCAGTAGTATCCTGCCCGATGCAGTAGAGGCAGTAGTATCCTGCTCGATGCAGTAGAGGCAGTAGTATCCTGCCCTTCAGGTATGCAGGTGAATGGGTATCCTGTGTCCAACGCTGCTACTGCAGGCGCAGCATTGTTCTTTAACAGCTTGATACAATGAAACAATGATTGCTTACAGTAGATACAATTGACAGATGCAAATCCGTTAAAGGGATACTTATCACAGAACATTCAGTACATAACAGATGGCCACCCTTTTCTGAATCCACATAACCACCTTTGACAGAAGGGAATTCTTTTTCATTACGGCTGCTATGTCAGCAGTGGAGACCAGGGAAGAGTCCAAAACTTCCCACATGAGGACTTGCTCGTCTGTCTCAATTTTACCCACATACTCAATAGGGGATCTGGACAGAGCATCCGCTGGCACCTGGGCGATGCTGGAGCGTAAACTGGTACGCCTGAAGAAACATTGCCCAGCGCAGCATCCACGGCGACAGGATCTGAGGAGTGGGCTTATCCTGGACAAAAATACCAAGCAGTGGCTTGTGATTGGTGACAATTGTAAAGGCCCTGCCATATATAAAGTCATGAAATTTCTTGGTACCAGCGATGATTGCCAAAGCCTCTGTGTCTATTTGTGCATTTTTTCTTTCTGCAGTAGTTAACGACCTGGAGTAGTAAGCAATGGGCGCTTCTTTTCCCCCTCCCAGGTCATGACACAGTACAGCCCCACCTCCACAGGGGAAGCATCACACACAAGAATAATAGGTTTATGGGGGTAAAAATGCCTAAGGACAGCGTCTGAAGTCAGAAGTCGCTTGACTTCATGGAAGGCCTTGTCCTGTGCGGGACCCCATATCCAAACAGTTTTTTTTTTAAGGAACTGATGCAATGGGGCGGCCACAGTGGCCTTATGAGGTAGAAATGAGTGGTAGAAATTAAGAGGTCCCAGAAAAGCTTGCAGCTCGCTTTTTGAATTCGGATGTGGCGCATCCCAAACAGCTTTCACCTTAGTGTCAGAGGGCTTAACACCATCTGGAGTGATTTTAAACCCCAGGAACCCAACCTCAGTAGCGTGGAAACAGCATTTCTCTTTTTTAACTCGTAGCACCACATTTCGAAAGCGTTCCAACACTTTACCCAATTTAACAGCTAAATCTTGTGTATTCTTCCCTGCAATCAATACATCATCAAAATATGTTAACACACCCAGAAGACCCTTAAGTAACTGTTCTACCAACGATTGAAAAATACCCGGTGCAGCATTCACACCGAACTGAAGACACTTAACTTTGAATGCACCCTTGTGTGTGATGATAGTTTGACATAAAGCAGAGTCCGGGGTGACAGGCAACTGTTGGTATGCCTGTGCCAAGTCCAGTTTGGCAAAATACTTTCCGCCATGTAGTCAGGAGGTGACTGACTACTGGTATCGGATAAGAGTGTGGGCGGATAGCCTTGTTAATAGTACATTTATAGTAGATCTCACAGTGTAAACTTGGTAAACTTTTAGGTAATTATCCATTCTCCTTATAGGATACTTTCTGCTAAATTGTCTTTTGACCAAGAACGTGAAAAATGATATTTTCCTTTGTGTAAACTGCCTATAAATGAACACTGTAAATGTATCTCGGGGTTCTTTCTTTCACATTAGAAAGAGAACCATTGCTATACTCTTTCTTTTTGGCTCTTAATAAAATTGGATTTGGTTCAACAACTATTGCATCTTATTTCTGGTTTCCTGCAAGGGGAAACCTGGTTATTATAATTATTTTAATTAATTAATTGGAAACTCTAATTTAGGTAACTGTATACAGTACTCCAGTAACTGAGCTATTGGGAATGGTCTCTAATTGAGACCAATGAGTTGTATATTGCTTTGCAACCAATATGGGTTTTGAGCAGTTAGGTCCATAGCTGTCAAGTATCCCATTTTGGCCAGGAAATTACCATATTTTACCCCTCTTTTCCACCACCCGTATATTCCCATAAATCTCCTGTATTTTTATACTGCCCCCACAGGCAAGCTTCAGCTGCAGTGGAAGAGATAAATACTGTAATTTTAAGTTCCTCTCCCCATTTGTTCCCACATCATTTCATAATATGGTGATTTTTCATGGAACTGTTTTTTACACTTATATAGGTTAATTGTCTACTGTCTGAGCCTTGTGTACCTCAATTTCATTTTTAAAAAATCTGTGTTTAAGACAGGACCACAGAAATATCCTCTATATGTTGTATGCAAATATACTTGAATCCGATTGGCTCATTGTCTCTTCTCTCTCCTGGGAAAGAGGGTGTTAAAGGGAAGAGACAATGAACCAATCGGCTTCAAGTATATTTGCATACAACATATATTTGCTCTGGTGGCTCCTCCTGTTCTAGGCTCTTGGATGTGCATGGATTGTGAGGAGGAGGGGGTGTGGCCTGGTGGGGAGGGGGCATGGCCCAAAAATTTCCCTTATTTTCAAATCCAAAACTTGACAGTTTTAGGAAGTTAGGGCCTCTTTTCTTCCCTTCATTTTTTCTCTTCATTTTGATGCTGTAGAATCACTGGTCTAGTTCTCAATACCTGTTTCTTTCTTCTCTGTTTCTTATATTATCTAGGTCAGGAGTTCTCAACCTTTTCACGCCAGGGGTTGGGTCATGCTCTCTCAATTAGCTTCGAGGGCTGGACACCCATTTTACCCTGCCTGCATGATGGGGTGGCCATTTTGTCCCAACAGCTTCAAGGGAGGTTGTCATTTTGTTTCTTGAATGCCCTTAGAGGGGTGGGGTGGGGGCACATGAAATGGCACCAGAGGCTGGATTCAGCCTGTGGGCCTTAGGTTGGAAACCCGTGCGATAGGTTGTAGGTGAGCAAATAATTGTGTTAGAATCCAAAAATTAACATTTCTCTGATTTAAAGAACCAGTTTCATCTGAGAATGCCAAGCAGACCTCCTTTAAAACTGAACAAAGGCAATTGATGATGCTCGAAAGGGAAATGGCAATGTAAAAAGTTCTCTTCTTGAGTTTCTGTTCTCCTTGCATTCATACTCTATGGAAGGATCTGTCAAACGTGGGCTCCCAGATGTTCTTGATTTGGCCTTCTGGTAATTGAAGTACAAGAACAGCTGGAGGCCCAAGGTTGCAAAATCTTGCTCTGTGTGATCGGAATGCATAAAAAGGGCTACTATGGTAAAGACTGAGATGGAAATATAGATTTTTCAAATGCTGTCAGCTATGTGTTTGATCACACGGGTTAAAGTACAGCTACCAGGAAATCAAATATGAATACACAGACATATGAAACAGATTGGAATATTTTTTTGTTCCCTTTTAAATCTCTTTTGTTATCTTCTTTAAAAGAGAGATTTCCTGTTTGCTTTGCCTGAACTACAAGAGAAATCTATTTAGGTAGCAGGAGAGACCTTAAGTTACCTCTTGTCTGATCCTCACTGTGCTCTTTTTTTAAAATGCAGGTGGCTGTGGTTGTTGACACTGAGTGATAAGCAGAGACATTTTTCTCCCATCGGAAAGAATCTCAAGAATCTCCCTGTTTCTTTTCCATTCCTTCCGCCTCTTTGCATCACTGAGTCATTCAGAGCTGGTTGCAGATAAGAGAAGGAAAAAGCCCAGTGGCCATCTCTAATTCAAAATAAAATCCCCTGCAGTAAGGTGGTGAAGGGCACCTCTCTATCCCCTATCTCTTCAGCCAGCAGGTAAAATAAAATGCAATTTTATTTGCTCCTTCTATAGCTAAGGGGCTGCAGTGGCTCAAGTGGCTAAGATGCTGACTGGAAGGCGGAAGGTCAGCAGTTCAATTCCCTAGTACTGCAGGATGGAATGAGCTCCCATCTTTGTCCCAGATCCTGCCAACTTAGCAGTTTGAAAGCAAGAAATTGCAAGTAGATAAATAAGGACCACTGTGGTGGGAAGGTAAACAGCATTCCGTGTGTTCCAGTGTCTAGTCATGCCTGCCACATGACCACAGAAACGTCTGCAGAAGCAGGCAGCGCTGGCTCTTCAGTTTTGAAACAGAGATGATCACTGAACCCTAGAGTCAGATATGACTGGCTTTTGAGCAAGGGAAACCTTTACCTTTACTATAGCTAAAACCTCCCCATTTTTTTCTGGTGGGGCAGAGGTGAAGCTTTTCAGCACCATAAACACTGGAGCAGTTGAGGCTAGAGTGGGATTATTCTACAGATAGGCCTTGCAGTGATTTGCAGTAGGTAGATGAGAAAATTGACTCTCTCATAGCATAACAGCAATAACAAAAGGACTTTGATAAAACTATGCTACTGAAATGTAGACAACTTCAGGGAAATCTAGGAGCGGATACCAAACAAATGCCATAAAATTGGTCCCATATCGCTCTAAGAGATGCAGTTGGCCAATATGATCCATTTTCATCCTTTTGGGGACATGAAAAGAGCCTCTTTCAGGTGTCCCCAAAAAATCCTTTCGACCCAGAGTAATCTCTGACATGAAATTATTATTATTATCCTTTTGGGAGGGTGGCTGCTATAAGGTCTGAGGAAGGGCCACATTGGCTTAGTAGTTAAGATGCTGAGTTTGATGACCGGAAGGTCAGAAGATCAGCAGCTGGAGACTTGAGTGCTGCACAACAGAGTGAGCGCCCATCATCTGTCCCAGCACCTGCCAATATGACAGTTTGAAAGCAAGACATTGCAAGTAGATAAATAGGTACCACTTCAGTGGGAAAGGTAACAGTGTTTTGTGTACTCCAGTGTCTCGACATACCTGCCACATGACCACGGAAACAAGTGCAGAAGCAGACAGCATTGGCTCTTTGGCTGCAAACAGAGATGAACATTGAACCCTAGAGACGGCTACGACTGGCTTTTGAACAAGGAAGACTTTTTACCGAAGGTCCAACTAGGGCTTTTCACTCCACCTCAAAATAAGAAGTTTCATGAACAAAGTTAGCCATATGACCCATGTATAAAAAAACATATGCCGAAGTAGAAGTTGATACCTTTTCTGGATCACTAAATTAAAAAAAATAATTGTGAGATTTCGTGATTCATGATCACTTCTTCAGGCATGCATTCAAACGTGGCAGACCATCATGCCATGATCCAGAAAAGGTATCAGCTTCTACTTCTGCATATGTCAAAATAAGAAGTTATTTTCACTTACTTTACATGGGGTGGGGGGGGCTCACCCAAGTCTAAAACTTCCTGGCTATCAGACAGTTTATCAACAGCACTCCTTAAATATTTCTGGAGGCTTACCCGACCAAGGTTCAATGTGAATGTTCTGGGTCTCCAGAATATCAGCATAGCCAGCTGATAGCTCAGTCTTCTTCCATGTCTAGGCCAGATGTGATACTGCCAAAATGAAGGTATCTTTTGGTGAGTTCATTTTGCAATTCTGTTCACCTGCCCTAGTGTGAGAAAGATCTGGCAACACAAGGTTGCCATTACCAGGATACAGCCAATTGTGTTTAAAAAAATACCACAATCTTCGAGGAGGCTCTTTCTGTGTACCCCCAATAGCTCCGTGAGATAGGTATTTGGCTGCAGAGCTAGAGGCTGGGTTTTCAATTCCCCACTGTGCATCCCAGAAGAGGCAGCCTGCTAAACCCACTTTTGTGTATTATCTACCTAGAAAACGCTGAAAAAGGTTGCCATAATTCAGAAATGACATGATGGCACATGATGATACTTATATCAGTGGTGGACTCCAAAAAGCTTTACTACCACACTGTGGGCATGGTATGGTGGGCATGGCCAGGGGGAAAGCCCTGCATTGCACCCGAATTAGGACTACTTTATTTCAAAACTTGGATGGGCAGGGCCAGCCAGAATTTCTGCTACTGGTTGTGGCAAACTGGGGCGAACCTGCTGAAGCCCACTACTGCTTATTATCACTATACTTGCATATGCTGTATAAAGAAGGAGAAGTTAAATCACTATAGTGGACAGTCTGACAAAACCACAAATTGTAGCTGACAAAGCTTAAATGCTGGTTATAGAATGAAGTAAAGTTGTATGACAGTGCTGCAAAAACAATGACCTCTCTATTCTAATCCTAGACAAGCCAAAGAACTTTTTATTTGGTAACTCTGAGAATCCTTTCTAATCGCTTTCTTTATATGCAAATTATAGACTGGCCTTCATTTTTAAAAAGGTGCTCTCCTCAGCAACCTGTGCCCTGAAAATATTTGCATGTCCAATCTGAAAGAAAAGTAAGTACTGTACATAGACTATTTTCATTTGATGGCTTTGTATAAGTTGCTGGTATTTTTTGTTTTCCCCATTTAGGTATGACTGAAAGGTTTGTTTGTTGTTGTTCAGTCGCACAGTTGATTCTGACCTTTTGTGACCCTATGGACTATTGACCTCCAGGCACCCCTGTCCTCCACCATACTCCTCAGCCCGCTCAGCTCTGTGCCCATTGCATCCACAATACCATCTATCCATCTCATCTTTGGCCGCCCCCTTCTTCTTTTGCCCTCCACCCTTCCCAGCATCAAGGCTTTCTCAAGTGAATCCTCTCTTCTCATTTGATGTCCAAAGTACTTCAGCTTCATCTTTACTATTTGACCTTCTAAGGAGCAGTCAGGACTGATTTCTTCCAAGATTGACCTATTTGTTCTCCTCACTGTCCAGGAGACTCTCAAAACTTTCCTCCAACACCACATCTCAAAGGTGTCTATTCTTCTGTGCTCAGCCTTCCTAATTGTCCTGCTCTCACAACCATACATTACCACCAGGAATACCATTGCTTTGACTATATGGATTTTTGTTTGCAAGGTGATGTGTTTGATTTCCCACTATACCTCCTGTGAGACAAGCCAGTCTGTGCAGTCATGGATAAGCTGCAGTTACACAGGATGACCCCCAGACTATTCTCTACCTGGAAAACCTGGAAATCCATAAATCAATTATTATTGTTGTTATTATTTTGCTCATAGACTGTCTAATGGTACTGCAAAATCAAGATCTAATTTGACCCAAGAATATGTGGAGTTAAAAAATACCTCTGGTGAGGAACCAAGTGCTGCATCCTCAGAGAGCCAAAGGTTCAGCTGAAGAAAAAAACAAAACAGTTCCATTTCAGACCAGTAAGTGTTCAGCAACCAGTCTGGGATACCTTATCTGATTAGGCAAATGCAGATGCCTTTGCATTACAGCACTGATTTGAAAATATGACATGACAAAGTACATATTTCCATCATTTTCATGCCTCATTGATACTAGAACCAACAAAGCAATGTTCAAAAGATATAATAATAAAGAATAGATTGCTAAAAAGACAATGGAAAACATTTTAAACAGAAGGTAATAATAAGCAACAAAAGCTGTCTAAAACCATCAAATCAACTAGTCAGTAATAAAACAACGTGAAAGAGTAAGTAATGCTTTTTTGACACCTTTTCTAAAAACCAAGAGAGTGGCAGCCATTCACAACACTACAGTGTGGCATTGGAGTGCAATCTGAGCATGTTCAATAATCTGGAACATAGAAGAAGTAACACCTATCGGGGTCACATCAGTATGTGGCCAAATCATCACAGGGTCCTTTCCAGCAGATGTTAGTAACTGGAGAGGTTCCTAATATTGATCACAAATATCGATGCTAGAAAAACTTGCATATATCCTAAAGATGACAATGGGAGAGAGGGAATAAATCTTGGCTCATTACTTGATCTTGAAAATACAGGTGGTCAGGACAGAGAAAAGCAGCAGCAGCAGCAGCAGCAACAACAACAACAACTTTTTATAGCAATAGTAACCACATACTTATATACTGGCTCAGAGCACTCAGAGCACTCTCTGGACAGGTCACAAGGTAATTAGCATTTTTGTTCCAAATATGCTGGGTACTCATTTTACCAACCTCAGAAAGATGAAAGACTGAGTCAACCTGGAGTCTGTTAGGACTGAACTCACAACATTAGCACTTTCAGCCACAGTACTACAGTTTAACCACTGTGCCACAAGGGCTATTCTATTATATTTTAAAAAATTAGGTAATAGACCTTCCCGGCTTCTTGACAATTTGCCCCAAGCTATTTCTACATACTGTCAACATCCTAGTCCAGTCTTCCCCAAATTGTCACCTTCCAGATGTCATAGACTACCAAATCCATAATACCAGCCAATTGAGATGCTGGTTTAAGTTCAACAAATGAAAAAGGGACCAAGTTGAGAGAATATGGCTAGCTAAGGAAAAAGGAAATTATGGCTGGCTTCGATAGATGCTTTCTAAATATAAAGTTGGTACATGGGATTGTATTTGTATTTTATTTTTATTTTATCTATTAATTTTCACTGAAGAAGGCAGTAAAAGACACAGGCGGAACAAAGCCACTTAACTTCCAGTGCAATGGTCCACCAAATACATAACAAAGGCATGTTTAAATGAAAATCTTTTTTGCCTGCTTTTAGAACAGGGGCCCTCAACCTTTTACAGCTGAGGGCCAGTTCATGCCCCCTCAGACTATTTGCGGGCCAGACTGGTGGTCCTGCTGCCATAGCCAAAGGCCCCAATGCTCACCCCTGCTGCCAGTGGGACCACCCCAAGCCCCCAGCACTTCCCCCCACTGCTGCCAGTGAGACCACCCCAAGCCCCCAATGCTCCCCATTCTCCTGCTGGGACCACCCGGAGTCCCCAACATTACCCCCCTTCCCTGATTACCGGCATCTGCGTGCATCTGCTGAAAATGCCGCTCTTGGCCACAGTGGCCCCTGGGAAAGATGTGGGTGGTCGCAGGCAGCCGCTGCTTCTGCCACCACACCTCACTCCTTGTCCACTCTGCTTGGCTTAGGTAAAGGTAAAGGTTTCCCTTGCTCGAAAGCCAGTCGTATCCAACTCTAGGGTGCAGTGCTCATCTCTGTTTCTAAGCCGAAGAGCCAGCGCTGTCTGCTGTGGCAGGCATGACTAGACACCGGAGCGCACGGAACGCTGTTACCTTCCCACCGAAGTGGTCCCTATTTATCTACTTGCAATTTCTTGCTTTCGAACTGCTAGGTTGGCAGGAGCTGGGATGAAGACGGGAGCTCATTTCCGTCCTGCAGTACTCGGGAATCGAACTGCTGACCTTCTGCTTCCCAGTCAGTGTCTTAGCGACTTGAGCCACTGCAGTACCTTGGCTTAGCATGTCCCTAATGGTGCTCCATAGCAGGGCGGATGTTGTAAGCCTTCTTACAACATGCACCCTGCTACGGAGCACAGTTAGGGACACACCAAGCCAAGTAGAGGGGACATGGATTGCGGCGGAGGTGGAGGCGGCAGAGGCTGTGGAGGCAGTGAAAGAAGTGGTGGCTGGAGCAAGAGTGCAGGCCAGATGGAATGATGCCACAGGCAGGATCCGGCCCATGGGCCATAGGTTGAGAATCCCTGTTACAGCAGAGAGGGCAATGACAACACCAGGAAATTCCAGCTAATTTTTATTTTCTTTCCACTCTGTCTTTCTCCAAGTATAAGGGCCCATGAACAGGGTCATCATTGGTTTGAATGAGGTTTTTCAACAAATGTTGTAGGCAGTGGTGGGCTTCAGCAGGTTCACATCAGTTCACCAGAACCGGTAGAAGAAAATCTGGCTGGCCCCGCCCATCCATGTTTTGAAATAAAGTAGTCCTAATCCAGGTGCAACACAGGGCTTTCCCCCTGGCCACGCCCACCATACCACGCCCACAGAGTAGGTAATAATTTAATCCCACCACTGGAGGGGTACACAGAAAGAACCTCCTCAAAGATTGTGGTATTTTTGAAGCCTCAAGCATACCCTGGGCAACAGCCACCTTGTGCTGGCTAATCTTTCTCTCACTAATCCAGGCGAAATGAAACTGTGGAATGAATTCATCCAAAGGTAGCTTCATTTTGGCAGTTTCACATCAGGCCTAGATGTCTAAGAAGATCAAGTGTTGTGCCCACAGCTCTTTTTATTTTTATTTTTGCTGCACATGCTGAAACTGACGAACAGGGCTACCTTGTTGTGGTTTTTCAAATTGCCTGGTCTCAAGTCAAATAGAGCTTTGTATGTCATAACCAGCACTTTGAACCAAATGGGCTGCCAGTGAATCTATTGTAACAATTCACATCATGCTTTCATTAACCAGCCCCCATCACCAATATGGTTGCAACATTTTGAACTAGCTGGGACTTCTGAATGTTCTTCAAAGGCAGCCCCAATTGGAGGGTGTTGCAGTAGTTCAAGCAAAATGTTGCTAAAACATGTGTTATTGTGGTCATGTCTCACATCTCCAGGAATGAGCACAATTGGAGCACCAACTTTGGTGTATGAAAACCAAGACACAGGACACAGCCTCGGGCTGGGTTAACTCAGGTTTATTGCATCGTGGACAGAGGGAACATGAGGTAATGGCGGATCGATAGCTCTTTATATACAGCAGTAATACATTTGAACGTGGTTGCATGGTAGCCCATTGGCTACTGTCTGCGTGACGTCATTGCTGGTCACGCCCTTCTTGTCCAGGTGTAGGTGGTGGCGGGAAAACTTCCCGCGCTGTTGCCTTTGATGAGTTTGGACCAAGAGAGCTTGGACGCTCGCTGCTGCCAGCTGGTGGTCATTAGCTCGCGTCCTATTACAGGGTTCATATGATACAGCTGAAGGTTACATTGTTGCTATAGGCAAGGTTACATTGGTTCAGATACATTGTAATCCATGTGGAAGGTAAAACCATTAGAACACAACACCCCTCCCCCCTAGGATGAGACAAAGTCTCGAGCCCACACTTAAACACACTCCCCCCCCTAGGAGACAAAGTCTCTCAGCCAAGATGGCTTATTTCGAACACGTTGGGGTCTCGATGCAGGCTGCCTTTCCCCGGGTTTGCTACCTTTTCTTTGTTCCCTGGTTTCCTGTCCTGTAATTGGAGAGGGAGACTCGTTAGTGACTTGCCGCGGCTTCGCGGCGTTGTTTGGAGGTGTGCTCTTTCTTAGGGAAGAACCGGGGGCACTGGGGGCTAACGAAAAACCCCTCTTCTCGCTTGGATGGGTGGGGGAACACTCCTGAAAACCCCCCCGGCTCGCAAAATCAAAATCAAAATTACATTCGGGGGCAGCGGTCGCGAACTCCTCTCCCCCTTCCCCGGCCTCTGGTAGAACTGGCGTATCAAAAGGGAATGAGTCGGGGCCGCTGGAGTCGGGGCCGCTGCTTCTGCCTTCCCCCCTTGCTTGGGACTGTTGTCCGCTGCTGTCTCCCCCTTGGGCTAAACGGGTGGGGGAGAACCCTAACGCTGAATCTTGTTGCTGCGCCCCACTGACTGGCCCACTCACTCGGTGCCTCAGTTGGTCTGCGTGCCTCCTCCAGAGGAGGCCGGTGCTAGTCTCGACCCGGTACGACACTGGCCCCGTTTGTTCTACAACCGTCCCTGGTACCCAGGCTGGCCCTGCGCTGGCATAGTTCCTGCAGTGAACAGGGTCGCCGGCGGCGAAACCTTTCGAGACTGCCAACCCTATGTTTTTCCCTTTATCCTCGACTCTCGTCGGGTCTAGCCTGGACAGGATCGTGGTCAGTTTTCGCCGCATCAAGAGCTCTGCCGGCGAGTAACCTGACGCCAAGGGGGTCACCCTATACGCTAATAAGAACTGACATACTTGGTGATTTAGGTCCCCCGGGCCCATGCGCCGCAGCGCATCCTTTGTTGTACGCACCAGCCGTTCCACTTGGCCATTCGTGGCCGGGTGAAACGGCGCGGATGTGACATGCCGAATGGCGTTTGCCTCCATAAATGCCCCGAACTCCGCGGAGGTGAAACAACTAGCGTTATCGCTGACTAAAGTGTCGGGTAAACCGAACGTGGAAAAGACTCTCCTCAGCTGGCTAATTGTAGTGGCGGAGGACGTGCTCTTTACTGGGATAACCTCCAGCCACTTGGAGAACGCATCCACCACCAGGAGAAACATGGTTCCTCGGAATGGGCCAGCGAAATCTACGTGCACTCTGGACCATGGCCCCCTTGCTGTGTCCCATTCCCTATGCGGGAGACGGGCCGCCTCTGGTCGGGATCCCTGGCATGCCTCACAAGTGCCGACCATGTGCTCAATGTCTGTGTCTAGCTGTGGCCACCAAAAATAACTCCGGGCCAGCGCCTTTGAACGAACGATGCCCGGGTGGCTGACGTGCAGCAGTTCGAGCACCCTCGGACGCAGGGACGTAGGGACCACCACCCGTTGGCCCCACAACAGGCACCCCCTTTCTAGGGACAACTCTAGCTTTTTCCGAAAAAATGGGTCGAATTCTGTGCTTGGGGACGATGCCGGCCACCCCTTCTGTACCCATGAACTAACTTTCTCCAGCGTTCTGTCCTTGCCTGTCGCCCTAGCAATGTCGGCAGGTACTATTGGGGGTGCGTCTAAGACCTCAATTAACAACACCTGGCGGTCTCTTCCTACTCTCGCCTTTTGGTCGTCCGACAAGGGCAAAGGAGATCTCGAAAGTGCATCAGCATGGCTGATCTCCTTTCCGGGCCGGTACTCCAACTCGTGTTGGTATGCGTTGAGAAAAATAGCCCATCGCAGCATCCTCGGGGACAGGATCTGCGGCGTGGGCTTGCTTGCCGTGAAGATCCCTAACAGGGGCTTGTGATCAGTCACAATTTTGAACGGGCGGCCATACAAAAAATCGTGAAATTTTTTGGTTCCGGCTACTATTGCTAATGCCTCCCTGTCGGTTTGTGCGTAATTGCGCTCCGCTTGGGACAGGGACCTTGAATAAAACGCTACCGGGGCCTCCCTTCCGTCATCCAACACGTGGCAAAGCACCGCCCCCACCCCCACCGGGGATGCATCGCAGACTAAGACCACTGGCCGTTTGGGGTCGAAATGCGTCAGGATTGCCTCAGATGTTAAGAGTTGCTTTAGTTCTTTGAACGCCCTCTCGTGCTCGTCACCCCACATCCATGTCTCCTCCTTTTTAAGTAACCGATGAAGCGGTTCGGCCACGGACGCCTTCCGTGGGAGGAATGTATGGTAAAAATTGAGGAGCCCCAGGAATGACTGTAGCTCGGTTTTGGATGTGGGGCGAGGGGCCTTCTTTATGGCTGCTACTTTGGATTTGGACGGCTTAATACCCTCGGGTGTGATCCGGAACCCTAAAAACTCGACCTCAGTTTCGAAAAAAACACATTTGTCCTTCCTCAGCCTCAGCCCCGCTTTCTCGAAAACAGTTAGTACTTTATCCAATCTCTTTGCCAGTTCGGCCTCACTCCCCCCTGTTATCAACACGTCATCAAAGTAAGGCAACACCCCCTCCAGCCCCTTCAGGAGGCGTTCCACAAGCGACTGAAAAAGGCCGGGTGCCGAGTTCACGCCGAACTGTAAACGCGACACCTGGAACGCCCCTTTGTGTGTAACTATCGTTTGTGCCGCGGCCGTGGCGGGAGTTACGGGGAGTTGCTGATAGGCTTGTGCCAAATCGAGTTTAGCGAAACACTTTCCCCCATTCAGCCTGGCCAAAAGGTGGCTGACCACCGGCACCGGGTATGCATTAGGGCGGATCGCCTTGTTAATTGTGCACTTATAATCAGCGCAAATGCGCACCTCCCCGTTGGCCTTCAGAGCTGTTACAATTGGAGTTTCCCACTCCGCGGAATCAACAGGAATAAGAATCCCCTGGCCCACCAGTTTGTCCAGTTCCGCCTCTATTTTGTCCTTGAGTGCGAACGGCACCCTGCGCGGTTTGAGTCTTATCGGGCGGACCTCCGGGTCTAGGTCGAAGGCTACAGGGGGTCCCTTGAACTTTCCAAGTCCTTTTTCAAAGACGGCGGGATGCGCATCGCAAACCGCTTGTATTGGGTCCACTCCCACTGTATGCACTCCCCCTATGAACAAGCCTAAGGGCTGAAACCACTGCGTCCCTAGGAGGCTACAACTTCCCCCCTTAAGGACAACTAGGGGCAGTTCCGCAGAATGTCTCTTAAAGCTGACCCGAAACTTTCCGACCCCCAACACCGGAATGCTGTTTCCCTGTACATCTCGTAGCGTGGACCTCAACGTTTTAAGTTTGGGCCGCACGTGGGGGTCGATTTTCAAGAACTCTTTCTGGGGAATTATAGAATAGGAGGACCCCGAGTCAATTTCCATCCTAATAGGGGCCCCTTGTACTAGTACCTCAACGAAGTAATGGGACTGTCCCGCGGACACGCTGAACACTGGGGCGTCGTCCTCGCTGTCGTCCGAGACGCGGCCCACGCCGTCCTGCTTCCTCGTGGTCTGGGCGCCATCTTTGGACCTCGCTGGACGGTCCGGTCTGGTCGAACGGTCTTGTGACTGCCTCCGGCCCTCCTTCCGTTTTCTGCATGCCCTGGCGATGTGCCCCCGACGGCCGCAGGTGTAACACTCGGCCTTTCTGAATGGGCACCTCGCGCGCTCATGGGCCGCTCCGCAACCATCGCAGCGGCGCCCACCTTTTCGGACCTTCTGGACCTCCTCGCCGTCGCTGCCTTCCGTAGACGACTTTGAGGCCCGTCGGGTTGCGTGCACCGACTGTCCGGACTTCCCGTGCACCGAATTTTCCGCCTTGCCGGCTCTAGGACGCCACTCACGCCACTGGTGCATCTCGTCCACTCCCGCATTCGTGGACTCCGCGGCTTCCGCGGCCTCTACGACCTCTGCCAGCGTGGGTGGCGGCTCCTTGTTCATCAAGCTGCGCTGCACCTCCTTGTCCTTCAGGCCACACAGCACGCCGTCCCTGAGGGCCATCTCTAGGTTGTCCCATCTACAGGGGCCGGCGGCTATCCTCATGGCGGTCACGAATGCCTCAACCGACTCGTCCGGCGCTTGGACTCGCCTCCAAAACGCGCTCCGAGCGGGAAACATTGCCCTCGAGGGTCGGAAACGCTCTCGCAGCAGCTTCATGATGTCGTCTGCCTTAAATTCGCTCACCTTCTTCGGAGCGATGATGCCCACCAGCGTCCGCTTGGTTTCTAACCCAAGCATTCTGGTGAGGATGGCCCTCTTCCTCTCCTCGTCGTCTTCTTTGACTTTGAGTTCCACCAGTGCCGCCTGGAAGTCCATCTCCAACAGCTCCCAGTCTTGCGGTTTGGTGATGTTGAACCCGCTCTGTGCCCTGGCTGTTCCTTGGGGATCCATCATCCCACCTTCGTCGCCAATTTGGTGTATGAAAACCAAGACACAGGACACAGCCTCGGGCTGGGTTAACTCAGGTTTATTGCATCGTGGACAGAGGGAACATGAGGTAATGGCGGATCGATAGCTCTTTATATACAGCAGTAATACATTTGAACGTGGTTGCATGGTAGCCCATTGGCTACTGTCTGCGTGACGTCATTGCTGGTCACGCCCTTCTTGTCCAGGTGTAGGTGGTGGCGGGAAAACTTCCCGCGCTGTTGCCTTTGATGAGTTTGGACCAAGAGAGCTTGGACGCTCGCTGCTGCCAGCTGGTGGTCATTAGCTCGCGTCCTATTACAGGGTTCATATGATACAGCTGAAGGTTACATTGTTGCTATAGGCAAGGTTACATTGGTTCAGATACATTGTAATCCATGTGGAAGGTAAAACCATTAGAACACAACACCAACCTTTACTTAAAATGGACTCCTGACCACTGTGGAAGCCTGGCCAGCTGGACTTACAGCTACTGGAGTACCTCCAACTTTTCATGGTCAAGCTTTTCACACCAGATTTAAAGTGCCTCTGTATGTGCAGTTCACACACAGTGCTTGTGGAAGGAATAATTTTGCATAAACATGGACCTAACAGACTCAAAACTGCATTATTCTTCTTCTTCTTCTTCCTCCTCCTCCTCTTCCTCTTCTTCTTCCATGTTTTGGCCAGGTGTGAAACTGCATGTATTATTCACAGAACAAGGTGATTTAGACCCATGTTTAGGTATACACAAGTGGGCTGATGAAACCAGGTTTTCTTTCCACCTTTTCCCACAACAGAACTTCAGCTCTCTAAAAAAAGGAAGCATAGATGGTCAGAGACCCTGCTTCATCCTTGAAAATCAGACCAAGCATTCCCCATGATTGGAGCTCTGTCACTGGTTGAAGGCAAATCTTGGGTTCAGACATCGGCAGCTCCATAGCCCATGTAATTTTAATGCGGTGGGTGTAATTAGGACTGTCTTCTCTTCATTTCATGGGAAACAAAACATGGCAGCTGGCAGAAATATCTTCAAGTCACTTGAATCTGAAGCTGTATAATGCTTCTCTTCTTCCTCCCTCCCTCCCTCCCTTTCTCTCTGGGCAATTTCGTTGGTGGTGGAAAAATCATAGACGGCAATCTTGCCCTGCCCTATTATATGATGGAAAATGTGAATGATCTTTTTTTAAACAAATGCCTTGGGAGAAAGCCAAGCCCAAGGTGTCTGCTCTGAGCAGCCTGAAATCATAACCTAGCCCAGCAAGTACACCGAGGTTAGGCTGCAATACAGTCTCTAATGGCATGTCTTTTCTGCTTCCCCTTCACAGCCATGTTCTTTTGCATAATTAAGATCACGGCACAGGTGGGCCTGCCCATGACATTTTACATCACCTCTATGCCCCCACTGACAGTATACATAACACTTCCTGGTCCTAAATCTTTATTATACAGTATCTCTCTTTCTCTCTTCTTCTTCTTCTTCTTCTCTCTCTTTTTGGATGAATTTCTGATTTGATTAATGTGACTAGACAGGAGTAACACACACACATATCTTTCTCCTGTTCTCTTCACAGCTGGGGGGTGGTAATTGCAGCCACTGACCTTACCCTGAGCTCCATTGATTCAGCACATAGCTCGGAAAAGTTGCTTTTTCTGGAAAACAAGCTCCCAGAGTTGTTCAGCCAATATGGCCAGGGTTGTTTTTAACATTTCCAGACTCTGATTTTGTGAAATATGAGGGCAGAGACTTTGCAGCAGAGAAATGTGAACACTGAAACATAACTTCTGCTGATTATCACTCATCATCCAGATGAGTTAAAATGTCCAGGTCGCTTTGTTGATCCACATCAATTGATAAACTCTTGCCATTCTCATCTCTACTAGGAACAGGCATTTTGTAAAGCTGACTGGCCTTGACCTTCCTTCCAGGATAAAACCTTCCTCAAATATTTCATATTACAATGAAGAACACGGGTCATTTTGGGTGGGGGAACCCCATCTCTTGCTATTGTGAGGATTCCAGGTGAACTCAAGAGGCCACTGGGAAACTTGAGGCAAGTGACAGATACTGTCATCGGCTCTGCTCATGAGAAATTCCCAACAATTCACCTCTGTAAGCCCAGGCTGCATGACACCACCAAGTAATTGTGCATATGCGTCTTCTTTCATAGGATCTTTCTTTCCCCACAAAAACCTTCCTGTGGGTGATTTTTAAGTGTTCCTGATTATGGTACATTTAGTTGCGAGTGGCTTAGTGGTTAAGATGTTGAGCTTGATGACCAGAAGGTCAGCAGTTGGAGACTGCAGTGTTGCATGATGGAGTGAGCTCCTGTTGCCTGTCCCAGCTCCTGCCAATTTCACAGGTCAAAGCAAGAAATTGCATGTAGATAAAGAGTTATTGCTTCAGTGGGAAAGGTAACAGTGTTCTGTGCACTTTGGTGTCTAGTCATGTCTGTCGCATGACTGCAGCTCATCCTGATAGCCAACTCAGCCAGCTGTCCTCACAGAAGGAGTGCCCAAATTAAGAATCTCTTGATTGGGTTGAAGGAGGAGTGAGTGCAAAAGCTGGCTTGAGACTCAACATCACGAAAACCAAGATAATGGCAGCAGGCCCTATCACTCCCTGGAAAATAGATGGGGAAGAAGTAGAAGCAGTGACACATTTTACTTTCTTAGGATCTAAGATCACTGCAGATGGTGATTGCAGCCATGAAATAAAAAGTCGACTGATTCTTGGAAGACAAGCTATGAGAAACCTGGGGGACATAGTGAAAAGTAGAGACATCACCTTGCAAACAAAAATTCCTATAGTCAAAGCAATGGTATTCCCGGTGGTAATGGATGGTTGTGAGAGATGGACCATTAGGAAAGCTGAGCGCAGAAGAATAGATGCCTTTGAGATGTGGTGTTGGGGAAGAGTTTTGAGAGTACCCTGGACAGCAAAGAGAAAAAATAGGTCAATCTAAGAAGAAATCAACCCTGACTGCTCATTGGAAGGTCAAATTGTAAAGATGAAGCTGAAGTACTTTGGACATCAAATGAGAAGGTAGGATTCACTGGAGAAGGCCTTGATGCTGGGAAAGGTAGAGGGCAAAAGAAGAAGGGGGTGGCCAAAGATGAGATGGCTAGATGGTATTGTGGACACAATGGGCACAGAGCTGGGCAGGCTGAAAAGGATGGTGGAGGATAGAGGTGCCTGGAGGACAATGGTCCATATGGTCGCAAAAGGTTGGAATCGACCATGCGACTGAACAATAACAAGTTTGGTCCCTAAAGCTAATGCCTCCTAACTGCCCCTTTAAGACCAAATCACTTCCAAATACTTTGCATTACAAAGACTACAGTTTGTGGAAACCATTTTTTTTTTCTCCACTACTGTGAGCATGGGGATTAAGATGAGAGGGAACCTGAAGGAAATGACAAATCATGTCATATTTCCAGTCTTAATCCAGTGAGCTCTGGCTCCACCATGCCACAGTTAGGAGCTGAGCATATGTCAGCCTCTCCTTTGCATATTCCTTGGAGGGTATGCATAGCCTTTTCTTTGTGGACAGTTTCGTATGTGCACATCCACATCCTAAACATCCTTGATTGATTGTCTTCCAATGTGAAGATGACTGAAACAAGTTGGCTGGTGGTCAGGTTGTGTATTAGACCACTTACATAACTAAGAGACATGTAGCAATCCATCATGGGGGAAAATAACTGCAGCGAGTGAGGGGGATTACAAACAAACATGAATTCATTGTCTCTTCTGTGTGGTCTTGTTCTTGAATGAATTATTCACAATGACACAGATGTCTTAGTAAGCTTTCCTTGGTGCAACTGGGAGGTATGCAGGCCCTCATAGCGTCACATGAGTCAGCCCCAGATTAGAGGGCACAGCCTACGAAAAACACCCCTCCCCTTCCCCAAAGGAGGGGTTTTGTTCTGCACCAGAAGCTCCTGGTCTCCGGTTCCTACTTTTGGCAAATGGGTCATCTGACTCATCCACTTCAATGAGAAGCTGCAAATTTTTTTTTATGTGTGGAAAATATCCAAAAACGGGTGGAAAATTACAGGTTCTGCTGGAGGCAAAGGAGTTGGAGGGCTCCTTTGCCATGGGGAGGGCACTGCCAAGAGCTATTCGTGCAGAACAAAAAAAAAAGTGGGGGCGCTCTGAGGTGGGTAGCCATTGGTCATGACATCCTCTGGCAGATATTTCAAGGCTATCATGACTGGCTTTGTGAGGCAGGAGCTTGTGAAGGCTGGGAACTTTTCAACACAACTTGTATGATCTGTCTTTCCCCACAAAAGCCTCCCTGTGGGGAGATTTTAAGGGTTCCTGATTGTGCTACATTTTGTTGTGAGTGGCTTAGTGGTTAAGATGCTGAGCTTGATCACCAGAAGGTCAGCAGTTTGAGACCGCAGTGCTGCGTGATGGAGTGAACTCCTGTTGTCTGTCCCAGCTCCTCCAAACCTGACAGTTTAAAAGCAAGAAATTGCAAGTAGATAAAGTGGTACTGCTTAGGTGGGAAAGGTAACAGCTTTCTGTGTGCTCACATCTAGTCATGTTTTGTGAAGGCTGGGAACTTTTCAACACAACTTATAAAAGTGACTTTTTAAGAAGTCCCAAAATGTAGTTTCTCCAAGCTCTGCCCTTGATTCGGGCAGAATGGGAGTTATGATCTGCTGATCTGTTGCTCTGCCTCAGACACGAGAACAGTTTGGGCTGGTGGTAAGTCCAATTATTATTCTCATGGGATATTGCCATATACCAGACTGAAATGTTTTCTTTTGAGGCCCAGTAATATTTACAATGACTCCTACTGGTTGCCAAGCATCGCCAGAAAGTGGCGTAAGTGGAAAATATATGCTGTGCCTCTGATCTCCGGTTCTTCCCTGGAAAACTTCATACTTGGGTGGAAAAAAGATTGGGAGCAAGCTTTGTGAACCTCCTTGTGCAAATCAGTCCTACATTTTAGCAATCTTTGCATTTCCCTCTGTGAAAGCACATTGGTGTACCTAACAGATAAGATGCTAAGGGGAAGTAAAGATGCAAAAGATGCAGGAAACAGGGGATACCTTTATTGGAGATTCAAGACCACTTTTTCAGGCATTAATTAAAATGTTCATGGCCTGGTGGTCTGCCAACATTCATTGCTTTCATTGGGAGGCATAGAATATGTTGAGGTAACTTTACTTCTCCTTAGCATCTTATTTGTTAGACACACCAATCTACAGCCACTGCTCTGTTGAACTGGTTGTTTGGAGTGCTGAGGAAGAATCTGAGATTCAAGCAGTTACTATTAAGGGTTGAGATTCCCAAAAACCCACAGCTAGCATAACCACTGCTGTAGTCCAAGAAAGCAACTTTATAAAGCAGGCGGTGAAGGGACCGACAGACTGTTGGTGGTGGGCCAAGTAAAATGTATTCCACAACAAGAATGTTTTTTTAAAGAACCAAAGCAAACCAATCACACTTATATACCGCCCCATAGTGTTTAGTGCACTCTCTGGGCAGTTCACAAGTTAATTAGCATTCTGCCTCCAACATGTTGGGTATTCATTTTATCAATAAACAAGGGCAGAGAAAAGCTGTCAACCTTGAACCCTAGCTAGGATTGAACTCACAATCTTTTGGATGCAGGACAGCAGTTTAACATCTGCACCACCAGCAGGGCCATAGCCCACCCTGGCCACCCCCTGGCTACGGCCCTGGCCACCAGGGCTCCAAAGATCAATGATAACAACACAGAGGTGAACTTAGATTGATGATTACAATGGTCCTTTCCAACCTGGCTCCTTCCAAATATGTTGGATTATAACTTCTAAGGCAGCATGGGAGTTGTAGTCCAACTGGTTACCATTTGCCTGGGAATAAGTCCCACTGAATTACTGCAACATGCTTCCATGTAGGTCGGCACGGGAGGAGGTTGTATGATGCTTATTAGTAGCAATCTGAGCTTCCCTGGCAGAAGTCTGGAATGCAAGCAGCAGATCATTCCAAATTCCAGACCTTCTCTTTTCTATATTTAATATTGCTTGCTTCATAAAAGATCTGCTTAGTTTATTAAACAGCATTTCCCCCAAAAAAGCTAAGGTATTAAGGGAAAGAAAACAGCAGCTTCTCAGTTTTTTGAAAAATGATGCTTTATTTACTAGAAAGAGATAAAGCAAACTAGAATGGAGGAAAACAGCTCATTCCCTCCTCTGCACTGACCTGCGCATAGCTGAAGAAGCAGTTAAGATTCCAGGCACAGACATCTCACACGCAGATGGAGTTAGTCATGAGAGCGGCTCACTCCAGACTTGCGTGGAGGATTATTCCTTGTGCGTCCGTGAGCGCAGAATCCTCGACATTTCTACTCTCAGTGTCTGCAGGGGGGGTTTCAGTTGGCTCTTCAAGGAATCATTTCTCTCATCTCCTGCCCACTTGCAAATGGTCTCAATTCTTTTGAGATCAGGGCTTCCCACCTGTGATAAAAGCCTAAAATGCTTATTTTGGGGAGTTGAAATTCACAGAAGACCCCATGTTGATAGATCAGTTCTGCTGCTTACAATCCACCCTCCCCAAGCTCTATGGAGGCTGTTAAAACAAGATGGCTAACAATTCAGAACTCACACAAGGGTGCCGTTAGCTCCCTCTACTCCATTTGACATAAATACAATGTTTAGTTCCTCCATCTATCTTTCTGTCAGAAACAAGGAGGGTTTTTAAAAAAAAATCCAGCTAACAGGCTGACTAACAAAATAAGACAAAGTGTAACTGCCTGCCATATTTGCAATGTTAAATTTTCCCTCTTAGCTTGGCGAGTTTCACTCTGCAAAACAAAAGCATTAATTATTATTTGAAAGCAAACAGTTAATTATTATTTATTATTTCATGAGTAATCATGAAATGGACTTTTCTTTTCCTTCTCCCTGCCCTCTGTCTTGGCATATGTTTGAAAGTGATGTATTGTTTTACATATGTTCTACCAGGTGTGCCCAAACTTTTTGGGCCGTGGGCCGGTCACGTTCAGGGAGCTAGTCACTATGGCCCAGGGGCTGGATCTGGTCCCTGGATCATAGTTTGGGCACCCCTGTGTTATACACACAACCATAGCCAGGTGGCTAGGGTTGGTGTCACAGGCTGACATCAGTGGGCATTTGTCAGGACCCACAAGTGGACAAGAGATGTATTACTTACTATCTATCCTCCTTCTTGTTTTCACTGGCCTTTCCAAGCAATTGTGCAAGAAGGAAAACAAGGAGAAGGTACTGCAACCTTTGTATGCCTTGAGGTCTTACAGTCAACCCTCAATTAACAACATGTTCAGATAGCATCATTTTCACTTAACAACGCGTCGTTATGCACCACGTGTTCCCCCACATAACAACATTTTTAGTGCTGTTGTCCAGACAACAACGCTAAAATAACCGTTGTTATCCGGACAAAACGGCATTATGCAGGAAACTCTATAGAAACCCGCATAATAACAAAAATCACTTAGCAACGCTACTTGGGGAACCAAGTAATGTCGTTATGTGCGAGGGTCTACTGTATTTGGGCCAACAATGTAATCAGGACCAGATTCCTCTTCTTCTTCCATGTCTAGTCCAGACATGAATCTGTAAAATGAAGGCACTTTTGGGGGAGTTCATTCTGCAGCTGCATTCACCTGACCTGGTGTGAGAAAGATTAGCTGGCAGCACAAGGTTGCTGTTACCAGGGTATGCCCAGTTGTGGTTCAAAAATACCACAATCTTTGAGGAGGCTCATTCTGTGTACCCAATGAGGACCAGATGAAAAGGCTAAGTAATGAGTGGTCAGCAGCACTGACAGGCAGGACACTCATGGAGTTGGGCATATTGCCCAAACATACAAGTTTAAAATTAAAAAAAATTAAAATTTAATTATTTAAAATTTTAATTATTTAAATTTTAAATTGTTGTTTTATGGAGAGTTTCCTGCCTGCCTGGCTTCTCATTTCCAGTATTGCCCCAACCAGACAGCATGGGCTGTGGGGTGCTTTAAATTACAGTCTGAGGGTGTGACTACACAGAAGAAAAATACATTTTGATCTGTTTTGATCCACAGTTTTTCAGATCAGATCCCCAATGAAATCCCTTTAGTTGTCCAAAACAATAAACAAGGGCAGAGTCAGAGAAAAGCTGTCAAGTGTTCACTTGGAGCTCAAACAGCAGAAGCTATCTTTGATCTGAAGATGCATCAATTGGCAATTTGTACTGGGAGAAATGTTTCATTTTGCCTTTTTTTTTGTCCCCCAAGTATTCAGTTAAGGAAAAAGTGATACCCCAATGGGCACCCCTTTGCATCGAATCAGCAGATCACGCAAATCAGAGAAAAGCAGTATCAGACTAATCAGAGCCAAAACAAAACACCCTTAACAGTATTGGAGATGGTCCCACACTAGATTTCCATTCATTGAGCTTTATATCATGTCAATTGGCTTTTAGTTCAATTCATTTGTACCTCCTCCAATGCAAATTGCAGGGCAAATCTCCAACATAATCACACACTAAAAAAATGGTTCTGAGGTCAGTAACGTTTGTGTTCTGTTTTTATTTAAACATGTCAACTTTATGCACATTTAATAATTGTGTGCCATCAAGTCAGTTGTAATTTATGGCACCCCATTCCTGTTCTCTCTCAACAACTGCCCTGTGGGATGGATCTTGATGATTTGGGATGATTACATGCTATAGACCTGGATTATGTTATTCTCTCTCCCCCCCCCCCAAATTTAGGAAACTAACTTTGGTGGATGGGTGGGTTTGAAGCTTCTAGAACCCAGGAACCTGGTTCTGATGGGCTTGAAAACTGCTAGAATATGGACCAACCTAGTTGTCTTCATTTTTGGATTCTCTTAGTGGGCATGGCAACAGGGAATGCCATGAAGAGTGCCTGTGTTTTGAACTGGATTGCTACACCAGGGCAGACAGTCTGTTTTGACCTCCTGCTAAACCACAGAGATAATATTCATGAATGAGACATAAAGACTGCACCATAAAAATTTTGTCTGGAAGTTCCAAGACAAAAACCATGTCTCTTTCTTGCCTTTCGGAATACAGATCTGACCAAGGTGATTGTAAGTATGGGGAAAATGGAATACTGTGAAATTACCTTTTTTTTTTTTTTTTTTTGAGGACTACAATTTCTATCAGCCATGCTGGCCATGGGGTGCTGGAAATTGCAGTTCTATAAACAACATTTTTTCCCAGCTATGATTTTTAAAAATACTTGCCAGTCATCTTGGACAGATTCATATCTTGCAAAGCAGGGAAAATATATTAACAAATTTGAGATATCATCCAAGTACTAAGGACACTTATGGGCAAGCTTTTAACTATATAAATTTCTTTAACTCCTTCCTGAATTTTAAGAGGGAAGGTTCCAATGATGTCATGGGCTGGGAGTTCAATTCCCCACTATACCTTCCAGGAAAAGAGCAAGCCTGTGTTGTAATAGGCCAGCTGAATAGTCCTAGGTCACTCCAGGAGAAGGAAACGGTAAACAACTTTGCAGCACTCTCTACTAGAAAATCTTGGAAAGGTTCCCTATAAGTCAGAAGTGACTTGACAGCACATCATCATCATCATCGTGATGAAAATCTCATTAGAAGTAAGGGGAAAGGTCCTTGTGTACTCAAGGACTGAGCTGTAACTGCCAGCCAGCATTGAAAGAGGTTGAGTATGTACAAGAAATCAACATGATGAGGTAGACAAGAAACGATTATCTGAGAAAGTAAAACAAAGTACACTAATAGTTAAATAACTTTACATGTATTATTGCCAGGGTTTGTCGTCTGATGGTTATTATTGTCATTTATTGCTTACGTATTGTAGTTTTATTGTTTACTAGCATATTTTGCCCTGCGGTGCCGGGCTTTTTAAAATTGTGTTGGATAGTAAAGGGTTTTTTTTTTTCTTGAACCAATGGTGCTGGGCTGTTTTAAATGGTGTTGTAAGGTTTTGTGATTTTGTGGCTTCGAGGCGCTGCATCTGCCTGCGGCAGACTTGTGCTCCCAGTGTTTTTTTGTTTTGTTTTGTTTTGTTTTGCATGCCGGCTTCCTCAGTGCCGGGCTCTTTAAATTGGTTTTTGAAGGTTTTTGTTTTATGTTTATGCAAATTTTATTTTATTTTAATTTATTTAATTAAATTAATTTTATTTAATTTAAAATTTAATTTTGGTTTTTTAAATCTTTATTTTTACGCATTTTTATTGTTTTTTGGGGGGGGGTTGAGTGAAAAGTGATTTCTGTTTGTTTGTTTTTGGAATTTTTTGACATTAGTGTGATTATTTTTGAATGTTTTTATAACTTATTTGATTAATTTTGGAATTAATCTTATTAGTTTCAATATTTTTGAATGTTTTTTCTCTTGTGGCCTCTGGGTGGGGGTGGTGAGCTTTTCTTCCTCTCTACAATTTTTCTCTTCTGTCCTCTGGGTGTCGTTTCTGGTAAGTATTTTCTTTATTTTCTCATTTGAGTTCCGGTCCTCATGGATAGAAGACGTCTTATGGTAAGCTCTCTGGGATTTTTTGGGGGGGAGGGTTGGGGTTTTTTTTTGGGGGGGGGTCTGTGTGTTTTTTCTTGTTTGTTTTTGGCTGTTTTGTGTTTCCTTTCTGGATTTTGGATTTTTGTTTTAGAGTGTTTTTGATTGTTCTTGGTTTGTGTTTTTGTGTTTACTTTTTCAGAGGGGGTGGCTTTCTTTCCTGCAGGCCATGCTGGCTGACCCATGGGAAGGAAGGGCAGCGGCGGCGGGGGGGCCTTTCCTGTGGGCCATGCTGGCTGGCCCATGGGAAGGAAGGGCAATGGCGGAGGGGGACTTTCTTTCCCATGGGCCATGCTGGCTGGCCCGGGGGAAGGAAGAGCAGTGGTGGTGGTGGGGTTTCTTTTTTTTCCCTGCGGGCCATGCTGGCTGGCCCGTGGGGAAGAAGGGCAGCGGCGGCGGGCGTTTTTTTTACTTTTATTTTTCGTGTGCTGGCTGCCTCAGCGTTCTGCGCGCTAATGGCGCGCAGGATGCTGGGGCTTGTAGTTTTGCCTGCGTGTGTTTGCTTACTGCAGCGGTTTTTTTCCTGTGGCTTTTTTTTTGATTGGCTGTGGTGCGTTTCCGAATGTTCCTTTTGCTGCGCTGCTCAGCCTGATTGGCTCTGGCGCGGCACAGCGCAAGGAATTGGGAATTGAAGTTCCCCTTTTTTGTTTGTGTCCAGGGGGCTCCTGCCCCCCGGCCGAAAATTTTAACCCGACAGTTACCTGCGAATCGGGTTCAGGCGAGTGAACGGAGGCCCATTACGGGCTAGTGGGGCCTGGTGCAACATCCTTTGTCACATTCCAATGGTTAACACACCATTTTATAGGTATAGATGGCTTGTTGTTTAATGTGTTTGTTTATTGTATTATGTCTGGTTGTGTATTGGAGATTTCTTACTTCTTGTATACTGCCCAGAGTGGGAAAAGATCCCAGATAGATAGATAGATAGATAGATAGATAGATAGATAGATAGATAGATAGATAGAATTGCTAGGCACAAATCAAACAAATTAAGAACACCTGGTGGCAACAAAAAGCCCAAGAACTCCAAAGACTGTCTGACGCACGTGGCCTAAGGAACTTTTATGATGGCATAAAAGAACTATATGGACCATCCAGCTCCTTATCAGGCACCCTGAAAGCAACTGACAATGCTACAATCCTTACAGATGGCCAGAAAATCCTGGAATGCTGGAAGGAACACTTTTGCATGTTTTTAAACTGAAGGGATGTGCGGCCGCGCGGCTCCACTGCCGCGCTTTGCTGGCCCCGCCCCATTAGAGACAGCATGGGGCCGGAAGTGGTGGGGGCCGGGCTTTCCTGGAAGGGAGAGGTCCAGACCGCCCTTCCCACGGGGCCGGGGGCTGGGCCTTCCTTAAGTGGAGAGGTCCGCACCATCCCTTCCTTCTTTCTTTCGGCTGGGCCAGGCAACGTTTGCCTGCCATCCCCTCCCTCAGTGTCAGTGTGAGTTTTTTGGTCGCTTCGGGGCCGGATGGGAATTTTTGCTTGAACCTAGAGTGGCCATTTGGTTCTTGTTGTTTTCGCCCATTCCACACTGTCGCTGTTGGTTGAGTCCTGGGGTACCTTTTGGTTCTTGTCTTTGGTCACTTGGTGGCTAGCACTGGTAAGGGGGTACTGGGTGACCCCTAAGAGTCCAGCAGGTGCACACTTGGTTGGCCACAGGATGGATAAGATAGAGGGAAACTCGGATGGCCAATCAGGTGTGCTTTAGGAACAAGGGAAGGCTATGCTAGAAACAGCTTGCCAAACCTACAAGTTTGCCGGACTCACGTCAGAAGCAGAGGTTAAGTCATTTGCGCTTCTGTTGGGGGCTGAGATAATTGGTTATAACCATTCGTCCTTACCAGTGCTATGGCAGCCCGCTTGCATTATTGAATTGTAATTAATAAAAGTGGCCCAGTTTAAACCCAGCACAGTGTCCATCTCTTTATTGGGGGGTGGGTCCGGCAAAGACTACCACTGCCACAACATCCCCACCAGCCAGAGATGCAACTCCACCAATGTACCAGGAATTATGTGAGGCTATGAATAAACTGTAACCCAGAAAGACTCCTGGGCCAGATAACATCCCTCTGGAGTTAATTCAGAAGGGATGGGTGCCTCTAAAGACAAGGCTCTTCACACTCATTCTCTTGATTTGGTAAAATGGTAAAATGCCTGATGACCTTAAAAATGCCATCATCACCATCTTTAAGAAATGTGATCATAATACTTGTGGCAACTATCATGGCATTTCATTGTAGGTCAGCACAGAGAAGCACAGAAGCACCATCAAACTCAACCATGCCCTCCACCATCTAGTCAGTGTAATGTGTGTGGCCCCATGTTTCATGCCAAGATTGGCATATTGAGTCACCAGAGACACATCCATCAAGGGAGGAAAGAATGACTTTCAGGCAAAAAAAGTATGCTCGGACATGAGTAGATTCTAGTTTGAGTATCTGTCTCGGATGAGATAGATAGATAGATAGATAGATAGATAGATAGATAGATAGATAGATAGATAGATAGATAGATAGATAGATAGAGGTCAATCACTGTACATTAATTTCTAAACTACAGTTCTACTGGGCTAAGAAGGCAGGGTGTGTAAAGGCAGATCTTTGGCTAGAGCCAGGATTCTCAACCTGTGGCCCATGGGCCAGGTGTGGCCCATGGTGCCATTTCATGTGGCCCCCCAACTGCCTCTACCACACCAGGAAGTGTCATGTGGTGGAGGAAGGGCAAAATAGCCATCCGGTCCCTAAAGCTGTCTGAAGGAGCTTGACCTGGCTCCCGGCTTTAAAAGCTTAGAACTCCTGGGCTACAGCAATATTTGTGTTATAGTATGCTGTTTCAAACTCCCCCGCCCCTATTTTGAAGAAGCACAAGTATAGAGAAGCATAAATCCTTTGACAATGAAACTGAGTCATGTGCACTTTGAATTTGCAAAATGTTGGTGACAATGCCTTCAAAAGAAACAACCCTAAGAAATGTTCCCAAGTAGCTGTTCCTCTTTGAGCTGGCAGCCCTGATAACTTTAAAAAGTTACTTTGGGGATTCTTAATTAGAGTAATGGCCATGCTTCCAGTGCAGCATCTGTTACAGAACATTTTAGAAGAGTAGCCGTGTTAGTCTGTGTTTCAAGCATATCACAACAAAACAATGTATGTTGAAGTAGACTTGATACATGAAAGCCAACATTAAAATACAGCAGTTAATCTTTAAAGTGCCACAATGCTTTTTGTTTTGTTTACTCTCTGATATGCTTGTTACAGAACAGCTTCCTTCAACCTGATGCTCTGTATAGGTCTTAGACTGCAAGTCCCATACCTGGTCATAAATCAGTGCTTGAAATCAACCCCAACTGCTCCTTGGGAGGACAAATACTGAAGCTAAAGCTGAGTACTTTGGCTACCAAATGAAAAGAGAGGGATCCCTGGTGAAGACCCTTATACGAGGAAAGATTGGAGTCAAAAGGAGAAGGCGGTGGCAGAGGATGAGATGGCTAGATGGCATCATTGACACAATAGGCATAGATCTGGGCAGACTCTGGAGGATGGCAGTTGACAGAGAAGCTTTGCGTGCGGTCATCCACAAGGTCACTAAGGGTTGGACTTGGCTGTGTGACTGCACAATAACAGAAATCAAGGCTTATGGGATCTATAGTCCAAACCCTCTACAAGGCACTAGATGATCTGATGGCAGCCAGAGTAAAAAGGGAAAGGAAAGCCAAATGAGGTAGCATAAGAAAAAGTGGTCACCTCCCTCAGATTCCTTTTCTTTTAAAGATGGAATAGATCTTGAACAACCTTCTGACTCAATTGTCTTTACAAAACACAGTTGCAGAGCTGGTACAGATGACCCGTTAAGTAATGAGCTAATATAAATAATGTCATAGTCCAACACGTAGGTCAGGGCATTTATTTACTGACCAATTTCTTTGGGTGTTTGGAAAAAAGAAAAAGCATGACATAATTATTGTGTTGGGCAACAGAGGCTATGAATACAATCAGGAAGTAGGGTGGTAGTGGAAGTTCCAGCAGAATAATAAGGAGCTCAGCAGCAAATACATATAATCTCCTTGAGGTAGCAGCTAGCAAATGGAACGTGCATAACTGGTAATTAAGTTAGTCATCCAGTAGCAAATTACAGCTTTAGGCCCACTGTGACTCTAAAGAATCTTCCATCCACTTTTCTGTTCCCCTCCCTACAGCACCTACCTGTTTATGAAAAGTCTGTGAAAAGAATTATGAAATGGTGCTGCCTGTAACCCTTCCTATTCCGGAGTTTTCCATATGCTTCTGCCTCCTACAGCTATATCAGGTAATTGTGTCCCTTAGGTACTAGGCGCTTCACCCTGCTTTTCCCTTAGCTGGAATGGCTCTTTTCTTTGCAGACTTCTTTAATGCCTGGCTGGTTTTGGATTTTTTTAAAGCCAGGATACATCAATGACCTTGGGGGAAATAATGTGTGATAAGAGCAACAACATCCGTGGAAACTAAAAATAGCACCCTGGTGAAAATATGGCAGCTGTTTATGATAATTTACAGAACACTTTATATAACTGTGATGGGGAGATGCACAGTTAACAGGCCCATGGTGGCCATTTGGGACACAGGGACACATCCCGGTGCACCCCAGTGGCTAGTGCCCCCAGAAGTCGGCATAAGTATGTCAGTTGGCAGCTACAATTCATGACATCATGCAGTACCCCCCATAGGCGCTGCACCCTCCCTGCCTGTCCAGCACCCTTTTAGCATAGCCAGCGTGCCCCTGCATGTGGATACGCAGAGACTTGGGCTTCTGGGAATTGAAGTTCAAGAACACCTGGAGTGCCAAGGTTTGCCATGACTGGTCTAAGGCTTGATGGCGACGGTGTAACTAAAGAAGTTCTCTTCCCATCCCCACCTAGAAATGGACTGACATGAAGTGAAAATGAGGGACAGCACACAGATACACTGGATACATATGATATATGGATGGGAAGGGACTTCACCCTGTACAGTTTGGAAATGTTAGTTTTGGGGAAGGGGGTGACTGCCCCCAGAACTGTCCCAACCAAACACTGGGGCACTGGTGGAAAGGGGGAGGGGAAATCCTTTCCAAGCGCTGCCTCAGTGTTGAACACAATGCTTCACTTCACTCCCTCACAAACAACTCCTTTGAGATTCAACCTGTGGTTCATCTTGACTGATGACGGGGAGAATTCAATGATAGCCCTTGAGACCGACTTTGTCCCAAAATGCAATTTAATCTGACTAGAGGGCAGCCATACTAGAAGCTAATCAACTTCTAGCTTAACTGCAACAACAACGTTTGCCTACGGCTTTACTCTAAAGAAAATTATTATTTTTTAATTGTCTACATGAAAGCAAGAAAGAAGCCATATTTTATCTTAAGCTTTTCTCTGTATTTTTTTAGAAAAACTAAATGTTCCAGCCATGGCTGAATGGATTTGCTCTGTAAATATGAAGCAATTTCTGCTTTATTAAGAAGCCTGTCCACCCATGAAGGAGACAGGCAATTGGGCAAAATATTTTCTCTCTCTCTCAGACCACTGCCAGGAAGAGAATAGAGCTAATCCCTCCAATTTCAAATTAATAAACTGTTCACCTGTGGGTAAGATTAAAATAAGGAAAGGGAATTGAAAGACCACAAAATGTATTGAGTACAATCAAGCCAGATTTAAGCATTTGTTAATTTCCACTAATCTTGAAAGGAAAAACTGAGCTTAGTTTAGTTTACAGATTTTGTTGGGATACCACTTGCAATCAAAATAAATATTCAGAGGGAGAAGCGACAAGACACCACAGTTAAAGATGAAGTGGGGAGGGTCTGACACAGAGATTCTCAACCTGCAGCCCATGGCACCATTTCATGTGAGCCCACCAACACTTCCACCACACCAAGAAGTGCCATGTGGTGGAAGAAAGGCAAAATGGCTGTCCAGCCCTTGAAGCTGTCTGAGGAAACATGACCTGGCCCCCGGCTTAAAAAGGCTGAGAACTCTTAGTCTAACAGTTTGATCCTATCCATAAAAATTCAGAAATCATTCCAGCTAGGTTTAAACCAAATTGAAGGTGATGGAGCATTCAATCTTCTTAAAGTACCAGGTTTTGCACTGATGTTATGAGTATCTCCATCACCATCCATAGGATACTCCTCTTATTCTTTGCTGTTTTGTACTGAGAGAAGAGTTTGATGATGATGATGATGATGATGATGATGATGATGATGATGATGATGATGATGATATTGTGCCATCAAATCAATTCTGAGTTATGGTGACCCTTTTCTAGGTTTTCTGGGTAGAAAATATACAGAAGTGATTTACCATACTCTCCGTCTGGAAGTATCCTGTGACTATGTAGCTTGTCCAGCTTGGCTCACAGGGGGTGCAGAGAGGAATAGAACTCCCAACCTCTGGCTCCACATACAGATACATAAACAATTAAGCTATCCAGCCAGAAAGGAGTTTATGGCCTTCTATTTCCAAAGGATGTCTTGAAGATTTTTTAAAAAAACATTCCTTAAACAATACCAGATTTCTAAAAGAGAAAGGAAGTGGGTCTTTAAAAACAAGTTTCAGTGCAAATCTGGATAAACACCATGTTCTCTCAGTGCCAAGTGAGGTTGAACAAATGCTCTGTCTGGAATGCAGTTATATGAAGCACTACAGATGAAATGACCCTTTGAACAATGCAGCATCTACTTTGTGCTGATGTAGCAGTAAACATAAGTAAGTATTAAACCCTTCAACCCTTTTGTACTTAACTCCCAAACATTTTAGATGGAAAGAAAATTTACATTGACTTGAATATCTTAGGTAAAGGTCACCCTTGCTTGGAAGCCAGTCATATCTGACTCTAGGGTTCAGTGCTCATCTCTGTTTATAGCCGAAGAGCCAGCGCTGTAAAGCAACACAACAACAAAACCCAAACAAAAATGCATATAATACAATATAATTTTATACCTGCACCCACTACCAGTGGGACTTGTATACCTTCTGCATTAAATACTCTTGATATCATGATAATTTTATATTCACTCCCTTGTTACAAAATAATAGTAATTATTTCACTGATACATAATCTAAAAATTCTCCCCATATCTCTCTAAACTCACTTTTTTTGCTAATCCCTTTATATCACATGTAAATTTGTCATTTTATAACTATACTAGCAGAGATTGCCCGGCGGTGCCGGGCTGTTTTAAATTGTTTTGGAAGGTTATTTTTTTAATGTTTGTAAATAATTGCTTAGTCTGTAATGGTTATTTTTAAAATTTTATTTATACAAATTTTTTTTGTCTTGGCTGTTATAAACTGCGATCAGCTTTTTTGGGTTTTTTTTGTGGATTAAAAAAAGAACAAAGTATGATATAATTTTTTCAAATTGTTTTATTTAACCGAATAATGTTTTAGTTTGTGGGGTTTTTTAATGTGTGTGTTGGTGGTTTGGGGTGGTTTTGGTTCTGCACAACCACTACTCCTATGTAAAAAACCACTCCAACCACCAACACACACATTAAAATTTTTTATTATGGCAGGAGTGGTGTGTGTGTGTGTGTGTGTGTGTGTGTGTGTGTGTGTGTGTGTGTGTGAATGTAATCCACCAGAGGGTGCTATTTTTAGTTAATATTTTTAGTTAACTAAAAATGGCACCCTCCGGTGGACTACATTCAATAACGTTCAGTGTGGAGTAGGCGTTCATGGAGGTAGGATGTCTTTTTCTGTTGTTCCCTGTAGGTGAGTTTTTCATGGTTTTTTGTTGTTGTGGGTGGGATGGTTTTATGTTTGTGTGAATGTGTGTGTTAGTGTGAGTGTGTGTGTGTGTGTGGGGGGGGGGGGGTTGGGAGGGTTTAACATGGCCTTGCCTTGCTGGCCAGGCCACATTAAATCCTTGCGTTGGGGGGGTATTTTTTTTCTTTGTTTGTACAGGGGGGCTGGCCGGTGCCTCACCATAGCCTGGATTGGTGGGAGAAGAGGGGGGTGTCGTCCCCCCCAAGCTACGGGCCAGATTGTGTGGGCCTCCGAGGCTGTTTTTCCCTGCTGCCTCACCTAAGCATGGGTTGGGGGGGGAAGAGAGGGGTATGCTACGGTGGAGGCTTATGCCAGCTTCCGAGGCTTTTGGGGAATTTTTCCCCCCACTGTATTTGCGAAGCCTGGGGGGGGAAAGAGGGGGTATCCTCCCCTCCATGCTATTTTAAGGTGTTTTTAAGGTGTTCGTCTTCCTTGGAAGACGGGAGCTGAATCTTCTAAGAAGATTCCTCCTAGGAAGACGAACCGCTTCCCTAAGGGAAACGGGGGCCGAGAACAGTGCTCTGTTCTTGGCCTCCGTCTCCTGTAGGGAAGCGTAACAGTTTCTCTCAGAGAGACGGAGGCCTGAGAATGGAGTGCCTTTCTGGGTCTCTGTTTTCCTGAGGGAAGCTTTTCGTCGGGTTTGTGGAGCGAAGTACCTTTTTTTTCCCCTTGAATCCTCCCCCCGTTTTTGTGGGGGGGGTTTTCCACCCCGGCTCAACCTTTCTTGGGGCTGGTGGTGGTCTCACCTTGTCTTCGGTGGGATAGCGTGGCTGTGAGGCGCTGCGTCCGCCTGTGGCGGACTTGCGTTCCCGTTGTGTTTTTTATTTTTATTTTTTGCGTGCCAGCTTTCTCAGCGCGCAGGACTCTGGGGCTTGTAGTTTTGTGTTTGTGTTTTCTGTTTGTGCGGCTTTTTTTTCTGTGGCTCATTTTTGATTGGCCACGGCGCGTTTCCCAATGTTCTTTTTGCTTGCGCCTCTCAGCCTGATAGGCTGTTGCACGGCGTGGTGCAAGGAACATTGGGAATTGAAGTCCTTTCTTTTTGTTGGCGTTCGTAGGTCTCCTGCCCCACTGCCGTATTTCTCCAACCCCTAGTAACCTCCGTACCCAGTTCGGGCAAGTGCACGAATGCTCGGTCGGGGCTATTAGAGGCTGGCTAAGGATCCTTTGTCAAATCACAATGGTTAATGCTCAGATTTATAGGTATAGATTCCATATCTCTTATACCAATGATTTAATCCAAATTCCCAATCTATTTTCAATTTTTAAACAATATTCAATCTCAATATTCAATCTCAAATTTGAGATACAGGTGCTGCATGAGGGATTGAGCGCTCGTCTCTGCCCCAACTCTTGGGGACATGAAAGGAGCCTCATTTGGGAATCCCCTGGGTGGAGTTTCTTCTGAAAAAATCCTTTCGACCCAGAATAATTTCTGACATGAAAGTATTATTATATCGCTTTCATATTTCATATTTCCCATTCTATCTTCATATTTCCAAAATCAATTAGTGTTGCCATTTATAGACAATATTTCATTAACTAGCAGGGGTGTCCGACGTTGCCCGGGGCCAAATTTTCACCAAGACATATCACACACACACACACACACACACACACACACACACACACACACACCACACCTCAGCCACACACATGACACACAACACAGCACAGCCACACCACACACACACACACACACACACACACACACACACACACACACACACACACACACACACACACACACACACACACACACACACACACACACACAGTGACACATAACACCCACCCAACACACAACACCTACCAATGACACCCAGAAACATCACACATGACACATCACACCCACACAAAACACTCCCACACAACACACACCAACACAATAAACACCCACACACAATATACCACACACACACAATACACACACAACACACACACTTGTCAGAAAACACATGCACCCAACCCACAACCCACACCCACCACAGCCAAACACATCAAACACAACACTCTTGCACAACACATACACTCCGCCAATTACCTGGCCTTGCTGCCACTGCATGGTCTGCAGCGTTTCCCCAGCCCGGGTCATCCCAGCCAGTGGAGGCCGTGGGACACCCCGGCCAGCGGGAGCAGCAGAGCAGGCCATGGGCTGGGCCCGGGAGCCCTGAGCGGGATCCCACGTCGCGTAGGAGGGAGACCATCCCTGTGGAGTTAAGGTTGACGTGGGCCGGGGTCCATGTTGGGGAACCCCTCATCGGCCCTCCTAAGGGGCACCTTGGTTGGGCCTGCAAGGGGGGGAAGCGGCCACCGCGGTCCGCAGGCCTCGCAGCCGTGCCCCCCCAAAGGAGCCTCCTGTATGCCTGCTCAGGAGGGCAGAGGAGGCTAGCTTCCCTAAGGGAGGGGTGTGTGTGGCAAAGGCTCCCGCTCCTGGAAGTTTGTATTTCTGTGGGAGGAAATGTGGCCCCGTTGAATCCCAGGAGGTGTAATTCTTTGGTTGGGTGGCCCCCATTGGAAAGAATGGGGAGTGGGGCTACAGCTCCCAGTGGTCTCTCCTTAAACTCTGTTGTCAAACTGCCTCCTGGGAGGGTTGCACTGTCTCCGAGTGCAAAAGCAGCTGGGAGCTGTAGTCCCACTCTCCATTCCTCTCAATGGGGACTGCCAACCCAAGGAACTATGATCCCCAGGATGCACCACGGCCGCTCAGCCGTTGCTGTTTGGTTTCTGGCAGGGGGATGGCTTTGCCCGCTGGAAATTGGCTGCTGCTTCTCCATGCTGGCCTGGCCAGGTGCACCAGGTAGGCGGGGCATGGGTTTCTGGGGTGGTGGGGGCCAAGATGGCGTGGCATTTCACTAACAAACCCCATGACACTTTGGTTTTAGTTATATAGATTTTTAAAAACCCAATTTTCATATTTTCTTCACATCTTTACATTTTCATCATAAATGAAAGGGACTGCTGTGGTTCAGTGGTTAAGATGCTCATCTTGTTAGCTGGATGGTCGGTAAGTCAGCAGTTCAAGACCTGAGTAGTGCATGACGGAATGAGTGCCCATCTCTGTCCCAGCTCCTGCCAACCTAGCAGTTTGAAAGTAAGAAATTGCAAGTAGATAAATAGGGACCTCTTTGGTGAGAAAAGATCTTGGGGACATGAAAGAAGCCTCATCCCCTGGGCTGAGTTCCTTCAGCAAAAATCCTTTCAACCCAAAAAGCACCTTTGTGTGCTTCTGACACGTTTTAAAAAACCATAAATGGAAATAAGTTTAAACTTCTTTTTAAAATCTCCAGCAGTCTTTTTGACTATTTTGTAGCATAGTATACTGGAGTCACATACCATCTCCTTATTGCTTTGTAACAATTTTATTTAATTCTTACTGACATGTTTTCATAATTCTTTGTTTCCATACTCCAACCCAGGGGTTACCAATTTTTTTTTTTTTGCATCATGAACTGGTTCCATGCTAAACATTTTTACATGGACCGGTAAGTGGGGTGGGTGGGATATAATACTGCACATTTGGGGGGGAGGGGCAGAGCCTCACTGTAGTTAAGCAACATGGTGTGTCTGAAGCCCATGCTCTCGCTCTGTTCACCAGGCAAACCCAGCAGAGCACATTGAGGGCAGTAGGCTACCATCGGGGCTCCCAGTGCCATCCACCCCTGTGGCCCGGTTCATGGCAACCCATGGTCTGCAGCCCTGTGGTTGGGGACCCCTGCTCTAACCCATACCTCCTCTTTAATATTACTTCCTAAATCCATTTCCCAACTTGTTCTTAAAGCTTGTTGTTCAGCTTCATACTCCAGCAGTATTTTATATTGTCATGGTTTGGGAGGATAGTGTTTAGCAAAATGGATCCAAAGTTTAAAAAATTATTACATAGCCAAGCAGAGTATAATGGTTCATAATACTATAATGGGAAATAATTGCAAAGATATTGAATCATCTAAATTGGGTGGTATATATAAAGATTGATTTTTTTAAAGGAAAGACAAGAAAACAATACCAGATATAGAAAACCCATTTTGTAGAAATACTGAACTCTTAAAATCTGGTATAAAAGCAAAAAAGTATTTAGCCCAGTAACATAAGCACTGACTAACAGATCTAGAGAAATTTTCCAACAATCTTAAGGATTAATAAAAGAATTAGAAAGTATTGGGGTAATAAGATTGAAGGAATGGCTAAGCAAAGTGTCCAAAAAAGTCACCCTTGCTCAAAAGCCAGTCGTACCTGACTCTAGGGTCCGGTGCTCGTCTTCACTTACAGTCAAAGAGTCAATGCTGTCTGCATCTGCAGATGTTTCCATGGACATGTGGCAGGCATGACTAGACATCAGAGTGCATGGAACACTATTTACCTTTCCACTGAAGTGGTATCTTTTTATCTACTTGCAATTTGTTGCATTCGAATTGCTCGGTTGGCAGGAGCTGGGGACAGAGATGGAAGCTCACTCTGTCATGCGGCACTTGAGTCTCGAATTCCTGACCTGCTGACCTTCCAGTCATCAAGTTCAGTGGTTACCACTAAGCCACTGCAGTCCATACCTGTCAACCATCCCGATTTGGCCGGGATTACCCCGTAATTTGACATCGATTGATGTCATAACCCACCCCGCACTGCCAAACCCCCGTAATTTAGCAGCAGGGGAAAATGCTTTCCACGCATGCGTGGAAGCGCTACACCGCTTGCACAGCCCCTATGCAAGCGGCGTAGCGCTTCCTCGCATGCGTGGAAACCCTTCCACGCATGCGCGGAAGCGCTACGCCGCTTGCTTAGGGGCTGCACAAGTGGCATAGTGCTTCCACGCATGCGTGGAAAGCAACCTGCGCACAAGCGATCTGCGCAGGTCCCGTTTTTCCGGAGCCGCGGGTTGACAGGTATGCTGCAGTCTCAAAGTGTCCAATAGGAGACATGTTTAAAACATCTGAGAAAGTTAAAGTACTGTATCTTGGTTTAATATATTATAATTGGAAAAATGGACTAAATATTGGTTAAAACAATATAGTAGTTGTAGACAACTAACAATTTTTGAAAAATTGATAATACAGAAGGAACAGAAAGAAATAAGAACAAAGGGTTTAGTAAGAAAATACATAAAATATCAGTGCAGTTCTTCCATGTCTAGGCCTGATGTGAAACTGCCAAAATGAAGGCACCTTTTGGTGAGTTCATTCTGCAGTTCCTTTCACCTGACCTAGTGTGAGAAAGATTAGCTGGCAACACAAGGTTGCCTTTACTAGGGTACACCTGAGTGTGGTTCAAAAATGCTACAATCTTTGAGGAGGCTCTTTCTGTCTACCCCATCGCTGGAGTATAAAATGAGGTTATTACAAGCCCCAGGATTCTTCACTAAATTCATTGTTAATTATTTTAAAAAAATATGAGTAACAATGAAGTTCAGTTTATGTCTACTCAGAAGTAAACTCAATATTCAGTGGGAGGAATTCCCTGTCTCAGACAAGTATGTACACAATTGCAGCTTAAATAGTGATCTTGTTGAACCCACTATTGAATGGGCAAAGTATTTTCCAAGTACAGGAGGATTAGACGATGGTCTTGAAATAACTTTCAAAGGAGTAGCTAACCAGCATGTTGGCCAGGTTACTGCAATTTGCAAATACTTTTTATTGTTTCACTTTAGTCACATTTAAACCAAGCTGGTTAGGTGTCCCAATTAAAGTGATGTAGACTATGAAACCATGTTTTCCAGATCAATTAAGGTTTTTATCAAGTAAATGAAGAGTCATCAGAGACTTATACTTAAAAAGTACAGATTCCTAGCTTAATTTAAATTATTGGACCACAAAATGTAATCAGTGAAGCACGGAATTAAATATTTGATTGAGCAAACTCAGAGGCAGAGGGACTTGGTCCTCCAAATCAAAGTCCTTCCAATGTTGTTGTACTCCAACTCCTGTCATTCCTGACTTTAGTTATGCTAATTCAGCTTGATGGAGAAAGATGGCTCCTTCAGCCCCTTTTGCAGGACACTGGGGTACAATGTTAATGCCTTCTAAAGAACAGTTTGATCAATGGTGTAAGGTTCAAAGTCTTCCCAGAGCTTCCATGGTGTCTTCCACCTGGAAGATACTCCAAGCTAAGCTTCTGGGATTTAACTGAACCGTCCCTTCCCTCCTTCCAAGCTAGGTGAGGACTAGAGCAGGGATTCTCAACCAGCGGCCCATGAGCCAGATGTGGCCCACGGCACTATTTCATGTGGGCCCCCACTGCCTCCACCACATCAGGAAGTATCATGTGGTATAGGAAGGGCAAAATGGCCATCAGTCCCCCGAAGCTTTCTGAGGGAGAATCACCTGGCCCATGGGTTTAAAAGGTTGAGAACTCTTGGGCTAGAGAGATAAGTTGACTGAGGCTTGGAATTTAATGGCTATATATTATAGGGATAATCGATTGAAACCAAACTACCTAAAAACCCAACTCTGTGCTTTTCATTTGAAAAACTGTGAAGCATCAAGAAGCCTGCAGGTGACTCGGATTGGCACCAGGCTCGAACACTGCATCAACCCCCAAATGGGAGTTACTCTGGATCAAACTCTCACTTTCAAGACCCACTGCCTTAATATAGAACAGACTTTTTTTGCCAGGAACAAAATTCTGGGGAAAATAACAGGCACAAGATGGGGTGCCCAACCACACACATTAATAACTTCTGCACCTGCTTTATGTCACTCTGTAGGAGAGCATACTAGTCCAGTGTGGTACAGATCAAAACATAAAAAACAGGTGGTTGTGGCCTTAAATGAAACAGCAAGGCTGGTCATAGGATGTTTAAAACCAACCTCAATACAAAAAGTATTCCATCCAGAAAATGCTGCTTAGAAAGAGTGGGTCAAAGCAAGTTCCTCGGAAACACACCTGCTATTTGATTATCAACCACCAAAGCAGAGACTGAAATCAAGGCATAGCTTCCTCACAATTTCTGCCTCTCTGAACAGCCAGCCCCCACAGACCGCCTTAGAACTATGGAAGATGAGCAAGGAACTACTAGATAACTGGGCAGAACCACATGACTCTCTACCGCCTGGCCAAGAACAACCATGGTCTGTATGGAAAGCTTTAAATAGACTGTGTGCAGGGGTAGGAAGATCAAGGGCTAATCTGAGAAAGTAGGGTTTCCCTGTAGATGACAACCTGTGTGAATGCGGAGAAGTACAAACTATCTCCCCCATATGATACAATGCACATGATGCCCCTCAACATGCACAGAGGAGGACCTTATGTTGGCAAGAGTAAATGCTGTTGATGTGGCCCGATATTGGGCAGGTGTCATCTAGCCTTTTTCAATTCTATTTTGTTTTTTGATGTGTGAATTTTATTATTGTAAATAATTTGTAAATAATTTTGTAAATAATAATTTTGTAAATAATTGCATCTGACACAAATAAGGAATATTATATAGGTACCAGTTGGATAGAGCAGAAGTTTTAGGGAGAACAGCCAGTCTACATAGCCTTGGGCAAGCTTCACAATCACAGGTCACCCCCAGAAGAAGAGAATGTGTATTCTTTTGTGTATTCTCTGCCTTGAAAACCCTGGAAAGGGGTGTCATAAGTCAAAATCGACCTTGACACTACACAACAATAATAAATAATAATTACAGAATTTATTATTTCCCAGTATGAATATTAAAACATACCTTTTCCAGGACCTAATACTACAATTCAACAAAGAGATTTATCGCATTTTAAAGATGTCCCTTTTTTAGCATAAGCTTTCATAGCTGATTGCCTACTTCCTTTTGCTGGCTTTTAAATGAAGACATACCAGCCTGGACACCTTTGTCTTGTGTAACTAACTGTGTAACTGACTTTGCTGTTCCTAGATCTGATCCTTTGAGCAAGTAAGTTCCAGCAGAGGAAGAGTGGGGAATTTCCCCCATACATTTAATTCCATCTTACCCTGAAATTTCTAAGTTTTTCCTCCAGAATAAGGGAAGGGATGACGTGGAATATCTTTCAGAAACAGTATCCCGCCCTCCCCTGACTGTGGTTTTCTTGTTCCAGTGGAAATAGTGAGAAGGAATAGGTGTGTGTTATACCTTTCACCACCACCTCCAGGGATAATTACAGCGTTGTTCCCATTAGGAAAAAGGAAAAATTGCTACTATTACAGCTCCCAAAATGCCACATCCAGTATAGTCACTTGTGGGTCTAATAGTATTATTTAATTTAATTTAATTTTCACACTTGTATGCTGCCCAATCAGGGAACCCAACTCAGGGCGACTCACATAGTAAACAAACAACATACACAATATACATAAGAACATAAGAACAGCCTTGCTGGAACAGGCCACAGCCCATCCAGTCCAGCATTCTGTCTCACATAGTGGCTCACCATTTGCTTCAGGGTTTTCCCAAGGAGATGCCTTCACCTGCTTAGGATTCCCTGGAAATGGCATTGAGAGATATCCTGCCTATCTCTCCAACCCGGAGGTTGTTCTTAGGTATCCATAATTATAGCCATTGATACCCTTGTCCTCCATGAACTTGTCTAATCCTTTCTTAAAGCTGTCAAGACTGACAGCTGTCACCACTTCTTCTGGCAGGGAGTTCCATAGACCAGTAATCCTCTGGGTGAAAAAGTACTTTCTCTTATTTTTTTGAGAACTAGTATCCAAAAGTTTCATGGAATGCCCCCTAGTTCTAGTGTTGTGCGATAGGAAAAACAGTTTTTCCTTATCTACTTTGTCCACACCGTGCATGATTTTATAAACTTCAATCAGGTCACCTCTTAGACACCATCATTCAAGAGTGAAGAGGCCCAACCGTTGCAGCCTCAGATGGTAAGGAAGGTGTTCCAGTCCCCTAATATTCTGGTTGCCCTCCTCTGTACTTTCTCCAACTCCATAATATCCTTCTGGAGGTATGGCGACCAGAACTGTACACAGTATTCCAGATGGGGCCTCACCATAGATTTATAAAGAGGCAAAATGACACTTGCTGACTTATTTTCTATACCCTTCCTAATGATCCCTAGCATTGAGTTTGCTTTTTTCACTGCTGAGGCACACTGGGTTGACACTTTCATTGAGCTGCCCACCAGAACACCAAGATCCCTTTCCTGGTTTGTCGCAGAGAGTTCAGACCCCATCAGTTTATAAATGTAATTGGGGTTTTTTGCCCCAACATGCATCACTCTGCACTTACTAATGTTGAAGCTCATTTGCCACTGTTTTGCCCACTCCCCCAGTGTCAAGAGATCCCTCTGGAGCTCCTCACAATCTCTCACAGTTTTCACTACCCTGTATAATTTAGTGTTGTCAGCAAATTTAGTACTAGTGTGAAAGTGGAAGCTAGTAAGAAGACCTGCGACTTGAGTAGACTTCGTTGCAATTCAAATACTCTGTGTGAGAAAAAGAAATCCTTTTTGGTTGATCAGATTTTTGGACTGTAAACTCATAATTTCTTATGATTGGTTATGGTGGTTAAGTCCTCTAGGAATTCAAATCCAAACCATCTCAAGAGCCTCCCCACCTCCAGTACTTCACTTTTAAAGTTAAACCATCTATTTGGAGATGCAAAATACTGTATCACTAATGCTGATGTCGATCTGTTTTTCTCTCATCTCTCTCTAAATCAGTGATCCCAAACCTTCTGGGACATGTGGGCGGAACACTAGAGTGCCCAGTGCTTAAAGAGGTCTTACATCTGGAATCAGAATAAATCAAAATTAGTAACCGACCAATTTTTTCAGAAGACAATGAAAGAAATGTTAATGTTATGGGTACCTGAGCTCTGCTAGTTAGCAAAGCACCCGGAATGGCCAAAAGGCTGAAAGAAGAGGACAAAAAGGGGCTGACAGAAGGAACCGTGGAGACCAGAAGAAACAATGTTGCTATTGTGGCTTTTGTAAGAAAGGGACAGGGACTGCTTAGTGGTTAAGATGCTGAACTTGATGACTGGAAGGTTGGCAGGTCAGCAGTTTGAGACCCAAGTGCTGCACAATGGAGTGAGCTCCCGTCTCTGTCCCAGCTCCTGCCAGCCTAGCAGTTCGAAAGCAAGAAATTAGGTAAAGGCAAAGGTTGCCCTTGCTCCAAAGCCAGTCGTAGCTGACTCTAGGGTTCAGTGCTCATCTCTGTTTATAGCCAAAGAGCCAAAGCTGTCTGTGTCTGCAGGCATGCCTAGACTCTGGAGTGCATGGAACACTGTTTACCTTCCCACCAAAGTGGTACCTATTTATCTACTTGCAATTTCTTGCAGGAGCAGGGACAGAGAAGGAAGCTCATTCTGTCGTGCAGCACGAGTCTTGAACTGCTGACCTGCCTACTATCAATTCTGTGTTTTAACCACTTGAGGCACCACAGTCCCTTTCTTACAAAAACCACAGTAGCAACATTGTTTCTTCTGGTCTCCATGGTTCCTTCTGTCTGCCCCTTTTTGTTCTTTTCTATCAGTCTGTAGGCCATTCCATGTGCTTACCTTCATTGGGAAGATAAACAGCATTCCATGCACTCTGGTGTTTAGTCATGCCTGCCACATGTCCACGGAAACTTCTGCAGACACAGACAACGTTGGCTCTTTGGCTATAAACAGAGATGAGAAATGAAGCTTAGTGTCGGATACGACTGGCTTTTGAGCAAGGGCGACTTTTACCTTTACCTAAGAGAGACAGGGGGGAAACATAAATGGTGCCACTTGAGGCAGGAAGAACTGTGAGTCTGAGGGGAAAATGCCTTGAGCATGATAGTAGTAAACCAGCAGCTTTGAGGTCCCCATAGAAAGAGCTCATGAGCCACCAATGGCCCATGGGTTGCAGGTTTGGGACCCCTGCTCTAAATTATCTGTTAGGTAAACACAATGTATGAGGTCGTAGCATCGCTGCTTTGTTTGTTCCAGTTATCCCAGAAGACATTCATGAAGCTGAAAAGCTTCCATTCTTATCCAATTAAAAGCCACCCAGACACCTTTCCTGTTGCAGTTTGTTTTGTTGCAAAAGATACACAAAAGTAGGCCTTTGTGCTGCAAAATCCATTTATTGTGCACAACCATAGGTCAGTTTGTTCTTTTGAATGCTCATCCCCATGGAACAATCAAGCCCACTGAGTCTGCTCCTGAAATCCAAAGCCATGCGGGAAGCAAATGCCTGTAATAGAACAGGAGAGAAGGGACTCTTGTAAACAATAATGTGCTTTCAAAATAAGTCATTTTGTACAATATATAATTAAGATTGTTCTAAATGGCGGTGACTCAGATGTTCCAGCAATCTGCCTTGTCCATGGTGTGCAAAATATAATACTAGTCATTTTTTTCCCTATGACTTTGGACTGTAGAAACAACAATTAGTCAAGTCAGCATGTTATCTATTGGCTTTGGTCAGTCGCCTTTCCCTTAGCAGGTCCCAGATAAAAAATCATGAAAGTTTCACTCCCAAGTTCTGCCTTGGTTTATGACAGTGATGGTGAACCTTGGCACTCCAGCTGTTCTTGAACTTCAATTCTTAGAAGAAGCCCTGATTTAGGCTTCTGGGAATTGAAGTCCAAGAACAGCTGGAGTGCCAATGTTCGCCATCACTAGTTTATGAGAGCATGTGAATGATTACAAAGAAGCTCCACTTGTGACAGGCTGGTGAGTAGGGGCTTGCTAAAGATATGTTTCTTCATTAGGTAAAGGTCTCCGTTGCTCGAAGGCCAGTTGTATCTGACTCTAGGGCTCAGGGCCCATCTTTGTTTACAGCCAAAAAGCCAGTGCTGTCTGCATCTGTAGACGTGTCCATGGACGGAATGCTGTTTGCCTTCCCACCGAATTGGTACCTGCTTATCTACTTGCAATTTCTTGCTTTCAAACTGCTAGGTTGGCAGGAGATGGGACAGATGGGAGCTCATTCTGTCACACAGTTCTCGGTGCTCAAATTGCTGACCTGCCTACCTTCCAGTCATCAAGTTCAACATTTTAACCACTTGAGCCACCACAGACTGGCTCATTACCCCTTTCTATTTAGAAGAAGATAAATCTGCTCCCCCTAGCTCATCTGTAAAAAGTAAGAAAAGCTTACATAATTTAATTTTAATTAATTTAATTTAATTTTTGAATTTCTATACCGCTCACTCAGGTACAACCCGACTCTGGGCGTTTCAACAGCATAATTATGGTAAAGAGATAGATTGTACTTCCTCTCACATACAAGTTGTGTGACTGCATGTAACAAGAATGCCAATATCTACATCTTAAATAGGAGCAATTAACTGCAAAGATTTATGCCACTAGACTAAATACAGATGAATTTATTCAACTGGATTCTGGCCAGTATGGCTAGTTCTTCTTTGAGTAAAAGATGAACTACAAATATATGTTCTATTCCAGCCTCAGACCTGGAGCTCATATAAGAAAACAATACCTGAGAATATGCTCTATGCATTTTTGTTCTCATAGTTGGTGCTCAGTGGCTTGCAACAAAATATGAAAAATAATTACCATCTGGAATATTTGTTCCCAGAGTCTCTCAGACATGCTAACTGGGAGATTTGGAGAATAATTACCCAGAAAGTAACTTTTCCTAGTTCCTGGCAGTAGAATGAAATGATAGATCTATGGTAAGATAAGAAGTTTTATTTACTGTGTTAATAAGAACATCAAGACTTATTTTCCATCTACTTCTCATGTCATTCCTTGGTGAGATGTTCCAGGTCTGATACAGATCGCAGTGTCGAAAAGATACTATATCAGATTATACTGCCCTGGTGAAAGACATGCAAGGAAATTTCCATGTTATTTCAATACAGTTAAAATGCTTTGTGAAAACAAAAAGAAATTGTGGAAAGGTTTGATTGAGAATTCTTAATTTACACAGCATTATGGGGGACTGCAGTGGCTTAGTGGTTAAGATGCTGAACTTGATGACTGGAAGGTCGACAGGTCAGCAGTTCGAGACCCGAGTGCTGCATGACAGAATGAGCTCCCAGTTCTGTCTCAGCTAATGTCAACCTAGCAGGTTGAAAGCAAAAAATTGCAAGTAGATAAATAGGTACCACTTCGGTGGGAAGGTAAACAGCGTTCCATGCACTCTGGTGTCTAGTCATGTCTGCCACATGTCCATGGAAATGTTTGCAGACGCAGACAGTGCTGTCTCTTTGGCTTTAAACAGAGATGAGCACTGAACCTTAGAGTCGGATACGACTGGCTTTCAAGCAGTGGTGACCTTTATCTTTACCTATGGAGGTCTACAAAATATGCACAGAACAACACAAGGAATAGGATCCATATTCTATTAGTGTTGCAAAGATGAAGGTCAGCAGTAGTATTTACAATTGGTCTGAGTGTGAGAGCTTTCTTTGGCAGCAGATCCTGAGGAAAAAGATCAGCAACAAGTTACTAGAGGACAGAGTTGTGTGTGCCACATGCATTGAGCTCCATAAAATACCCTGCTGCACTTGGTGAGGTTAGGATTGTTTTCTTATGGTCTGTGCTGAAATACAGGTTCAGCTGCCAGCCACTAGAGAAAGGTAGTCATCTAGTCCTTTGCCTTTTGCAATAAAATATTTTGGGGTATGTTGGAAGTAGAGAGATCTGCCACTATGCTTACAAAAGCAGCTCTTTACTTAGAGAGGACAGATGTAGCAACCTACTACATGGGATTCTGACCAGCAGAATGAAGAGACAAGATTTGTGAGGGGCTAGCTGGGCACTTCGGAGTCTTCTCCCCCCCTCCTCTCCATCTTCTCTCTCTATCTCCTTCTCCCAGCAGCTCTCCTTATTAATAGTTTCACACAAGCACACAATGACATGATCCATCATCCTTCACCAGTTCTCTATGCTAACTTTACTTTACACAAAGATTGGTTACGGCTAGCCGATTCTGGTGGACAATCACATAATTAAGGATATAATGTATTTTAGGCCCTCACAATGGTGGCTGCATAAACTTGGAGAGGAAGGAACGTTTTCTGCCTGCAATCACTGTTCCGACACCAGAACACCTTCACCCTACAAACATGGGAAGAGAAGCAACCTGTGCTATTGATCAGCTTATCAGAGAATTTGTTCTCACGATTAATCTGGTCAATCCAGAAGGATGCAACCGACAGCTAAATTGAAGGCAGATGGTTAGGATTCCCTGAGAGATGACTTCTTGTTTCTATTTAATCTGTTGCTTCTTGGTTTGCAGTCTTTCCCAACCTTTGGTTTTTGGACGTCAATTCCCAGAAGCCGAAGTCAATTCTCCAAAGCACTGATCAGCCAATGTACTGACTTTGAATTCTGGGAACTGAAGACCCCCTGTTAGGTGGGTCCCCCATGTTGGGAACCACTGGTTTATAGGCTGATATTCTCATTTCTAAAATGGCTTCCTCTTTCCAATCTTTGCCTTAACCATGTAGCTGCAATTAGCCAATCCCATCCTCTTCTCTCTCTCTCTCTCTCTCTCTCAGAGACATATAATAAACACTTTCTTTTACTTCCACAGAAATCCAACAAGCCAGCACTGAAAAGATGCTTGAAAGCAAGTTAACTATCCTGTATTAAGGACTCTTCAGAACATAAATGGATCCTTTCATGTAAAAACACTAAAAGCTTAATCTACTGAATTTGTACTTCAATCTAGAAAAAAATAGGAGACCCTTGAAATAGGTTTTATTTAAGGAAGATAAAAAGAATGAAGCTGAAAAGCCTTCAATCAGGTGGCAATATTCATTTTCTATTATTTATTGCATTTACAGCATTCATTGCCACTCAGAAAATAACATGCATGGTTCCTAACAATAATAAAACAGATTAAAAACAAGAGATTGCAACTAGAACTGTGTTCTGACTTTGGGGGGAAAGTGTTAAAATGAAGTGAAACAGGTATTTGTCCATACCAGATTCCCCCCCCCCCCAAATTGTGCTTTGGTCAGTTGGGGCACCCCTATAAATCAATGAAGAAAAATATTTGACACTAGTTTGTGTAGTTAAAGAAGAACATGCCAAGGCAGAAGGGGATTGACAGTTAAAGCCCCAATGAAAAACAACACCTGTCCTAGAAATTCAAACTACTGATTCCTCAGGAGGACTGAAGATCAACCTGACTTGACTCTGACAGAGGTTAAATCATCAAAAGGACCTTTTCCTGAAGATATAAAAATGTAATGTTAACAGGTATGTTCTCAGAGCACATGCATGAAGTCACACATGTTCAGAGATACACATGTAAAAGATCTCTTGAACTAGAACAATAGTATGTCTTGAAACAGATTGCATTGAGAGTACCACACTTACACAAGGGAAATTTTTTACATAAGGGAAAATTTTACTAAATTTTTACTTCGATACCATTGACCACGGTATCCTTCTAGAACGGCTCAAAGGATTGGGGATTCAGGGCACTGTGTGGTCCTGGTTCTCCTCATTCCTGAAGGGCCAGACCCAGTCGGTGTGGTTGGAGAGTGAGAGGTCCAGCCCTAGGCCCCTCCAGCACAGGGTGCCTCAGGGCTTGGTGCGCTCTCCTCTCCTATTCAACATCTACATGAAGCCGTTGGGTGAGATTAACCATTCCCACGGGGTGAGGTATCATCAGTATTCTGATGATACTCAGTTATACATCTCAGCCCGTGGTGATCCAAGCGATGCTTTCAAACTCCTATCCAGGTGTCTGGAGGCTGTTGAGTTCTGGATGGGGGATAACGGGCTACAAATGAAACCCAGCAAGACTGAGTGACTATTAGGGGCCCGGTGTTATCCCGGGAGCTACCATCTTTGGTCCTGAATGGGGCTATTCTCCCCCAGACAGACCCCGTGCGCAACTTGGGGGTCCTCCTGGACTCACAACTACTGCTTGAAGAGCAGGTGGCAGTTGTGGCCAGGAGAGTTTTTGCACAACTTTGTGTAATTCGCCAGTTGTGCTCGCTCCTGGACCGGGACTCCTTGCTCTTGGTCACACATGCTTTGGTCACCTCCAGACTAGATTATTGCACTGCACTCTACATAGGGCTGCCCTTGACGACCATTCAGAGGCTGCAGCTGGTCCAGAATGCCAACAGAGTTACGGCTCCAGACGGAATTGCTGCCCTTCAGGATAGAACTTAAAACCTGGCTGGCAGGGAAGGGCAGGTGTGGGGCACTGATGGAAGGGTGACCCCCGCCTGCTGGCTTGTGTAGATAATCAGAATTCTCCCTCTCTAGCTCTTTTTTTATGGAGGGGGTGGGTGGTTTTTTAATGTTTTAATGTTGACAGTGTTTTTAAATGTTTTTATAATGGTTCTGTATGTGTTTTTATGTTGTATCTTGTTTGATATGTTGTGAGCCGCCCAGAGTCAGTGTATGCTGGATGGGCGGCATACAAATCAAATAAATGAAATGAATGAATGAATGAAAAACAAAACAATTAAAATACAGCTAAGATTCACATGCTGTATTCCAAGATATCTAGCATTACCTAACTCTCAAACTTATTTAGTCTGCCTGTGCTTCTTCTAAACTGCTCTGGTACATACAGCTATATACCTAGTACACACAAACATCTCTCTTACATCAGGTAAAGGTCACCCTTGCTCAAAAGCCAGTTGTATCTGACTCTAGGGTTCACTGCTCACCTCCATTTATAGCTAAAGAGCCAGCACTATCTGCATCTGCAGACATTTCAGTGGACATGTGGCATGGAATGCTGTTTACCTTCCCACCGAAGTGGTCCCTATTTATCTACTGTACTTGCAATTTCTTGCTCTCTAATTGCTAGGTTAGCAGGAGCTGGGACAGAGATGGGCGCTCATTCTATTATGTAGTACTTGGGTCTCAAACTGCTGAACTGCTGACCTTCCAGTCGTCAAGTTCAGTATCTTAACCACTAAGCCACTGCAGTCCCCTCTTACATCAACCCTTACATTAATCCAAGGCCATGTGCCTGCCAAACTGAGAATTGGAGCTAGGCTGCTGTTACAGAGCTCACAGAAAAGGGCGTGTTAAAATGTTGCACAGGAGTAAGCCTTTGCAACGTCACAGGGTTTGAGTCCTTAGTTAAAAACAATAATATTTTGTGTGTATGTGCAGAAAAGTGATAGAGAGAACATGCTTAAACCACCTTATCCTGGTATTTGTCTCTCCTTATGGAGATTGCATAGCAGTGTGGTCAATGCCCTGAGATTTAATTTAATTTAATTTAATAGTCATATTTATATATGCCGCCCACTCAGGCAGAACCCGACTCAGGGCGGCATTACAACAAGTTCTAAAAACACATAAAAACACTTTAAAAGACCCACATCCCACCCACTTTAAAAGACCCATATCCCACCCACCCATCCCACCCACTATAAAAAGAAGAAGAGAGAGTTCTTAATGGTTTACATAAGCCAGCAGGCAGGGACCATGTTCCCATTCGGGGGTCCCCACATCTGCCCTGCCAGCCAGGTCTTCAATCCTTTCCTGAAGGGCAGCAATTCTCTTTGAAGTCTTAGATCTGTTGGCAGGAGGTTCCAGAGAGTTGGTGCGGACACGGAGAAGGCCCTCCTTCGGGTGCTCGATAGATTTACCATCTATATTGGTACATTCCATAACCCATAAAAATGATCTTGAAGGAGACCATACAGCTCTTTTGCCACATGAGACCCACCATGCTTTCCAACCTTTGGTTTTTGGACTCCCAATTCCCAGAAGCGTAAGTCAATTCCCCAAAGCACTGGTCAGCCAATGTACTGACTTGGGCTTCAGGAAATTGAAATCCCCCTGTGGGGTGTGGGCCCCTCATTGGAAACCACTGCTTTAGAACCTGGACTGCAGAGGCTCAAGTGGCTAAGATGCAGAACTCGATGACTGGAAGGTTGGCAGGTCAGCATTTCAAGACCCAAGTACTACACAATGAAGTGAGCTCCCGTCTCTGCCCCAGCTCCTGCCAACCTAACAGTTTGAAAGCAAAACATTGCAAGTACCACTTCGGCAGCGTTCCTAGCAGCGTCTAGTCATGCCTGCCACATGTCCACAAAAACGCTTGTAGACGCAGACAGCACTGGCTTTTTGGCTATAATCAGAGATGAGCACTGAACCCTAGAGTCAGATACAACTGGCTTCCAAGCAAGGGCAACCTTTACCTTTACCTTACAAAATGAGGGATTAGTATTAGGACCTTTAACAGGTTAAGCCTTAATAGAATATCAAGAGTTAGTGTCACAATTTCACAAACAGGAGAAGAACAATGAATGCTGTGGGAGTGCCTGTGGTTGTCTACTAAAAAGAAGAGTGAGGAGAATAATTTATTGTGACTAATTTATTCAACAAGCCTCACTTCAGGAAGACTGCAATATCATCCAATTTGTTACGGATTAAATTCACCCCTGTGGAGAGTGCCAATGAAAAGTAATTAAGCCACTGAAATCCCACTTAAACCCATTGACATCACTGGGCCCAATCACTGGCAAAAATCCGAGGAAAAATCCTAGAGTTTTGTTGCAGCAATCCAGACAGATACAAGCCCTTTACAGAATCAAGGCAAACATGCCTATCTTTAATATTGGCAGGGGGAGATTCATCAGATGTAATTTGTCATGCAAATGACATATATAAAAATAAATTTCTTTTCCAAACATCTACGAAAGGGAGAGGAAGCCCTGCATATTTTTTTGTCCTATCCTCAATCCCCTTCAGCAAATCTTTCTTCTAAATGAATGGCAGGAGCTAGATAAAAATGGATAGTATGAAGTCAAAGTTCTTTACAGGAGTGAGTACTAATACTTAGTTAAAGGTCATTCTTGCTCGAAAGCCAGTTGTATCTGACTCTAGGGTTCAATCCTCATCTTCATTTACAGCAAAGAGCCAGTGCTGTCTGCATTTGCAGACATATCTATGGATATGTGGTAGGCATGACTAGACACCAGAGTGCTTGGAACACTGTTTACCTTCCCACCATAGTGGTATTTATCTACTTGTAATTTCTTGCTTTCAAACTGCTAGTTTGGCAGGACCTGGGACAGAGACGGGTGCTCACTCTGTCGTGCAGTACTTGGGTCTCGAACTGCTGACCTGCCGATCTTCCAGTCATCAAGTTCAGCATCTTAACCACTAAGCCACCGCAGTCCCTGTTTGCCTTAGGAGACGGTCCAAAAACTCTCTTAACAAACATGTTAGAACAATATGGACACCAGGTGGCTAGAACTGATGCACATTGGACACCAACACCACCTGGAAAGCCACTCATTTCCCAGCCCTTCTTTAAATATGGAGCCAGCCTTTCTCTTTCTTTCCCTACAATGGCCTTGTAGTGACACTACATCAACATGTAGCATTGTCCCTAGGGTTAACTCCGTGTTCAACGCATGCTGCAGTTACACTGCTAAGTACTCCAGCTAACTTGTACTCTCATTTTCAAAGTGTACCAAACATTTTTTCTTATACTGTAGCTCCTTCAATCACTTTAGAAGGCAATTTATAAGCACAATCTCCCTCACACAAATGGCCAACCCTTCCCCTGATCTTCAAGCTCTTAGCGATTTGTCCACTGCCTGTCTCCAATTAGTGAATTTTGTTTGTTTGTTGTTGTTCAGTTGCACAGTCGGTCCCAACCCTTTGTGACCCTATGGACCATTGCCCTCCAGGCACCCCTGTCCTCCACCATCCTCCTCAGCCCACCCAGCTCTGTGCCTATTGCATCTACAATACCATCTAGCCATCTCATTTTGGCTGCCCCATTTTTTCTTTTGCCCTCCACCTTTCCCAGCATCAAGGCTTTCTCAAGTGAATCCTCTCTTCTCATTTGATGTCCAAAGTACTTTAGCTTCATCTACTATTTGACCTTCTAAGGAGCAGTCAGGGTTGATTTCTTCTAAGATCGAACTATTTGTTCTCCTCGCTGTCCAGGGAACTCTCAAAACTCTCCTCCAACACCACATCTCAAAGGCATCTATTCTTCTGCACTCAGCTTTCCTAATGGTCCAGCTCTCACAACCATACATTACCACTGGGAATACTGTTGCTTTGACTATGTGAATATTCGTTTGCAAGGTGATGTCTCTACTTTTAACTATGTTCCCCAGGTTTCTCATAGCTTGTCTCCTAAGCATCAGTCGCCTATTTATTTCATGGCTGTAATCTCCATCTGCAGTAATCTTTGATCCTAAGAAAGTAAAACCTGTCACTGCTTCTACTTCTTCCCCATCTATTTTTCCAGGGACTGATAGGGCCTGTTGCCATTATCTTGGTTTTCTTGATGTTGAGTCTCAAGCCAGCTTTTGCACTCTCTTCTTTCAACCTAAGCAGTTTGCACAAGAATTTTAGCTGGACCAAAAAATTGACTCAATCCTAGCCTCAAACTAGGCAGAACATCTGTAGAAAGACATGGGTTGTGATGTTGGCCACATTTCTATGGAGTGAAACACCTCTGGCTCAGAGCATCCAAGAGGGAAACTGCAAGACCATTCACATAGTCAGGAGTCTTTTCACAGCAGGCTGTGCCAGGCTGCTAAAGCCCTTCAAAGCCTCGAATGAAGGAGGAAGTGCAGAAAATAAGCACCAAAGAATCTGTGATATTTTCAGCCTTAGTTTACAAAATCCTCTTCTTCCGCACAATTTACTTCCTTAGTTCTGTTTATCAGATGAAGCTGATGGGTTCAGGGTTTCTGTGGTAGGCTTGCATTTAAAATAGACTGAGCATACTGCCAAGGCTTCCTTTGTGGCTTTCCCCACCCTGCTCTTTCTCTTTTTAACTTTTCCACCACCTGTTACTTTGTTGCAGAAGAATTAAAAACTAAATGAGAGTGCTATTGTATTAACTTTCTGCTTTTGTTTTTTTGCATTTAAAAGGGTTGATGGATTCTAGCTCCTGTTTACTTGTGGAAATGCACAAACATCTCTTTGCAGGCAAAGTGTACCTCTCTAGACGGCATTGGACAACATCTGCCAATTAGTGTTCATGGTACTGGGCTAGATGGACCCATGGTCAGAATCCATATCATGCAGCTTCCTGTCTTAAACGGAGACGTCAAAAACTGGAGTATACAGAAAGAGCCTCCTTGAAGAGTGGGGTATTTTTGAATCACAGTATAGCATACTCCAGGCAACGGCAACCTTGTGTTGCTAGCTAATCTTTCTCACACCGGGTCAGGCCAATTTAGGAACTGCAGAATGAACTTACCAAAAGGTGCCTTCATTTTGGCAGCTTCACATCTAACCTATACACAGAGAAAGAAAAGCCTCAAAAACCTTTCTTTGAAATATTGGCATGATAAAATTTTGAATCTCATTATGACAACTAAATCAACTCATTGCATCCGAATGAAAGGAAATAGGGAAGGAACACAATTAGGAAAAAATCAAAGCCTTCTCTTAATCGTTTTAAATCGAACAACATCTGGAGAACACATCTTCCCCCCTTGCCTCAGAGGGGTTGTTGATACACAGTGTACACAAACATTCAAACCAGAAGCCAACTCTTCCTTTTTTGTGCGTCTTACTCTTCAATCTTGCACCCATTTATTTAGGATTAGTTTCTACTCAGCTTTAGGGGTGTAAGCAAAAACTAAGCAGGTTGTAAGAATGTACTTAATGATCCCCCCAGATACTAAATAAGATTCATAACATCAAGTAGAAAAAAGTCAATAGATGTCCTTCCTCTGCACCCCTCCCTTCTTATATTCTCTATCTCCATATGTAGGATCAGAAAATATCTGACTACATAGGAAAACTTGAAGGTTTTGTTATACTGTAATTTAATTCACTTACACAATCTATGCAGATAATCCAGTGGTTAAGATGCTGAGCTTGGAGACTGGAAGGTCGGGTTTCGATACCCGAGTGCTGCACGACAGATCTTGGGGACATGAAAGGAGTCTCATTCGGGCGTCCCCTGAGCAGTTTCTTCAAGAAAAATCTTTGCAACCCAGAGTAATTTCTGACACGACATTTATTTATTTTATCCTGTCATTTATTTTCCTCTGTATGTATGTGACACACTCCTAGCTATGCTCCTTCATCCAAATATAGTTGTACAGTCTATGATCAAAACGCAAAGCCAGGCCTAGGTAATACCTTGTCATATGACCACTAAAATGCCTTTAGAAAGTGGACTTTCAAGTTTTCAGGACTCTTCATGTGGCTGGGCATTGCTCAGCATAATGCGGAAGGAAAAGCAGGAGTCCAAAATGAGATGTGTAATTCACTGCCTTCAGTTTTTGCCTGAACTCTTGGAATGACATACTTGCAATTTTTACAAAAAATATTATCTAGTTCAGGCTGCAATTCTAGCCTTACTGGGAGGCTACCGAAAGGCCTCAAAAAGTCGCATCAGAAAAGCGGAGAGGTCTACTCTGCCAGTGGGACAATAGTGAGGCTATTAAAAGCTCTCTGGTACACTCTCTGGACATACAGTATGGCCAGCAGTGCTGAGGGAAAACCAGTATGCCAGGTAGGGGTGTGAAGAATACTTGCTGTTCCTCCTCATAGTACTTTAATTTAATTTAATTGTTCAACTTGTATGGCGCCCCACTCGCCAAGCGACTCTGGGCGACTAACAAAGAAACAAATATCACAATTACAATTACAGTACATGATATCAAAAACACTTTTTAAAAATTAATATCGCAATTACAATTACAAAATATCAAATTATCACAATAAACACTTCAATAATAAGATAAGAGAAATCTTTATTGTCATTGTCCCCTTGCGGGAACAACGAAATTTTTCAGTTGTTATATATCAACTCGAATAAGGCATAGCCCATAATTTAAAACAGCTACAGAAACACCAAATTAAGACAGTACCATGCAGTATAATATAAAAATTTAAAAAAAGATAAGATGACTTCAGAGTCCAGAGTTTCCATTTAATGCTAAAATTGTTCTGGAGAAGAAACTGTTCTTGAGACGGCTCGTTTTTACCTTCATTGTTCTATATCTCCGTCCCGATGGCAGAAGCTTGAAGAAGCAGTGGCCAGGATGCGATGGGTCTCCTACTATATCTAATGCTTTTGTGGCACCTGATGGTGTAAATTTGTTCTAAAGTGGAGAGTGGACAGCCGATAATACTCTCCGCTGTTTTAATAATTCTGTGCAACATTATCCTATCCCGATGAGTACTACTCCCATACCACACACATAAGCCATAAGTGAGCACGCTCTCAATAGTGCAGCAATAGAAGGCAAGCAGCAGCTTTTGCAGAAGATGGTTTTTCCTTAGTTCTCAAAAAATAGTCTCTGTTGCGCCTTCTTCGCAAGCCCCCTTGTGTTGGCACTCCAGGACAGATCTTCCTGTATCTCAATGCTCAGAAATCTGAACGTCGCTACCCTCTCCACACAGGTTCCATTAATCAAAAGTGGCTGGACATCGATTCTCTGCCTCCTAAAATCCACCACAAGCACCTTTGTTTTCTTTATGTTGAGGAGCAGATTATTGGTTCTACACCACTTTGTCAACCTCTCCACCTCATCTTTATAGGCCGTCTCACCCTTCTTATCAGAGATGAACCCGATCAGTCATGTCATCTGCAAATTTGATGATCATATATAAATAACTGGGATAATTGAACAATACAAAAACAACATCCGATGATGCGGTGGTGGTGGTTTTGTAGCCGCCTGAGCTGCCCAGTTCCTGCTGCTTCCCTCCAGGTCGGCTGGCCGAGGGAGCATCCGGTGGCGGAAGTGGCGGTTTTGTAGCTGCCCGAGCCACCCAGCTGCTGCTGCTTCCCTCCAGGATTCCCTTGCTCAAAGGCCAGTTGTGTCTGACTCTAGGCAGCGGAGATCATTTCCGTGTACAGCCCAAGAACCACAGATGTTTCTTTGGTCATGTGGCAGGCATGACTAGATGCCAGAGCACATGGAGTGCTATTACCTTTCCCGCCAAAGCGGTACCTGTTTATCTACTTGCAATTTCTTGCATGTGCGTTCAATTCAGGTATGACTTCACCAATGGCACTTTCTCTGTCCACCTTCAATTAACCAGTGGCACTCCCCCCCTCTCTATACAAGAATGTATAAGAGAAGAGCTTCTCTTCCCTTCTTACGCTGGCTATAGTGAAATGGTAGTGTCTACTCTGCCCCTGTCATTCCTCATGCTACAGTTGTTTCACCAGTAGATCCTTCCCATTTGGCATTTATCCACAATATGCTGGCATCCCACCAGAGGTCATTTGGGATTTGGAGCTTGGAATGTACTGTACAAATAATCATAGATATCTTACTTTGTGGTGTTTTTTTTTTTGAGTGGTCTAACTAGGCAGTGTTGCCTATCTCTTGTCAATGATGTTAGGCCGGGACTAAAACTCACCAAAGCATCCTCCGTCAAAACTCTTGGGCCAGGTGAAAGTGGAGGGCATATGTCATGGTCCACCTAGCCATTGGGTGATGTGATATTCAAATGGCTAAAAAAAACCACATATCTCAAGTCCATTTGCATGTATGGAATGTCATTGCAGAGATGTCTACCAATGTGCAGACTTCTTGCTGAATAACAACTCCAAAAGCATTGCATTTCATGGCAAATGTAGCAGGTGCCACAAATATTATCCTGAATTACTTTTAGGGTGATATTTTAGAGCAGGGGTTACCAACCTTTTCAAGCCGGGAGCCGGATCACACTCTCTCAGTCAGCTTCAAGGGCCGGACAGCCATTTTGCCCTGCCTGAACAATGGGGTGGCCATTTTGCCCCAACAGCATCAAAGGGGTAGGCATTTTGTTTCTCAAATGCCCTTGGAGGGGTGGGGGGCCACATGAAATTGTGTCGTGGGCTGGATCTGTCCCACAGGCCTTAGAATACCTCTAAAAGAGGGGTTCCCAACCTATGTGGATTTTGCAGCTTTATGCCATTTTCTTACTACTTCCAAGAGAACTCCTACAACAAATAATGAAAAAGCTAAGAAATGCAGCACTGCTAGCAAGTAACAATAACAAATTAACGTTAAGAATATCCCCACCATAATAAGCAGCAGGGCTGAATTCCTTTTATAACATAACTCCACAAGCTTTGCCAACATCACCCTTTGTAGACGCTGAACTGGAAAAGTAAGAATTTTAATTATGAGAACAAAATGTTGACGGCAAGAAATTTGGAAAGCATTTTCAAACTTTATTTACAACTGTCACAGTGACAAAAGTAGTTTGAAAAAAATGCTAGCTTTTTCCCTGAGGCTCAAAAATAATTTTACAGAAATATAGAATGTAATATACAATATAGGAGAAGTTCAACTGGAGTGCTTTGTTCTTCCACATTCAAAAGTGACAGAAATACAAGCAACGACGTTTAAAAAAAGATATGCAAATATTTAAAGACAAACAGCATCTCCACTCTTATTTTAAGCTTTAAGGATTTTTGCTTTTCTGAGTGGCTAACATTTGACAACCTCAAACCTGGGACAGGAACAAAATAATAATTGGAAAATAGAAAAATAATTTTTACAGAGGAAAAAAAAACAAATGCCAGGGTTATGTGCAGGTATAAAAACTCTTTCTACCAAATAGCAAGACAAAAACAAGTGTTCAGGATACAAGACCAAAAAACATCTGGCTCCATTGGTTTTAAAGCAACCTTAGCTAGGTAAGGATGCGAGAACATCCACCAAGACAGGTAGTACATGTGCGACAGGTTCTTGGCCGCCAAAAGAACAACAAGAACACCAGCTATATCCCTACATCATTATACTTAAAAAACAAACAAACCCAGGCAGTAGTGAAACTTCACACCCACATATAACAATGACTCACAGATGTTAAAAAGTTATTGCCATAATGTTGAAAACACAAGCAAGACAAAAGGGGGAGGGGGATACATCTTGCCGATTTGAACAAGCAAATTTTCCTAACCCCTTTACTAGCATCTTTACTACTAATGAGGTATCAAATACAAATATATACACACAAAGTTCCAATAGTTTTATTTTTTTAAAATAGTAAAATAAATGAGCCAATAAACAAGGAACCTAGGACAGACCATTTTGAATATCCTGTTAAGGCCATGATGCACATATTACATTTTTTCGTGTCTCCAGGATTCAAATGGAAACTATTGATTATTATTTTTTAATTTTCAAGAGTGGTCCTCTTGTACTATGAAGTCTCAGTGGGGACACTTATCCAAGTGGTAATATGGTGCTTTCCTTAAAAGCTACATGTTTAGCTTATCTAGACAACTGATTCTTCCTCCCAAAAGAAGATCCACAGGACAAAAGAATGGAAGGTTATTACTGGGAATTTACAACCAGAGAACCATTTATGACCACTGATACATTCCATAGATATGTTCAAAAAGCATATTTTTCTTCTCCACAATACTGCTTTGTTTCCTAGAGAAAGCCAGCTTTCTTTTATGAATTGCATATGCTATCCCACATCCAGATTGTCCCAAAAATTTGACTTAGGATCATCATATCTACTGGCCCAAACTGACTCCTACACTACAATAAGGCAAGCTCTCAATCCAACATTTGGTCATGATTGACCTGCACAACTTCGTTACCAGCAGAGCAGCTGAGACTTCACAGCAGCTTTGGTGGCAAGGAAATACATATGAGTTGTAGATGCTGCAAAAATCTGTATACTCCCCCAAAAATAATAATAATAAACATTTGCCAAGAAATAGAGAGAACCAGGCTTGGCTTGCCTTGTTACATTGTGAAAGATAGTCAAGACTATCTTACAACAGGTAACCTAGGACACTTTTGTAAAATCAGCACAAAGTTAATCAGCACTGCAAGACTGAAATGCATAAAGGGTGGCAATGGAAAGGAAAAGAGATGGTGTACAACAGGAAAGACAAGATGCTGGACTGGAAGAGAGGTTATTGATCCACTGCTCCTCTATGCAGCACAGCGGGGACTCCTGCCTCCCTTGATAATGTTGCTGGAGCACTTAAATGGCCTGTTCCCATATCTCCAAACCCTCAACACACATGCATGCATGTGCACGTGCGTGCACACACACACACACACACGGAAAGAGAAGTACTATAAAAAAGGCAAAGTTTTGAGAGATGAATAGTATTCTCATGCTTTTATAGCTAGAGGCATTTCCTTACATAAATGCAGCTGCACTCTGCAGTCATTTCTTCCACTCCGTACACTTCAGAAAAGTGTGGCTTCCTGCCCATCTAATCCTCAACCAAAGCACCCAGTAATTTCATGGCTGACCCAGAAAACCTCAACAAAATTCAACAACAATCTTCAGAAAAGCAGCCATTTTTTGCTTCCCCCCTGCCTACATTTCTTCCTCCGTTTCAGCTGGAGATTGTTCATCAAGCACTTCAGCTCTCAAGAGACAATATGGAAAAAAAATCAAAAACTAAGATCTTGCAGGTGCAAAATTGAATGTCTTTTTCAAAAAAGACTTCAGAACCATTGCTCTCTCTCTCTTCAAGATGACACATCTTAAGTAGCACAGATAACTCTCTCTCTCTCTCTCTGTGGGCCATCTATTGCTCCTTGCTCTCTTTCTTTGCTTCTTCACAACTTTCTTCCTCTTCTTCCTGGACTAGGAACTCCTCAGGAGGCCATCTTAACTCTCCACTCTCCACATCTCCATCTGTTGGTTCCACCACAATGGAAGGGAGACGGTCCTTCAGCTTACAGTAACGATCAAAATCTGAAGGGTCTGGGAAAATCTGCAATGAGAGAGGTACAGTAGTTAACATTTCCACATAATTGTTTGGCACAGCTGATATTCACATTTCCTTCTGTTTTGACTGTGAAGTAGATTATGGCATGTCCTACAGGTCACTTTTGAGCTCCATAGCCAAACAAGGCACCGAACATTGTTCTTCTTAATCCAAATAAAGCCTAATGACCATTAAATGCATAATTTTATTCCTAACAATTGAGGGTGCCAGTCTGGCCAGGTTATCCTGCTATAGTAATAGAGAAGACCATACTGCCAGTGACTCAACGCCAAGTGTCAGGCGGCTATTAACTAACCTGACAACCCTGAGGACTAATGGCTTTGGGTGCCAGAGTCCACAGGGAAGGGGTGATGGTCCCCAAGTGGATTAAATCCCACTTGAATCCATCTTGATGGAGCAGAGCAGCTTCATCACTACTGGCCTAGGGCCAAGGAGGACTTTGCATGCCAAAAGGGCTCAGGACCAGAAAGTGACATGCAGAACTGGATCAGTGCTACGGGTGTCACGCTGTGATGTGGAAGACAGATGAAAGGTTGCTGCATTATATTCTCAGGAGAGTCTTCATGGCTGATCACCATGATGATTCCCTATATTTAGATTTGGATATGGCAGAAGAAGAACAATTGGGGGTAAAAGCAAGGAACCTATCTCTCTCATTTTAGTTTAATGCATCTAGTTCAGGGGTGCCCAAACTATGGCTTGTGGGCCAGATTGCTGCTGATGTCAGAAGTGCTCCAACGTCAAAGGAAGGGCCAAAATTGGCACATTTTCGCACTGAAACACGACGAAAACACACTGAACAATTTAAAAAGGGCATGAAAATGCTCTCCCCTCGAAGGGAAGCATGGGAGGAGGGGAAAACACACAGAAACATGGTGTGATTTCATGCACCACTGTGCCTCTGTAAGGAACCACATGCCCCACACAGCTGACTGAGGGGGCATGGTCAGACCCCTGGCAGAAAAGGTTTGAGCACCCCTGATCTAGTTGAATGTTTGCCAAATCAACGATCTGTTACTGTGGTAGCCCACATTGGAAGAACAAACAAACAAACAAACAAACAAAAGCTGGTCTTGCCCACTAGTGGCAACTGGCCCTCAATAAATCACTTCCAAGGGAATGTAGCTAAAAAGAAAAGCCTAGCAAACAACTTCCCCACCTCCTTTTCAAACTGAATTGGTCTGTTTCCCAAGATCTGGCTAATTCGTGGAACAGCTGCAAACTGTATTTGAATGTCTCATGTGCTTACTATCTTCTTTTTACCCTTCGCCACCCTGAAAGCTTAACCCAAGAAAACCATCATGCAAACCATTCTTGTGGCTGGTCGTGATTCCTATTGCAAGATGCATGAAGGGCTATTGTTCATCAAGATTGTTCAGTAAAAAACATTTTCTTTCTACAATACCATCCCCATTACAATCCTTCAATATGCTTGAGGGGCGGAATTGATGTCTAACATCTGTCCTACATTATCCAAAAATATTGACATATTCTCAGAAAAAAGTATTTTCTTCTAGGAACTTCAAGCCACCCACAAGTGTTCTTCATACTATTCTACTGCATCCTTGCCATATTCAAACTAAATATAAATCCAAAACCTTTCAGCTGTACTGTAAGAAATCTGCTTCTATTTTCCCCTTGCTCAAATTAGCCCTGCCAGATGTTTAAAACAATCTGCATCATTTAAGAATATGTCATGAGCTTTCTTCATCTCAATACAAACTGCAGAAAAAGCTGATGTGATGCCCTTCTGAGGGATTGCAGACTTGTACATTTTGAGTGTGGTGATGGAAGCTGTGGAGGATGATGGATTAGGGAAAACTTTGTCCTGGCTAAGAGGAGCATAGGGCACTCAGGAAAATGCTGGATTGCAAACCCCATCATTCCCTACCATGGGTTGTAATGACAAAGCTGATGAAAATTTATTCATTTATTTCACTTGCACTGTAGTCTTCCTCAGGACTGCATTCACAGTGCCTGACAAGATTAAAAAGAGGTTTGCATTAAAATGGGTAAATAAAAGTTTAATAGGTAAAGGTTGCCCTTGCTCGAAAGCCAGTCGTATCCAACTCTAGAGCTTAGTGCTCATCTCTGTTTATAGCCAAAAAGCCAACACTGTCTGCGTTTGTAGTCATTTCCATGGACATGTTGCAGGCATGACTAGACACCCGAGTGCACGGAATGCTTTTCACATTCCAATCCAAGTGGTACCTATTATCTACTTGCAATTTCTTGCTTTCGAATTGCTCGGTTGGCAGGAGCTGGGACAGAGATGGAAGCTCACTCCATCGTGCAGAACTCAGGTCTCGAACTGCTGACCTGTCGACCTTCTAGTCATCAAGTTCAGTGTCTTAACTACTAAGCCACTGCAGTCAGAAGTTTAATACTAAAATGGAATTAAACAAAATGTTGTGTTAAATCAGAGACTGAATGCCCAAAATGCATTCCAAAACCCACTTATTTATCGCAAAGTGCCAACACAGCAACAGGAGAGGAAGGAAACACTCCCATTGGGCTGCTGAGCGTAAGGGCGAGGCAAACTCTGTGCTGGGGGGAGGACACACTCCCATTGGGCTGCTGGGTAGAGGAGTGGGGTGAACTCTGTGCTGGGGGAGGGAGGAAAGGAGAACTCCCATTGGGGTGCTGGGCAGAGAGGAGGGGCAAACTCTGTGCTGGGGTGACTGCACAGGTGCCCACAGTGGGATCTGAGTGCCATCTCTGGCGTGCAAGCCATAGATTTACCACCACTGTGTTAAATCATTATTAAGTTAAAGTCTCCCTTTTCAGAAGCTACTCAACTACCCCAAACCCACCTCTATAAAAGGGTTTCCTTTTGGTGTACAAAGGAAAATAGGGAGGTCACCAGCCAAACCTCTTTTGGAAGGAGCTCCATAGTCTGGGAGCAGCCACTGAGAAGCTTTCTTTCACATGTGTCTCAGATATGTCTCTGAGGGTGGCAGGACCAAGAGAAAAACATCCCCCAAAGACTTCAGAGCAAGGGAATATGGTTTTCACATGGACTCATAGAACTGTAGAGATGGAAAGGATCATCAAGTCCAGTCCAATGCTAATAAAAGAAAGGACCCCTGGGCCCAAAACATAAAGGGGCTTAATGGGCATAACCAGCACTTTGAATTGTGCTGAGAAAAAGACAGGTAGATACATTTTTCCTTCTCACAGCAAATACTCAGAGATGTGGATGACACGTTTGTGAAAAGACACACACTCTGTGCCTGTAGAGACTGATTCAGTGCCAGAGACAGGGTTATGTGAGGGCAGCATACACTTGCGTAGGACATACATATGCTTATATACACACATAAATATCTTGTGGGCTACTTGAATCTGTGCCTCAGTAGTAAGCCACAGATTGGTCTTGTTCCACTTCCTCACATTTATGAATAATTGGGGTGGGTAAAGTTTAGTTCTTCATGTTTCTCTAGGCAGCCATCACAAAGTGGTCAGAATCATATTGTGGGCTTACATCAGAACAGGTGTAATTGTGACTACTTCCGATTATTGAATTGCCATTTGTTTTTCTATTCATTTGAGTGGCACATGATTAGGAATGCAAGCAGTGATGCATTAATTGCAGTTTTCAATTATACTTACATCAACATAGGATACATACATACACTAGGATTTTGGCCAATAAATGGTTTTCTGGAATCACCCTAAAATGTCATGGAAACATGTGTACTAGGGTATACATAAGGCATTGAAATGCAAACCGCTCTTACTTGGACGTTCCCTCCGAAGACATTAAGAGGATATTGTGTAATTTTGGAACAGCAGTCTGGAATATTGGTCTGTTGGTTTATGTTTATTGTTTTCCTTGGATGTCATCTAGATAGGTATTTAATTGTTATTAATTTTAGTTAGTTGGTATTTCATGGAATTATGTAATGCATATACTCGAGTATAAGCCGATGTAGCTTATTTTGACCTGAAAATCCAGGAAAATAGATTGACCCAAGTATAAGCTGAGGGTGGAAAATGCAGCAACTGCTAGTGAGTTTCTATAATCAAAATAGATGAAAATATGGTAAAATTAATTAAATTGTTGTCACATTTCAATCCATCACAGTTCTGGGACCCCCGTGGTCACTGACCCGAGTATAAGCCGAGTCCCCCTTTTTGGGGCTCAAAAACTCAGTTTATACTTGAGTATATATGGTAATCTGTTTCTATTTATTTTAGGATTATTTAATGTTGTGAGCCACCCATATATATATATATATATATATATATATATATATATATATATATATATATATATATATATATATATATATATATATATATATATATATATATATATATATATATATATATATATATATATATATATATACACACACACACACACACACACACACACACACACACACACACACACACACACACACACACACACACACACACACACACATATTTGTGCCTGGCCAGCCGGGCATTTTTAAAGTGTGTGTTGGTGGTTAGGGGTGGTTTTGGGTGTGCACAACCACCACCACCCATACAATATCACTCCAACCACCAAAACACACATTAAAAATTCCTGGCAAGGCAGGGGTGTGTGTGTGTGTGTGTGTGTTTGTGTGTGTGTGAGAGAGAGAAGCAGTGTGTGTGTGTGTGTGTGTGTGTGTGTGTGTGTGTGTGTGTGTGTATTGTCCCCCCAACACACACACCCGAATGCAGGGGACCAGGCAGAGAGGGGATCCCCCTGCAGGACACCCCATTATTAAAGAGAAGAAAACAAGCGGTTTCTTCTCCTTAAAAACGGAGTGTGTGGGGGGGGAATCAATCCCCTCTCCCGGGTCTCCTGTTTCCGGGAGGGTTGGGGGGACAAAAGGGGTCTGTCCCCACAACCCTTCCAGAGCCAGGGGACCCTGCAGAGTGGGGATACCCCCTCTCAGGACACTCCGTTATTAAAGAGAAGAAACCAAGCAGTTTCTTCTCTTTAAAAACGGAGTGTTGGGAGGGAGTGGAATCGATCCCCTCTCCCTGGTCCCCTGGGTATGGGAGGGTTGGAGAGACAAAAGGGGTCTGTCCCCCCAACCCTTCCAGAGCCAGGGGACCCAGCAGAGAGGGGATCCCTCCCGCAGGATACCCCGTTATTAAAGAGAAGAAACCAAGTGGTTTCTTCTCTTTAAAAATGGAGTGTTTGGGGGGTGAGGGGTGGAATCGATCCCTCTCCCTGGGCCCCTGGGTTTGGGAGGTTTGTGGGAACAAATGGGGTCTGTCTCCCCAGCCCTCCTGAACCCCGGGGACCCAGCGGAGAGGGGGAATCCCCCCAAAAAAACATATTAAAGAGTGGAAAGCAAGCTGTTTCTTCTCTTTAACAATGGAGTTTTGGGGGTGGGGTGGATTCGATCCCCTCTCCCTGGTCCCCTGGATTTGGGAGGGTTGCGGGGACAAAAAGGATCTGTCCCCCCATCCTTCTGTACCCAGGAGACCTGGGAGAGGGGATCGATTCCACTCCCATTCCAAACACTCCATTTTTAAAGAGAAGAAACTGCTTGGTTTCTTCTCTTTAATACCGGGGTATCCTGTGTGTGTGTGTGTGGGGGGGGGGGAATCCCCTCTCTCGGCAGCACCTTTACCTGCCGGAGAGAACGAATCTCCATCACAGAGGGACTTTGCTTCTCTCTGGGTTAGCTGGGAACGGAACTTTCATTTTCAGCCAACCCAGAGAGAAGCGATTCCTTCTCTCCGGTAAGTCAGGAGGTGCTCCGGCCTCTCCTTTGTCCATGCAGGTGTCGAGGCCACGTGGCCTGCAGGGATGAAGGAGAGACCAGTGCTTCTCCCTACGCAGAAGGCCGCGCCGAGAGGGAAAGAGTTTGAGAGATCCAGCCGGAGCCGGGAAAAGGTAAGTGTGGTCGGTGGTGGTTAGGGAGGGGGGCTAGGTGGTGGGGCGGGGGGTCGGCGTGGTTACTGAGACCATGCCTCACCCACCCACCCCCTAACCCCCACCGACCACACTTACCTTTTCCCGGCTCCGGCTGGGTCTTTCACAGTCTTTCCCTCTGGCTCCTGGCGGGTTTTTTAAAAAAAAGTCAGCGCGCGTGTTCCCGGCCTCCTCTGCGCTCGCATCCCTCAGCCTGGTTGGCTGAGGGGTTGCGCAGCACAGAGGGCTCTGGGAATCATAGTTCTTTTTTTGGTCGCATTCATGCAGCGGCTGCCCCACTGGCGACCACCAAAACCCCGCAGCATTGGGAAGGCAGGGGTTACGGTGAGTGTGGAGGGCTAGGTCGGGGATGGTTGGGCCTGGTGCGCGAGCCTTTGAACAAACCCAACAGTTAAGGGGCCTTTTTATAGGTGTGTGTGTGTGTGTGTGTGTGTGTGTGTGTGTGGTGTGTGTGTAGATAGATAGATAGACAGACAGACAGACAGACAGACAGAGATTGTGTGCAAACATCTGGATAGTGCCAAGTTTGAGGAAGCTGATCTAACCGACAAGAACACAACAAATTTGCTTTCACTATGCAGTTTTTCATATGACTGCAGTGGCTCAAGTGGCTAAGATGCTGACTGGGAGGCAGAAGGTCAGCAGATCAATTCCCAAGTACTGCAGGACGGAATGAGCTCCCGTCTTTGTCCCAGCTCCTGCCAACCTAGCAGTTCGAAAGCAAGAAATTGCAAGTAGATAAATAGGGACCACTTCGATGGGAAGGTAACAGCATTCCGTGCACTCCGGTATCTAGTCATGCCTGCCACATGATCACAGAAACATCTACAGAAGCAGACAACGCTGGCTCTTTGGTTTTGAAACAGATGAGCACTAAATCCTAGAGTCGAATATGACTGGCTTTCGAGCAAGGGAAACCTTTACCTTTAAAGGAGATGGATGTCCAGACAGCATGATCTGTATATTAGAGGTCAAGCTGAACTTTCAGTACTGGCCAATGAAGGCTGCTGAATGTATTGACATTTACTAAGAGGCTCCATAGCACAACAGAAATATTCTAAGCTGATAATGTTTATAGTGACCAGCAGCGGAAGAAGCACCAGAGCAGTATACATTTACTGCCAGGTTAGGTACATTAGGTCAAACCAAAATAGCTGCTTTGAAAATAAACTGTCTGTGTCCACACATCCCCTTTTAAACTAAGGAATAAATGATTTCCTTAAATAAACATCCCACAAATGTGTTGTGCCTAACATTTTGTTAATAGCTTGGACAGTCTTATCTCCAACAGCTGCAACAGAGGTCGGGATTTTTCCACTAACTCATGCTTTTTGAAAGCTATCAAGGCTGCATTAAAATGAGATGTTGCAACTCCAGTCAAGGATTAGGGATGGCCCAATGGAAAATAAATGAAGTCACATTTCCCAGCATGTGACAGGCAGACACAAGACAAGGGAACAAAAGAAAAAGAGACTTCTTTGCACAATGGCATGTTTATTCATGAAGGAAACTGAATCCATATTACTTGCTCGCTTCCTCTTTACATAACAGGTAGCCATCCATCTTTGCTGCTTGGTTCATATCTACAGTTAACCAGGTATTGTCTCTTGGGGATAAGAAAGACTTCTTTCCAGGACAGCAGATACAAAATAAATGCCAAAGGTGAGAACTATGGTCTTTCTTGGAACACGGGGAAGAGAAACAGCATTCCTTATTGGGCCAGCTAGCTAGGGCATTCTGGAAGTGTTAGTCCAGAAAAGGTTAACTTTTCAAGTTCAAGCTCCAGAATAAGCCCCAATATGTAGAAAGCCACTTGATACTTCAGCATAGACATCAACAGGCTTTTCTTAGTTATGTCATTTCATATGCTCAATTCATACCAAAGACTTGAAACCATTCTCTCAGGTTCAATGATGAGGAGGTGGGATCTGCAAACCCTCTTATATAAAGACTTGGGTCTAAACACTTCAGTACTTTTAAGTGGTGAATATCTTAGCGGCAACATGGAAGTAGAACCCTGAATATGAAGATCATCTTTTCCTGTGCCAGCTGATCTCTCTGCCCTGCCCCCAGGCCAGTACTCGTCTGCCAGATTTGGCACTGTAAATGGAAAATGTTTGAACAACCACAAAAAGCATGTAAGCCGGTTTGTGAGTATAAACCAGAAGAGTTCTACCATAATACAAGCTGCATGCAAAGAAGAAGAAATAAACCAAGGCATGGTAATAAGGAAACCAATTCTAGCAGCAAAAGATGAAAGATAGTCATGAAGTGCGTCATTGACTTCTTCACTTCACCTAACTACTAGGACCTTCTGCAAAACAAACTGCTGCTTCTTCTTCCATGTCTAGGCCAGACATGAAACTGCCACAAGGTTACTGTTACCAGTGTATGCATGATTGTGGTTCAAAAACAACACAATCTTCAAGGAGGCTCTGTCTGTGTACCCCTACCAAGAAGCCTGTCCTGAGAATATATACAGTAATATATATTGGTTCCACAAGTTAAGACATTGTATGAATCCCGACTTTGTATGAGGCATGCAAAATCCTAGCTGCGATGCCTCATACAACGTCCAATTTTTTGCCGCCGATGCTTTGTATAACGTTGTTCCCATAGATATACATTGTAATAGCACAAACTGCAGGGCAAACTCCGTGGGGCCTCCCGGCGTCGGTGGGGTCCGTTGGAAGCAGGGAGCCGCTTTTGGGGCTGCGGAGAGGCTAGCCCCAGGTCCAGTGAGTTCTTTCTTCCCTGCCTCCTCTGGCCGGCTGCGGGTCAAACTCCGTTGGATGCGGGGAAAGAAAGAACTCGCCACACTTGGGGCTCATCTCCTGGGCGAGTTCTTTCTTCCCCACCTCCAATGGAGCTCGCCGGGCAGCCAGCTGGAGGAGGCGGGGAGGAAAGAACCCATCTCCCAGGTGAGTTCTTTCTTCACCGCCTCCAACGGAGCTTGCCGGGCAGCCGGCCGGAGGAGGCGGGGAGGAAAGAACCCATCTCCCGGGCGAGTTCTTTCTTCCCCGCCTCCAACGGAGCTCGCCAGCCAGCCGGCCAGAGGAGGTGGGGAAGAAAGAACTCGTCTCCCGCGGTAAAAACCCTAATACCTCATACAACGTCCGGCGGCGTTGTATGAGACACCTTTTCCCCTAGAATTGGGTGATGTTGTATGGATCAGACATTGTATGAAGCGGACGTTGTATGAGGTATTACTGTATAATCCAGTGGCCTTTTATCTGCCTTCCATATTGCAGCATGACACCCATAGTACAACTGATCCAGTTCCATGAGCCACTTTCTGGTCCTGAGCCCTTTTGGCACACAAAGTCCTCCTCAGACCCTGGCCAGCATGGGCCTCCATCAACAAAATGTTAGGAAACACAGACACAGTATAGCCAAACTCAGTGGAGGAAATGCCACTGGAAACCATCATTTTGGGCAAAATGAGTGGAGGAAGAACTCTGATTCCCAATGGTCATGGAGGTGGAAAAAGCCATGCCAGATGGACTGGCTGTGAAGGCACACCTTGTTAATATCCTCAAGGCTGTGGCAGACCTTTGAAATGCTGGTATTAAATCCTGCATGTCTCATTTCATAAGTGCCACAGGAGATGACTCTGTGATCATAATGTGTGGGTCACTTCATGGCAAGCTGAGATCCACCTGAAACAAATTCACGGCAATGGCATTTTTCCTGCTTCAGGAATAAAAATATGTATTCACGGATACAAGTTGCAGCCAACGACAAGCCAGGCACAACTTCCTCTAAGCATGTCAGGGTTCCAACACCAGTCCTACACACTCTTTGACCAATGAGATCATATGGAATGGGCTTCTTTTTGTCTTGCTGCTTACTTGGGATGGCAAGTACAGGGTAGCCAGAATACAGCATGGACATTTTTGTCTTGATGGGTCACAAACTGGAGGCTTGCCTAATCGACAGACTGGTTTTCAGACAGAAAGCCTCCAGGACTAGTCAAAAATACTTCACTGATTGTAAACTAGTGTGCAAAGCAATGCACTGAAAAAAGAACTTGAACGCATGGAGAATGATGATGGGGGATGACCCTGGCCAACACCCACTGCCAACGTTTCATTGTGACATCCTCACCAAAGATGTTACTGTTCAAAGAAAACAATGCATTACTTCAAACACTATAGGTTCAAGCAACAGCTTGAGTTGCAGTTGTCATTTAGCCTGTCTTGAAATCTCATTCAAAAGCACTGCATGCAGTACACTAGTTTTTCAGAACAATTTGACTTCAAGAATGAAACACTCATCATCTCCAAAGTGGACTTCCCATTTGAGCAGTCTATCAGATAAACCTTGAAGCATTAAGGGAGGACAAAAAATCCATCCTTTAACTTTCATCATAGACAACTACCATTGCTCTCCTCAAACTGGAAAGGCTAAAAGTCCATTCTTGGACTTCAATTCCCAGAAACCCAAGTCAGCACTCCTGCTGATCAGGTCTTCTGGGAACTGAAGTTCAAGAACACCTGGAGTGCCAAGGTTCACCATCATTGGACTAGGTGGTTCACAAGTTAATTAGTATTTTGCCCCCAACAAGCTGGGTACAGTAGATCCTCACATAACGACGTTACTTGGTTCCCCAAGTAGCGTTGTTAGGTGATTTCTGTTGTTATGTGGGTTTCTATGGAGTTTCCTGCATGTTTTTAGCATCGTTGTCCGGTTATTTTAGCATTATTGTCCAGACAATGACACTAAAAATGTTGTTATGCGGGGGAACACGTGGTGCATAATAATTTTTGTTAAGCGAAAATGATGTTACCCGAACGCGTTGTTATGTGAGGGTTGACTGTACTCATTTTACCAACTTCAAAAGGTGAAAGACTGAGTCAATCTTGAGCCATGTCAGGATCAAGCTCACATTGTGACTACAGTACAACAGTTTAACCACTGTACCACCAGGGCTCAACACTGCAGGAGAGAGGGATCATGATTGGTTGGACTCCATAGAGCAACCTATGGCCCGTGGGCTAGACCAAGCCCATGACACTATTTCATGTGGCCCGCCACCACCATCCCTGCCACTAGAAGTGGTTGCATTTATGATAGTTGCGAAATGCACCAGTGTATGTGTAAACACTGCTGTAAACGCACTTGTGGCTGTCGTAAACATGTTTACGACAGCAGTGAACACATTGTACAGCAACAATTATGGCAAGAGGAACCACGTGACTGGCCTGCTCAGACTGCGGCACAAAAGGGTTGGGAACTCCTGTCATAGACCATGGCAAAATTGTCAAATTCCCAGAAGGAATTTGGGTGAATATATATTTCTTTTTTTAAAAAAAATGCTGTAGGAGTCAATACAGTAGGAGACCACATTTTGCCCAGTACTATGTATTTTAAAAGAAACACTATTTTAGGCTACAATTACAGCCACAACAGCAAGTTCAGCTGTTGTAGTGATAATGAAAGCCAGAGAGATTTGGGTTACCAGTATGGTGCCTGATCTATGATGCTCCTCTTTAATTAGGCCTTCTTGTTCTTCCAACGTGCTATTTTGCTTTGCTTGAAATCTGCAGCACAATTTCCTAAAGAAGTAGTCTAAGCATTACCGCCACATGCATTAACAGCTACGATACTAGTGCTTACACAAAGAGCCTTAGCAAGCATGCCCAAACAATGTAAAATTGGGGAAACGCTGCCTGTCTTGTTTTTACAGAAGAGGGAAACTGATGATTATGGGTGTGCTTTGCTGTGTCAGCCCTAAACAAACAGGAACTACTGCTTTAATGTATTCACACATTTGCAATGTAACAAACTAAGAAAGCAAGACTTTAACTTCTATTTGAGTGGGCAGGACAGAGGCAATGGCTTTCAAATTTATGAACAAAGAACTCAACATGAACCTCAAAATAAGAAAGGAATCGAATGCAGTTTTGAGCTTGGCCTCTGACTTAAATATCCAAAGCTCTAACACTGCCTTAGGAAACACATATTATTAATGAGTTAGTAACATAATCTGAAGTTTGGCAATACCATGACGAGCACAAAAAAGTATACATTTTCAATGTTTATAGAATTCTGCATTAGGCAAAGATGGCACAAACACTGAGGTAAAGACAAATAGTTCAAAAATTGAACCAGATTTAAAATTCATGGCTTACAAAGCCAGACCTGGCAACCAAGCAAAATGGACCTTAGATTCTATACCAGTATAGCCTGGCAGTTCTTTACCTACCAATTGCCTGAAGTGCCATCAACTGCACAGGCCCTTTTTTTGAGGTCTGCAAGCAGAAATATGTAAAGCAGGTCTTTGTGTTAGAAAAAATGGTGTCACGCTACCCTTCAAAATCAACTGCAGCAAAAAACTGATAGTCATAGCCAGTGGGTTAGAGCAGAATGGATCTATGTGAAGGCTCCACCTCCTCCAGAGAACTTTACTCCTAAAATCATGTTCTCAATCAATCATCAGCAGATAAACAGAATCTGAGAACTTAAGCGCCATACTTGTTGGCACTCAACCCAGTACTCATCAGCTCTTGATGTTAGAATGCAGGCAGCTTGTGAATGGAAGAGTCGCCATTCCACTCCACAACCTTAGGATGAGGAACCTGCTCCCTATTAGCTGAGACTCAGGATACAAATTAGTAATCTAAAAAGACACATCAAAGGCTAGGTATAGAGCAGCTGTTAGGAAAAGATAAGAATAGGCTCTCATTTATCTTCATGTGACTTTGTCCACAATGCTCAAACCATTTATTCTTACCCAATTTATTGGGATTTTCTTTTCTTTATTTGATCCCAGAGTATAAAGAAAGATGCAGATAGATACATGTCTGCTGTCTTTCAAAAGCTGGCTTTCCCCAGCGCCACGGCTTTTATTTTATGTTTGTCATTCATACACAGCTGTATATTCCAATCTTCAGCCCCAAAGGAGACAACAATTATACTAATTAAAAACCAGCCAAGCACAACAAAAGAGATCATCATGAAAACCGAACGATGAGGCTAAAAAGAAATCAAAATCAGACCGCTGTGAAGCAAGAGAACTACTTGGAGAGTGATGGAGGCAGGAAAAGACTGCCTCAGAAGCACTCCTGTTGGATTGTCTCATTCCTATCTGCAGGACCATCTACCACCAGCTGTCCTATAGATTCATGTATTGGCAAAGTGAAAACCCTGGTTTGAGCAGCTCCACCAGATCATATAGTAGCACACAAAAGTCAAGTCTTAGGTACCAACTTTGCTCCAACTTGGAAGATGAGTGAACATTAAGGTAATGGAACTTCCACTAACATAGTACATTGATTGGATAAAAGCCACACATGTGTATAAGTTTCACATCTGGCCTAGACATGGAAGAAGTAGTGAGCCACATGCAACCTGTGGGCAACACACTATGAACACTCTATAAACACATTATTTGGACCAAAATGACCTATTTTCACTCCTGGAGGCATCAAGGAATGAATTTCCGCCTTAGGGGCCTTGGAAGGGTCTACAAGAGCTCTCCTGGCCCTCCCCAAAAAAGGCACGAGAGTATCCACCTCCTGTTTGATTTTTTTGTTTTAATGTCCATTTCTGGCTCTGGTGCTACTAGGTCTGACAGCAGGGATTTGGCCTCCAAGTTGGCTGAGATTGTCTATCTTTGGTACACACCTACAAACACCCCTAATTTTTAAGGTACTTGGAAAAGTCTAGACAAATAACGTATTTTGCCTAGTGCCAAAAAGGCATCCGAATCAACATTAGACGAGCCTCTATGGACTAATACTAACAATGGTCGGAGTACTAAGGCCATTGTAATCATTATCCACAGACCATGTTATCCAATGCAATCATAGCTCCAAACTTCCAGTAGAATGGATGGTTCATATCTGGGCTACTTCCTGTTTTACCCTTACTATGCTTAGCAATATGAACATCTGAAACAACCAATGAATATACATGTTTTTCCTTTCCACAAGTGGTATAGCCTCTACCCTTATCCTCAATCTAGCACAGGAGTTCTCAACCTTTTAACGACAGGGCCGGGTCATGCTCCCTCAGACAGCTTCGGGGGCCGGACAGCCATTTTGCCCTTCCTCCACCACATGGTACTTCCAGGTGTGGTGGAGGCAGTGGGGAGGGGGCACATGAAATGGTGCCACAGGTTGATTTAATTTAATTTTTTAAAAAATTATTCCGCCCACTCAGGCGAACCCGACTCAGGGTGGCGTACAACAATTAGAAACATATAATAACAGATTTAAAAATCCCAAGTCACCCACCCACCTACTCACCCTACTACCCCTACCCCATTTAAAAATAATAAAAGTAAATCGGAGGGAGATAAGCCAACAGGCTGGGGCTGTATTCCCATTAAGGCCCCACACCTGCCCTGCCAGCCAGGTTTTCAGACCTTTCCTGAAGGGAAGCAATTCTGTCTGTAACTTCAATAATGTTGGCAGGAGGTTCCAGAGGGCTGGTGTGGACACGGAGAAGGCCCTTCTTCGTGTGCCAGAGAGGCAAGCCCCTCTAGCTGAAGGCACAACTAGGGAGCCCCTCCGGTCTGCTCTAGTTGGACGGGCAAACATTCTTGTGATGATGCGGTCTCTCAGGTATCCTGGCCCACTGCCATATAGGGCTTTAAAGGTCAAAACCAGCACCTTGAATTGCACCTGGAAGCAAACTGGCAACCAGTGCAGCTCCCAGAGTAGTGGGGAGGCACGGGCATAATGACCACACCCCATCACCACCCGGGCAGCTGCATTCTGAACCAGCTGTAGCCTCCGAATGGACATCAAGGGGAGCCCCATGTAGAGAGCATTACAGTAATCTAGTCTGGAGGTGACCAGAGCATGAGTGACCGTGAGCAAGGAGTCCAGGTCCAGGAGCAGGCGCAAACGACGGATTACTCAAAGTTGAGCAAAAGCCCTCCTGGCCACGGCCGCCACCTGCTCTTCTATCAGCAGCCGCGAGTCCAGGAGGACCCCCAAGTTGCGCACTGGGTCTGTCTGGGGCAAAACTGCCCTGTCCAAGACCAGAGGAGGTAGCTCCCTGGATAACCCCGGACCCCTGATCCAAAGCTACTCAGTCTTGCCAGGATTCAGCTGAAGCCCATTGTCCCCCATCCAGACGCCAATGGCCTCCAGGCATCCAGACAGGACTTTGACCGCATCACTGGGATCACCACAGGCCGAGATGTACAACTGAGTGTCATCCACATACTGGTGGTACTGCACCCCATGGGAACGGATGATCTCACCCAGCAGCTTCATGTAGATGTTAAATAGGAGAGGAGAGAGCACCGAGCCCTGCGGCACCCATTTGAGGGGCCTAAGACTGGATCTCTCATTCTCCAACCACACCGACTGGGTACGGCCCTCAAGAAAAGAGGAAAACCAGGACAACACAGTGCCCTGGGTCCCCAATCCTTTGAGCAACTCCAGAAGGATAGCATGGTGGGCAGTAATAAAGGCCGTTGAGAGGTCAAGGAGAACAAGGACAGTCAGATGACCACCACCCCACTCCTGCCAGAGATCATCCATCAGTGCGACCAATGCCATCTCCGTACCATGTCTGGGCTTGAATCCTGATTGAAAGGGGTCCAGATAATCCGCTTCCTCCAGAGCACCTTGCATGATTTAGCAGTGCAGGAAACACCCACTCCCACAAAGACAGATTTATTATTGCCCCGACCCAGCCTCCTGACACCACCATGGAGACTTTCACCAACCAGGTGGTACAGGGGTCCAAAGGACATGTAGTGGCCCACACTGCTGCAAGGAACCTGTCCACTTCATCAGGGACAACTGAATCAAACCGATCCCAGATCACACAACAAGACTGTGCTCCAGCTTCCCCCCCACCAACCCGGAAACTCACTGCCCACACCGGGGTTAAGCCCCAAGCGAATCTGATCGATTTTCTCCACCAAATGGTCAGCGAAATCCGCAGATGAACCCTGCCAAGGAGGGACCTGATCACCAGAAACAGGGTGGCTGGGCGATTATCAGCAGAGGAAATAAGAGTGGTGAAGTATTGTCACTTCACTACCCCCATCGCCACTAGGTAGACCCTAATAGAGTCTCTAGCTAGTGTCCAATCGGACTCGCTCTGGGTTTTCACCCAGCGGTGCTCTAGGGCATCTCTTGGCCCGTTTGAGCTCCCACAGTTCATCCGTAAACCATGGAGATGACCTAGCCCCACGGGTTCAGAGAGGCTGCAGTGGCATGGTTTCATCGAAGGCCACTGTTGTCATCCTGATCCACAGGTCGACAAGCGCCTCAGGTGAATCGTAAAGCTGATCCAGAGGAAAATCCCCCAGTTCCTACTGGAATCCAAACAGAACCATTAGTTGCGGGGGCGGGCCAATTTAATAAACCCTGCCTCCCTACAGTGAAACGTTACCCCCAGAAAGTCCAGAGTCACCAGATAGTGATCTGACTATGGCACAAGTACTATGTCTAAATTCTGTAATCTCAGATCACTCTGCCACCGATCCGACAAGAAAACTAAATCCGGTGTGTGGCCACTGCACCTGGTCAGACCCTGAATTACCTGAGTCGGGCCCATGGCTGCCATGGAAGCCATGAACTCCCGTGCAACCTCGGTGCCAGTGTCCAGCGAAGGCAAATTGAAGTCCCCCAGAACCATTAGCCTAGGGAACTCCAACGCCAATGTTGAGACGGCCTGGAGCTCAGGCAGGGAGTCCCTTACCCTGCAAGGGGGCAGGTACAGGAGTAAGACTCCCAAATGACCCATAGGGCCCAACCGCAAGAGCAGAGCCTCACGACCTGGAACTTGCAGGGCAGTGGCCCTGGCGACTCCCATAGACTCTCTGACTAGACTGGCCACAATCCCTGACCTAGCATAATAGGAGGGACCACAATTTAAGAACTCACAGTCTATGGCTTTTAATGCAGAACCCTAATCCAACCAAATAGCCACAAGTCATCAGGAGACAGCAGATCAATAAATGTTACTTGGTTCCTCTTTCACTATTACCATGAAAAAGTTGTTCTTGTAGCCTTAAATCAGGCATAGAAAGAACATAAATCAGGATCTGTTAGCAGTTTTCTATTTGATTTGCCGGACATGATCAAGAATCTCAATCTCTTAATTATTTAACAGTAACAATCCCTTTAGCTGACTTATACTGACAAAATCCCTCACCTGTTGCAAATCAGAAGTAGATTTATGTATGTATGAGCATGCCCGTCTCATAATAGAGTACATTACTGAGTTTCACTAGCTAAGAGTCTGTAATATGTTGTGTTTTTCTCCAATGGGTGGACGTCCTCATTTTAGGACAAGCAAAATATATCCTGAAAACCTGTAGCTTGCCCTGCCTAAGACAGATGCTAGCAAGCACTACAAAGCCAGACACATTAAATGCTATTTAGTTTCATCTCTGCTAGCAATTATTCAGCTTTTCCTTTCACAGGCAGCCAAGTAACCCTGCAAAATGATGAAATCTGGCCTTGGGTTAAAACCAGGAAGTTGTCAAAAACCCTTGAGTAAATGCTCTGATATGGATATAGAGATTTACTTCCTAAATTTGGGGCCCCAGATGGTCACCTACATGATCCAGTCATGACTTCACAACATTCATGTGGTCCTCAGGGGTGCAGAGTGCATTAACGAATGCAAAAGTGGGATCTATCACAAGCCAGAAGCATACTAAGTGAGCCATTTCATTGCCAAACTCTGCAAACCATTAATGGACAGACTATGAAGAAAGCTGGCCACAAAACAGTGTAAAATTAAACAAAATATTTTGGCCCACTAACTGAAAAATCTTGAACATCTGTCAGTATTGGACCTAAGTGTACTGACCTTTCTTCATATTGAGGGTGAAAACATATACAGTGGTACCTCATACAACATTTTTAATCCATTCCACAGGGCTCGTTGTTGTATGAAACAATTGCTATACGATACATGCATTGTATAGCGATTTTCCGTATGGAATGCATCGTACAACAATTATTATTTTTGCAAAGTGGTTTTTCCCATTGAAAAATTGTTGTTCACATTTTTCCATAGGGAAAATTGTTATGTGGAACACCCTTTCCCCAAAAAACCTAATTGTTATGCGATTTTGTTGCCATACGGGGCGATTTTTGTATGAGATTCCACTGTACTTTGTAAAGGTTAATTAGTCCAATTCACATCAAATGTGAAACAGTCAGGACTATTAAATCTTAATTCAGGACTGAAAAGCCATGCAGATTTTGAGCACTGATGTAATGTTTACTCATTTAAATTCTTCTATGGGGAGCCATTCCAACGTCCTGCCAAGTAGGAAAATATTATGGCAAAATCTGCCCAATGTAGTGCAGTTCACTCTAGCTACTGTTTGATTAAAATACATTTTCTAGGTCAAGTGTTGGGGAAGGAAAGACCTGAAAGGGACATAGCTTCCTTCTCTCTTTAAACACAAATGAAGGGGAAAAAACCCTTGTGGAAAGCCAAAGCCACTTTGAGGGTTAAACGGCAAAACAAAAGCATATAGACTCCAGAAAAACAAGAACTCGCTTTAATCACAAAAGGACAAGGGATACGATTAGCTGAACCATCCTACCCTAAGCAAAGTTACAGAAATAGGTTGTATGTATAACAATGAGACATCTGCAAGAACAGACCAAAGTTTGCCCAGCATTCTGTTACATGATAGCCAACCAGGTGTTTCCAGAAAGACCAGAAGCAAGGCATGGGTTCAGTAGTGACCTTCTGCCCAGCCCTTGGGTGTAAATATAAAACCATACTGCATCTATACAACCATTGTTGTTGTTGTTGTTGTTGTTGTTCAGTCGCACAGTCGATTCCGACCCTTTGCGACCCCATGGACCATCACTCTCCAGGCACCTCTGTCCTCCACCATCCCCCTCAGTCCTCCCAGTTCTGTGCCCACTGTGTCTACAACACCATCTATCCATCTCATCCTTGGCCTCCCCCTTCTTCTTTTGCCCTCCACCTTTCCCAACATCACGGCCTTCTCAAGTGAATCCTCCCTTCTCATTTGATGCCCAAAGTACTTTAGCCTCATCTTTACTATTTGACCTTCCAATGAGCAGTCAGTGTTGATTTCCTCCAAGATTGACCTATTTGTTCTCCTCGCTGTCCAGGGTACCCTCAAAACTCTTCTCCAGCACCACATTTCAAAGGCGTCTATTCTTCTGCGTTCAGCTTTCCTAATTGTCCAGCTCTCACATCCATACATTACTACTGGGAATACCATTGCTTCGACTATTCTAATTTTTGTTTTCAAGGTGATGTCTCTGCTTTTCACTATGTTCCCCAGGTTTCTCATGGCTTGTCTCCCAAGAATCAGTCGCCTTTTTATTTCATGGCTGCAATCCCCATCTGCAGTGATCTTAGATCCTAAGAACGTAAAATCTGTCACTGCTTCTACTTCTTCCCCGTCTATTTTCCAGGAACTGATCGGAACTGTTGCCATTATCTTGGTTTTCTTGATATTGAGTCTCAAGCCCGCTTTTGCACTCTCTTCCTTCAAACCGATCAAGAGATTCTTTAGGTCTTCCTCACTTTCTGCTATTAGGGTGGTGTCGTCTGCATATCTCAGATTGTTGATGTTTCTCCCAGCAATTTTGATCCCATATTGTGATTCCTCCATCCCTGCGTTGCGCATGATGTGCTCTGTGTATAAGTTGAATAAGCAGGGTGACAAAATGCAGCCTTGTCTTACTCCTTTTCCTATTCCAAACCACTCTGTCATTCCGTGTTCTGTCCTAACTGTTGCTTCTTGGTTCCTGTACAGATTTCTCAGGAGGCATATGAGATGCTCTGGTATTCCCATCTCTTTAATCACTTGCCACATCTTGTTGTGATCCACACAATCAAATGCCTTAGTGTAGTCAATAAAGCAAAAGTATACTTGTTTCTGGTATTCCTTTGTTTTCTCCATGATCCAACGTATGTTGGCAATGTGGTCTCTAGTCCCCCTGCCTCTTCTGAAACCAGCCTGCACCTCTGGTAATTCTCTTTCCACATGCTGCTGAAGTCTATCCTGTATTATCTTGAGCATCACCTTGCTGGCGTGTGGGATGAGCGCAATTGTTCGATAATTTGAGCATTCTTTGGCATTGCCCTTTTTTGGGATTGGAACATATACTGATCTTTTCCAGTCCTGTGGCCACTGTTTTGTTTTCCAAATCTGCTGGCATATTGAATGCAGTAATTTGATGCCATCATCTTTTAGAGCTTTGAAAAATTCAACTGGGATACCATCATCTCCACTAGCTTTGTTGTTTGCAGTGCTCTTTAGGGCCTTTCTGACTTCACTCTCCAGGATGTCTGGCTCAGGTTCAAATTCTTCATCATTGTGACTATCAGGAGTGTTGAGTTCCTTTTTGTAGAGTTCCTCTGTGTACTCTTTCCATCTTTTCTTAATCTCTTCTGCATCAGCTAGCTCCTTTCCGTCTTTGTCCCTTATCATGTTCATTTTTGCTTTAAATGTTCCCTTGATTTCCTGGACTTTTTTGAAAAGGTCTCTGGTTCTGCCTCTTTTGTTGTTTTCCTCCATTTCTCTGCACTGTTCTTTTAGGTAGTTTTCCTTATCTCTCCTTGCTTTTCTTTGAAATTCTGTGTTCAAAAGATTGTATTTTTTCCTTTCTCCTTTGACTTTTGCATTCCTTCTTTCCTCTGCTATTTTAAGAGCCTCATCAGACAACCACTTTGCTTTCTTGCTCTTCTTTTCTTTTGGTATGGTTTTCTTTGCTGCTTCCTGCATGATGTCCCTCATCTCTGTCCATAATTCTTCTGGCACTCTCTCTATTGAGTCTAAGCCATTGAATCTGTTCATCACCTCCACCGTGTATTCTTTAGGGATGCTATCTAGGTGATATCTGTCTGGTCTCTTTGTTTTCCCTATTTTCTTTAGTCTAAGCCTGAATTTTGCAATCAGTAGGTTGTGATCTGAGCCACAGTCTGCTCCAGGTCTTGTTTTTGCTGACTGTATGGAGGTTCTCCATCTTTGACTGCAGAGTATGTAATCAATCTGGTTTCGGTGTTGGCCATCTGGTGATGTCCATGTGTAAAGTCGCCTCTTGTGTTGCTGGAAGAGGGTGTTTGCTATGACCAGTGCGTTCTCTTGGCAGAACTCTATCAATCTTTGCCCTGCTTCATTCTGTGTTCCAAGACCGAACTTGCCTGTTATTCCCTCCACTTTTTGATTGCCTACTTTGGCATTCCAGTCTCCTAAAATAATTTGGACATCATTTCTTGGTGTTTGTTCTATGAGGTGTTGTAAGTCCTCATAAAACTGGTCCACTGTGGCTTCATCTGCACCCGTGGTTGGTGCGTATATTTGGATCACAGTAACATTGAAGGGTTTGCCCTGAAATCTTACTGACATCATTCTGTCATTTTTGAGGTTGTATCCCATTACTGCTCTTCTCACTCTTTTATTGACAATTATGGCTACTCCATGTCTTCTAAGGTTTTCTTGTCCACAGTAGTAGATGTGATGGTTTCCAGAGCTGAATTCGCCCATCCCTGTCCATTTGAGCTCACTGATGCCCAAGATGTCAATGCTTATTCTTTCCATCTCATTTTTTACCACTTCTAGTTTACCTTGGTTCATTGATCTCACATTCCATGTCCCTATGCAGTATTGTTCCTTACAACATTGCATTCCTCCTCCCTCCTTCCTGTCCCTCCCCTTCCTCCACTCTGTGGTGTTAAGCATCCTGTATCACCTAGCCTGCCCTTTTGTTTTGCCTTTTGTTTTGGTCCATAGGGTTCTCTTGGCAAGATTTATGGCGTGGTTGCCGGTGTCTGCGCCATTTTTCTTTCCTCATACATTTTATCACAGTTTTTAAAAATTTAAAAAATTTAAGACAACATATTATCCTGCATATTATCACACTTTAAAACACAGTCTCTATGTTAATTGCTATATTAAGTCAGTGTAAAGTCTCTATGTCAGTTGCTATATTAATTCAGCTACATTTTTCACATCAGCTACTTATCCTTATACAACCATACTATCCTGTATTAATTTTCTGTAATAAGCCTCTCCAACGGAACATCTGCCATAGTAGTAATAATCTAGAAATGAGTCCCACTAAAATTAATGGATCTTGCTTATCAAAAGAACCAGGCCATTGATCTAGCTGTTCTGCCTAATAAAAAATGGCAAGCCTAGGCTGAATTTTTAAAATATTAGGAGAAGGTAGGTCAGCTAGTTGAAGGGTCATCATCTGATTCCAGCCAATTAACAGGGTTCCATGTGATGCATGGTATCAGCTTACCTGGTAAGACAGGCCATCTTTGCGGGGACTTAAACCAATCTCATCCATAGAGGGCGCACTCATAACCTCAGTCATCTCAGCTGATCTCAAATAATCAGGGCTGGGAAGAAAAGCAAAAAGGGATTCAGCTGTTAAAAAAATCCCATTAACAAGCTAAGACCATCACAGAGCAAACTAAAATGTTATTAGACAACATAATATATTATTCTTAAACATTCAAATATCAATCTGGATGCTAATTCCTTTCAACATAGGCTCTGCCAATCCATCAAATGGCCTGTAGCTTCTGTTTTTATTTCGGGAAACAAAAAACTCTTAAAGGAACTAAGAAACCTTAAGATCAACTATCACCTTGCCCTAAGCAGGATCCTCCACACATAAAATAGATTTATACCTTATGTCCAGCTACGAGGAATCTAAAATAATTTTGTCCAACCTGGAAATAGCTGAGAGTGCATTGGAATTACCCTTCCCATCATTTCTCAGCTTGGAAAATGGAAGGGATGGATGGTAATTGTAGTCCAGATACTGCTAGATTTGGGTGAGCTTGTTTTAAAAGATGTGACCATGCTCTACCCCAAAGAAACATACATGCTTCTTTAAGACATTAAATTATAGTCCCTGAACAAGTCTATCTTCACTGAATTCAAGTTATTCATTCTGTAATTTTCATGTAAAGAATTTCAATGCTGGAAATAAAGTTTCAATGGTTTACAGTCATTGTTTCCAGCATCATTGTGAAAGTAAAAATAGATTTGCATACATATCCTGTAACTTCTGTATTTTAGGGTCTGTTAATACAATCTCAACTTTTAGGCACAGAAATCTGAAAGTTGCTTCCATTCAAGGATTTCTGCTACTGCATGGTTGCATGATTCTACTGTAGAGAACAAATTGTACGCAATATGCGTATGCTCCAAATTAATATTATACATTCATTAATCAGAACAGATCAGGACAATGTATCCTAGGAAATAAAAGGCACAAGTACATCATTTATGTGACCAAAGTACATGGGCTACCCAATACCCATTGCACAAGTGGTTAGACAGTTTCTCAGCTTGCGCAAGGTGACATTGCTAGATATCTCCTTGCACAAGTATGGAAATTGACCAACTCTTGTCCCATGAACAGAAGTTATAAAAAGACTTGGTCCCCATATATGTCCTCCATGTTATATATTCACACAACAGTGTTCATAAATTGTTCTAAAGGAATAAAGTGATCTAAGCTGAAACAACATACTGTACACTCCCGTGCCTAGACTACATCATAATATATTTACTACTATATCCCAATTGCATGTCACAGCTGAGAATAAACTCTACTAGATTAACATGTTTTCACAAATTCCAGGACAAAACAGGTTAAGCAGTGTAGGAGATTCATTCCACTTCTCTAATCTTTGTCCCTAAATTTCACAAACTCTCAGTGTATTTGAAACAGTTACCCTCCTTGCATTCCCCCTCCTCTGCAAATACCCTCCATATTTGGTCCTTATCTTTACAACAAGAATAGGAGGAAGTGAAGCTGGACTTTGCACGGAAAGATGTTTTGGTGGTGAACAGGGGTGAACAGGCAAACAGTTGTTTGGAGCTCCCTGCTGGCAGAGACGTGAGCCATCTGCCACAGGTAGCAGCAGATGAGAGGCAGCAATGAACTCAACTGCATCCCTCCCCAACTACTCTCCTCCTGCCATCTGTTGTGGAGGGTGTTATCCTCATGCCAGAATTGTAAAATTCAACCACAAACCTGATCACCTGCAGATTATAATCTTCACTGCAGGTACAGAATCCGTCTTATTGGCTGGTCTGTTGATTACTACTGTACCAATGAGGATTTAAGTTTGGCCAAAAACAAAGTCGAGAAGGTGGCTTCCTTTTGGCAGTTAGTTTGATCTGGACACAGAAGAACTGCAGGTAGCCAAATGACTTGGGCCATTCCTGCTGGCTGAGTTATTCAAAGCTATCCAGACTTCCCTTAACTCCAGCCTGCTTCAGTTTGTGCACAAGAACTAATAGCAGGCAAACAGCTTCCTCCGCTTCCAAATTCAGCCAAACAGAGATAAAAAATTGGGGCTTAACAGAGTATCAGCTAGCTAAGCACCTGTAGACTCAAGTGGGTCTCTGTCCCACAGGCAGACTACCAAGATGCAACCCAGACTGTGTTTACTGGCAAGCAAAGGTGGGGTTTATGGCTCTGAGACAGCATGCTAGGGGAGAAACCCCCACCCACCCAAAAAAAAAGGCTAGACACAGAAGATTCCAATTAGCCCAGCTCACAGGTCTACAGAGCAGGGTTTGTTTCACAGCTATTCCTCCGACACTGTCTTTTTGAAATTGCACAGGTATTTCCTACTGCCTCTGCAACAATGGAAATTGTTCCTTCACTGTTGCCAAGGAGGACCTATTTTTCTGATGTGGTTTATTAAGAAGAAAAGCCTCCAATATTCAATGTATGTACATGTCTCCCTGAGAGTGGGCTGCTTGTGTTCTCCAGAAGACAGGGACACTGAAAGCATCTCCACAAAGGCTGGCCAGACTATCTTGAAAGACACCCCAAGAAGACAGTTGTTCAACTTTATGGCAGCCTGTGCCTTGTCCGAAGATGCTGTAATTAACTCTGCAGAACCATGCAAGGGAAGACAAAGAGCACATCCCAGTTGTCCCTGGTCCAAAGGCACATCTCTTGAGAGTCAAGCCCTTCACAATGGACTAAGCCAGGATTGACGGGAAGCCACAGGTCTTTCACTCTTCCCCCAGTTTTCAAGCTCTGGGCAAGAGATACTTCTGAAAATATACAGCAGGGGTGCTCAAACTATGGCCCATGGACCAGATCTGGCCCCTGACACCAATTTTTCTGGCCCACACCACCCTTGTCACTCCTGGAAACAGAAGTAAAATGGGCGCATTTTACTTCCGCTTCCTGGAGCTATGAGGGTGGTGTGGGCCAGATGAATTATTATTATTATTATAGGTTTATTTCTATACCGCCTTTCTTACCCAGAGAGCAACTCAAGGCAGTTCACAACAGTAAAGTATACAATAAAACAAAATACAACATACAGCAATACAAACAATATAAATGCAATAAATACAGGGGAAGATACAAATCAGGGGAAGATATAAATCACAACAATATTCATAAAAAATACAGCAGAACCACACACAGAGCCTGGGCTAATGACACATATGGAGTCAGGGTCCAGATCTGGCGTCAGGGTCCAGATCTGGCCCATGGGCCACATTTTGGACACCCCTGGTTTAAGCAGAGAAAATAGCAGCCTAAAATCTAGCTCATCCTGTTGCAAAACAGACTGCAAGGTGCGTTTTACTTCTGCTTCCAGTGGGAGGAACCATGTGACTGGCCCGTGGGCCAAAAATGTTGGGCACCCCTGATATACAGCGTGCCTTTGCTGCACAGTTCAGCTCCCTCACCTGGAATCAACCATCTGAATGACGTCAAATCTTTAGCAATTCACCTCTGACACTATCCGCCCCTTTCTTCCCCCTCTCTCTCCCCCACTCCCCACCCCACCCCCATTCTGGTCCAGGCTGAGACTTCCCACAGAGAAGAGTGACAGGAGCAGCAGTTGTTCCTGCCACCCGGCTCCCTGGCCGCCTTTGTTGCGGATCTCAAAAAGCAGCAGCTGCCCAGCAGCCAACTTCCTCCCGCGATTCAATGTCTTCTGGGCTGCAAAAAAGTCCAACCCTCCTCCTTCTGCCTGTGGTGGACAGAAGCCCCAGGAGAGAAAGGTGCCCAGAGATGATGGTGGTGGTGGGGTGTGTATTATGTTGCTGTTGTTTATTTCATTGTTTCTACATCGCCTAGAGTGGGAAATACCTCAGATGAGTGGTTTAAAAATGGAATACACACACACACACACACACACACACACACACACACACACACACACATATAGACAAGCCGTTTACTTCTTTCCTGCCTCGCCCCTGCCCCTCAGAGGATGCACTTCTCCCCCAACCGAGGGCATGCGAGGGGGGGGGGTTCTGGAGGAAGGCAACGCTCCGGGATGCTGTGTAGAAACCAACCCCCTTATGTGGGGGGGGAGGGGGGCGACACTCTGGGATCCTGTCTAGAAACCAACCCCCCTTTAGTGTGTGTGTGTGTGTGTGTGCGCGCGCGCGTGTGTGCGTGTCGACGCTCCGGGATGCTGTGTAGAAACCAACCCCCTTGAGAGTGTGTGAGTGAGTCTTTGCTGCCGCCGCCGGCCGGTTGCAGCCCAGCCCAGCCCCCCACCCCCGCCGTCCTGAGAGCCCGCGCCTCCTCTCGCCACCTCAGGCGGGGTGAAGTGGAGGACAAACGCGGCGGGATGAAGAGCGCCCTGCGTGCGGCGACTGCTACGGCAACGGCACCCAGGCTTGGCGGCGGGCCGCGTCTCGTCTTGCTCCTCTTTCCTCCAGACGGTCAGCCGGGGACCGCCGGGCGCCGGGGCCGACCCCCCCCCCCCCGCCCGCCCGCTCCCTTTGTTTCCTGGCTCTGGCCCGCTGCCCTCCCGGGGGCCGCGCCGGTGTTCCTCGCCTTCGGTCGCTCCGATTGGGACCGCTTTCACCCTCACGCGTGCAAAATCCGCAATAGGGATGAAGGGAGCCCCCGAGAAAGGGGTGTGTGTGCCGCAGTACTCACCAGTGAATGGGGAAGAACACAGACATGAATTCCGAACCACACAGGCTGTGACCCCCCCGCCCCGTCCTAACTGTAGCCGAGAAAGGAAGCAGACGGAGCGTAAGGCTCCCGGACGGAGGCTGGGCGCGAACACGCAAGGAAAGGCCGATCCAAGACCCGGGGGGTGTGCGTGTGTGGAAGAAACGCCAGCCGCCGACTCGTGCAGACGACCCGAGAGAGACGTGCCACCTTCTGCCCGAGCCTCCCGGCAAACACTGAACCGAGCCGCCCCGGGGAGCTTTCGGGAGGCTCCTTTTATAGCCGCCCCTGGGCCCGCCCCCTCCCTCGGATGACGTCACCTAACTCATGAATGGGCTCCTTTTCGCGTTCAGGCCCGGAGCAAAGCTAAGGCTCGGGGGGTGGGGAGGGAGGGTTGCGGGACGCTCCGATTGGTCCGCGCAAATGGCGTCATCGCCGGCGCGAGCACGGGGGGGGGGGCGGCGCTGATGTCGGTGGTGGTGGTTACCTAACCCAGGGCGGGGCGGAGCCGTAATTCACTCTCACCACCACCAACCCTACACACACACACACCCCTTGCCGGTGTGTCTACTCTAAAGGGAAGGGGGGCTTTGGAAAGTCACGCCCCCCAGCCCCCCCCAGCTGCTGCGGGAATGGATCGTTCCTGGCCCCCTCCAGGATTCATATCAGGGCATCTGCCTCTTATCCTTATGCAAGAAGAAGATGATGCCACTACGTTTCCAAATCCCAGCCGAGTTCATTGACGGCCTTTCATTCACAAGAACCGGGGGCGGCGGGCGAGCGAGCACGCGCGGTAGCAGCCCAAGCCAGCCTAGTCCTGCCTGGCTGCCCCTTCCCCAGTTTCAGAAATCAATCAGTCAATCAGTTTAATTTATATCCCGCCTTTCTCAGCCAAAGGCCGACTCAAGGCGGCTAACAGCATATGCAAACAAAATAACAACAAAATAATAATACAGAGATACAATAAATTTACAATAGCGAGGAATACAAGTAAGCATGGTATCAAAATACAAAAACTACATAATGAATTACATTATAAAAATACAGTAAAAACACTATAATATAATAACAAACCCAGCGTGGAACAGAGGAAGGATTTCCTCTGCTACCGCGCGTCTTCGGGGGCACCCACCCCGCCCCCCTGCCCCGGTGGGTTCTTGTGAATTAAAGTCCATAAATAATATGTGTTTCCCACGAGATATTCGGGACTGCAGTAGCTTAGTGGGTTAAGACACTGAACTTGACGCCCAGAAGGTCGGCAGCTCAGCAGTTCGAGACCCGAGCGCTGCCCGACGGAGTGAGTGCGCGCCTCGTCGTCTGTGTGACTCCTAGCTCCTGCCAACCTAGCTCTTCGTTCGAACGCAAGTCATTGCAAGAAGGTGAAGAGGTAACCGCTTGGGCGGGAAAGGTAGCAGCGTTCCGTCCGCACCGGCGTCTAATCACGCTAGCCACATGAGCACGGAATCCTCTGCAGATGCAGACAGCGCTGGCTCTCTCGTTCGGCTGTAATCAGAGAAGAGCACCGACCCCTTAGAGTTGGACACGACTGGCTATTGAGCAAGAGACTGACTATTTCTAGCTTCGGAATTTTTTTAAAAAAGCATCCATATAAAACTAAGCTCCGTTGAAGAGTAACCAGGCGGCTTCCTGTATGGTTTGTGGACAGTATACATATTTTTTTTAAAAAAATTTTTTTTAATGTTTTAATCTCGTCCTCTGGACTAAGGGAGGAATGATGTGAGTTGCTGTCATCTAGTGTCTTTTTTTGTATCGTGCATATAAAAATAAGCTCCGTTGAGGAGCAACCAGCCAGCTTGCTGTATGGTTTTGTGCTGTGGATTATATTTTCATATTTTTTAAAAAAAATTGTATTTTGAAATCCTCTATAGTAGGGGGTGGATGATGGGAGCTACTGTCGTCTAGTCTCTTTCTTTGTATCAGAGCTTTGCACAATTTGATTATTTCTGACCAGAAAGGAGCTACAGCAAAACCCCAACTTACAAATGCCTCGAATTACATAAAATTCGACTTACATAATGATTTTGTGCTAAAACCATGTCCCAATTTACACGATTTCCTATGGGTTTGCTTCGAGTTACATAAAGATTCTTTTTCCTATGGGTTTGCTTCGAGTTACATAAAAAACCGATCCAAGCAAAAAGCCTACGGAATTGACTTTTTTCTTCTTAAGTAGGGGGTTTACTGTACTTCAATGTCTTTATCTCAACCATTTCCTAGATCTTTCGTACATGTGGCATGGCATAGATTGCATGCACATAAATGCTGCTTTCATTGGATTTCTCCACATTCTCGGAAAATTTGTTCTGTATCCATGTAGCGCCATTTTAAATGATAATTCATCCATCTTCCTGTTTCATTTCAAAATCTTGTCCTGGTGGGGGAGAGACAGTCTTCCAACCAGCAAGGTGGATTGTCTTTGCTCTCCACGGGTTTAGCCTTGCCTTTTCTGGTTTAATATTGAGAGCATCTGGTTCAGTTTCCCAAGACATCGTTTAAAATAATCCCTGGGAAAATGGAGGATGGTAGGAACTGTACAGGTTCATAAATTAGTGAGAAATGATGTTGTTTGGTTTACTCAGAATAGGGTTTATTTTTAGTGTGTTTTGTATATGAGGCAATAAGGAAGGGGGCTGTAGTTATTAATGCTACTGGCCTTTCTGCCAGGATGACTTTCATCATTTAGAAGCATGGGAAGCTGGCTTTACAACATCAGACCACTGGTTCAGCTGCATCATTCTCTCCCCCACCCCATTTTACTGATGGGAAACAACTTTCCATGATTTGAGGCAAGTCCTCCTTCCTTCCTTAGTTCCACTTGGGAAAGCTGGGGATGCAACCTGCTGCCTCCTCTTGTTTTTCCTTCACTGCACCAGGAGTTCTCAACCTTTTAAAGCTGGGGGCCAGGTCACACTTCCTCAGACATCTTCGGGGGCCAGATGGCCACTTTGCCCTTCCTCCACCACATGGCACTTCATGGTGTGGTGGAGGTGGTGGTGGGCCACATGAAATTGTGCTGCAGGCCACATCCGGCCCATGGGCCACAGGTTGAGAATCCCTGCTGTACACAGACTGGGCCAAATCCATCATTTCCTCCCAGATAATAAACACATTTTCCTGATCCCTAGCCCAATGACACAGCTGAGTGTTGTGAAGACATCCCAATTCAGAGATAAATGACCTCTTTTAACGCCCCCCCCCTTTCAAAGTGAATTAAGCCCCACCTAAACTGCAGTTTTTTTTAAAAGAACCTGAATGGTGTGGGAATGGATCTTGGCTCTGAAATATTCCTATAGTGCCACAGGAAAGAACTGCAGCTCAAAAGTCCTTATATAAGCTTCATTACAGTTCTGGAATCTCTTGTTTTCAAATGAAATGACACTGTGAGGTCAAAAGAAACCCATCAAACCTTTCTTTACCCTTGCTTTTGAGTTTTCTTTTCCCAGCCCAGTTAGGGGAACTGCAGTGATAGCTGTATGGCAAAAAGAGAAAGGAGGCTGTTGTCACATTTGTTAGTAGACACTATTACTTGTGAATCTACCAGGGTCTATATCAGGGATTATCAACCTATAGCCCATGGGCTGGATCCGGCCTGTGGCACCAAATCATCCGGCCCACACCCTTGTCCTTGCTCCAGGTGCCACTTCTGCTGCCACTGCCAGAAGCATACCCATCAAGCACCACTCTGGAAAATACAGGAACTCCTCTGGCCCGGGTATGCATGTGCAGCAAAAACTCCTTTGTGTGCATGCGCAAAACCCCTTTGTGCAGGCGCAGAGCCCATTTGCGATGGGCGCGCATGCACAGTAACCCCTTCCCCCACTTTTGGAATAAGGGATGGCGGCAGGAAAGGGGAGGAACGGGCGCAGAAATACGGAATTTCCTGGCCAATCTGGGATACTTGACAGGTATGGCCAGAAGTGGCCCCGGGCATGTTCCTGACAGCTGCAGATGGGGTTTCCTTCTCCCATGCCATACAGCTCCTCCAGGCCAGTAAGCAGAGGAATGGTGTGGTGGGCTTGGAGTGGTTCTGCTGGTGCTGCTGCTGCTGCTGCTGAAGGAAGTGGCCACAGCCATGTTTACGGCAATGTTTACAGCGGGGGACCACCAGTCCAGCCCCCTCAACCGTCTCAGGGTGCATGACCTGCCACCCGACTTTAAAAGGTTGCCGACCCCTGCCCTAATCCCTTTTCAACCTGATTTCACAAGTTAATTTACCATTAATATCTATATTCCAATTTTTTATATCGTTCATTGAGCTGAAAATTAAGTTTTACTTTCCAAATTTTTGTTAGAAGCAATCTCACTGCCATAAGAACTTTTTCCTAATCTAATTTCCAGAAATAGGTCATGCTGATGGGGAAAATGGTTTATTCTGTAAAATTTATGAACCCAGATCTGTAATCTTGAGAGCTTCTCCGAAAACCTAACAGCATATATTTGTTTGGCTGTATCCAGTTAGATTTTGCTGGTTTTAATCCATAAAGCCATATAAGGCTTGGGTCCAACCTATCCCCAAATCCGTATCTCCCTTTATGAACCTACCTAGGTGCTACAATCATCTAAGGAGGCCTTTCTCTTGGTTCTACCACTCTCTAAGGTATGTTTGGTGAGGACATTGGAGATAGCCTTTTCTGTTACTGCTCATAGATTGGACCTCCCTCCTATGGGAGACCAGGCTGGTCTCATCTTTGCTGTCCTTCTGCAAGCAGGTGAAGGCTTTTCTCTTTAAGCAGGCTATCCCTTAGTGACTGGCTGTCTAAGTAGGGTTTTTAAAGATAGTCATGCCTGCCACATGACCATGGAAACATCTGCAGAAGCACACAGCGCTGACTCTTCAGCTTTGAAATAGATATGAGCACTGAACCCTAGAGTCAGATACCACTAGCTTTTGAGCAAGGGAAATCTTTACCTTTAAAGATTGAGATTATTAGTATTTTGTTCTTTTTAACTTGTTTTTGTTATGTTTTTGTTGGTTATTGTGTCTGGACAGATATCCCTCTATGGAATGGAGTAGACCATACAGCCAGTGACTCAATACCTATGTTGGGTGGTGGTAAATAACCTGACTTCCTAAAGGGGTCAATGGCTACAGGCAGATGAGCCCCTTTGGGTGGGGTGATGGCCCCCTCAGTGGAGGAAATACCACTGGAAACCATCAGATTGGGTACAACAGCAAAATGAGCGGAGGAGGAACCACTTGACTATTCTGATTCCCACTGGTCATGGAGGCAGAAGAGGCCATGCCAGATGGACTGGCTGTGAAGGCGCACCTTGTTAATATCCTCCAGGCTGCAGCAGTTCTGGTGTTAAATCCTGCATGTCTCATTTCATAGTGGTGCAAGAGATGGTTCCGTGATCACAGTGTGTGGGACATTTCATGGCAAGCTGGGATCCACCTGAAAAATAATAATGCCAGTGGCATTTTTCCTGGGGACACATCCATAAACTGTGAGCGTGATTTCCAGGAAGAATGTGTGCTCAAATTCGAGTACCAGCCAACAATGGTTATTTTAAATAATTTATATTTTATTCATGGGACTGCAATGGCTCAAGTGGCTAAGACACTGACTGGGAGGTGGAAGGTCAGCAGTTTGATTCCAGAGCACTGCAGGGCAGAATGAGCTCCCGTATTTGTCCCAGCTCCTGCCAACCTAGCAGTTTGAAAGAAAGAAATTGCAAGTAGATAAATAGGGACCACTTTGGTGGAAAGGTAACAGCATTCCGTGCGCTCCGGTGTCTAGTCATGCCTGCCACATGACTACGGAAATGTCTGCAGAGGCAGACAGCGCTGGCTCTTCGGCTTTGAAACAGAGATGAGCACTGAACCCTAGCGTTGGATATGACTGGCTTTCGAGCAAGGGAAACCTTTACCTTTTACTATATTTTATTGATTCTTACATTTGAACTGTCTATTGTTTTTAGTTATCTTTTTAATAAACCAAGCCACCTTGGGTTCTTTTTATGGAGAAAGATAGGGTAAAATATTTTAGCTAAATAATGTTTTTTGTTTTTACTTTCTGATATTCTTAGATAAATCATTGTAGTCCTAATTCCATGGGTTAGGAGAAGTGCTTTATTCTTAGGCAAAAACAGGCAACAAGCCAGAAGGTAAAAACTGGTGCAAGATTGTTCTTGCATGCACATTTTCCCCCTCACAGGATTTAGGAATTAGCTAAGGAAATGTTTTATTTGCATGACAATGTAATCAGGGAAGATGTATCTGTTGAATCGTACATGTGTTAGCAGTTGTTAAAGGTTATGAGTGATTGAAAGCCCTTTGTGTGATCCAATCAAATATGAAAAAGGCACCTGAAGACATTTTGGTACATTAACAAACCCCTAAATCTCCTAAGAACTCTAGGAGTAGGACAAACAGTTTGGTAATAGCTCATGCTTCAATTCAACATCTTTGCAGGCAAGGGGAAGATAGTCATCACCTTCCACCCCTCAAGAGCTTGTAAATGTTGGGTCTTTAGACTACAACATTCAATGTTTTGGGAGCTGTGGACCAAACCAGCAACATTTCCAACTTCTTCATCCAAAGGTCTCAATCTCTCAGGTAACAAAGCATGATAAAGAAACTAATTCCCACTTCAGTGACCCCTACTTTTCAACCTGAATTTGCCAGGCACTACTGCTTAGTAGTTAAGACACTGAGCTTCACAACCAGAAGGTCGGCAGGTCGAGACCCAAGTACTGCACAATGAAGTGAGCTTTCATCTCTGTCCCAGCTCCTGCCAACCTAGCATTTCAAAAGCAACACATTGCACATAGATAAATAAGTACTGCTTCGGTGGGAAGGTAAACAGTGTTCCATGCACTCTGGTGTCTAGTCATGCCTGCCACGTGTCCACAGAAATGTTTGCAGACATAGAAAGTGTTGGCTCTTTGGCTATAAACAGAGATGAGCGCTGAACCTTAGAGTCAGATATGACTGGCTTTCGAGCAAGGGCAACCTTTACCTTACAATCCCACACCTAAGAGGAAAATTTGTCCTTCACAGTTTCCAAGACATGCCCTCATCTTTGTGACTTGATCAGATCAATACAGAGGAAGACAGGAAGATGCAGTTTCTTGGGACCAACCAAGCTTGGCCAGTATTAATGGAAAAAAATTACCCTGTGCCCAGTATTAAAGAAAATTAGTACCAGTATTTGAGTTTGGAGTCCATGTAGTGCATCTGGACTGGTTCAAATGTGTGCTTGAACATGGGGATTCATCTGAGGATGGCAAATATAAACAACTCTTGCACCCATTAAAATTCACTCACTTTATATCGCAGGTTATCCTTTGACAGTTATGCTATCCCTATGAATGCCTGTCCATGCTTGGGCTTCAGTCTTGGGTGTCTATTGGGAAGAAGGTAATCAGCTAGTGAACTACAATTTACCAAGATTTCAAGAACTATAATCCACCAACGCTGTCTCGGATGGGCTTGGATAGGAGCAAAGGCTGCTTATGAGCTCATCAGCTAATCAGTGCAAGGATGTCTGCAGCCATTGTTAGTAGCCATTGTTAAGATAGTGATCATTCAAACATTTTCCATTTTCTTCTTTGATCCCAGCGGCCATGCACTTCCACTCACTAACCCACCCAACCACTTAAGCACATACTCATATCATCGTTTGGCAGACAAAGCAATACCCTTTCCTTTAATAACGTGGCCTGTAGCCCATGAAAGTTTATGCCAAGCAAAATGTGTTATGTCTTTAAGGTGCCACAAGACCTTGTTGCATTTATTTGGACACATTCCCTCACAGCTCAAGCTAGCAGTTTAAAAAATTGTTGGCACTGCAGACAGAAAAGACGTGAAAGTGGAACCCTGCCCTGCTTATTTGGCTTCAGTCCTACATTGGCTTCATCAGCTTCCATTACTTTTAACTCTGAGGTAACCCTTATAAACCACAGCCACACTTAAAAGCCCTTAATATTACCTCATAGCAGGAACTTCAGCAAACAAAAAGGAGTACCTTTGGGCAGATTATATCATCTTCTTTACTGCCCTCAGGCCAGTGCAATGACTGATCAATATGCTTATGATGCTGATCTTATATAGGGTGCAGTGCTCATCTCTATTTCAAAGCCGAAGAGCCAGCACTGTCTGCTTCTGCAGATGTTTCCATGGTCATGTGGCAGGCATGACTAGACACCAGAGCGCATGGAGCACTGCTACCTTCCCACCAAAGTGGTCCCTATTTATCTACTTGTAATTTCTTGCTTTCGAACTGCTAGGTTGGCAGGAGCTGGGACAAAGACGGGAGCTCATTCCATCCTGCAGTGCTCGGGAATTGAACTGCTGACCTTCCGCCTCCCAGTCAGCGCCTTAGCAACTTGAGCCACTCTAGCAATTAGTAAAGATGTTGGTCTACCTCAGCATGCTGGCAAAAGAAAAGAAATACATTAAAGCATTGCAGCACTTTAAAGACTAACAATTTTGTTTTTAGATTGAGGTTCTAAGGATCACAATAAAACTGTCAGTTTTTTAATATAACAACTGTGTGCAGTAAAGTCAATTCTGACTTATGTCAACACTTTACAGAGTTTTTTAGATAGAGAATACACAGAAGTGGTTTGCCATTCCCTTCATCTGGGGTGCTCTAGGATTTTGCAGCTTGCCCAAAACTACACAGGTTGGCTTTTCTCCTGTGAGGCTTGGTGGGAATCAGGCTCACAACCTCTGACTCTTCCTAAACTATTGAGCTATCCATCCAGCTAAATGTCAGTCTTTAAAGTACTAAGTGATATTACAAAATAATAAATATGTTTGTTCCATGTATACACTTACAATCTGTTGTTATGTGCTGCCAAATTGGAACTGACCTATAGCAAGCCAAATAATTTTTCAAGGTAAGTGAGATATTTAAGGACTGGTTTTACTAGCTTCAGTACTACATTGGCTTCATCAGCTTCCATGACTTTTAACTCTGAGGTAACCCTTATAAACCACAGCCACACTTAAAAGCCCTCAATATTACCTCACTAGTACTCACTAGTACTAGTACTCACTAGTACTGCAGGACGGAAATGAGCTCCCGTCTTCGTCCCAGCTCCTGCCAACCTAGCAGTTTGAAAGCAAGACATTGCAAGTAGATAAATAGGGACCACTTCGGTGGGAAGGTAAACAGCGTTCTGTGCGTTCCGGTGTCTAGTCATGCCTGCCACAAGACCATGGAAATGTCTGCAGAAGCAGAGAGCGCTGGCTCTTCGGCTTAGAAACAGAGATGAGCACTGCACCTTAGAGTCGGATATGACTGGCTTTTGAGCAAGGGAAACCTTTACCTTTACCTTTACTTTTACCTTTACTAGCTCCACGCTTCCAGTGAATTTCCAAGGCTGAACAGGGATTAAAACCTCCTCAATCCTAGTCCATCACTCTGTCCACTAAACCACACTGGGTACTGCTGGCAAGATGTATTTCTTAGCAAATACAAGACATGTAAACATGCATGTGGATGACCTCGGTAAGTGCATATCCATATACTAGATCTTATCCAAAGGCAGGAGTAATTATTTTTATTTATTCATTGTCACCTTTCTCTCAATTAAGGGACCCCAGGTGGCTCCTAAATGTGTTAGTGTTATGTTCAGTTAAGTTGCCTCCAATGTATGGTGATCCTATGAACTATCATAGATTACTGACATATTCAGAAGTGATTTACCATTGCTGCCCTCTGGGCAGTACTAACAGAAGTTAACTGAAATGCTATTCAGAGAATAAACAAAATAAAACAAAAACATTGTAGCACTTTGAAGACTAATTGTTATATTTTAACATTAGCTTTCGTAGATCAAGTGCATTTCGTCAGACCTTGATGCACGAAAGCTAACATTAAAATATAACAGTTAGTCTTCAAAGTGCTACAATGTTTTTGTTTTATTTATTCTCTGATATGCTTGAAACACAGACTAACATGGCTACTATTCCAAAAAAATTCAACTATGAAATGCCACTGTCATTGTCTTTAAAAGATATTCCATAGTCTTTTAAAGACCATAGGAATGATTGTGGGGAACTGTGTAAAAGCAACCATCACTATAGACTTAGGCAAGGCCAGATAAAAGCTGCTAGTATCTTACTAGATTGGTTAACCAAAAGTTGCCAAGGTCTCTCTGTTGTTGATTTTTGCTGCAACAAAGTAGACAGGGCAACATTATGTGAAGTTTTTTTTGGTAGTAGCTGCCCTTCTATTCCTCCACCATCACCACCACTGGAACTATCAGGTCTCTTTTACTGATGATACTGAAGAGAAAGGATGCCTTTTAGGCTAGGTTTTCAGCTTTGATTGATTTCTAGCTTGGGTGGCCCTGCTATGAGTAAAGATGCTTAGAGGAGTCTAGATTTGTGATGGTGTTACTTTCAGGTCCAGAGCAGAGATATAAGGCAAATTGTGCAGGGAACTGTTTTACAAGAAATGAGCTTTTCAGTGTGAAATGCTTATTGAATAATGAGATGCCAAGACATTGTAGATTTATGAATTTTCATCCCATTCTAGCTCATGGGTAAATATTGCAGTTGTTGAAAAATCTGGCACTCTCTGATTTGCAGATGGCTGCTTTCTGTTTGTAGAGCTGTCTGCACCCACCGTGACTGCAAACAATGCGTAGAAACAAATGAAACCATAGGAATGATTGTGGGGAACTCTGTAAAGACAACTATCACTATAGACTCAGGCAAAGCCAGATAAAAGCTGCTGGTATCTTACTAGCTTGGTTAATCAAAAGCTGCCAAGGTCTCTCTGTTGTTGATTTTTGCTGCGACAAAGTAGACATGGCAACATTATGTGAGGTTTACTTTCTATCTAGACTAGTGGTTCCCAACCTTAATTTGGCCACACTCCACCTAAGAATCTCTAAAACCCTGATGACCACACCCTCGTGATATAATTCTTATAAGTGAACTCATATTCACGTGAAGGAAGCCTAAAAGGCCATTAACTTGGTCTAAACAAGTTTCCAAAGAACATATTAATATACTGTATATGAGGTCCCTAGAACAGTGATGGCAAACCTTTTAGAGACCGAGTGCCCAAACTGCAACCCAAAACCCACTTATTTATCACAAAGTGCCAACACAGCAACAGGAGAGGAAGGAAATGCTCTCATTGGGCTGCTGGGCAGAGGGGTGGGTGAACTCTGTGCTGGGGGAGGGAGGAAGCACTGCCATTGGGCTGCTGGGCAGAGAGGTGGGGTGAACTCTGTGCTGGGGAGGGAGGAAGCACTCCCATTGGGCTGCTGGGCAGGGGGCAGGGCAAACTGTGCTGGGGTGACTGCACAGGTGCCCACAGAGAGGGCTCCAAGTGCCACCTCTGGCATGCATGTCATAGGTTGGCTACCACTGCCCTAGAACCATAAGAAATCCCCCACATTCACTGTTAATAACTCATTCTCGAATTGCTTCCCCCTTAAAAATCAACCACCACCACCCCATGGGGCATGTGCCCCACATTGGGAACTGTGGATCTAGACCACCATTTCTCGACCATGGGTCCCCAGGTGTTCTTGGACTTCAATGGCCAGAAGCTCAAGTCAGCATACCTGCTGATCAGGGCTTCTGGGAATTGAAGTCCAAGATGATCTGGGGGCCAAAGGTTGAGGAACACTGATCTAGACTATCAGTTGCTTGCTACCTGGGGGCTCCATAGTCAAATAATCCCAAAACGGGGCCAAATGGTATAAATCAGCAACAAGTGAAGAAAAACCATTTGAGACTGAAAAGATTTCTTCTCAAATAAACAACTCTTTATTGTCCAATAAATGGATCTTGTTAAACTTCACAAGATGCTAAATAATACTTCTACTATAAACTCTTTCACTACTCAGGTAAGTAAAAAAAAAAGTGGGATTAATAAATTATGTATTTATTTTGTGAATATGGTATTGCATATACCCAGCAAATGTAGTAATGATTATCATAATCTTAGAACTGCAGAGCTGGAAGTTTCTTCATGGATCAAGTCCAGCCCCTATGAAGGAGGTACAGCAAAGAACTAAATTCACAATCTCTAGCTCCACAGCCAGATGGATACCTTGATGTATCTGTATTAAGCGAGTGGTTTAGTGGTTAAGATGCTGAATGTGATGACCGGAAGGTAGGCAGATCAACAGTTTGAGACCCGAGTACTGTGCAATGGAGTACGTTCCTGTCATCTGTCACAGATCCTGCCAACCTAGCAGTTTGAAAGCAAGAAATTGCAAGTAGATAAATAGATGCTGCTTCAGCAAGAAAGGTAACAGTGCTCTGTGCACTCCAGCATTTATCAATGTCTCCAGACGCAGACAATTCTGGCTCTTTGGCTGTAAACAGATATGAGCACTGCACCCTAGAGTCAGATACGGCTGGATTTTGAGCAAGGGAGACCTTTACTTTTACCTTTACAGACTATAACTTCTTGGACTATACCTGTAACTTCCAAAATTCCATAGCTAATGAATAATGTTGTCCTAAATATAAAACTTCCAAGGCATGTGCTATGGCTGTCTTACCTAGAAACATTGGAAATACAACAATTTTCAGACTTTTTTTTTTACCCAAATCCTATGACCTGGCAAACCTAAGCAGAAGAGAATTAAGTAATGAATAGGCTTTGTTCTGTAAATGCCCATCCTCACAAAGATTTAATCCATTCAGTGGTGCTCTAAAGAACACCAGTGAAGTTTATAGTAACAGAGATAAAAAAAAGATTTCTTGAGCAAAGATTAAAAACTTGAGGCTTGTTTGCTTAACAACAAACCCAGGAGGCCTGGCAAGTTGATCAAATAGAAAGCATCTCAGATCTCCTTGACAAAATCAAACAGTATCACAAGGTTCAGTATTCCCAGGGCAAATACCACCTAATGATCAGGAAAATTAAGGTTAGCTAAAAGCTAAGTGCCCACTAGAGATGTGCTTAGTTGCTAATTTTGTTCAAATAGATGTTATGCCACACACACACACACACACACACACACACACACACACACACACACACACACACACACACACACACACACACACACACACACACACACACACACACACACACACACACACACACACACACACACACACAGAGTTACCATGAGTGAGAAATGTGGCACAATCCTGAAGTATGAAATGCTCTTTGTTACATAGGTGAATGATGTTGACTGAAGCATTGTGAGATGGGTCTTGTCAATTTCTGAGCAACAATAAAGGCAAATGTTGCCTTACAGCAGGGGTTCCCAACCTTTTCAAGCTGGGGGCCGAGTCACGTTCTTTCAGTCAGCTTTGAGAGCCAGATGACAATTTTGCCCTGCCTGCATGATATGGATGACCATTTTGTCCCAACAGCTTCAAAAGGGTAGCCATTTTGTTTCTCAAATGCCCTTGGAGTGGTGGGGAGGCCACGTGAAATTGTGCCAGGGCTGGATCTGGCCCACAGGCCTTAGGTTGGGAACCCCTGTCTTACAGATTTTGTTGGACTACTTAGTATAGCTAGTGGTGAAGGTTTTTAAATCTGTACCCCAACAACACCAAGAACAACCAAAGTTGCCAGTTTTTGCCCTAAATTATGACTTTCTGGTAGATTATGTGTTGTATCAAAAGACTGGGGAGAGAGGTAGCCGAGGCCAGTGATGGCAAACCTTGGCACTTCAGCTGTTCTTGAACTTCAATTCCCAGAAGCCCAAGTCCCTGTGAATCCACACGAATGGGTTTACTGCTCTCATATACACACACACACACACACACACACACACACACACACACACACACACACACACACACACACACACACACACACACACACACACACACACACACACACACATCAGTGGTGTGCTGGCCCACAGGAACTCATCTCAGTGTGCCCCAGTGACTGCCCCCCCCCAGGCAGGCAGAGGTAATGAGAATGTATGGGATTTCTCCCCCAACCCCCCAATAGGTGCCCCCATAACTTCCTGTCCACCGCCCTCCCAAGGTGTCCAGCACACCTCTGTCATATATGCCATAATTTGACTTGTCCTAGCTTTAAAGGTCTTTTGCCACTATAACTCAAACCAAACCAAATGCAATGGACAAAATCAATATGTTCTGTCCTATTTAAACCCGATACTGTTGCACAAAATGTTTATTTAGCAGCATTTGAAATCTGTGACTTTCTCTTTATTGGTCTGAGCTGTTTCTTCTGAAATATATCTGATTGGGATTTTTTTGTTCTTGATTTTTCAAGTACCACCTTGAATGAAAGCGGCTGAGTGATAAATCTGATTGACTAAAGTTCAGAAAGCTTGTAACAGCTATTTTAAGGCAGTTCCCTTTCTGCTTCATAATAGCAGAAAGAGAGGTAGACAGAGAGACAGTTTCTCTGTAAGCAGGAAGGCTAATTTAACATCTTAGACTAAAGGTTCTCTCTCCAAATCAGAAAGTTCTGGCACCTATGGAGTTTTTAAAAAAGAATTTAAAAACTCATTCAAAGGGTTGATTAGAACAAATAGCACAGTCACAGGGCTGAATCATGTAAATTAATAATCATGTGCTTAAATATTGACTTATGGCAACTCTCCTTCTGGTGCGCATTGGGATCATGCAGCTTGCTCAAAGCTGCATGCGTGTCTGGATACTTAATCCCATCAAGCACACATGCTTCAGATGATCTTGGCTGCTTGTAGTCTCAAGAGTAACAGAGGGATATGAATTCTGGACCTTTGGCTCATCAGTCTTGTGCTCCAAATCAGGTATCATCATTTTCGTTTTGCAAATTAGACTGCACTGACCACTTGTTGAGTAGATTATCTGATTTGAGAGCCATATACTCAATTTTCCAGTTGACATTACATCCAAAAACATCATTGGAAAACATGTGGAAGATGCAACGTAGTAATTTGTGCTCATTGGATAATCTGTTTTGTTTGCACAAGGAAATTCAAGCTGATCAGAACAGAAAACTATCTGATCACTTCCTTTCCAAAAGTTTGACTAGCTTTTCAGTCCTTCTTCCGGAAGCCATCAGGAGCTGCCAGATTATGAACAGTTGTAAAAACTGAGTCTTATCATATGAGATATAAGAGATCAGTAAGGAAGGAAGGTCACTATTTCTCCTCAAGTGAAATCCTCTGTATGAGTTACATACCTCATGACGCAGCAGAAAGATACATGCCTAAAATCAATTATTATTGGCATTGGGGAATTGGCATGAGAGAAAATCTCCCTGATTTTGAAACTAGCATTATCCCATTCCCATTTCAGGGACAAAATGAGTCTTTGTGATATCAGAGGGATAGATCTCTATGACTTCAGACACAGGCTAGACAAGGTTTAGTAGAAGGGCTGGAACTGTTTCTAGAGAAGGTAGTTGTGGGGAAAGGGCACAAAGGGAATCTGGGTAATTCAAGCTAGTTTACCTAAAAGGCACTCCTGTTCACTCATTTCAGTCACTGCTCAATAATGGGAGCGAACAGACACAGTATGTGGCTCTAAAGCCACTGTGGAGTTACGCTTTTGTACTGGATTCGCTCCAGATTGTTACCTGGCAACCTTTGATGCAGGCAGCCATTCTGTCACGCTATCAATGACAGTGCTCAGAAAAATTTCCGTGATAAAATGAAAATATCAGTCTTTGACAAAAAGTTACATTTTGGACCATAGTGAAGTCATCACACGTTTTGACAGACAGGCAGACAGATAAATAGATAGGTGGGTGCATGGGTATGTAAAAATGTGCAGTGGAAAATTGAGCGAAATTGATGTGCAGTTGAAGAAATTGGAGAAAACATGTATGTGTTTATTGAAAACAGAAGTGTTCAGAAATATCCAGGACAACATATAACATAGCTTATATAAGCAGGACATGCACCCAAGTTTTTATACTTAAAGCAATTTGCCCAACCCATATTAAAACAATTTATTTTTGGCTGGAAACTCCTCTTCTTCATATTCCTCTTCAGGCACAGAATACTTAGGTCAGAAATAGCAACTTAAAGAGAACCTCTGACCAGAAAGGGGGAAAATCTTGACTAATGTGAATATGTGTCTAGACAAGAGAAATGATGCCAGGTTGGTTTGGACCACCTAAGGTTCAAAAAGGGTACATGCCAGAAGTTAAACTAAAGTGGTGCAATCTAATGCCAGAAAAAGGGGAGCCACTGTTAGTGATTCAAAAAAGGTCCAATGTAACAATGAAAAGGACCAGGCTGGCTCACGATGAGCTTTATATCACATGATGGCATGCAAATAGATTGCACGTCACTGTCCTGCCAGCAGAGAAAGTGAGGGGCAAATTGCAGTGCAAACCACCCTCTGTGTATCTGAGTGGCACAGCCAAAGCTTTTCTCATCTCCGGGATTATGCATGTTAGACTGTTTTGTCTGGTGACTGGTCTTCAAGACGTGAGCACAAGATTCCTTTGACATTTGATTGCAGAGACACAGAAAGATTGTCTCACTCACCTGTCGGCAACACTAAAGTGCTTTCTGCTCTAATTATAGTCTACCTTGAAAGTCTATTTCTAGCTCTAGCATCATCCTTGCAAATACCCTGAAAGTACTCCGTGTGCTTCAGGTAAAACTTTCCACAGCAGTGCCTTAGTCCAACCACCTTTAGTAGGCAGTGGCTGCTAGTGAAGCAACTTTGCTACTGAATTTAGCCAGACTGAGAAATTAATTGTTGCTACATAAAAGTATCAGAAATACTGACTTCTGGGGAGAAACAGTAGCAACTCATACAAAGCATAAACAAGGAGCAAAACACATTCTGTGTGGTGTGTTTGATGGGGTATTTCTGTGTATGTGTTTATAATCTGTTTTAAAAGACTTCTGCTTCCCTGCAGGAGTTTTGTTGTTGTTGTTCAGTCGCACAGTCGATTCCGACCCTTTGCAAACCCATGGACCATTTTTCTCCAGGCACCTCTGTCCTCCTCCTCAGCCCACAAAGCTCTGTGCCCATTGTGTCCACAATACCATCTATCCATCTCATCTTTGGACGCCCCCTTCTTCTCTTTCCCTCCACCTTTCCCAGCATCAAGGCCTTCTCAAGTGAGTCCTCCCTTCTCATTTGATGTCCAAAGTGCTTTAGCTTCATCTTCACTATTTGTCCCTCCAATGAACAGTCAGGATTGATTTCTTCCAGTATTGACCTATTTGTTCTCTTTGCTGTCCAAGGGACTCTCAGGACTCTCCTCCAACACCACATCTCGAAGGCATCTATTCTTCTGCGCTCAGCCTTCCTAATGGTCCAGCTCTCACACCCATACATTACCACTGGGAATACCATTGCTTTGACTATGCGAATTTTTGTTTTCAAGGTGATGTCTCTGCTTTTCACTATATTCCCCAGGTTTCTCATAGCTTGTCTCCCCATAATCAGTCGTCTTTTTATTTCATGGCTACAGTCGCCATCTGCAGTGATCTTAGATCCCAGGAAAGTAAAATCTGTCACTGCTTATACTTCTTCCCCATCTATTTTCCAGAGACTGATTGAACCTGTTGCCATTATCTTGGTTTTCTTGATAGTGAGTCTCAAGCCAGCTTTTGCACTCTCCTCCTTCAATCCAATCAAGAGGTTCTTTAGGTCTTCCTCACTTTCTGCCATTAGGGTGGTATTGTCTGCATATCTCAAATTGTTGATGTTTCTCCCAGCAATTTTGATCCCATATTGTGATTCCTCCATCCCTGCATTGCACATTATGTGCTCTGTGTATAGATTGAATAAGCAGGGTGATAAAATGCAGCCTTGTCTTACTCCTTTTCCTATTCCAAATCACTCTGTCATTCCGTGTTCTGTCCTAACTGTTGCTTCTTGGTTCATGTACAGATTTCTCATGAGACATATGAGGTGTTCTGGTATTCCCATCTCTTTAATTACTTGCCACATTTTGTTGTGGTCCACACAGTCAAAAGCCTTGGTATAGTCAATAAAACAAAAGTAGATTTGTTTCTGGTATTCTTTTGTTTTCTCCATGATCCAACGTATGTTGGCAATGTGGACTCTAGTCCCCCTGCCTCTTCTGAAACCGGCCTGCACCTCTGGTAGTTCTCTCTCCACATGTTGTTGAAGTCTATCCTGTATTATCCTGAGCATCACCTTGCTGGCATGTGTGATGAGCGTAATTGTTTGGTAATTTGAGCATTCTTTGGCATTGCCTTTTTTGGGGATTGGAACGTACACTGATCTTTTCCAATCCTGTGGCCACTGTTTTGTTTTCCAAATTTGCTGGCATATTGAATGCAGTAGTTTGATTCCATCATCTTTTAAGGCTTTGAAAAATTCAACTGGGATGCCATCATTTCCACTAGCTTTGTTGTTTGCAGTGCTTTTTAGGGCCTTTCTGACTTCACTCTCCAGAATGTCTGGTTCAAGTTCAAATTTCTCATTATTGTTATTATCAGGAGTGTTGAGGTCCTTTTTGTAGAGTTCCTCTGTGTACTCTTGCCATCTTTTTTTGATCTCTTCTGCTTCAGATAACTCTTTTCCATCTTTGTCCCTTGTTATGTTCATTTTTGCTTTAAATGTTCCCTTGATTTCCCCAATTTTTTTGAAAAGATCTCTAGTCCTGCCTCTTTTGTTGTTTTCCTCCATTTCTTTGCACTGTTCATTCAGGTATTTTTCCTTATCTCTCCTTGCTTTTCTTTGAAATTCTGTATTCAGGTGGTTGTATTTTTTCCTTTTTCCTTGGACTTTTGCATTCCTTCTTTCTTCTGCTATTTTAAGAGCCTCATCAGACAACCACTTTGCTTTCTTACGCTTGTTTTCTTTTGTTATGATTTATCTTGCTGCCTCCTGCATGATGTCCCGCGTCTCTGTCCATAATTCTTCTGGTACTCTGTCTATCAGGTACAGGACATTAAATCTGTTCATGACCTCCACCGTGTATTCTTTAGGGATGTTGTGTAGGTCATATCTGTCTGGTCTAATTGTTTTCCCCATTTTCTTTAGTCTAAGCCTGAATTTTGCGATCAGTAGGTTGTGATCTGAGCCACAATCTGCTCCAGGTCTTGTTTTTGCTGACTGAATGGAGGTTCTCCATCTTTGACTGCAGAGTATGTAATCAATCTGATTTCAGTGCTGGCCATCTGGTGATGTCCATGCATAAAGTCGCCTCTTGTGTTGCTGGAAGAGGGTGTTTGCTATGACTAGTGCATTCTCTTGGCAGAACTCTATCAATCTTTGCCCTGCTTCATTCTGTGTTCCAAGACCGAACTTGCCTGTTATTCCATTTACTTTTTGATTTCCTACTTTGGCATTCCAATCTCCTAAGATAATGTGGATATCATTTCTTGCTGTCTGTTCTATGAGGTACTCCCTGCAGGAGTATCTGACTTCATTCCCCATCATTCCCAACCAGCACACTGAGAGGGCACCAAGGTGGGGAAGACTAGTACATATACATACATAGACCATATACATTTTGCATTTGTGTAAAGTCCTTCCCATTTTTCAAATTCTCCACAGATTTTCTGGCTCTCTCTGTCATTCAGTTTAACATTCATTTATGTGTAATATATCAACAAGAAAGCTCACCTGCAAATCACTCCTGGCATTGAATTTAATCTTTAAAAGTAATCCAGGAAATCCTAGAGAGAACTCGTCTTCTGACTTTTTCAGCACGGGTCATTTAAAACTGCACAGATATTCCACTGGCCAGTTACAAACCTCTGTTGGTACAGGGGCTCAAACAGCAGTCTGAATAAAGCATCGGGAAGCCAACATGGCCTAGGATTGTCTCATGTGTGCCATAATTGTGTAGCTACATCTTGGCTACATCTTTGAGTTCTTCTGGAAAACAAACTGTGTATCACTGAAGCATTGTGATTTATGGTTTTAGTCTGTTGCATTTTTTTAAAAAAAGGCCTTTCATATGTTTTAGCTATAAAACCACACAAAAAGCTGCTCATTTTGTTGGCATGGTAATATTGCATTTTACTTTGCTGCAATTTATTTATTTCCCAATGCCTCAGAGTAGGAATTCCCTGCTTCTCTTGTTTGTTGTACTTCATCACACATTGACTGTGCATTACTGCAAGTAAGGAAGACAAATATCATGTCTCAGGAAAAGGCTCAGCAATGCCCACACATTCCCTATATATATGCCACAGAGTACAGCCATCCTTTCAATGATAATCACATTTCAGGTCATAACACAGAGTACTTACACCCTTGACACGATAAACCTCCACTCCCTGATTTTATATTCATGCCTGCCTCTAGCAGCAGGAGGGGGTGTCCTATGTGAAAAGTAGTTCTATGTCCTATAGTAGAGATTGGCAACAGGTGATCTTCTGGAAGATGTTGGGCTGCAGTATCCAGCATCCCTGATTGTTGCCTCTGCTGGCTAGGGCCAGTGATATTTGAAGTCCAACATTGTCTAAAACAATGGTTCCCAACCTTTGGTTTTTGCACTTCAATCCCCACAAGCCTAAGTCAGTACATTGGCTGATCAGGGCTTTGGGGAATTGACTTAGGCTTCTGGCAATTGAAGTCCCAAACCCAAAGTTTGGGGACCACTGGTCTAGAGGCCCATAAGTGACTTCTCCCTGTATATTAGCCAGAACAGGTCCAGCCCATCATGTGGAGAAACTTTCTGACTGCATCCAATAGTGTCAGACATTCTGAAGACACAGTGAAGATGCTCAGACTTTGAAGCACTTAAAAAACAGTTGCACAAAGCCTTTTGGTGAACACACACTCACAGAGATTCAAGTTGTGAATAATTAAGACAGGAGTTCGCAAACGTATGGGCGCATTTTACTTCTGCTTCTGGGAGCGATGAGGGTGGTGTGGGCCGGATGAATTGCAGTAAACCCATTCATGTGGATTCACGGGGGCTTCAGGGAATTGAAGTCCAAGAACATCTGAAATGCCAAGGTTCACCATCACGGCTATAGGAATTGGTAGTGCAGTCAATTCACCCCCAATTTCTTGCTTTGTTCTTATGAATATGTACACCATTTATCTTTCTTAACCAAAACATGGCAAAATCCTATCCCTCACCCCTCTGTCACAAATACATCCCCAGCCAAATCCCTCATTTAAAAAATGGCTTTAAAAGTTCCATTGTACTGTATGGAGACATCTTCTTGAGGTGCCATATCTGTTCCCGATATTGGCTATCATCATGGCAATGGTCTTCCTGTCCTTAACTCCTTGGAACAGTTCTGGAGATATGGGGAGACATTTTTGTCATATTTTGGAGGGCCGAGAAGTCCTCCCCTCCCCCGGCCAATGTTTTGTTTGCTACTAGAGAACTTGAGACAGCATCTTCAGTTTAAAAATGCCTTTAAATAGTAAAATAACATGGGGATGGGCATATTTAGTTCTCAAATCTCTGAGATTGCCCAGCCTTTCTTTAACGTCATAATGAGAATTAGGCTCTGTGAAAAAAGCAGGAGAGTATCAGCTCAGTATATCCTAGTTTCTGAGACAAAGAACCACAATAGTTTGTTTGTCAGTCGTAACATGTAATAGTAATAGTAATATTGTGCCATTTACTTGCTTTTATTGCTGGAGTACAAAAGCAACCACCAATCACATGTACACACGTGTTCTTCATCTGTGGAAAGGCAAACTGATCCCCACTCCTCATTCCATAGACAGAATTTGCCTCGAATCATAGTGTACGCTTACTTTCACCATGGTGATCGGAAGTGCCTAGCTCTTCAAAGGCAGAAACAAAACTTCAGGCAGCTGGATCAAGTCATGTCAATTAATCAGCAGCTCCTTTGTGAAGCTAAAGGTTCTTAGTTGCCCATTCAAGACTAAATCATGCTCCAAATGCTTTGCATTGTGGCAGAGATAACTTGAAACTCTGTATTATCTTTGGGGGAAATCATGTTTCTTGCCAGATGTTATGGAGATTGCAGTAAAGTTCAGAGATTTAGGTGCTTTACATTATACCAAAGGGCATCAGAAAAGCTTCACAAACACAGGATATACTGTGTGGCTTACTCATTTCCATCCTCCAACAGAAAACAACCAGAAAGGTTGCCACTGCTGAATCCCAGAAACTGCTTCCTGAGGGAATCACCTCTTTTCCTGATTGCAACATTAGCCCCATTGACACACACATACGTAAAGGGAACAAGCATGTTTTTATTCTCTCACTCAACCACCTCTCAAGATGGACATTTCTCTCTATCTCATACACACAAATGGCTGATGTGCCTCCTTCCTACACACAGTCCATGGGTAGTCACTTCTTATTTCCTTTCCATGCAACCCTATACATTCACCTTATCTCCAATAGCTTTTCTGTAAAATGAGTGGCGTTTCTGTAAAGTAGGAAATGAGCTGGGTGCTGCTGTTGTTGATGCCTAGAGTTTCATTTGCTGAGCATGAGTTACAGACTTGACCTCACACAGTGTCAACCGATAATCAGCTCTTCACCTAGACCACCACCTACTCCTTCACTTTTAAGTCTGATTAGTTTTACTTAAATCCACCCTCACAACCAACTGCCAGCTTCAGCGTTGGTGGAGCCACCACCAACTTCTGTCTCCACACCACCTGGACTGAGAATGCAGGGAGGAGCTGCGCGGCGAAGGAGAGCTTGGCCGGCTCCAGCAGCAGCTGTGTGTGAGCGGGCACAACCCCGAGCCCCTGCCCCCTTGCCATCAGGGCTACAAAGGCTGGGGAGTGTGGCACGGCTAGAAGGGACGCTGCCAGCTTCAGCGTTGGTGGAGCCACCACACCCCCGGGCTTCTGTCTCCACACCACCTGGACTGAGAATGCAGGGAGGAGCTGCATGGCGAAGGAGAGCTTGGCCGTCTCCAGCAGCAGCTGTGTGTGAGTGGCCACAGCCCCGAGCCCTGCCCCCACGCCATCGGGGCTACAAAGGCTGGGTAGTGTGGCACAGCTGGAAGGGACACTGCCAGCTTCAGCATTGGTGGAGCCACCACACCCCCGGGCTTCTGTCTCCACACCACCTGGACTGAGAATGCAGGGAGGAGATGCACGGTGAAGTAGAGCTTGGCCAGCTCCAGCAGCAGCTGTGTGTGAGCGGCCACACCCCCGAGCCCCCACCCCCACGCCATCAGGGCTACAAAGGCTGGGGAGTGTGGCGCGGCTGGAAGGGATGCTGCCAGCTTCAGCGTTGGTGGAGCCACCACACCACCTCCATGCCACTGGGACTGAGACTGTAGGGAGGTGTGGTTTGGTGGCAGAAGTGTTGGATGTGAGGGGGGGTTCCCTTTTGAGTTTGTGGTTTGTTATTTTGTTTTGCATTATTGAACTTGTTTGACTCTTATGATTGTTAGGGTAATTTTGATATTGTATTGAATATGTTTTTGATAATTCATACTGTAACTTGTTGTAATTTGTATCATATTTTATATTGTTTGGCATTCTTGTTGTAAACCACTTTGAGTTCCCTTTATGGGGAGGAAAGCGCTATAAAAGTCTAAACAATAAATAAATAAAATAAATAAATAAACTTTCTTTAGCCTTATAGAGAATTGTCTTATCTGAGTCTGTCCAAAAAGAGTGTCTCTGTCTTACCAAATTTTCCCCGAGTTAAAGAAGGTACCTGTCTGTTTATTTCACTGGAGATAAGAAAAAGGAGACTCGTGGTATCACTCTTTCCAGTTAACTTTCCACAGAACTGCTTGAAACCTATCCCATTTCATGACGGCTTCCAGTTAGTTGTTGACTGTCACTGCTGCTGGTGGAAACGAAATGGCCCATCCATGTTTCACTCACCTGCACAATGCAGTTTGAGGAAGCAAAATGGAATAAGTACAACATCAGCCTAAGTCAAGGCTGGAAGGTGACTGGGATGAAAGAAATGACTCTAACATGTTGTGACAGTCATATTTCCTGACTCAAGCTCTGTACTTAATATCTGTGAAAAAGAAGTCTGTGCACTGTACCTGGTTAATTTCTGCCTGTCATGCAGGTGGTAAATCAAGGAAATTCTACCAAGAAGAAGGAGCAACCCCAGTGAGGAAAAGAGGATCAAAGAACGTCAATGTGGTGAGGAGGGATAAAAGAATCTAAAGTTTAATATTCTCCAGTGTTATAATAAAAAAAATTCAAGTTCTTTGTGTCTTGAATATGAAGAAAAGAGCATTTTTTTGTCTAAGAATGTGAACAAAACAAATGTGCAAAACTGGACTGAATCAGGAGTTATTTTTGTGACTCTAGACCAGTGGTTCCCAACGAGGGACCCACGCCCCACAGGTGGACTTCAATTCCCAGAATCCTAAGTCATAACATTGGCTGATCAGCGCTTTGGGGAACTGACTTAGGCTTCTGGAAATTGAAGTCCAAGAACCAAAGGTTGGGAAACGCTGCTCTAGAGTGACTATGGGATGTGGCAAAGAGCCTCCAGTTCCCCTGAAGAACAGGAATACATCAATGGATCCAGCATGCTTAAGGTTACTTTTTTTAAAAGGAATCTCAGCAATTTAACTTGTGAAATGAGGAATCATGGAGTATACAGAGTATCACGTAAATAGAACTGACAATGTCAAAGGAGAAGAAGAATGATACCTGAACACCCTAGAAAGGCCCAAGATCTCCCTTGGACCTTCTCACTACTGAGCTTAGGGAGGGCTCCGACTGAGGTCAACAGAGCACATTATATATCCCCTTGCACCTTGATGACACCTTGTAACTTCCACCCATTTGACAGCAGTTTGCTTTTGAACTACAGGGTTGGCCAGAGCTGGGACAGATGACAGGAGCTCACTCTGTCATGCACCACTCAGGTCTTGAACTGCAGATCTGCTGACCTTCCAGTCATCAGGTTCAGCATCTTAATCACTTGGCCTCTCCACAGAACATATGCCTCACAAAATGGAAGATTAGCTTCAAGTCAGAAAAAAACAAAAATCTACCTCAGAGTGAAAGTTGAGCAATTGAAAAGGCAGGAAAACCAAAGCCTGTTGTTTGGCTGATTTAGAGCAACAACACAAACAAGTTACTTTTCCTAAAGAAGTTATTTTTCTTCTCTTAAGAGGAACAACTGACCAACTGTATTAATAATGAGTAATGAGTCCATGCATAACATCCTGGTTTGCTACATATTTCAACATCTATTCCATCACAATGCTGAGATAAGATGCTACCATTTCTGTCCAGGAAATGAGATAGTCATAACATTATCTTTTGCCTTAGACAGCAAAATGTCTTGGGCTGCCTCCTGTGTCTTTTACATAGCTACACTGCAGGAAGATGATTAAGGCTTTATACCAAAGAAAATTATACGGTATATAAATGCAATTATTCATAGCTTGAAAAAGTTATTTTTCTAGGCTGTGATCCATACCATTCCCCTAATTTCCACTGACTAGAGCATTATGGGAGTGGTCACTCCAAAGTAACTTTCCCAAGAACTGCAATTCTCTGTCCACACCTAGTTTAAATATAATCCTGCTGAGCAAAATCCAACATACTCCCAGACAAAGTATATATAGGTTTGAATTCTGATATTCTGAGCCAGTTAAAGCACACTGAAAACAGATTTAGCCAAGCATAACTCTGCTCAGGACTGAGAGTTGTTGTTTTTAATGCTGGGAAGGAAGGATTCCTTTCCCCCCCAGATCCATCCCCCCATTTCCTTTATTATTATTATTATTATTATTATTATTATTATTATTATTATTATTATTATTATTATTATTATTATTATTATTGCACATTACAAAAAATACAATAAACAAACAAATAAACAACAAAAACACTACAATATGCAAAAATATTATGTGCTCCCATCAGAACAATACTTATGATTCTTTTCTTTATTCTATCATCTCTATAATTTGTAATTTATCCATCTTTCCAAAATGACATTTATTCTTGGCCTGGTTTCTTTCCTTTTCCTTTTATCAATACATAGTCAAGAAACTCTCCTCACTTTTGCTTAAAATTTGATTTCTTTAAAATCCCTTTTTTTTACTTTTAATTCTAGTGTTAATTTATCATTTATTGAGAGAGTTGTTATGTGCTGCCAAATTATGGCAAGCTTATGATGCCTCATCATATCTGCAAAGCTTTCCTCTAGCATCATATTTCAAATGAATACATTTTGAGGGGTGTGGGGGAGGACTTTCTTTTCATCCAGCTTCCACATGTATACTTCATGATTAGGAACATCTTAGTACAGATGCTCACCTTGGTCACCGCGTGATACATCCTTACACTTAACAGGATCAGGTTTTTCAATCCTATTAATTACATCGTTGGACGATCTGGAACATAAGTACCAACTCTTTCCACAGGAAGAATAAGGCACTTAGGATCAGATTCTGAATACAGAAACCAAACAATACACTGTAGGGCATAAATCAAAAAACACCTGCCCTCATGTTTTTATCAGCGGGGCTCAAGGTTTGCTCCATGGAAAATCTTTTAGCAGATCATTGCACTGACTTGTTATTTAGGTTGAGCAGCCAGGTTGATTTGTTCTGCAAGCAAAGGGAGAACAGCCTTTTTTAAAAAGGTATTAGATGAGTGACCAAAATAAATAACTAGGTTAGTTGAAAATCAAAGTACTTCAAATTGTAGAGAACATAATGTTAGCATTGGTAGCATGTACAGTGCTTCCTGGCAACAAGAGAGGCCCCATTTTCAAAACAACAAGTTTAACATGTCTTGGATCCTTGGGTTCCTCATTTATATATAGGTCACTTCTCTTTTTTCAGAGTATTATTTTCCACCGCCAGTTTTCAGAGTTATTTTAGAACCATGTAAAAATCTAATTAAATCAACCAAACAAATATGGACTTTATAGGGTTAGCATACCAAACACAGACATTCCCATGGGAAACGGAATTTGTTTGTCCATTTGCTTCTCCCAGAAATACTGCTGGGAAGAATCTTCTTGTATAGCTGAAGTCATAACTTGATGCTGCTGACAATAAAGTATGGACACGTGTATCAACTTGTGGGGTTCTGTGAGGTTAACTTTTAAATGCACATTGCAGACACAATTGTAAATGTTCCATGTCTGCACTTTCAAAACTAATAACAAATTAGCAACGAGTCCTGAGCCCACTAATACACATATAATTCACAATGGATATTTCATATACATTTCCCTTACGTTCCATGAATCAGAAAACACAGTGGCCTTCTTGGAGCTGATTAGAGAAATGCTCCACAAGCTCTATATTTCTAAACTCCAGAATGGTGGTTTCCAATGTGGGGCCCATGCCCCACTGGGGGGGGGGCCTTCCAGTTCTGAATGCCTCAGTCAGTACATTGGCTGATCAGTGCTTTGGGGAATTGACTTAGGCTTCTGAGAACTGAAGTCCAAAACCCAAAGGTTGGCAAAACACTGCTGTAGAATTTAGAATTTATCTGTCACCTAATCATCCTGTCCTTACATCCAGCACACAGTGAGTCTAATGGTGGAAACTGACAAAATATTTGAACCATGGGGAAAAAAATTATATATTATATAATGCTCACTGATCTTCAGTGCTCTGAGCTTAGTTAATTAATATATGAATCAGTTGCTTTAATTTTGTCTCCCTCTCCCTGGATTAAAAGAGACCCTTGCATTTCTCAATATATATTTTTGCAGTCCTGATTGCCAAGAAAGCATATTCTGAAATAAATGAGCCATAAAAGGAATACTTCCACCCACCCCAGTTAAGCACAGCGAGAGCAGGGATGGGACCCATTGGACCCATTCAGTTTTTGTTGGACTCCCACTACAACCAAACCAAGTCAGCATATCTAAGATATAATAATTTCATGTCAAATTATTCTGGATTGAAAGGATTTTTGCGAGAGAAACTCTACTCAAGGGACACCGGAATGAGACTCATTTCATGTCCACCAGGAGTTGGGACAGAGATGGGTGCTCAATCCATCATGCAGTACTCAGGTCTCAAACTGCTGACTTGCCGGCCTTCCAGCTAATGAGGTGAGCTTCTTAACCACTGAGGGCATTGTGGTATCCGCGGGCACAATTGGCATAACTGTCCCTGACAGAGGCCATGCCGTGTGAGAACGCTCCAGGCCTCTGGGCTCTGCAGAGACAGAAATTGGGGAGCGGATTAATAGTCATAAGATTGATTCACCCATATCTGACCTGACAGGCAGTCCAAGCAGGAGGAAATTGAATGTCTAACTAAGCAGTTAGGAAATAGGTAATTCCGCACCTGCAGATTACCCCGAGCCCTAGCGCAAATAGTGGCCATGTTTACTCTTGTGTAAGCTAGGAACAATGAACTTCCCCTGCCAGTGTTTGTCTTAGTTAATTAGCTTCCCCGAGAGAGATTCCCAATTAACCCGGGTAAATATGTGATGTGATTTTCTGTCAGATGACGATTCTATCACACGCTGCCTTGAATTCCTATATATGATGATGATTTTCCCTCAATAAACCACTGGTCTTCGCTCCATCTTGCCTCGTGTCGTTACTTGACCAGTCTCCTCCGGGACCCAACGGCCGCTCCATGGCCCCGATCCAACAGGGCATGATGGGTGTTGCAGTCCAACATGTTATGTTTACTCTTTAGTTAGGGAATCCAACTTTCTGTTATTTTAGCAACCAACCAATGACACAAGCTTTGAAGGAAAAACTTTGATTTAGTTTTCAGATATAAGCATTCTAATTATCATCATGGACAGATTTAGACCTTACTTCCCTCATTTGGTGTTGTCAGGTTGCCTTCAAAAGTTATGTTGAACTGAACACAGTTTGGCAGGTATGTGCAATGGTCAATAAGTGTTTTTACCTTTTGCATCCTTCTAGCAAATAGAATCCATGCTTGAACAGGGATTTGAAGTCAGACTGCTTGAGTCCAACAATCTACTTATTGCATCATGTATCCTGGGAAAACAGTAAATCAGATTGCTTAAAGAACAGAAAAAGTGGATGTTTTCCATTAGCAATAGTAATTTCATGTCAGAAATTATTCTGGGTTGAAAGGATTTTTGCTGGAGAAAATCCGTTCAGGGGACGCCCAAATGAGGCTCCTTTCATGCTCTAAGAGACAAACCAGGAAAGGGACCTTGGTGTCCTGGTGGACAACTCAATGAAGGTGTCAACCTAGTGTGCCTCAGCAGTGAAAAAAAGCAAACTCAATGTTAGGGATCATTAGGAAGGGCATAGAAAATAAGTCAGCAAGTGTCATTTTGCCTCTTTATAAACCTATGGTGAGGCCCCATCTGCAATACTGTGTACAGTTCTGGTCGTCATACCTCCAGAAGGATATTATGGAGTTGGAAAAAGTGCAGAGAAGGGCAACCAGAATGATTAGGGGACTGGAACACCTTCCTTACCATCTGAGGCTGCAACGGTTGGGCCTTCTCACTCTTGAACGACGGCGTCTAAGAGGTGACCTGATTGAAGTTTATAAAATCATGCACGGTGTGGACAAAGTAGATAAGGAAAAACTGTTTTCCCTATCACACAACACTAGAACTAGGGGGCACTCCATGAAACTTTTGGGTGTAAGTTCTCAAACAAATAAGAGAAAGTACTTTTCCACCCAGAGGATCACTGGTCTATGGAACTCCCTGCCAGAAGAAGTGGTGACAGCTGTCAGTCTTGACAGCTTTAAGAAAGGATTAGACAAGTTCATGGAGGACAAGGGTATCAATGGCTATAATTATGGATACCTAAGAACAACCTCCGGGTTGGAGAGATAGGCAGGATATCTCTCAATGCCATTTCCAGGGAATCCTAAGCAGGTGAAGGCATCTCCTTGGGAAAACCCTGAAGCAAATGGTGAGCCACTATGTGAGACAGAATGCTGGACTGGATGGGCTGTGGCCTGTTCCAGCAAGGCTGTTCTTATGTTCTTATCCGCATGCAGTACCCGGAACTTGAACTTCTGATTTACCGGCCTTCCAGCCATCAAGATGAGCTTCTTAACCAATGAGTCACCACAATGAGTGGAGGAGTTATAATGGTAGCTATTTGGTGAAAGTTATTCCAAACAAACATGAAGTTACGTTATAGTGGGAAGGAGCATCAGGTTTTCTGGGGGACATGGAAATGTAGGGAAATGATTATTTTGTCAACATTTTAAAAAGAGGAATGTCAATATGTAGTATGTGCTATAATATCAGATGTTGACACCACTCCTATCAGTTAAACATGGGTTATCTTGTATTATTGCTAAAAAGTTCAATTATTTTTCAAAAAATGCAAAAGCTTATCGCTCAAAGAATACTTTTCTAAAATAGAAATTTCTACTGTATTTACACCTCCTATTGCTTTAGACTTGGCTGGAAAACAGGCCAATATTTCATATTACCTGTTACTAAACTGCTGCTCAGATCTTATTTTAAAACACAACAAATATATTTTCAGGTCTGCAGTTTCTAAAATATCATAATTGTATGGTGTCAAGTCAGTTTTGACATATGGCAAATCTTTTCAGTGTTGTGTGCAGAAGTGGTTTACCATCCCCTTCTTCTGGGGATACCCTGGAACTGTGGAGCTTGTCCAAGATGACATAGTTTGGTTCAATTCTCAGAAGAAGGCGTGAGGAATCAAACTCCCAACCTCTTAAGAAGAAGGAATGAGGAATCAAACTCCCAACCTCTTGCTCTGCAGCGAGATACTGAAAACTATTGAGCTATTCAGCCAACTAGTGGTGTGGTCACACATTACTTTCTGCTTCTAAGTTTTGTTCTTCCCTTAAATAATTTTGTTCTCTACTAAAATTTGGACTCCTTCTCCCCACAAGATACCCCTGAATATGTAATGAAAGTAGCATTTGGTACTTAAGGCTACTTGTTCATCTTACGTGAGTTGTTGGCAGTGGCTGCTACTTGTGTCTGAGTATGCACACACACACTCCCAGAAGGTTTAAGTGAAAATACCATTGGTGTGAATGTGTTTAAGGGGGATCCCAGCTTGCCACGAAGTGACCCACATACTATGATCATGAAGCCATCTCCTGCAGCACGTATGAAATGAGACATGCAGGATTTAACACTGGGACTGCAATGGACTGCCGCAGCCTTGAGGATATGGACAAGGTGCGCCTTCACAGCCAGTCAATCTGGCATGGCCTCTTCCACCTCGATGACCTTTGGGAATCCGAATAGTGAAGTGGCTCCTCCTCCACTCATTTTGTTGTTGGTCCCAATCTGATGGTTTGCAGTGACATTTCCTTCACTGGGGGGGGGGGGGGGGGCATCACATTCCTGTTGCCATTGGCCTCTTTAGGGAATCAGATTATTTACCACCGCCCAACACTCAGTATTGAGTTGCTGGCTTTACGGTCTACTCCATTACCATAGTAGGTTGCTAGACAGACTTAAGTGAGTCAATAATGTAATAATAATATACTTTATTTAATAATAACAATTGTGTGCTGTCAATTCAGTTCTGACTTATGGCAACTCCTTCTAGAGTTTTCTAGGTAAATAATAAATCAAAGTAGTTTGACATTCCCTTCTTTTAGGGGTGTTCTTGGATTACACAAGCTGCCCATGGCTGCACAAAAGGGCTCTTTTTCCCAGAAGACACAGTGGTGAATTGAACTTGTGACTTGCAGCTCCTCAGCCAGAAACCTAAACCTCTGAGTTATTTTCTACACACACACACCCTCAATTACTTTAATGCTCTATGCAACACATAAAACCACACGTTGACACTTCCACATAAATATTTAGAGAACAGCAGTCTCAGTTTTATACACTTGAAGGGTAAACAGATCTGCAGTTTTTTGCTGCTTTGTCCCACAGGGATGTAAGCAAGGTCAGACTAATGCTGACTTCATGGGAATGCATACTAATGGAGCCAGTCTATTGCCAGGCTAATTAAGGTAGATATAGACTCTGGAGGCACATCATCATTTGGTCAGATGTAATGAAGATCACTGACAAGAAAATAACACTCCTGGTCTTCACACAATTGCCAATAGGAATGGGTAACTCGAGCCCAGCTTTAGCCTAGTTCTTTGACCTATCCATGTAGTTTTCCTCACATCCCCTAATTTCACACATTTATTATTTTTGTTCAGTCCTGGGGAGAAAGAAAAGGCCTATTAGAAAATAATAGGAATAAAAGTTTACTTCTGCTAGAAAGATTATTTTCATTTAGAAAGCATTCTGCTATTAGAATGGGGAGAAATGTGGCCTATACATAAAACAAGTAACTTTTTAAAAATAAATAAATAAATTAGAAATTTATATTTTACAGTACATTTAAAGGAATTTTTTTAAAAAAAAATACAGGAACAGTGCTAGGAATGAAACCAAACCAGAGGGAGAGAACAGCCTTTACCACTGTACCAACTTTAAAACACAAAGATTAAAAGAAACTGCAGAGGAAATATTGGAAGTAAATTCCAATACTGTGATTAAAACATGCAATATGATAACTTTATGCTTCTCTGATTGTCTTTGTATTCCACTAGTGGAACATACACCACTGACTAAGAACCACTCAGCTAGAAAACACAACTGAGGTAGGGAGAAAGTTAAAAAGACCTGTGCCTTTGTGCTCAGTATAAATAAGGTTATGACTACTGAGCTTTCCAACAATGTCCAACTTAGAAAATGACCATTTAAAAAAATGATTTGCCAACTACAGTCATAAACCTTGGCTAGTTTTGTTTTAATCTGTCCTTTGTGACTATTGCCACGTTTCAGAAGTCTGAATCGTCCCATTTAATGGAAGTCATGCTCCCCCTTCTGGTGATAAAATCAATTTGCAAGCATAGTGTTATTTTATACAGAGTTACAGAACTGTGGTGGCTTAATGGTTAAGACGCTGAACTTGATGACTGGAAGGTTGGCAGTTTGGGACCCGTGTGCTGCACAATGGAGTGACACCCACAGAGACAAAGGACAGGCCAATGCTTCTCCCAACAGAGAAGGCCCCGATGGGAGCGAAAGAGTTTCAAAAACCCAGCCAGAGCCGGCGAAAGGTAAGTGCGGTCGGTGGGGGTTAGGGAGTTGGGGGGCAAGGTGGTGGGGTGGGGGGTGGCCCTGGTAAACATGCCATCCCCACCCCGCCCCACCACCTTGCCTCCCACCCACTCCGTAATCCCCACTGACCGCATTTACCTTTCGCCAACAGGGTCTTTCCACACAACGCATGGCCTTCTGCGTTTGGAGGCACACTGGCCTTTCCTTTCAACCTAGCGGGCATGGAGGCCTCCATGCCCACAGAGATGAAGGACAGGCCGGTGCTTCTCCCAATGCAGAAGGCCGTGCCTTGTGGGGGAAAACCCAGCCGGGCCAGTCAGCAAAAGGTAAGTGTGATTGGTGGGGGTTATGGAGTGGGGGAAGGCATGGCCCTGGTATCCATGCTGCCCTCCCCTCGCCCCACCACCTTGCCCCCAATCCCTGCTCCCCTTACCTTTTGCCAGCTGGTCCGTTAGCCCAGGGAGGAGACCATGGCCGAATCCTTCAGCCATGCGTCCTCCCCGGGCAGCGGAAAATGCAAGGGCACCAAAGGCACCTGCAGCGCACTCCCCCATTCACCCGGGAATGCAAGGCTGAAGGACCCAGCCACTGCCTCTTCTACGGGCAGCAGGGAATGCAAAGGAGCCCAAGGTGCCCACAGCGAACTTCCTGTTTGCCCGGGGAACAGACAGTGGTCGGGGCCTTTGGCCCTGCATCCACCCCAGGTACCAGCCAAACAGCCCTACCCTAAAAGAAATACCCAAAGTACAAAAAACCCACAAATAAACAAATAAACCAAACAAGTAAACAACAAAACAATAAATCACAAACTCAACAAAACACATGCAAAATAAAAAAAGAAACGGAAACACATGAAAAACTCACTAAAACTACCTATCTACAACAAACCAACACCACAAAAAACCCTTACTAAAAATCAAAAGACAACACAATGAACAAAAATAAATTCTAACAAATTCAAAATAAGAAATAACCAGAAAACCAAAAAACACACATAAAAATCCAAAAATAATAATACCATCAACCAAGCGAACACACTAAATTAAATCAACAAATACTCTACCTAACCCCACAGTCCAACACCCCAAAATCAAAACAAAATAAAATCAGAATAAATAATCAAGAGCACTCACCAAACACGTCCTCCCTCCATGCCTCAGGAACAGAACTGAAGAAAGAAAGAAACATGCAGTATTCTTAAACACAGCCCCACCTACAGGCCAGAAGAGTAAAAAACAGCCAAGAAAATTATGAACAATCAAAATAAAGAATAAATAAACAGCCCCACCTAGAGGCTAGAAGAGTAGAAAACAGCCAAAAAATGAAAAATCAAAATAAAGAATAAATAAACAGCCCCACCTAGAGGCCAGAAGAGTAAAAAAGCCAAAAAATAAGAAAAATCAAAATAAAAAATAAATCAAATACAAAAATCAAATAAATTCAAAAACCACAAAATCAAATCACCACCACTCAAACTACCCCTAACCTAAAACACACAAAAAAAACTGCCTGGCTGGCCAGGCACAAATATGCTAGTAATATTAAAATGTAGGGCAGCAGTGGATGACCTTGGGCTGTCCAAGCACCAGATTCCAATCTGACTGGCTGTGCAGCTCACAAACAAACAAACAAACAAACAAACAAACAAACAAACAAACAAACAAACAAACAAACAAACAAACAAGCAAGCAAGCAAGCAAGCAAGCAAACAAACAAACAAACAAAAGCAGAGAAACCCTTGATAAGCTCTTTGATGCAGCTCCAAAATATTTTGCTGGATTATCACCAGATAATCAGGACTTCGCTGTCGCTGCCCCTGGACTCAACCGCTCTACATGGGGCTGCCCTTGGCTACCATTTGGAGACTTCAGCTGGTCCAGAATGCAGCTGCCCGGGTAGTGATGGGGCGCTGCACTGGTTGCCGGTGTGTCTCCGTGTGCAATTCAAGGTGCTGGTTTTGACCTTTAAAGCTCTTCATGGTATTGGACCAGGCTACTTAAGAGACCGCATCATCACAAGAAATTCAGCCCATCCTACTAGGGCAGACAGGAGGCGCTCAGTGGTGGTCCCATCATTGAGAGAGGTACATCTGATTGGGGCCAGGAAGAGAGCCTTCTCCGTGTCTGCCCCAGCCCTGTGGAACCTCCTTCCACCTGAGGTGCACCTCCAGACGGAACTACTCCCCTTTAGGAAGATGCTGAAGACATGGTTGTTTCAGCATGGGTGGAGCATGAGTGCCCCCACCTCTCAGGCCCGCTGGCTTGTCTAGCCAGGGAGATGGACCTGTCCTGTCTTGGATCTCAGTTTTAATTGTGGGTGGTGGGTGGTGAGGGCTGGTTTTTGAATGTTTACATAGGTTTTATGTGTTTTAATGTGGATTTTAGCTGTTTTTTTTAGCTGTGAATGTTTTTAATTGTTTTATATTGTATTCTATGCTTGTATTCTCTGTTGGGAGAAGCCAATGCTTCTCCCAACAGAGAAGGCCCCGATGGGAGCGAAAGAGTTTCAAAAACCCAGCCAGAGCCGGCGAAAGGTAAGTGCGGTCGGTGGGGGTTAGGGAGTTGGGGGGCAAGGTGGTGGGGTGGGGGGTGGCCCTGGTAAACATGCCATCCCCACCCCGCCCCACCACCTTGCCCCCCACCCACTCCGTAATCCCCACTGACCGCATTTACCTTTCGCCAACAGGGTCTTTCCACACAACGCATGGCCTTCTGCGTTTGGAGGCACACTGGCCTTTCCTTTCAACCTAGCGGGCATGGAGGCCTCCATGCCCACAGAGATGAAGGACAGGCCGGTGCTTCTCCCAACGCAGAAGGCCGTGCCTTGTGGGGAAAAACCCAGCCGGGCCAGTCAGCAAAAGGTAAGTGTGATTGGTGGGGGTTATGGAGTGGGGGGAGGCATGGCCCTGGTATCCATGCTGCCCTCCCCTCGCCCCACCACCTTGCCCCCAATCCCTGCTCCCCTTACCTTTTGCCAGCTGGTCCGTTAGCCCAGGGAGGAGACCATGGCCGAATCCTTCAGCCATGCGTCCTCCCCGGGCAGCGGAAAATGCAAGGGCACCAAAGGCACCTGCAGCGCACTCCCCCATTCACCCGGGAATGCAAGGCTGAAGGACCCAGCCACTGCCTCTTCTACGGGCAGCAGGGAATGCAAAGGAGCCCAAGGTGCCCACAGCGAACTTCCTGTTTGCCCGGGGAACAGACAGTGGTCGGGGCCTTTGGCCCTGCATCCACCCCAGGCACCAGCCAAACAGCCCTACCCTAAAAGAAACACCCAAAGTACAAAAAACCCACAAATAAACAAATAAACCAAACAAGTAAACAACAAAACAATAAATCACAAACTCAACAAAACACATGCAAAATAAAAAAAGAAACGGAAACACATGAAAAACTCACTAAAACTACCTATCTACAACAAACCAACACCACAAAAAACCCTTACTAAAAATCAAAAGACAACACAATGAACAAAAATAAATTCTAACAAATTCAAGATAAGAAATAACCAGAAAACCAAAAAACCAAAAAACACACATAAAAATCCAAAAATAATAATACCATCAACCAAGCGAACACACTAAATTAAATCAACAAATACTCTACCTAACCCCACAGTCCAACACCCCAAAATCAAAACAAAATAAAATCAGAATAAATAATCAAGAGCACTCACCAAACACGTCCTCCCTCCATGCCTCAGGAACAGAACTGAAGAAAGAAAGAAACATGCAGTATTCTTAAACACAGCCCCACCTACAGGCCAGAAGAGTAAAAAACAGCCAAGAAAATTATGAACAATCAAAATAAAGAATAAATAAACAGCCCCACCTAGAGGCTAGAAGAGTAGAAAACAGCCAAAAAATGAAAAATCAAAATAAAGAATAAATAAACAGCCCCACCTAGAGGCCAGAAGAGTAAAAAAGCCAAAAAATAAGAAAAATCAAAATAAAAAATAAATCAAATACAAAAATCAAATAAATTCAAAAACCACAAAATCAAATCACCACCACTCAAACTACCCCTAACCTAAAACACACAAAAAAAACTGCCTGGCTGGCCGGGCACAAATATGCTAGTAATATTAAAATGTAGGGCAGCAGTGGATGACCTTGGGCTGTCCAAGCACCAGATTCCAATCTGACTGGCTGTGCAGCTCACAAACAAACAAACAAACAAACAAACAAACAAACAAACAAACAAGCAAGCAAGCAAGCAAGCAAGCAAGCAAGCAAACAAACAAACAAACAAACAAACAAAAGCAGAGAAACCCTTGATAAGCTCTTTGATGCAGCTCCAAAATATTTTGCTGGATTATCACCAGATAATCAGGACTTCGCTGTCGCTGCCCCTGGACTCAACCACTCTACATGGGGCTGCCCTTGGCTACCATTTGGAGACTTCAGCTGGTCCAGAATGCAGCTGCCCGGGTAGTGATGGGGCGCTGCACTGGTTGCCGGTGTGTCTCCGTGTGCAATTCAAGGTGCTGGTTTTGACCTTTAAAGCTCTTCATGGTATTGGACCAGGCTACTTAAGAGACCGCATCATCACAAGAAATTCAGCCCATCCTACTAGGGCAGACAGGAGGCGCTCAGTGGTGGTCCCATCATTGAGAGAGGTACATCTGATTGGGGCCAGGAAGAGAGCCTTCTCCGTGTCTGCCCCAGCCCTGTGGAACCTCCTTCCACCTGAGGTGCACCTCCAGACGGAACTACTCCCCTTTAGGAAGATGCTGAAGACATGGTTGTTTCAGCATGGGTGGAGCATGAGTGCCCCCACCTCTCAGGCCTGCTGGCTTGTCTAGCCAGGGAGATGGACCTGTCCTGTCTTGGATCTCAGTTTTAATTGTGGGTGGTGGGTGGTGAGGGCTGGTTTTTGAATGTTTACATAGGTTTTATGTGTTTTAATGTGGATTTTAGCTGTTTTTTTAGCTGTGAATGTTTTTAATTGTTTTATATTGTATTCTATTTTTATTTTCCCTTTTTCCTCTTTTGTTGTTAGCCGTCCTGAGTGGTGTTTCCCACCAGGAGGGTGGGATATAAATTAAATAAATAAATAAATAAATAAACAGGCACCTGGACTAAGAGTTTAATATTGTTCTCAGCAGCAATTTTAATTCAAATTGAAGAATTTTTACTTTTATTCTTCTGACGAATTCAGGAAGTATTAAATTGGAAGGTGTACTTCTGGATTAATTTGCAGTTGGAAGTTTGGAAGTACCGGGTCTGACTGAAGAACTCCTGAATCAATCAGGTTGATTAAACCTAAGCAAATACAGTTTCAGATAAAGATAAATGCTTTAAATAAAGAAAAAGAGTGCTAACAAGATGGCTTAAGTATATTGCGGTTGCAGATAATTTGAAAAACAACTTGTAGCTGTGCAAGCTGCTGCATTTTGTGTAGTAGCGGTAGATATTTTAAAAATAATAATTTGAGGAGTTGATTTGGGGTACTATAACCATTGGCTTGGAGTCAGTGGTGGGATTTTAAAAAATTATTACATACTCTGTGGGTGTGGTATGGTGGGAGTGGCCAGGAGAAAAGCCCTGCTGTGCACCCAAATTAGGACTAGGTAAAGGTAAAGGTTTCCCTTGCTCGAAAGCCAGTCATATCCGACTCTAGGGTGCAGTGCTCATCTCTGTTTCTAAGCCGAAGAGCCAGCGCTGTCTGCTTCTGCAGACATTTCCGTGGTCATGTGGCAGGCATGACTAGACACCGGAGCGCACGGAATGCTGTTACCTTCCCACCGAAGTGGTCCCTATTTATCTACTTGCAATTTCTTGCTTTCGAACTGCTAGGTTGGCAGGAGCTGGGATGAAGACGGGAGCTCATTTCCGTCCTGCAGTACTCGGGAATCAAACTGCTGACCTTCCGCTTCCCAGTCAGCGTCTTAGCGACTTGAGCCACTGCAGTTCCCTAATTAGGACTACTTTATTTCAAAACTTGGATGGGTGGGGCCAGCCAAAATTTCTGCTATCGGTTCTGGCGAACTGGGATGAACCTGCTGAATCCCACCACTGCTTGGGATACCTAGTGCCTGCATGTTACATGATGAGCACCCCTCCCTTTTGTCAGGATACTTCTTGAAATAGCTAGGAATATCCTCCCATTAAATCATATTATTTTTCTTCTGAACAGCAGAGGGAGATATTCAGCTATCTGAAAAATTCCATGTCATTGTAGGAAAACATACCAGCAGTATGAGGGCCTCCTATTGTGTAAAGCTCTTTTGGCACCAAATGACTAAACAAACAGAACAATGATATTGCCTCTCAACAGTCACTTGATTGGTTCTTCCTGTGTGGTAGTGTCTTTTGTGCACATCATCACTATTGCTGATGACTTGTTTTTAGTACTGTGAACTCTACAGCTGATTTAATTTCTGCGTTCAACAGGTAGGTCAGCTGTAATAAATCGCAGTCTGACCTATCCATTTTGCACACTTTCATAAGACTTCAAGAATATGGGCTATGCATCTGAAATTGAATTTTCTCTTCTTCAAATGAATGTTTCAGGACAAAGGGCAACTGAGAGGTTGGATTACCTCCTGCTCCAAATATTCACTAATGATTTTCATTCCACACAATGTAAAAACTTCTGTTTATGAAATCTTAGGTAAAAACAATGCTTGTTAATTTGTAAGGTGTGATAGGACTTTTTATTGCTTTTGATGCAATAGGCGGATAATGCAATCCTGACTTCAAGAAGAGCTGCCTGAAGAGCGCATGGGAACACCCTTAAACCCATGGCTTGGAACAAACAGAAGTTACATAATATCATCAGAAATGCCCTTTTGCTGACAGAACTGATACACCAGCAGAACCAATGCACTGGCTGATATATTGCTTTACATCTGTCAGCAAAACAAAAGAAAAGAAAAAGGTGGAGAAGAAGTGAGATGAGATATAGGTGTTGAATGATGTCTGATTTGACCCTCAAGTGGCTAAGACGCTGACTAGGAGGTGGAAGGTCAGCAGTTCGATTCCTGAGTACTGCAGGACGGAATGAGCACCTGTCTTTGTCCTAGCTCCTGCCAACCTAGCAGTTCGAAAGCAAGAAATTGCAAGTAGATAAATAGGGACCACTTCGGTGGGAAGGAAACAGCGCACAGTGCCATCCGGAGTCTAGTCATGCCTGCCACATGACCACGGAAACGTCTGCAGAAGCAGACAGCGCTGGCTCTTCTGCTTTGAAACAGAGATGAGCACTGAACCCTAGAGTCGGATACGACTGGCTTTCGAGCAAGGAAAACCTTTATCTTTACCTTGAAAGCCAATTGTGTCCAACTCCTGGAAGGGGGTGGGTTTGCTCATCTCCATTTGCAGCCAATCCTAGGGCTGCAGTGGCTTAGTGGTTATGATGCCGAGCTTGCCAACTGGAAAGTCAGCAGTTAAAGACCTGAGTGATGCACAATCGAGTGAGCTCCCACCGTCTGTCCAGCTGCTGCTAACCTAGCTATTTGAAGGCAAGAAGTTGCAAGTACTGTAGATAAATAGGTACTGCTTCAGTCAGAAGGTAACAGTGTTTTGTATGCTCCGGTGTCAAGTCATGCCTGCCACAAGACCATGGAAATGTCTGCAGATGCAGACAGCACCAGCTGTTGAGCTGTAAACAGAGGAGCAGTGCCCCCTAGAGTCAGACATGGCTTGGCTCTCGAGCAAGGAGGATCTTTACCTTCACCTTTAAGGAGGTATACAAATAGGCAAAAGGAATGTTAGGCAAAGGTGAACATGTATGAGTTGTAACTATTTAGGTTAACCCCAGAGTTGGATACAACTGGCTTTCGAGCAAGGGCAGGCTTTACTTTACCTCTGGTTCTTTAGTCAGATGCCTAAGCCACTAAACTGCCCAGCTACCTATTGTGATTATACCCTTATATGAAAGCTATGTGAGTCTGCCCAATAGTCATTGAGTCAGAAAAGAAAGGGATGCTTAAAATGACACTAAATGAAGATTTCTAGTTTAGAAGGTGAGAAATCCCCTAAATAAAACACTAATTCAGGAATTGTGGGACTTGTCTAAAATGTTTGGAGGGCTCAAATGCCCCCAGCTGTGCTTTAAACAGTGTCAACACATAACAGACTTATTTTGTATGTAAAAGCTAAACGATTCACACATCAACCCACCCACTTGCTGAAAGACGTCTTCCATATTTGCTAATCAGAGCAATAGTTCAATTGTTCTGATTGCAAGAGCCAATCTAGGAAGCAGCCGGTTGCTTGCTTGTGGAGGAATTGTATGCCTTGTAGTTCAAGGAGGACAAAATTTAGAGGGACATGAGATGCAGCTGCCACTTTTCACAGACCATAAGCCAACTAATCATAACATACTGCATAACATATTGGGATAATGTTTTTGAAAGGTTTTCTCAGTGCTGCTACTTGATAGGTGATCATGCACAGCAATATATGGGTTTTCAGCACAGTTTCAAACAGATCGTATCTGTGTACATTTTTGTATTGTGCCATCTGTTCAAACACATTGCTTTTCTAGAATTTGCTAAGCAGGGTCTCTCATGCTATTCCCCAGCTCCAGAAAATGGCCTGATTTGCTGCACAATGACTGAAAAAAGAATGTCACACTTTATATAGCAAAGGCAGGTTTGAATGTTGACAATGTCAGCAGTCAATATGGCCTACATTCACATAGAGAATACTACTGTTCATGTAGTACTTACTATTCACATAAAGACACCAAGCAAGAGAAAATACTAGAAGATGACTCCTTTTTCCTTACCCTAACATAAAGGAGTTGTAATTGTTGTTTATCAACAATAGTGAATGGTACTGAGCACAAGAGGGTATCTTGTGAATCATCTTGACTGCTGCCCTTAGTGAACATGTCTGCAGGCATGGTTTCGATCAGCAATATACAAAGACAATTATTGTTATTATTTTAAAAATAAACAAAGTGGTACATTGCACATATCTGCAACAACCTACAGCAGGGGCTCTCAACCTACAGCCTGCAGGCCGGCACCAGCCCACGGCACCATTTCATGTAGCCCGCATTGCCGCCGCCGCTGCCGCCAACCCCAGAAGCGGAAGCATTTACAACAGTTATGAGCTCTTTTGACTCTGCATGTGCTCTTAAGCAGAGCTGCTGCTGAGGAGAGCCAAACAAAGGAAGTGAGCACTGGTAAGTTTTGCAGTTGGAGTAGAGCTGCTTTAGAGGCCTCCACTAATTTAAATTGATAATTTAAACTGCTGAGAGCCACCTCTGTTCAAACAGAGAAAGCAGTTAGAAGCTTCCAGAAGCAGGGGGCAGAGCCACACCAGGCCCTCCCCTGAACTGTGACTCATAGTGGCGGAGCCACACTAGCCTTTAAAAGCTCTGAGCTCTTTCAGGGTCAGCCCTTTTGACTCTGCATGTGCTCTTAAGCAGAGCTGCTGCTGAGGAGAGCCAAACAAAGGAAGTGAGCACTGGTAAGTTTTGCAGTTGGAGTAGAGCTGCTTTAGAGGCCCGCGCGCCTAACGGCGTGCCCGATTACAAGCTAGTAACAAAGGAAGAATATAGTCTTACTAAGTAGAAAGGTAGTAAACGTGTACATTTTTGAGGCCCAGAATACTGCACTTGTTAAAATGGATTCTGAGGGAACAGCTGTAGTTACCTGCAATACTTGTGCCATGTTTGTGTTCTTGCCAAAGCATATGGAGAACTACACTTGCAGCAAGTGCAAGCTGGTTGCACTACTAGAAGAGAAGGTCCAGCAGCTAGAGGCCCGCATATCTAACCATCAACAAATTAAGGAGCTTGAGCTGTTCTTGGACAGAGCAGAGCAGACTATGCTGGACAAAGAAGAGACAGGGCACAGTTCTGAGGGAGAAGGACCTTCACTAACTCAGGAGGGAGATGTTTGGAGGAATGTGACTCAAAGGAGGAGAAGAGTAGGGGATCACTCTGAGAGTCTGAAATTACAGAATAAATTTGAGGCTCTTTCCCTCATCACACCTGATGAGGAACACACAGAGGAACAACTGGTTCCACCTGATGATCTCTCCTTCATCACACTTGATGAGATCCAGGAAGATAACAGGAACAAATTGAGGTTCTCTCCCTTAATATGGTTGATGAGGTGCATGTAGATGAACAGATTGCAGGAGAGAGGCTCCTTGTACTAGGCGATTCAATAATTAGAAATACAGAGAAATGGATTTGTGATGCACATGATAACCGTATGGTGACTTGCCTGCCAGGTGCAAAAGTTGCAGACATTACAAGAAATCTAGATAGATTGTTAGAGAGAACTGGGAATGAGCCAGTTGTCATGGTACACGTTGGTACCAATGATGTTGGGAAGGCCAAGCGGTCTGTCCTGGAAGCCAAATTCAGGTTGTTAGGAAGAAGATTGAAGTCCCGGACTTCCAAGGTAGCATTTTCAGAAGTGCTGCCTGTCCCTCGCGCAGGACCTACCAGGCAGGCAGAGCTCAGAAGCCTCAATGCGTGGATGAGGCGGTGGTGTCGAGAGGGGGGCTTCAGATTTGTCAGGAACTGGAGAACATTTTGGGACAAGCCAAATCTGTTCAGGAGGGATGGGTTGCATTTGAACCAAGATGGGACCAGATTGCTGGCACTCAACATCAAAAAGGCTGCAGAGCAGCTTTTAAACTGATAACTGGGGGAAAGCCGACAGGAGCTGGGCAGCATCCGGTTCAGGAAAGTGTGTACTTGAGTAGTGAGGAGGATGCAAAAATTACTGAGCAGAGCGCGGAGCTAGTCACTAGCATTCTAGCAGAAGGATGCAAGAGGCAGTCTAACAATGCAACTGGACACAAAAGACTGTGTCAGAGAAGCATATATAAATGCTTGTATACAAATGCCAGAAGCCTCCGGAACAAAATAGGGGAGCTGGAATACTTAGCAATAGATAAGAATATTGATATTATTGGTATCACTGAAACCTGGTGGACGGATGATAACCAATGGGATACAGTTATCCCAGGCTACAAACTGTACAGGAAGGATAGGAAGGGGCAAACGGGAGGTGGTGTAGCCTTGTATGTCAAAGAAGTGATAAAATCGCATGAATTGGAATATCTAGGTGATTTGGAGTCACCATTAGAAGCTCTGTGGGTAAGAGTACCAGGCCACAAGGATGGTCTAACAGTAGGCATATACTATCGGCCTCCGACCCAAACTCCTGAGGGAGACTGGCAGTTGGAGAATGTTGTAAAGGAGGCATCCAAGAAGGGAAGCCTGGTTATAATGGGGGACTTCAATTACCCTCACATAGACTGGGTGAACTGTTGTTCAGCACATGATAAAGAGATAAAGTTCCTAGATATGATAAATGATTGTTCCCTGGGACAAATGGTTGAAGACCCAACTAGAGGTACAAGAATCCTTGACTTGATCCTGAGTAATACTCAGGATCTGGTGCAAGATGTTAATGTGACTGATCCAATAGGGAACAGTGACCACAACTCAATTATGTTTAACTTGATCATAGACCACAAGTCACTGATAAAATCTAACACAGAGACCTTAAATTTTCAAAAAGGAAATTTCCCAAAGATGAGGAAACTAGTAAAAAAGAAGCTGAAAGGGAAAATTGAGAGAGTCCAAACACTCCAAGAGGCATGGAGGTTGTTTACAAAAACAATAACAGAGGCCCAATTGGAATGCATACCCAAAAGGAAAAAGGGCACTGCCAGGTCCAAGAGGACTCAGATGTGGCTTACAGGAGCTGTTCGGGAAGTGATCAAGAGCAAGAAAAGCTCATTTAGAAGATGGAAGGCTTGTCCGAATAAGGACAGCAGGCAGAAACATAAATTCTGGCAGAACAAATGCAAGGCAACAATCAGGAAAGCAAAGCAAGACTTTGAGGAGCGTATAGCTAAAACTACTCAGAGAAATAACAAAGACTTCTTTAAGTACATTAGAAGTAAGAACCCAACTAGGAAGGCCATTGGACCATTAGATGACAATGGAAAGCAAGGGGTTATTAAAGAGGAAACAGATTGCAGAAAGACTCAATGAATTCTTTGCTTCAGTATTCACTGAAGAAGACAGAGACCACATGCCCAAAACAGAGCCTATCTTCGTAGGGAGGGAAACCGAAGAATTAAGCCAGATAGAAATAACCAGGGAGGAGGTCCTTGCATGTCTTGTTAAGCTAAACACTAACAAATCACCAGGACCAGATGGCATCCATCCACGAGTTCTCAGGGAACTTAAAGATGAAATTGCTGATCTCCTAGGCAAAATATATAATCTTTCCCTCAAATCAGGCTTTGTGCCTGATGACTGGAAGGTAGTGAATGTAACACCAATTTTCAAAAAAGGATCCAGGGGTGATCCAGGAAATTACCGACTTGTCAGTTTGACATGTGTCCCAGGTAAAGTGATGGAAACCATCCTAAAAGATAGAATTAATAGGCACATAGAAGAGAAGGCGCTGCTAAAGGAGAGCCAACATGGCTTTTCCAAGGGCAAATCATGCCTCACTAATCTGTTGGAATTTTTTGAGAGTGTCAACAAGCATGTGGATAAGGGGGATCCAGTTGACATTGTTTATCTGGACTTTCAGAAGGCTTTTGACAAGGTCCCACACCAAAGGCTATTGAATAAACTTACCAGTCATGGAATAAAGGGACAGGTCTTGTCCTGGATCAGCAACTGGCTAAGGGACAGGAAACAGAGGGTAGCACTAAATGGACACTTCTCCAAGTGGAGGGAAGTAAAGAGTGGGGTCCCCCAAGGTTCAGTACTGGGACCCCTGCTTTTCAACCTCTTCATAAATGATCTAGAGGTAGGAGTAAAAAGCAAGGTAGCCAAATTTGCTGACGACACCAAATTATACAGGGTAGTGAAAACTGTGAGAAATTGTGAGGAGCTCCAGAGGGATCTCTTGACACTGGGGGAGTGGGCAAAACAGTGGCAAATGAGTTTCAACATTAGTAAGTGCAGAGTGATGCATGTTGGGGCAAAGAACCCCAATTACATTTATAAACCGATGGGGTCTGAACTCTCTGCGACAAACCAGGAAAGGGACCTTGGTGTCCTGGTGGACAACTCAATGAAGGTGTCAACCCAGTGTGCCTCAGCAGTGAAAAAAGCAAACTCAATGCTAGGGATCATTAGGAAGGGTATAGAAAATAAGTCAGCAAGTGTCATTTTGCCTCTTTATAAATCTATGGTGAGGCCCCATCTGGAATACTGTGTACAGTTCTGGTCGCCATACCTCCAGAAGGATATTATGGAGCTGGAAAAAGTGCAGAGGAGGGCAACCAGAATGATTAGGGGACTGGAACACCTTCCTTACCATCTGAGGCTGCAACGGTTGGGCCTCTTCACTCTTGAACGACGACGTCTAAGAGGTGACCTGATTGAAGTTTATAAAATCATGCACGGTGTGGACAAAGTAGATAAGGAAAAACTGTTTTCCCTATCACACAACACTAGAACTAGGGGGCACTCCATGAAACTTTTGGGTGTAAGTTCTCAAACAAATAAGAGAAAGTACTTTTTCACCCAGAGGATTACTGGTCTATGGAACTCCCTGCCAGAAGAAGTGGTGACAGCTGTCAGTCTTGACAGCTTCAAGAAAGGATTAGACAAGTTCATGGAGGACAAGGGTATCAATGGCTATAATTATGGATACTTAAGCACAACCTCCGGGTTGGAGAGATAGGCATGATATCTCTCAATGCCATTTCCAGGGAATCCTAAACAGGTGAAGAAGGCATCTGCTTGGGAATAATACCCTGAAGGAAATGGTGAGCCACTGTGTGAGACAGAATGCTGGACTGGATGGGCTGTGGCCTGTTCCAGCAAGGCTGTTCTTATGTTCTTAATGTGCCCGTGGCTGTCGTAAACCTTCCAACCTTCCTTTTTTTGGGAAGGTTCTGGAGAAGGCAGTGGCACGTCAGCTGCAGGGGGTACTGGATGAAGGGGAATATCTGGACCCATTCCAGTCAGGATTCAGACCTGGATATGGTACTGAGACTGCATTGGTCGTGCTGATGGATGATCTCTGGCGAGAGCGGGATGGTGGGCATCCGTCCGTCCTTGCTCTTCTTGACCTCTCAGCGGCCTTCGATACCGTTGACCACGGTATCCTTCTGGAATGGCTCTGAGGATTGGGGATCCAGGGCATGGTGTGGTCCTGGTTTTCCTCATTTCTGAGGGGCCGGACCCAGTCGGTGTGGTTGGAGAGTGAGAGGTCGAGTCCTAGGCCCCTAAAATATGGGGTGCCTCAGGGCTCGCTACTCTCTCCTCTCCTATTTAACATCTACATGAAGCCGCTGGGTGAGACCATCCGTTCCCACGGGGTGCGGGACCACCAGTACGCGGATGACACACAGTTGTACATCTCGGCCCGTGGGGACCCTAGTGATGCAGTTAAAGTCCTTTCCAGCTGTCTGGAGGCTGTTGGGGTCTGGATGTGGGCAAATGGGCTACAGCTGAATCCTAGCAAGACTGAGTGGCTATGAATAGGGGGTCCTGGGTTATCCCGGGAGCTACCATCTTTGGTTTTGGATGGGGCTGTTTTGCCCCAGACCAACCCGGTGCGCAACTTGGGGGTCCTCCTGGATTCGTGGCTGCTGCTAGAAGAACAGGTGGCGGCTGTGGCCAGGAGGGCCTTCGCCCAACTTCGGGTGATTCACCAGATGCGCCCGCTCCTGGACCGGGACTCTTTGCTCATGGTCACTCACGCTCTGGTGACCTCCAGACTAGACTACTGTAATGCGCTCGACATGGGGCTGCCCTTGATGACCATTCAGAGGCTGCAGCTGGTCCAGAATGCTGCAGCCCAGGTGGTGATGGGGTGTGGATGTTATGCCCATGCCTCACCACTGCTTCGGGGGCTGCACTGGTTACCAGTTTGTCTCCAGGTGCAATTCAAAGTGCTGGTTTTGACCTTTAAAGCCCTACATGGTAGTGGGCCAGGGTATCTTAGAGACCGCATCGCCCTAAGGACATCTGTCCATCCAACCAGAGCAGACCGGAGGGGCTCTCTAATTGTGCCATCAGCCAGGGGGGCTCGCCTCTCTGGCACAAGGAGGAGGGCCTTCTCCGTTTCCACACAGGCCCTTTGGAACCTCGTGCCTGTGGAACTGCGTCTCCAGACAGAGTTGTTGTCCTTTAGGAAGGAACTAAAGACCTGGCTGGCGGGCCAAGTTTGGGGTGCGGGTGGGGATGGGGATACCGTTGGGTGGTTGGTATAGAGAAGTGTGCCTTCCCCCAAGGTCCCTTCGGTTCTTGCGCACCTTTTAGGGGTGGTTTTTTTTAAACTTTTAACTTTGTTTTATCTTGTGTCTTTTATGTATTTACTGTCTGCTATGTAAACCGCCCTGAGTTAGGTTGTACCTGAGTGGGCGGTATATAAGCATGAAAAACAAACAAACAAACAAATAAATAAACACATTTGCAACAGCCGTGGATGTGTTTTAGCCAGTGTTTATGACAGGGGAAAACCACCAATCCAGGCTACTCAGCTGTCTGAGGGGACGTGGTCTGGCCCACAGCTTTAAAAAGTTGAGAACCCCTGACCTACAGACATTAAAATTTACTTCCTCTGACTATTCACAGACTGTCAGGGGATGTTTTTGATACGATACAATTAAGATTTATTGTCATTGTCCTGTACAGAACAACGAGATTGGAAATTTACTCTTTGACTTAGCAAGACTTAACAAAATATAACTGTACAAAATTAACAACATTCTCCCACCCAACATATATACATCGAACCCCTGAAATCTCTAAAACTCTAAAAGCTAAATACAGAAGCTCCCTCATAAACTGCATTTTGTTGCATTCAAAGCCAAAACCACTTTTGGGTAGAAACTATTTCTCAAGTGGCTGGTCCTGGTCTTTATGACCCTATACCTTCTTCTACAAGGCAGAAGCTGAAAGAGATCATTTCCTGGGTGCGTACTATCCTGCGCAATCTCTACAGCTTTCTTATATCACCTGGAAGCATAATTTGATCTAGAGAGGGAAGAGTACACCTGATTATTCCTTCCGCAGTCTTTACGACCCTGGAGAACATTGTTCTTTCCCTAGCTGTACAACTCCCAAACCGTACACACAGACAATAGGTTAACACACTGTTGTGTATGGAACTTGTGCCTTTAAGAAATGTAACCTTGTCTCTAAAGTAACCTTGTATCCGAAAGAACTGTGAATGAGTCCTGGTGATTACAATGTAACTCAGCTGTCCTTGCTAGCGATTCAGCTGCCACTAGAGGCAGCTGCAGAGCTCAGCCCACATGGTTCAGATCACCCAATCACTGAGCAGCACGTGAAACATTCCCGCCACAGGTAAACCCTGAAAGGTATTCAGTACGTCCCAATGACGTCACTGATGCCGCAACCAATAAGCGCCCTTGGGGCAAAATTCAAATGTACTGTAAGCATATATAAGGAGCTGTGTCTCCGCCATTACCTCATGTTCAGATTGCATACCTTGCAATAAAGATGTGTTTGGCCCCCTGAATGCTGCCTACCATGTATCAATCTGCAAACATCAAACACACTCTCTATGGTATAGTGGTAGAATGCCAACAGCAGTTTAGTGTCTTGCAAGGAAGACAATGGAAGGAGCCGTAACAAGGCTAAATACAACTTTATTGCATGATGGTCAGGGTGAACATGTGGTAATGGTGGACAAACAGCTCTATTTATATTACACTGTACATTTGAATATGCCGGTGTGGTAGCTCATTGGCTACTGTCTGCGTGACGTAATTGTTCGTCACACCCATCTTCTCCAGGTGTGGCATAGCGGGAAGGTTTCCCACTCTTCAGGTATTCAGGGAATCTGTACCATGTGAGCTGGATGCTCGCTCCTGCCACCTGTGGCCACTTAGCTCATACAGCCTGTTACAATGTGTTCCTGATTAGATATAATTGGATACCTTGACTGGTTACATTCCATTAAAGGGATCGTTACAACATTTCCTTGGCATTGCATTCAGTACATAACACCCCTGCCCCCTAGGTAAGGACGAAGTCCTTCAACCAATGAGGTTTTCCACATGTTCGCTTTGGGCGAGTGGCAGCCGCACTTTGCCCTGGAGTGGCTGCACATTCCTGATTGCTATGCCCTCGTCCTGCAATGGGAGAGGTGACTCGTTAGTGATCGGTTGCGGGCTGTGAGCTGGGGATTGGGGAGGTCTAGATGTAGGAGTAAACACCAGGGACGTGAAAACGGGGGTCCTAGGGACTAAAGTAAAACCCCGCTCTTCGCTAGGACGGGTGGGGGACCACTCTGAAAACTCCCCCCGGTTTCCAAACTCAAAATCTAACTCTTCGAAATTCCCCTCTTCCAAATTGTTCCTGTAGCCCAGGGGGTCATTTCCCTCCTCCCAGTGGTCTGTGTCTCCCCCTTGGGATAAGCGGGTGGGGGAGAACCCTAACGTTGAATCTCCTGTTTGGCCTCTCGTGTCTTGCCTGTCTACTACTCTACTCCTGAGCTAGTCGGCGTGTCTCCTCCAGAGGAGACCTGTGCTCATCTCGACATTGTACGAGACTGGCCCCGTTTGCCCGACCACTACTCCGGGAACCCAATTCAGCCCGGCAGCCACATAATTCCTGCAATGGACGGCCTCGCCGACCCCGAAACTCTTAGTGCTTCCTAGTGCAATGTTTCTACCCGTGTCCTCCACCCTATTTGGGTCTAGGTGCGAGAGGATCGTGGCGGGTCTCCTCCGCATAAGGAGTTCGGCGGGTGACAACCCCAATGCTAGGGGTGGGTGGGTGGGTCACTCAATACCTTAATAGAAATTGGCATAGTTGCAGGTTTAAATCCCCGGGGCCCATCTGACACAGTGCGTCCTTTGTTGTTTGCACCAAACGTTCCGCTTGACCATTTGTAGCAGGGTGAAAGGGGGCAGAGGTAATGTGGCGAATCCTATTCTCTATAAACCCCTGGAACTCTGCTGATGTGAAAGTTGTGGCGTTATTGCTCACAAGCACGTCGGGTAATCCGAAACAGCTGAATACTCTCCGCAATTGCCTAACCGTTGCAGCTGACGATGTACTGGACATTGGAATTACCTCCAACCACTTGGAGTAAGCATCCACTATTATTAAGAACAGAGTGCCCCTGAAGGGTCCCGCAAAATCTACGTGTAGGCGCGACCACGGCCCTCGAGCTACGTCCCATTCTCTATGGGGAAGTTGGGACTCTTTGGGGAGGGTACTCTGGCAGCTCTCGCAAGTGCCAATCATGTGTTCTATATCTGCGTACAACTTGGGCCACCAGACATAGTTTCTGGCTAGCGCTTTAGAGTGCACGATCCCCGGGTGGCTAATATGTAGCATCTTGAGCACCTGTGGCCTCAACGCTTTGGGGACTATTACCCACTGCTTCCAGAGGAGGCAGCCCCTCTCTAGGGACAGTTCATCTCTCCTTCTGCCATAAATCTTGAACTCCTCCGTGGGAGAGGTCGCTGGCCACCCCTTTTGCACCCATGAACTGACTGGGGCCAATGACCTGTCCTTCGCTGTAGCTTTAGCGATCTCCGCTGGCAGTATCGGGGGAGTCTCTAGGGCCTCAATCAGGAGCACACTGGTGGTCCTGTTCTACCTCACACTTTGGGTCCCCTGTCTGTGGGAGGGGTGACCTGGACAGGATGTCAGCATGGCTGATTTCCTTGCCGGGTTGGTAAGTCAACGTATACTGGTATGTGTTGAGGAATTTAACCCACTGCAGCATCCTCGGGGATAAGATCTGTGGGGTGGGCTTGTTTGTAGTGAAAATTCCTAGCAGGGGCTTATGGTCGGTCACAACTGTGAACGGTCGGCCATAAAGGAAATCGTGGAACTTTTTGGTTCCTGCAACTATCGCCAGTGCTTCCCTGTCTGTCTGTGCGTAATTGCGCTCTGCCTTGGACAGGGACCTCGAATAGAATGCCACCGGGGCTTCCCGCCCACTCTCTAGCACGTGGCATAAGACTGCCCCCACCCCCACTGGTGAGGAATTGCAGACCAACACAATGGGTTTCTTGGGATTGAAGTGGTTTAAGACAGCCTCGGAGGATAGAAGCTGTTTGAGCCCACAGAATGCCTGTTCCTGGCTTTTGCCCCACTGCCAAGCCGTGTCTTTTTTGAGTAGTTTGTGCAGCAGCTCTGCCACCAACACCTTTCCCGGCAGGAAAGAGTGGTAAAAATTTAAGAATCTTAGGAAGGACTGTAATTCGGCCTTGGTGGTGGGGCGAGGGGCATTCTGTACTGCTGATACCTTTGACTCAGCTGGCTTGATATCCTCAGGGGTTATCCGGAATCCCAGAAACTCTACTTCTTCTGTGAAAAACACACGCTTATCTTTTCTCAACCTGAGCCCCGCTTTCTCGAACACGGTTAGCACCCGGTCTAACCTCTTGGCCAATTCTTGTCCCCCCCCCGCCATTATCAAAATGTCATCAAAGTAAGGGACAACACCTGGGAGCCCCTTCAAAAGCTGTTCCACGAGGGACTGGAAAATCCTGGGGGCCAAATTCACACCGATTGGAGGCGCATTACTTTAAAGGCTCCCTTATGAGTAACTATGGTCTGAGCGGTGGCTGCAGCTGGGGTCACCGTTAATTGCTGGTATGCCTGCACTAAATCTAGCTTGGCGAAACACCTCCCCCCATGCAATGTTGCTAACAGGTGGCTTACTACCGGCACCGGGTACACATTTGAGCGAATTGGCTTTTTAATCGTGCACTTGTAGTCAGCACAGATTCTGACCTCCCCGTTAGCCTTTAGTGCTGTCACATTGGGGGTTTCCCACTCGACAGAATCTACAGGTACCAATATCCCCTGGCCCACCAGTTTGTCCAGTTCAGTCTCAATTTTGTCCTTTAGTGCAAATGGCACTCTCCTTGGCTTGAGCCTGATGGGCCGGATGTCGGGATCCATGTTGAAAGAAACTGGGGGGCCCTTGAACTTCCCGAGCCCCTTCTTGAAGATGGCAGGGTGTGCGTTACACACTTCTGCAATTGGGTCAGCCTACATGGCGTGGATGCCCCCAATGAAAACCCCCAGGGGGCCAAACCACTGTGTTCCTAGGAGGCAGCAGGACCCATCCCTTAAAACCACTAGGGGTAACTGCGTGGAGCGCCTCTTGAATTTCACCTTGAACTCCCCCACCCCCAACACTGGGATACCTTTCCCTTGAATGTCCCGTAAGTTTGTCTTTAGGGCTTTCAGCTTGGGGTGTGAATTTGGGGGAATACGCAAAATTTCCCGATGGGAGATGATGGAATTCGATGACCCTGAGTCTATTTACATCCTTACCGGAACCCCTTGTATCAATACCTCAACAAAGAACCGGGGGTGCCTCAAGGGCACGCTGTGAACTGCCTGGTTGTGGTTGTCAGGAACTCGTCAAGACACGCGGTGCTCCTGCGGCCATTCTGCCAGGCCCTTGCCATCATCCCGTCACCGCCTGCAGACCTTTGCAATGTGCCTGGGCTGCCCGCAGTTGTGGCACTCCGCCTTCCGGAATGGGCACTGGCTCCGGTCGTGAGATGCCCCACATCCGTCGCAGCAGCGGTCCTCTCTGGCGCAGTCTCGAACCTCGGGCCTCCTCTGTACTCGTTGCACGTCATCGTCCTCACTGCAATCGGAGGTGGACATGGTGACTCGGGGGGGGGGGGATCCCTGCTCGCCGTGGGAGGAACAGCTGTGGACTGGGACCGAAGATGGGGGGCCCTCAGCCGTTGCGGTCCTGGCCTGGCACACTCGCTCACCTTGTTGCACTGACTCGGTGACTTGGGCAATTCGCAGGACGTGCTCAAAGGAGATGCTCTCGTTCTTGACCAGTAATTTTTTCCTGGCCCCCTCATCTCGCAGGCCCAGCAGGAGCCTGTCTCGCAGCGCCTCACTCAGGGACATCCCCCACTGGCAAGGCATGTCAGCTACCCTCAGAGCTGCAACGAAGTCGGCCACAGACTCACCGGCCTGCTGGCTCCGCTGTTGAAAAGCTAGCCTTACCGGGAACACCGACACCTTCGGGCGAAAGTGCTTCCTCAGCTCGGTGAGGATCTCATCTAGGGGTACCTCTCTGAGCGGCCTTGGCATCAGGAGGTTTGTTGCCAGTTCCAGCGTTTCCAGGCCGCACTGGGCCAGCAGGTACGCTCGGCACTGGGCTTCTTCCTCGATGCCCTCGAGGTCCATTGCATATAGGAACTGCTGTTCGTAGAGTTCCCATTTCTCTGGCTTCGTCGTGTCGAAAGGCACAATGTTCACTTTGCGGGACACCATCCCACCTTCATCGTCAATTTAGTGTCTTGCAAGGAAGACAATGGAAGGAGCTGTAACAAGGCTAAACACAACTTTATTGCATGATGGTCAGGGTGAACATGTGGTAATGGCGGGCAAACAGCTCTATTTATATTACACTGTACATTTGAATATGCCGGTGTGGTAGCTCATTGGCTACTGTCCGCGTGACATCATTGTTCGTCATGCCCATCTTCTCCAGGTGTGGTGTGGTGGGAAGGTTTCCCACTCTTCAGGTATTTGGGGAATCTGTACCATGTGAGCTGGATGCTCGCTTCTGCCACCTGTGGCCACTTAGCTTGCATCCTCATACAGCCTGTTACAATGTGTTCCTGATTAGATACAATTGGATACCTTGACTGGTTACATTCCGTTAAAGGGATCGTTACAACATTTCCTTGGCATTGCATTCAGTACATAACAAACAGGTCCTTTAAAAGATTGTTCTTCCTGAGGATTCTCAACGAGTATAACCTCTGCTGTGCTCTCTTCATCAGATCTTTGGTCTTTGCTTCCCATGTTAGATCATCCCTAAGCTCCATTCCCAGAAATCGAAACACCGAGATCTGTTCCACACAATTCCCTTCAATAATAAGTGGCTGAATGTTCAATTTGCATTTCCTAAAGTCCACAATGATCTCTTTTGTCTTTTTTACATTGAGGAATAAATTATTTTCCCTACACCAGTCCGTCAGCATCTCGACCTCCTTCCTGTAAGCTGACTCCCCCCCCCCCCACACACACACACACACAGAGCAGTAATCAGACCAGCCACCGTTGTGTTGTCTGCAAACTTAATGATCTTATTGCTAGGGTAACTGGGAACACAATCATATGTGTAAAGTGTGTACAAAAGCAGGCTCAACACACACCACTGCAGTGTCCCTGTATTTATACTGAGATCCGCAGAGATGTGAGAGCCCATCCTGACCTGTTGACAATGGGTGTAAGCTGTCATAAATCTTGCTTTCCTTGGCTCCATTTTCTTAAAAATCCTTTGTCTGTATCTCTTCTAAAACAAGCTTGGACATGTCTAAGACTCAGAAACACTTGTATTACTTCATCCACCTGATGGGAGGGGGAAGGAGTACGAGGTCAATAAACTCCAGTTCTCAGCTGAACTTTTACTATACCATGAGATAGGAAGACATATGTTAATAAGTCTCCACCCTAACACCCTAAAGATGGGAAAATCCCCTAAAGATGGGAAAGTCCCCAGCCCAGAGGATTATAAAAATACTATTCTGACAGCCAGTCGATGGCTAGCCATTATTCTTGGCAGCCCTATTCTTAAGAATACAGACCCTGATTCTAGTTAAAGTCTTTACAGGGAAAGACTTTGTCTCTATACTTTCTAAGAAATAAAAATACTTAGAAATTTTCATATCCTTTTGCTTTATGACTGATTGAAATATTTTATGCTGCTCTTTTATTGAAACTAACTTGTTAAAAGAAATAAACTTCTGTTTGCAGATCTGGACTTCATTTTAACAGGCATTTATTCACAGAGCTCTCTACCTTACACGCTACCTTAACTGACTTTACACGCTCCAGAGAGAGAGAGAGAGACATTAGCTGGCAGGAGTCGGATTTCAGAGGTGACTAATAGGCTGTGTGAGAAGGAGTGTGTGCATGCAGATTTTAAAGGAACAGTTACAGCCTTAAAGATCAAACCAGCCTCTCTAACTCTCAATCTCCTGACCAGCTTTTAAGACATAAGTGCCACGGGGCAGAAGTCATTCAGACTCTCTATATAAGATTGGCAGAGGTATGATGGTAGATGATTTCAGACAAGATGGAACAGTGACTTGGGCCAGAGACCGATTAAAAATCTTCATAAAGGTTTTGAATATGCAGATGTTGATTGTTAGTCTCTTCAGCCTGCTGGATGTTTACACCCAAAGCAGCATTTGACAGCTGCCAGCCTCCCATAAAACATGTCTCCAGCATCCACAGTTGCTGGGATGCCATATAAGTGTGTGTTGAAAAAACTGTAACCCCTGAGAGAAACAGAAAATATGTATGTTGTAGAGGACAGGGTCTGCTCCGGTGCCTAATGTAATGAACTTGAAAAAACGTTACCTGATCTGAATCAGTTCCCATCACTTCTTGCTGGGAGAAACGAAACATTTTCATGAAGTTAGCATGAATGCTTTCTGAGATTGCATTACGTCACCGAGATTAGTGCCTCTAGTGGTTTTAGAGAGTTACCAAAGGAGGGATTTCTCGAAACACATCACACCTGTTCACACTTTGAACTTCAAGTTCATATTCCTTTGAACTTGTAAGGTCATTCACCCACACTAGAGAGAAGGGGATGAAGTTTGACCTTGGGCAGCTTGCAAGTAGTCTTGACCTTGAAAGATCTCACAGAGATAATGCAAAATCTTATCTCTCGGAGCTAATCTCAAGGACACCTATAAATTCCTTAGTTGGGAGAAAGAGAGTCTTCATCGGATGCAGCAGAGCACTTTGAAGCTTTGATCCATCGCCAGGAAAAGCAGAGATGGAGCTTTGAGATGGGGCTGAAGCCAGGTCATTTCTTGGTAGGATGGAATGAGATTAGGTCTCCAGATTGTGTATTTCTTGTCAAGACAACACTTAGCCGCAATTCCAGCAATCTTTGGACTTGGAAAATTCTTGGACAAGATTAGGTCTACTCTTAAATTTTACGCGTTTTCTTATTTTCAGTTAAGTAATGCGAACTTAGGTTTAGAGAGCTAAGGATCAAGGGATGGGATCTTTTCTTAAAAAAGTATTTTAGTCAGATTAGCATTTTAGCATATTTTGGATATTTCAATTGGATTTATGGAACCTGTTTTGCTTATTATCGCAATAAAAGGAAGGAGGTCTGACCGGGCCTCTTTTCCATGAAAGACAATTGGAAGTAGTGTTTCGTGGAGTTACTGGAGTCTTTCAACATCTAAATTATCACGCTACCACAATGCAATACTCCCATTGCATGTCCTTGGAGGATCACCCAGGAGGAGGGGAGATAAAGATGGACTCAGGCTGGAGAAACCATTCTCAGGGCTGGATACGGAGGAGGTATCTGTGGGAGTAATTAGTTGCCCAGCAGCTTGAGAGGACGACTGGGAAGCAAGGCCTAGAGGTCTCAACTAGGTGCAACTGCTTTCTCACTCCCTCCACCCACCACATTCTGTTTTGGCTGCAATATGGATGATGAGTGGTGACACCTAATATGTCTGGATATAATAAAAAATGGACTAGCCCATCCCAACCTCTCCCATCCTAGAGTATGGAGCAAATGGCCATCTGGACAGGCCCACTGTTTGCTATGGAACTCCAAATCTACTCTCCTGCCCTCAGGTGTGATGTTGTCAGCTTCTATGGCATGGGAAGATAGTGTCATCCTGATATTCAGCCCAGGCAGCAAAACCTTGTAGCCTAGCTTTGAATAGCTGGCACGGATCACAGGAGGGTCTTTAGCATCTCATCTATGATAGTATGTTTGTTGCTGCAGTATCTCGTGTACTGGTAATGAGATAGCATTGTGTGATGAGCATTCGCAGTTACTGCAATAATGACTAATAATGAGTAAATATGTCCTTACTATGTGAATTTTATCATCAGGTTTCATATAGTATGACTAAGATGTTCTGTTCTGAAAGAAAATATTTGTCACAGTTTGAACTGAATTTTTATGAACTGTAATCCTGGTTCTTCTTGATATTTTCTTCTAACAGTGGTTTTATGCTAAAAACAGTGAACAAAGCATTGCCTATTAAATATCGCTCACATGCAACTTTGTAAAGCAGGGGTTCCCAACCCCCAGCCCACAGGCCTAATCCGGCCCATGGATATCATTAATCTGGCCCACAGTGGCCACTCAGGCACCTCTAGACCCTCCCACCACTACCTGAAGTTGAGACGTGTCACATACCATGGTGGCAGCAGGAATCATGACATTTTTCAGGGTTCTTGGACAGCCTCCACCGCTTAACAGGTTGGCGGGAGGCTTTTTGGAGCATGCTCACTCTAGTTTGGGTTTTTTCTGCCGTTTTTAAGCTGTGCTTTGTCGTCTAGAGCACAGCGGTGGGTGACTTCCAGTTCTAGGCAGAGCTTATGTCAGTGCCTGGGATCCCAGCGCAGAACCAGGAAGTCAGCTACAGCTCTAACTGCCAAAGCACAGTGGAGAAGCAGCAGACAAACCCAAACTGGAGCGAAATTGCTTCAAAAAGCCTCCCATTATTCAATGGATATATTGAATAATGAACCCACACCCACATTTTAAAAAGTGAACTGCTTCATGAAATCACTATCCCTACAATAAACAATGTTCTATATGTATTGGATGTGAACTGAAATGTACTGTCTTTCTTTCTAATTAAATTCTTTCAGGTTACTTGCCAAGTACAGTGTGTGGAGGCTTATGCCAACTATTAGAAGATGCTGGATTCTCAACCTTCAAGCAAATGATTTCTATACTCTACAACTAGGCCCTTAATATATGTTGTCCAGGTCCTAACATAAAGGATTATTTATGACAATATGGAGGTCATAGTAACTGATACAAGCTGAAATCCTGTTGCTTAGTGTAATAAGTTGCAATAAAGTAGGCCAATTTGAATCAATGGGACTTGAAGAAGGTGACTCACCAAATCCCCCTTCTAATTCAACACCCGGGCTGAACCGGGCCATGGGGGTGGGTGGTACTGGTAGCCCCAATGGCAGCCTTCAATGTGTTTTGCCGGGTCTTCCGGTAAATTGAGCCAGAGCACAGGCTTCAGACACTGTTATGTATGCATATACAATGTTACTTTAAATATATGAATGTAACCAGTCCACAATCACAATGTATCTCAGCTGTTAAGGAACGCAAGCAAGCCGCCCATAGAGGGCAGCTGCGAGCGTTCAGTCTCACATGGTTCACATTCCCCAAATCACGAACAGCCGCGGGAACTTCCCCGCATGATCAAGAACTACAGAAGAGAGGCGTGACCTGGGCGAGGTCACGCCGGTAGCAGCCAATGAGCTACCGTGCAGCAAGATTCAAATGTATTGTGCTACTGTATATAATGAGATGTACCTCCGCCATTACCACATGTTCATCCTGATCATCAACCAATAAACCTGTGTTAGTCCTCACTGCGACTCCTTGTCTTCCGTGCAAGACACTAAAGACACAGCAGATAGACAGGTGGCTGGGCCCCTCCTCCATGTTGCTTAACTACGATGGGGCTCCCCCCCCCCCATCTTTGTGCAGTGTGATACCTCACTGCCCAAACCAAACAGTGTGGCTGGCAGGCAGCTGGGCCCTTCCCCCTTGTTTTTGAGCTACAGTGAAGCTCCTCCCCACCACCTCTGCATAGTGAGGTATCACACTGCCCATATTCAACTTGTGTCTGGCAGACAGATTTTTATGTGCTTGCACCATCCAATCCCACCACCCCCACTTACGGGTCCATGGAAAAACTGTTTAGCATGAAACTGGTCCGTGGTGTAAAAAAGGATGGGGACCTCTGCACTAAGAAACAGGATTTCAGCCATAGTCCAAGCTCACAATGTTTTTCTGACCATTTTTTATTCACATCATTGTGATATTTTCAGGAAAAGAAGAAAATTAATTATCTTCTTCAAGGTCTTACATTAAATTGCTAGCATCAGTGGGAATGCAATGGTAAAACCTTGCTAATAGGAACAGAGGGATTTTGCTTATGAATAAAAATACAATGATTATTGCAATTACAAAATTGCTTTCAACAATCTTTGTGCAAGGTCAGCCATTTCCATTAAAATGAATGATGCTTTTATCAATACATGTGGAACCCTTCCACTTAGGATTTTGTGTTTCACTTTGCTGATTGATGCTCAAGCTCATCTCATGCTTATCTTTCTCTGCCTACCATTCTAGGAAAAATAAAGCTCATACATAAAGGGAGGCACAGTGGTGGGCATCAGCAGGTTTGCACCAGTTCGCCAGAACCGGTAGCAGAAATTCTGGCTGGCCCTGCCCACCCAAGTTTTTTTTAATAAAGTAGTCCTAATTTGGGTGCAATGCAGGGCTTACCCCCTGGCCATGCCCACCATACCATGCTCACAGTGTGGTAGTAAAAAAAAAATTGAGCCCACCCCTGGGGACACAGAATAACCTGGAATTAGCCACATCAATTAGAGTATTTGCTGGCGTATAAGACACACACCCTCCCTAAAATACACCAGGAAAATGGAGTGTGTCTTACACTCTGATGCATAGTATACACTGACAAATACAGTATTTGCTGGCATATAAGCGCACTTGCCCTTCTTAAAATATACTGAAAAAACAGAATGCATCTTATACTCCAATGCATCTTATACGCTGGCAGATATGGTACTTATAAGGTATCATTAGCCAGGTACATTTTTTAGTAGTTGAAGAAGGTTCATAAGACATGATTTGCAATTTTTAGAACAATGTTGCAAGACTGATAATACCAATGGGATCTACGGGGTTACTTCATAGAGAGATTGCCCGTTGTAGTGAATTACAAAGATAACATGCAGTTGGTTTAAAATGAAATGAAACTAAAATAACAAGGACAATAAAAAAACTATTTATTTACAAATACCCTTTCATGAAAAATTAGTGCATAAAAGAATAAATTTACCGAATAATAGAGCCATCAGTGGGCTGACATAGGTAACAGTCAGTCAAGAAGCACAGCTAGAAATCTACATATGTGGCACTCACAAGCATGTCATGGATGACAATAGCCATTCCTTATTTTACCAATTTACTTGTCAGTCATTACCCTTATTTAAATGCCTAAACTCAGCACACTTCAGTGCACTTTGCTATTAGTAGTACTTCCTTCTTGTGTTGTGTGGCCCCCATCTTTGATACTGCAGCATATTGGGGAACAAGGCTCCTCATTGCTTCTGCAACAATAAAGTTTTGTGGGGCTAGGGTGCTAACCTGACACCCAAACCTCCTCCTTTCTCATCTAGGCTTGGGACCAGCAATAGCAGAGTTGCACTGGTCTATTGTTGTTCTGTCCCACAGTCGAGTCCAACCCTTTGCAACCCCATAGACCACCACATGCCAGGCTCCTGTGAGTGGCTGGTAAGTCTCTGGGATTCTGTCTCTGATACACTGTTCTCTTCCAGACCACAATGCTTGGTAGGTACAGCCCTACCATTAGGCAGGGTGGAGAGATAGGTTCAATAGGGACATGGAGAGGGCAGATGTAGCTGCAGATACTGCAAGTAACATCAGTGACCACGCCCTGGCATTTCCTCTCTCTTGCAGTCTCTCCTCAATCTCCAGGCCCGGTGCCAGCTGCCAAAGGAGGGTGTGTGTAATGGATATACACACTCTGAGATGATGACAGGATTTGCAGCTTCTGTTCTAAGCCCTGCAGGGCTGGAACCCTCAGCTTAGAAGCAGCTGCTCTAAGTCCTGAAGAATTGGACCCTCACCCTGCTGCAGCTGCTAAGCCCCCATCTGAGAGCCCTGGGGAAGGTTTTAGTAAACAGTTGTGTGTGTTTCAGAACACCAATATGTTTTCCAGTATTAAGTCTATGAAAGCTAAAATCAGAACAGTGGGGAAAACAATTAACACAGCATTTTAAATATGGCGACAAACAAGCAAAAACACAATTCAGTAGGCAATTTTTAGTTGTAAAAAAAAGGACACTAAGGTTGATTTATATTGGAGCTTTGTTATGGTTCAGCACAATCTGTGAAAATAATTTTTGTAATCAAATTAAGAGTATAGCCCATTTTTATTTTGTATTACAATTCTTATCTGTCAGCATGCAAAGAGTAAAGTACAATCACAGGGAAGAAAGTTCTTTTTTAAAAATTGTAAAGCAGAAGAGAAGAAGCCTTTATGACAAAACATGGCTTCACTTTAAAGGTAAGTTACATTCAGTTACAGATTTACCAAGAATTCTATTTATTCAGTAAAAGGTTATGCCAATATAAACTTATCTTCATTCTGCAGCCTTGGGAAACAACAGCTTGCTGAAAGGCATCTTCTGAGCTTACAAAGGCATAAAATCTGAAGCTCCTACCTTCTTGATCAAAGCTCATTTTATCAGCTACCAATTAGTTCCAAAATATACTATTGTTAATCGTAATCTTTCATTGAGTTCATAAAAATATATATGAAGTAAATGAAACAAAACAACGTTCTTCACTGGTCAGAAAACCAGCCTTTATTCCAATAAGTCTAGATATTGAACATCCTCATGAAAATCATCAAAATCGTTCATAATCGTCAAAATAATCAATCATAAATCATCAAAGCCGTTCTGGTAAACTAGGCTTTTCCAACAAGTTCTTCTTCAGGATTTCTAAAAAGTAATACATGTGATGATTATATGACCTGAGAAAATGAATTCATAAAAATATTAAATAAACATTTCCCATTAAATTATTACTTGAAGTCTGTACATGTCAAATGCTTTAAAGGTAAAGGTTTCCCTTGCTCGAAAGCCAGTCGTATCCGACTCTAGGGTGCAGTGCTAGCAAGGTGTTCAGTGCTGCAATTGATTCTTTTATTTTTACATCCTAAATGTTGATTTGGGGACCCATTTTGTGTTGCTGAGTCCTGGTGTCAAAATTACTAGTTACAGCTCTGCTGCTTATCAGCAATCCCAAAACATTTAAAAACCAATCTTGCTGATGTAAGTTTGATGTTTGAGGTGAATTTGGATGTTACATTTCCCCAAAATGGATAACTAGATATTTGTATGTGTCACAGAATTAGGTAAAGGTTTCCCTTGCTTGAAAGCCAGTCGTATCTGACTCTAGCGTTCAGTGCTCATCTCTGTTTCAAAGCCGAAGAGCCAGCGCTGTCTGCTTCTGCAGACATTTCCGTGGTCATGTGGCAGGCATGACTAGACACCGGAGCGCATGGAACGCTGTTACCTTCCCACCGAAGTGGTCCCTATTTATCTACTTGTAATTTCTTGCTTTCGAACTGCTAGGTTTGCAGGAGCTGGGACAAAGACTCATTCTGTCTTGCAGTATTCGGGTATCGAGCTGCTGCTACAGGCAAGATGCCACAAGAAAAAGCCATGTCGCCCCCCCTCCTTGTTCACCAAGCTGCTGCCGCCGCCACCTGTTGGTCGTTCCAATAGAAGTGCAAGAAAAATCTGTGTTTTTTTCTTCCAAATCAAGTGGTTCGAAAACCGTGAATTTTCAATGTTTTTTTATGGAACCGTGCAGTTACAAAATGTGAAATTCACGGTTTTACCTGACATATGCCAACTCTAGCTCCGGCCCTATGGAACCTCCTACCACTTGAACTGCGCCTCCAGGGAGAGTTGCTTCCCTTCAGGAAGGCCTTAAGAATGTGGCTATGCCAGCAGGTGTGGGGTACAACTGGTATCACAACCCAGCCTTGCTGGCTTATTTAGCCCTGCCCATTTTTTAAATTATTATTTACTCCTGCCCGGGTGTCCTTTTAAGGGGATTGGGGAGGTTTTATGGATCTTTTAGAGTGTTTTATAGTATTTGGTTTTAACTGGTATTGGGTATGGGTTTTAATTGATGTTGTGAGCTGCCTTGGGTTGCTCAAGTGAAAAAGGCGATTATATAAATCCAACAATAAATAAATAAAATAAACATGATGCTTTCATTTGTGCAGGAAGGAGCTAATCAACCTATGTATTTTTTGTGGAGGACAGATAGCCAATCCGTCTGCAGGGCTCCATGTTACCTCACAGAATGCATGAACTAGTTCTCTGCTTCCTAATAAGCAATCCATCTGCTAGGCCACAACGGCTGAAATCCTATTGCTTAGTATAGTAGGTCAGAACCAGAATAGGAGGATTCCACGAGGACAACGGTGAGTCAACCCCTCCATAACTGATTCAGTGGGCCTACTCTAGTTAAGATTTACTGCGCTAAGCATCAGAATGTCAGCCAATGTGTACTAAAGATGTCAGGATAGTGCATCAGAACCAGTGAGCTAGAAAAACCAAATTTGATGCCAATTTAACTCTCGTGGCTTTATTCTCTGTCATTGCAAGACTGATGCACTTAGAATTTCCTGCTGTAACTCATGAGGAGTGCTTTAGAGGATCTAGCAGAGACCACCTGTTGACTGGTGGAGCCCTTATAATTAGTGCAGACAAATCGCTGGAGTGAGGAGCTTCTGGCCTAATTTCACATTTACTGGAGGTAGGGAGCTGCATGTAAAGAGAGATGGGAAAAGATAGAATATTTATTTATTTATTTATTTATTGTATGATACTATTTGCAGGCGCACCCCCCAATAAAGGACTCAGACACTGGTAAAAGTGGATAACGGCATTGGGCCACATTTATTGATTCATGCCCTAGTCCGAATTATAAATTTCTATTGGTATTCAACCAATTATAATTCTTAAGGCAAGCAGGCCGAAGTAACACTGGTAAGGTTCCACCCAAAATTGCCAACGGCAATTGGTTACAATGTATCCATTTGTATCAATTTGTTTGTTGACAACAAACAAATTGTTGACCGTAGTCAATAATCTAACTAGTGACCCCACCCTCTGACGCGTATCCGTAAAATAACGGGGTGATGCCTGCTGCCCAGCTCGTGCCATCACCCCATTGCCTGGTTCATCGTTGACCGGACAATGTTAACCAACTTGTGCCTGTCTAGTGTTGTCCAGTCAATTGCGAACCTGCCGGATACCTGTGGGTCATAAATGTTTACCTTACCAGTGCTACCCGCCACATGGGGAGGCTTCAATAAAGGCTCACTGCCCCCCCCCCAGACCGTCAGCTCGGTCAACAGGCCTGCTCGCCAATCTCCTAACAAGAGGTCCATACCTCCCGGCGACAGATGGACCCCATCCCCTGCGTAAAGCTCACAATTTTGGAGACTGATGGTGGGGTGTCGTATGACGCGCCCCCAACCCTTGTCCATAAGGAACCAGGCAATAGCCCTGTTCACCAAGCGCCAAGCCCGATCAAGGGCTTGGAGGTTAAACCCTCCCCTGTAAGCGTGCTGCGGTATCATGTCCGACCAAAGCAGGGTTGTGGCAGGCCACACATAATGCAGGTAGGCCAGGTCACCGCAAATCGCATGCTTCAGCGATAGGCCTGTGACCTGTCCCAAATCATTACCCCCGAGGTGTATAATCAGGACATCAGGCGGGTCAGCATCCCTGATGGAGAAAAGGAATGGCAACAGTTCCCGCCATAACATTCCGCGCTTACCGTACCACCTGAGACTTGCGGATGCACCTAGTCCCAGTCGGGGTCCCCACTCTGTCGCCGCAGCAAACTGCGCTGCCCTGTGCACATAGCTGTGGCCCACCAGCCATACTGTCACCGGTGTAAGACGACACCCAGGGTCTGTCAAGGAAAAAAGCAAACAGGGCAGTGACTTAACTGGTACTCAGTGTTGAAGAGGGCGAACATACAACTGAAAACATCGTGATCCCCACCGTCCCATGTTGCATATTTCAGCCCCAGAGTACCCAAACGCCGCTGCGGTGGAAGCCGCCCCTATCCTAAATGAATGGGTGCCGTAACGAGCCCCAGGGAGGCCAACACTGGCCAGTGCCTTACCGGTCACCTTCCAAAATTGAAATTTAGTAAGGGGAGACCCATCTTGGTGACAGAAAAACGGGCCAGGGTGCGTACCACGTAGCGCAAGGAACTCCTGTAGGGCACCAACCGGACAGATGTCAGCCATGGAACATCGTAGCAGTCTTACACCACTGCCTACACCGTGCTGATCAACCTTAGAGGAGCGTATCCTCAGCTGAGCCCAATCATTGGAAACATAGACATCTTCGAGTTCCAGTGCCCTGCGACTCGCATCCGCCTTAGACAGTAGCACCAGCTCACTGATGCGGAGCGCTCCAAAAAAGGCCACCGTAGTAGCCGCGTGAAACAGGGTTGCCTCATACCTGTCGAAACACAGGTCATGCCAACCCCATGCAAGGTGAGTAAGTACCCCTGGAGAAATAGGGTGGCGGTCGTCCGGGCTGCGCCCACGTTCCCGCACCCACCCTTCCAAAACATGTCGTATGCGAAAATCATTAGTGTTGTCAGCAAAACCACCCACCTTGGCCATGAATGCCAGCGCTGACAGCCTGGATGCTATGGTGCGGGGGGCTAAGCCCTGGGCATGTAAGTAAACCATAAATTGGAGGACGTGAGTCACTGGGATGGGCCAACTTTCAGGCAGCCGTGATTGGGCACAAAAGGCCCTGAATGAACTGAATGCATGGTCATACGCCTTACGCATGCGAGGGGCGAGCAACATGCTGATCGCCCGGTTCACCTCTCCTTGCCAAGCATCCATATCTCGTCCGGGAGCGGCGAGGGAAATTCCTCTGCGTCCGGGGCCAAGGCACGAAACCGGGGGATCTGCAGGCGGGACAAAGCGTCAGCAATATCGTTATTAATACCTGGAACATGTCTAGCCCTAAAAAGCACATTGAGGCGTAGGCTGCGCAACACAAACTGGCGAACCAGTTCCATAACCCTTGGAGATTTAGACATCTGTGAGTTGACAATGTGGACAACTGCCGCATTGTCACACCAGAAATGGACGACCGAATTGGCCCACTCCTCGCCCCATAGCATCAAAGCTCCCAGAATGGGGAAAAATTCCAGATACGTGAGATCGCGCAAGCGGTCCGTGCCCCACCAGGCTGGCGGCCATCTGCCGTAGGCCCACTTCCCCTCAAAGTAAATCCCATAACCCAGGGACCCAGATGCATCCGACTGAACCTGAAAACAAGGGGAAACCAAAAGGTCGGACCTCCAAAAGGACACCCCGTTGAACTTCCTCAGGAACTGGAGCCAGATGAGCATATCAGCCCTCATGCCCTTGTTCAGTCGGACCCTGTGGTGGGGCCTGGCCAAGCCAGTAATGGCGTCGCACAAGCGTCGAGCAAATGCTCTGCCAGGTGCGATGACCCTGCAAGCGAAATTGAGGTGACCATGTAACACCTGGAGCTCCCGAAGGGACACCTTGCATTTTGCCAGCAAGTCCAAAATGTGTGCAACGATCCGTGAAACCTTATCAACAGGTAACCTGGATGCCTGCACAACCGTGTCAATCTCAACCCCCAGGAATGTGAGCTTGGTTGAAGGGCCCTCGGTCTTTTCGGCGCTAAAGGGACACCGAGTTCCTTCATTAGCGTCTGAAATGTATTCAGGAGACGTGTGCACGTGTCCCAGCCCCGTTCACTCCCGAATAAGAAATCATCAAGGTAGTGGGCTACAGACCGGGACCCTGACCTGCGAACAAAGGCCCATTGGAGGAAGGTGCTGAAGCGCTCAAATGCCGAGCAGGAAATGGAGCAGCCAAAAGGCATGGCTTTGTCGAAATAAAATTCACCCCGGAACTTGAAACCCAGCAACTCAAAGTCGCCCGGGTGCACTGGCAGGAGACGGAACGCGGACTTAATGTCGCACTTAGCTAGTAGTGCACCCGGGCCACATGAGCGCACCATGCGCAGGGCCTGGTCAAAAGATGTATACCTGACCGAACAAAGGTCGTCAGGGATAGCATCGTTGACTGAACAGCCAGCCGGGTAAGACAAGTGGTGTATCAAACGGAACTCTCCCGGTGACTTCTTGGGCACCAACCCCAACGGGGAAACCTTGAGGTTGGGAAATGGTGGGAGAGGGAAAGGGCCAGCGACCCTGCCAGCCGCAACCTCCTTAGCAATGCTCATGGCAGCCACATCCTCCCTTCCCCTGAGTGATAACAGGTTGGGTGCATCTTGAGGGGACCTGACCCCTGTGAAAGGAATGTGAAACCCCTGCTGGAAACCCTCAAGCAGGTAAGCTGCGTCTGCCCTCCTAGGGTACATCATGAGCCAACGCTCCAACATGTCCACATTAATTGGGGAGGTTTTTTTTGCCTGACCAGCTCCCTCTGCGGCAGTTCTGCCTGCTCCCTGTCCACCTCTACCTCTGCCCCACAGTCCGCCTGCCCTAGGACACGCGGAGGCGGCATGGGGGCCAGCACAAGAGGGACACTCGTGCCTGTATCGGCACTGCTTCCTGTTGCACGCACCATTGGCCAAGAAGCTCCAACACAGCAGGTGGGCTGGAACCCCCTGCCCCGCCACCTGGCGGGGTGCCTGGGCTGGAGCAGCTTGCTGGACCACATGTCCACAATGGTACCTCTCCCCTGGCGCCGGGCACGTGGGGGTCATGTACAGAAGCCACAGCTTCTGGCAGGGCTCATCCCACCTCATCTCTGGGTGTAGGGGCACTCTCATACGGAATTCCTCGTCGTAAGCCAACCACGACGGGCCAGGGAAATCAACCATCGCAGTATTTGTTGTCCAAATACTGGACCATCGGAATTGCCAGGTCAGGCCGGGCCCTGAGGTACACCGCCATGTATATAAGGTACGCGGGTAACCAGTTGGCCCACGTGCATGGCGGCTTACGTCGACGAGACTGCTCCTTGTCCTTCTCGTCCTGCCCCTCCCTCTCCTCTTTGGTGGGTTCTCTATTCAAGAGGGAGAAAATGTCCACATACTCCCCCTGCCAGATCTTTTCCTTGGTGGCCTGGGCCAGGTGGTCCCCGAGGGGCAACGAATAACCTGCTGTCGGCAAGGCCGACACCGGAACAGTGACAGTACTGGGCACCATAAAAGGAGCCTGGACCAGCCCCGCCACCCCCAGTAAGTTCCCTGCGGGACAGGGTACCCCGCCCCAAGAGGGGCCCTGGAGTGCCGGAGCCGTTCCCGGATGGGCAGGCGGCGGCTGACCCGCCGCCCCAGCCAGGCGAGGCCACGGCCACTGCAAACCTCCCCCCGTTGTGGGTTGTGGTGTGGGTGCACTAGTTTGGACCGTATACTCACAAGCTGCACCCCCATGGGCCACCCCCACCGGGGGTTCCGGCCCACTGCGGGCGTCGGAGCTCGCGACCGCAACCGAACTCGTAGACGGGGCCTGACCACTACCTGCCGGCGGCATCTGCTGCGTGGGGAGCTGCGAGGCTGCGGCTGGCGCCGACCTACTCGCCCCAGGCAGCTCAACCCTTTCGGCCGCCTGCCGAGGACCTGCAGGCGCTGAGTTGACCTGTAAACCAAAAGGTGCCCCGGATGGATTAACTACCCCTAAAGATGCCTCCAGGGCCGCTACGCGGGCCAGTAGGGCATCCACGTTTACATAGCCCCCAACGCTGATGGGGGGCAAAGGGCCGGCCGGCCCACCGGTCACTGGCGCCGGGCCAGGTCCCTGGACCCCGGGGCCCGAATATGGCCATGCCTGAACCACCAGCCCCTGGGGGGCCGGGGGCATGCCCTGCCAGGGAAGGGAACCCAGCCAACCCCCTTGGTTAAAGCCCACCGCTGGAAGCTGCATGCCAAGGCCCGAAGGCCCAGCTTGGCTATGCACCAAGCCCGGGCCAGTGGCCGCTAATTGCGGGCCGGGGGCCGCATCCCCTGCAGGGCCGGTCTGAGGCTGCCCAGCCTCGGGCCAGGGCGCAATCGACCCCATCCCGCCGGTCCCGGCGGGCGCCCCCGAAAGGGGGCCTGCTGAGGGGGCGCAGTCGCGGTCCTCCGACCCGGCTGGCGCCTCCGTGAAGTGCGAACCGCGTTCGCCATGGCCTTCTTTTTAGAAGGCATCGCTGCAATTCGCTGGAAGCCGAAGAAAAGAATCGCAGAAGAAACCGCTGCCCAAAGAATCTTCCCGGCTAAAAGGAAGAGCGACGGAGCAAAAGGGGGAAAAACTTCTCCTCTCCGTCGCTTCGCAAAATGGCAGCGCAGTTGCCTCGTGGCCACCCCTTTTAAAGGGTGCTGGCCACGCCCCCTAACTACCCGGATGTCCAAGTCCGGTGGGGGGGGGCCGCAAAGAGCGCGGCGGCCATTTTGGCGCCGCGCTTGCATTTGCAGTGTGGTAAACACCTACATTTGGCACAGGCCTCTCCCATGACTGACTCTTGGCCCCAAATGATTTTTTTTCCTGTGGGTCAGGTGCTTTTCATAATACTGAAACATGGATAGATATTTTGCCAAACTGATGCCACACTGTGTATGTGACATAAATGAAGGAATGGTAGATATGGCATCAAGGTTATTGGTAAAACCAGGCTGTACTGCGATTGATTACAGAGAGGTGGAAAACATTTCTGAAACTGGCTCTTTGCCCCTGTAGTTGTGTTCAACTCTCAGGGATGGTGATCATCTCCATGTACAGCCAAAGAGCTGTAGATGTTTCCGTGGTCATGTGGCAGGCACGACTAAATGATGCACGGAATGTTGTTACCTTTCCCACAGAGGTGATAGCTATTTATCTACTTGCACAGAACCCAAGGAAATTGCAGGTTAATAACCATGGAAGTAGAGGTGTCATGCACCGCCCATCTTCACACTGCAGCTCATTTCAGGGATACCCCTGCTGCCTGTGCAATGCAATTATATGCTTGTACTTCATCTCTCATAGCTTCCTGCAAAGTGAGAAAATCCATTTGCCTGCATTAATTTCTGCAATGGAAAATAATAATAATGTAAACAGCTCAGCTCTAGGCAATGGTTGAGTCATCATCATGATGGTTTCCACATCCAGTCCTCTTTCCCTGGAAGGAAAGTCCAAAAATGTAGGTGCTGGATTAATATTAATATCAAGGTATGAGTTCTAGCAGTTTTTGTTTTCACCAGGAGTTAACGGCTCTTAATTGACCGGTCAAGATGAAACCATTCTCAATCATGGTCCGGCATTGGCTGCAGGGGAAGTAGTAGTAGGTGGAGGGGCGGCGGGGGACTTTAAAATCTGCCCCAGATGCAGATGCCACCACAGCTCCTTCCCCCGGTCCAGCATTGGCCGCAGGGGAAGTGGGAGATGCCAATGTTTCTGCTCCTTGGGACTTACTATAGTCGAGAGGGGGCTATTTTGTTCTGTCATTGTGTAACTTTGTAATTCTTCTTCTCTTGGATATTTTGTATTTTGGATATTTTATGTAGCCTTGCCTCCAGCTCCTTCCCCCGGTCCTGCTGATGGGGGGAGTAGAAGCGCTTCTTTGCTGGTCTATATTGCATTATTGTATACTTATGTATTTTATTTGTATTTTTCCCTATAAATTTTGTATTTTATATGTATTTGTTTTGTATTTCATATTTTGTATGTAAACCCTTCGGGGTATGTATATGTTGTTAGCTGCCCTGAGTCAGCCTGTGCTGAATAGGGCGGGGTATAAATCGAATAAACTAAACTGACTAACTAACTTTATATTACACTAAGGACAGCCTACAGCTCAATATACTGTTTTGGGAAAGTCCATTTCTGCCTTAGTCACTGTTAGGATTGTAGCCTAAGCTCAGGGGAGCCTATTAAGGGTGTGAGAGGCAGATGATGCCATAGTCCCTGCTAATCAAATAGCCACTACCTCTACTGGTTCTCAAGCTGGGACTTGAAAGAGACAATTGGGTTGGGATATAAATGCAATTACAAAAACAGGACTTTAAGGAAGAATAACAAAACCAGGTAGCCTCTTTTCAACTCTGAAAGTAGAGGGAGGCCATGAAGGGAAGGACCCTGGCTGACAGTGATTTCCAGTTTACCCAGCTGTCAGAAGAGACAGGAACAGCCTTTCCAATGCATACAGCTTTTAATAATGTTTGACCTGTTAGTCTGTGCAAGTATATCTGAGTGTAAATAAAACAGAACAAAAAAAAAAGACAAGAAATGTTGTGGCACCTTTAAGACTAACTCCTGTATTTAAATGTGAGCTTTTGTGGATCAAGTCCACTTCGTCATAAGAGTGAGAGCTCACATTTAAATACAGGAGTATTTTTTAAGGATAGGGTAGGTAGGGTTTTAAAGGTGCCACAACATTTTTTGTCTTTTGTGTGTGTGTGCTGTTCTGTTTTATTTACTCTCAGATATTTACTCACAATAATGTGGATATCAAACCATCAGCAACCTTTCATGACTCGAGATCACCCTTTAAGGAGATGATGTAGCAGAAAGTACTTAGGGCCATGACTTTGTTGTTGAGGATGATTTCATGGCATCAATTTATACACATCAGGTACAGAGTGATTAGTTAGCATAACAGATAAGTATACAAATCAATATGGCTTTATACAACTGGTAATGGCAGATGATCTCTGGTTGTTCAGATTAGTTGTAAATTTCCCCTTTTTAAAATTACAAATAGTAGGATGATACAAAACAAACACCTGCCATTGGACAAGTGCTCTGTTCTGCCCTTTAGAAAAGACCTTAAAACCTGGCTGGCAGGGCGGGTGTGGGGCACTGATGGGGAGGTGACCCCCACCTGCTGGTTCATATAAATTAAGATCCTCACCCTCTCTTTTCTTTTTTAAGGATAGGGTAGGTAGGGTTTTTAAGATGCGTGTTTTCAAATGATTTTAAGGGTTTTTGTTGTTCAGTCGCACAGTTGATTCCGACCCTTTGCAACCCAATGGACCATTGATCTCCATGCATCCCTGTCCTCCACCATTTTAGTGTGTTATTTTGTTTGTGTTTTGTCTGTAAGCCGCCCAGAGTCGCCCCGGCGAGGGGGTGGCAATACAAGTATGAATAAATAAATAAATAAATAAACATTTGCTAACCAGCATCTATTGATGCCATGAAGTCTCACTCCCAAAAAGTGGACTTGATCCACAAAAGCTAACATTAAAATATAACAGTCTTCAAAGTGCGGCAGCGTTTTTGTTTGGTTTATTCTCTGACATGCCTGAAACATTTGAATGTTTCACATGCATGGTACATAATGAGAATTTCTTTAAAGTGCTGTGCTTTCAATCTACAATACATACCTGTACATACATACATTAAAAATATAATTATCACATTGAATAAAACATGTTAACAGTTAGGATTTCCAATGGCACTAAAGGGAAACAATTGCTCAGATATCAGTAAAAATACAGTTGCACTTGAGCAGTAAATTCTCACAAGGCAGCAATCCTTGTTTAACTTACTGGAGAGTAGTCCCACTGAGAACTTGCAAGATTTCACTGGGCTTTGGTTTGCAGCCTGAAGCACCCTTGGAAAATCCCATTTCACGTTACATTTGAATGTGATGTTAAAAAGGCAAAGACAAGATTACAGAGTAACATTTGCTATGTTTTTGGTCGAAGGAATTTTGCCCAAACCAGGCAGAGGTTTCAATGCTTGAGGTATTGGTAGATCCTGGATGCTTTTAGGGAAGTGGGAGGGTGGAAGAGTCCGGAGGATGGTTTGCATAGATTGAAGGTATAAAGACAGGGGCACCTTTCCCACTAGGCTGTTGAACTTCTCCTCTCCAAGGAGAACTGTCCAGTGTTCTGGATGCTCCTGTAACAGTTTCTGCATCTTGAACCGCGGGTTAGGCATGAACAGCAAGAGGTAATCAAGGCAGAGTCTTTTCGATGCCACGTTGACCTTGGAATCCCACATCTGTTCCAGGATGACATCCAGTGGGGTGAGCCCTTTGCCGTCTTCTATCTGAGGAGAGGCCCCATTGCCTAGAAGGGTGAGGACAGTCTCTGATCTCAGGAGCTCACAGGCAAGATGCAATGGAGTTTTCCCATCTTCTAAATGAAAACAGCCGGTCCTGTTGATGTAGGAATTGAGGCTGGGCAGCTTGTGAGCGATACTGATAATCAGCCCCAAGATCTCTCTCCTGTCATAGGTGACAGCCATGGCCAAGTGAGGGGCTGAAGATGGACAATAGCAGAAATGTTCTCCAGGGACCTTGAGAGCCTCCTCTGGAAAATGAGACAGCAAATACTGGGCATAAGGGAGGTGGTTGTGTACCACGGCATACAGCAGGGCTTCTGAAGGTGAATATGTCCTTTGGCTGGCATCCTCCTCCCAGTAGAAATGCTCCATAGTCCTCATGTCCTCCAACATCCACACAGGCTTGTGATCCCGGACAGCCTGGTAGAACATATAAGACAAGAACTTGCAGTGCCGGCTCTGGGCATCCTGTAAACTGACCTGGCTGCTGTTGCTGGCCATGTCTTGAAGACTGATCAAGGAGTGAGCCCTTTTGTGCAGAACGAAGCCTTGCCTGCAATGGAAGGAGGAGATTCAGTTGCAATGCGGCTGCCCAAAAAGCATCTGCAGCATTCAGACTGGCTTTGCATGCAGCAGCCTGGACTGCACTCGCCAGAAAACATTGTGCTCCAGTCTGACAGGCTGTTCATCCCCACCCATTCATTGTTTTCCCCTTTATCACTGCGGTGGCTTTGTTGAGGTAAGCACAATTCCATCAGTTCAGTTAACTATTACCAGACAAGCTGGCAACCGTAAATACAATCAGTTCTCTGCAGGGTATGCAGGTGAGTAGAATACTGATAAGCTCTGAATTTTCATAAGCAAAAAGAGAGCTTAATTTGCTTTGCAAGAGAAGCAATTTCATGCCTGCTGTCTGGCCCAATCAAGAGCAGACATTTTGCTACAGTAAATAGTGTGATAAAGTCTCACAGCTTGGGCAAAAAGCACCCTGCTGTACCCCTGTCACAGTCTAGAGTACGGCAAGTAAGAGGGTGTTCTGATGGGCTTATAGCTGACTATTTGGGCCACTTTTGGTGTGGTTTGAGTTATACTATTTTCTGGTGACCACATGCATTTTCAGTACTGTTGCTCAATCTCTCTTTTGCAAGCTGTGCAAGGAACAGCGCTAAATACTGCAGTCTCTCTGATGTAATTGAAGACACTCATTATCCTATTCGTCAGTCTGACCAGTTTATCTTGCCATGGTAACAGAGTAGACCAGTGATGGCAAACCTTGGCACTCCAGATGTTCTTGAACTTCAATTCCCAGAATCCCTGATCAGCAGGAGTGCTGATTTGGGCTTCTGGGAATTGAAGTCCAAGAACATCTGGAGTGCCAAGGTTTGCCATCACTGGAGTAGACCATACTGCCAGCTACTCAACACCAAGTGTCAGGCAGTGGTTAACTAACCTGACAACCCTCAGGACTAATGGCTTTGGGTGCTGAAGTCCACAGGGAAGGGTGATGGTCCCCAAGTGGATAAAATCCCACTTGAATCCATCTTAACGGAGGGCAGCAGCTTCATCAATACTGGCCTGGGGCTGAGGAGGGCTTTGTGTGCCAAAAGGGCACCAGAAAGTGACTTGTGGAACTGAGTCAGTGGTACGAGTGTCACACTGTGATGTGGAAGGCAGATGAAAGGCCACTGCATTATATTCTCAGGACAATCTTAATGGCTGATCACCATGATGATCCCCAATACTGTATTCAGACTTGGATATGGCAGAAGCAGCAGTCCGTGCAGTTCATTATTCCACTCCAAAATAGAGCTGTGACTGGCTTTTTTTTTAAATCTCTAACTGACACAGCACAATTCTAGTTACACTGGAGGTGTCATTCAATACTTGTATGGTATCGGGCACAGATTCATGGGGAGGTTTTTATTTGTTTAAAGGAACTCATTGTGGCTGTCAGGTGACAAAATGTGGGGGAATAGAACAGGGAAAAGGGGGGGTTATCACAGAAAAGGGGGAAATTGGAGTGCAGCCTGGATCCTCCCCATGAGAGAAATGTATTCTATGTGAATGGAAGGATCTCTTAAGTGTGAGTTAAAACAGTTCAGAATGAAATTTCCCCCATTTAGACGGACCCTAAAGCTTAACCTGACAGATGACTGCCTCACAAAATCAAAAGGTCAAGTGGAAATCAGTATTCCTCATAAATATCCTAGTTAATCGAAAAAATGGGATTTCCTCAAAATAATATACCTGAGGAATCGTAGCAATTGAGCCTGTGTTTTCCTTCCAAAGATATATAGACAAGGAAAATCACATGTTTCGTCAAACAGATGTCGCTTGTTCTTGGGGGAAGGTACCCGTGCAAATTAATTCAGGCATCATCTAGTTTGAGCCTTTATTCTAAGATAAAGCTGTCATTGGGTAACTTTGTTATGAATTGAATTGCATTTGGATATTTTGTGTTTTACATTTTGTACTTTTGCATCGCTAATGATTGATAATTTTCTATTTGCATATTTTGTATTGTATTGTATTGTATTGTATATTGCATATTTTGTATTGTTGGCATTGCTATTAATTGTTGTTTATATCTGATCTTGTAATTGTGAACCGCTTTGGATTGTTTTTTTGCAAGGAAAGCAGTATATAAATACTGTAATAATAATGATGATGATGATGATGAAGGCATTGCTGCCTGACCATAGCTATAAAAGCAAAGCAATCACACTTAAATACTGCCCCCATAGCTCTTAGTGCACTCAATGGGTGGTCCACAAGTTAATTAGCATTTTGCCCCAAACATGCTGGGTACTCATTTTACCAACCTCAGAAAGATGGAAGGCTGAATCAAACTTGAGTCCTGGTCAGGATTGAACTCACAACCTTTTGGTTGCAAGACAGCAGTTTAACAACTGCACCACCGGTAGCCCTAGAAATTTTGGTTTGGAGATATTTTAAAACAAACCATTCTATTAATAGGATCTAATAGTTTTATGAGGATTATGCAATTTATTCTGCTCTGCCATAAGATCTGTTCAAATTTGAGTTCCTAAGAACTAAGATTCTGTACTAAGATGGTCTATCATACAGGACTGTGGGCCAGACAAAGGACAAACAATGGAACCTCATAGAACAATCATCCTGTATAGCAATGAAATTGTATAACAATTAGTTTTTTTGGGGGAATGGTGTCCCGCATAATAATTTTCCCTATGGAAAAAACCGTACAACAATTTTTAAATGGGAAAAACCACCTAGCAAAAAAAAATTATTTTATTGGCTCAAGTGGCTAAGACGCTGACTGGGAGGCGGAAGGTCAGCAGTTTGATTTCCAAGTACTGCAGGACAGAATGAGCTCCTGTCTTCGTCCCAGCTCCTGCCAACCTAGCAGTTTGAAAGCAAGAACTTGCAAGTAGATAAATAGGGACCACTTCAGTGGGAAGGTAACAACGCTCCGTGTGCTCCGGTGTCTAGTCATGCCTGCCACATTACCATGGAAACGTCTGCAGAAGCAGACAGCGCTGGCTCTTCGGTTTTGAAACAGATGAGCACTGAACCCTAGAGTCAGATACGACTGGTTTTTGAGCAAGGGAAACCTTTACATTTAATATGGTGCATCCCATAGGGAAAATCACTATGCGATGCATGCATCATATACCAATTGTTTTGTACAACAATAAGCTCTGTGGAATGGATTAAAATTGTTGTATGAGGTACCACTGTAATTGTATTATACCATATTGCCACCCTGCTTATTTTATTTATATGCAGAGTACATCATGCTTAATGTAGGGCTGGAAGAAGCACATGCTGGGATTAAGATTGCTGGGGGAAATATCAACTAATTGAGATATGCAGTTGACACTAGCATTATGGCAAAAAGTGAAGAAGACCTAAAGAGCCTTTTGATGAGGGTGAAAGAGGAGTGTGCAAAAGCTGGCCTGAAACTCAACATAAAAAATACCCATGATCATGGCATCAGGCCCCATCATTCCATGGCAAATAGAAGGGGAGGAAATGGATGCAGTGACAGACTTCACCTTCTTGGGATCTAAGATCACCACAGATGGTGACTGCAGCCATGAAATAAAGACACTTACTTCTTGGGAGGCAAGCTATGGCAAACCTGGGCAGCATAATAAAAAGGAGAGACATCACCCTGCCAACAAAAGTCTGCATAGTTAAAGGAATGATCTTCCCAGTAGTAATGTATGGATGTGAGAGCTAGACCATAAGGAATGCTGAGCAGAGAACAGAGAGGAAGCCTTTGAACTGTGGTGCTGGAGAAGACTCTTGAGAGTCCCTTGGACTACAAAGAGATCAAATCAATCAATCCTAAAGGAAATAAATCCTGACTTCTCCTTGTTAGGACAAATACTGAAGCTGAAGCTCAAGTATTTTGGCCATCAAATGAGAAGAGAGGACTCACTGGAGAAAGCCCTGATGCTGGGGAAGATCGAAGGCAAAAGAAGAAGGGGACAGCAGAGGATGAGATGGCTAGATGGCATCATTGATGCGATGGGCATAGATATGGGCAAACTACAGAGGATGATGGCAGATGACAGAGGAGCCTGGTGTGCGGTGGTCAATGGGGTCGCAAAGGGTCGGACTCAACTGTGTGACTGAACAACAACAACATGCCTGAGAGTCTTCAGTGCAGTGGAGAAGAAAGCACTCCCAAAGCAGAAGTCGATAAGGACGTGTTAGTGGCTTTAATGCAGTTTAGCCTGCGTATGCAAATACACTGTAGGGCTGTCGTAAGCTGAAACGAGCAGTATAATCACTTGGAAAACATGTAACTCTAGTTGTCAGTCGTCAGAAACTTAAGGTCCAAGTTAACTGCCTATATGGCTAAGTCCAAAGCTATGCGATGAACCTCGTATGCTGAAGGCCAGCTGAATGAGAACTCTGATGGTCGTAGTAAGAACGTAGTAAGAATTTAAAGACGAGATTCTAGCATTCAAGAACAAGAAGTTAAACAGAGACAGAAGCGACTACCAAAACGAACGCATATACCGCTGGCAATTTACTAGACGAACTACTCAAAAACAAGTTTCTTGGAGACGACCAATTGAGTCAACAGACTATGAGACGACTGATTCAGACCTAGCAGACTCGTCGGCGGACGAGAAAACGAGAGATCCCTATAATTTTCGAACTAACCGCTATAGACCGAGAACTGCCACGACGAGTGCACCTAAGATAAACAGTAGGAGCGATTTTTTAGAGCAAAGACCTCAGAGACGAACCAAGAAGAAGTGACCCCCTCCCTGGTCTTTAACTTGTCAAGTCGAAATCTAACGACAAGGGAAACACAACTGTTAAACTTAGGACTGGGGTTCGTACCTACACTGCGATACTCTCCGTTTAAGACTAAAATTGATATCTTCAAACTAATTAGATTATTAAAGCTAAAAGCATTCTTTAAAGAATCTTCGGAACCCTTGAGCACACCCAGGCTGTTTCTCCCTCGGTCGACCTTTACTCCCAATATAGAGCATCCGTCAATTGAAGTTTTCAAAAGGATAGTTACCCGAGACATTGCAATTGCTGAAGCTCAGTCCAAAAAAGATTACAATTTAACTTATGAGGACATGGCATTACTTAAAAATCTAGGGAATGACCCCAACATTGTTATAAAGGCAGCAGACAAAGGGGGTGGGATAGTACTCCTTGACAAGGAAGACTATCTCAAGGCAGCCTGGTAGCAGCTATCCAACACAGAATGTTATCGCAGATTAGATCATAATCCTACTGCTCACATCACGAACATACTCACGACAATTCTACAAGAGGGTTTGGCAAAAGATCACATTACTGATAGCACATTTCGCTTCCTACTGAATAAATTTCCAAGAGTGCCAATTTTTTATTTGTTACCGAAGGTACATAAAGTTCGGGCAACTGATGACGTCATCCCTTGTAGACCTATCATCTCCGCGAACAACTCCTTATTGGAACCGGTAGCCAAATACATTGATTATCACATACATACGTTTGCCACAAACTCTTCATTATACGTCAAGGACTCAGCCCACTTCATCCAGATGCTAGAAAATTTCACGGTACCATCCGATGCAGTACTCCTCACCATGGATATCACCTCTCTGTACACCAACATCCCGTTGGGCAAAGCCCGTACTCTCATTGCCCACGCGCTAGAGACTCGCACCGCCAATCAGCCACCTGCAGACTTTTTACTAGATCTTATAGACACGTGTTTTGAAAACAACTTTTTCAGGTTCGACAACTCATATTTTTTGCAGACACAAGGAGTCTCCATGGGCTCAAACTTTGCCCCATCAGTAGCCAATATATTTATGTGTAATTTCGACAATACTTTTATTTTAGATCCTCGGACCAATCCTTTTTTCACCAACATCATCTGCTATAAAAGATACATAGACGATCTATTTTTTATTTTTAAAGACTCTACAAGCATAGACAACTTCTGCACCTGGATGAACAGCCTACATAGTCAATTGAAATTTACTCATACTATGAATCTTGCATCCTTAGCATTTCTAGACCTCACGGTGTATATTGAAAACAACCAGATACAGACAAAATTATACCATAAGCCAACGGACCGGTTCGCGTACTTACAATACAAATCATTCCATCCACATCACCTAAAAGCAAATATACCGTACAGTCTACTGCTTAGAGCAAAAAGAAACTCATCTAAACACCAAGACTATATAGCAGCGGCTGAAGACATTTCTACCACCTTAGCTAAGAGAGGATATCCAGGAAATATCATTGACAATGCACGGACCAAAGCTGACTCACGCATCAGAGGAACCTTGTTTAGAAGACACACTGTTCAAACACAAGCACTACAAGGACTTTTTTGGTCACTAGACTACGCCCCATTGGCAAATCAAATTAAACATATTATATACAGGCACTGGCATATATTGGATACAATACCAGGATGTCAGCAGAAACCGACTATAGGCTTTAGGAAGACACAGACGATCACCAGCCTTCTTTCTCGAGCTGACATCTCTCCATCAAACAACAGGCGCTCTACTCTCATTCATGGCCACCACCGGTGTGGACACTGCAAATACTGCGTCCACATGATGTGTTCCAAGATTGTTAAAATACCGTCCAGTGACTACACTTTAAAACTCACCTCGTTCTCAAATTGCAACTCCAAGGACATCATCTATATGATAATTTGCCCATGTCAGTTGGGTTATGTAGGACAATCGAGATGCCCCCTCAAGATACGCCTAGGGGAACATCTCTCACGGATCAGAAATCGAATCATCACCGCTCCTCTCGTAAACCATTTCCTCGACAAACAGCACAAATTGGGAGACCTCAAGATAGTCGTATTGGAAACCATCATTCCAAATAAATATCAAATCAAGGATACAGAACGTACCCTTTTACAAAGAGAAGCTTTTTATATTCATCGGTTTAATACTTTAATGCCCCATGGTCTAAACACAGAATGGGAACTCTCGCCATTCTTATAATTTTAATTGCCATTGTAATCTGTTTAGTTATCAAGATTAGCACACTGGCCCCTTTAATAGTATTTGGTAACTAGTCCACGGAGGCAGATATCCGCTAAATTGCACATCAATCCACCACACATGTAGGCAGAGGTTAGACTAATTGTGATATCGATTCACTACACATGTGTTTGGTTGTAACAGGGTTATATATGGAGTAGCATCTTGCATATAGATAACGCGGGCACACGATATAAGACTTTAGGAGGTGCGAGACGCGCGAGAAATTTATATTAAGGTATGTACTCTGCCCGTTATATACATAATCTGCTTGACTTTGTTCCTTATTTGAATGTTATTTTCAATTTCTGTATAAGTGACAGACGTATAGTTCTAGCATTGCTTGCAATATATTACATATGGAGCTTCAGACGAAGGGTTATGCTTATAGATATATACATGTATATATTTTTGTCATGTTTGTAGATGCTTGAGAAAGCATTACGAAATGTCCCATTACCGGAAGGACATCGCGCAGACGTCTACCATTACTTGAAGACACAAGCCGCATGAGAACCTTTCTAGACTACCATTTCAACTATTCACAACATCAAATTATAGCTCTATCGACTTTTTCCTTTGCCGGCAGTCTCTGCAGACGCTAATGTGATATTGCTAATAGACGAACTCGGTGGTCCGAGGCACTCATTGACGCTGTGTTCATTTTACACATTCTTACTACGACCATCAGAGTTCTCATTCAGCTGGCCTTCAGCATACGAGGTTCATCGCATAGCTTTGGACTTAGCCATATAGGCAGTTAACTTGGACCTTAAGTTTCTGACGACTGACAACTAGAGTTACATGTTTTCCAAGTGATTATACTGCTCTTTTCAGCTTATGAGGCAGTCAACTTGAATATTAATTTACTTATGACTGATAACAAGAGTTACATGTGTTCCAAGTGATTATACTGCTCGTTTCAGCTTACGATAGCCCTACAGTGTATTTGCATACGCAGGCTAAACTGCATTAAAGCCACTAACACGTCCTTATTGACTTCTGCTTTGGGAGTGCTTTCTTCTCCACTGCTTTGGCTACACCCCAGCCGACCCACCCCACCACTGAGAGTCTTCAGTGAGAATGTTTTTCAGCATTTGAAATATACAGGATTCAGATAGAGAAAAGTGTTATTTTGCTATGTAAGTTGCAAAGAGAATTAACGATAAATGTTTTTATATATTTTATTTATTACATTTTTATACCTCCCATCTGCGCTGTTTCACACTCTGGGAGTTTACAGTGGTTAAAATGCTTTAGAGTTACCTTTGTGGGTGCTTTTATAACAATCCAATCCTCCAAAAAAAAAAAAAAACCTCTGGATTGCAGTGGCTCAAGTGGCTAAAATGCTGACTGGGAGGTGGAAGGTCAGCAGTTCGATTCCTGAGTACTGCAGGACAGAATGAGCTCCCGTCTTTGTCCCAGCTCCTGCCAACCTAGCAATTCGAAAGCAAGAAATTGCAAGTAGATAAATAGGGACCACTTCGGTGGGAAGGTAACAGCGTTCCGTGCGCTCCGGTGTCTAGTCATGCCTGCCACATGACCATGGAAACGTCTGCAGAAGCAGACAGCGCTGGCTCTTCATCTTTGAAACAGAGATGAGCACTGAACCCTAGAGTTGGATACAACTGGCTTTCGAGCAAGGGAAACCTTTACCTTTACTATGTTGTCAACATTCAGGCTGGCCTTTTGCTGTGTAAAACCTGGTATCCTTTTTACCTGCTAGAATAGGGCCATAATACTGAGATATTTCCTGGTGTCATGAATTGTGGAAAGAAAAACACAGTATCCCACATGTCAGGCAAGATTGTATTTCCTAGCTTTTTAAAGCAGAAGATGGAAGTATATATGCACTACAGGTACATATTCCAAACAGCAGCTTCCCTCACGTAAAAGTACCAAGTGACTTAGCAGGTCAAAAGATTATTTAGATATGATTTGTACTATGGTTGTTGTTGGTGTCACCTGAAAACTCTCTAAAAAGCAATCAGTTCTTAAGTTTTGAAGGAAAAAGAGATTTTTATCAACAAGATCAATTATAATATAATATATGCACATATGGTGCTTGAATGCATGCAGATTCAAGGACCCCCATTTAATAATTCAACCAAGCTTATATACTTTTTGACAAACTACACACAAGTGTTCTTGGTCCAGGTGGGGCCGAAGGCGTATCATGTTTTCATCTTGGCATCGCATTGCATACATTTGGAATGTTCAGAAATGCACAGTCATATAAGTCAACTTCGCTTAGATAAATGACACAGGACTTTCGTGTAACTGCAGATCAGCACAGATAATTTCTTCAAACAATTATACAAGCTTTATTAACTGCCTGCTTATTTTGTCAAGGGAAAAGGTTAATAAACTTATTTTAGCTAATTTTGAGGTCACAGTGGAAAATCAACTTGAGGCTGCAATCAAAATACTGTATGTTGAAAGATATGTAAGTGTGGACTTAATGAAATGGTGATGCCATGATGTGAGAATGTGGTATCAGTTCCCTAAAAGGGACAAACTGCATGTAACCCCTTGGCGGTCTTGCTTTAATGCAGACCTCCAGGGGAATTCTCAGAAGCCTACATTCCTTCCCAATCCCACCTGACAAAGTTATTTTAACAATGTGTGCTCCACCCTGAGGGGTTTCATACCCTTTTCAATCAGCATGAGTGTACCTCATCTGGATATCAGTGTTGCAATAATTCAATCAATGGCAGCTTGTCAGTTAAACTTAAATTTAAAGTTTAAATTCATCTGCATTGCCTCCATGTATAAAAATCTCTAAGGTACTTCAAATTTTTTGAAAACATGTAACAGGCATCTCATTCCATAAATCTTAACATTATCTTGCAGTCATAAGAAACTGTAGGTACATACTTTAAAATATGAAAACTGGATACAGGAACATAAAAACCAAAAATATGCTGATAAGCAAGTAAATAAATAGGAACCACTTCGGTGAGGAGGTAAACAGTGTTCTGTGCACTCCAGTGTCTAGTCATGCCTGCCATATGACCACGGAAACATCTGCAGAAGCAGACAGTGCTGGCTCTTTGGCTTTGAAACAGAGATGAGCACTGGACCCTAGAGTCGGATGCAACTGGCTTTCGAGCAAGGGCAACCTTTACCTTTATTATGCTGATATTATAAATTCACTCCTAACTTACCATAAACATTTGGAACTTAAGGGTGCAAGTGTAACTTACAAAATGCAAAAGCTCATAGCAAAAAAAGAGAACTATTTTAAAAGAACAGAGAATACAGCATTCTAAAACAAAAAGCACTTCTTAAAGCATGATTGTTCTTAAAAGCAAAAAATGTTAAAATAAAATTTATTTCTTACCCTTTAAGCATACTAAATAAACTCACACATATTACATTTAAAACTCACCCAGCCTGCTTTAATCTACAGATCTGAGAATAGATCTGTGATGTTGATCATTGTGGCTTCAAATGTACTTTCAGAAAAACCTTTTCCAAGATGTTTTACAAACTGCATCTGGGCTTTCAGGACATAAAGAAATAGGCTGAAGCACACTCTACCCAGATATAGTCTGTTTAACAAGATGACTGTAAGACCCCTGATATAAGCACTGCAAACTTTCATCTAGCTTTGTCCTGCCTCTTATTAACCACATGGTTACTCCCAGGTGTGGGTGGTGCTAGCTACATTAATGACCCACAATAAATTTCAAACTGCGCATCCAGTTGACATTTCAGGGCTTATTTTTTTCTTCAGAAGATGAGTGAGCTGTCCTCATCCAGTCAATAATAAAAGTAAGCCAGGGGTGCCCAAATGTTTTGGGCCACGGGCCAGTCACATTGTTCAGGGGGCTGGTTTCTATGGCCCAGGGGCCAGATCCGGGCCCCAATGCCAATTCACAATGGAGGGCTGCACTTACAAGACCTGCTCTGCCACCACAGCCGGACTCCCTGTCCGTTGTCCACCCAGCTGGAGAGGTGTGGATTGACCATGGGAATAATTGGCCAAACCTTTCCCCAGGGGTTCGCCCAGCCTTCAACAGATCTGGGGACCAACCGGACTTGGCAGGAAAGGCAATTGGGGTACGGGCCAGCTAGTTAGTTTGGGGGGGGGGGCAAATCATAAATCCTTGGCTGACGGCTACGATAGAAACAGGGCAAAAACCAGAGATGATGACTCTAATGGAAATACACAATCCTCTGCTTCTGGCTGCAGATTAAGTTGGGCAAATAAGCTGCACCAGACAGCAGAACAAGCTAGGTACCCGGAGTCAATACACATAAGCTCCGAGATAGGGCAGGAACAATGGGTTTTGCCAGCCCAGACCTTAATTAGTTGTGGGTTGTCTATTAACCACAGGGCAATGTCCAAGAGCAGGTATTGTCTTGACCATCGGAGAATGCCACGTATGCAGCCTTCTGTATTAGGGGGTCATGCGCATCTTACGCGCGTATCACCCCAAGGCAGGGTAATAAATATGTACCACCCGACCGAGATCGGGCTGGACTTCACCACACGATTGCCTCACGTGTCTTCCTTGAGGCCAGCCACTCCTACATCTGGTAGCCATTGCAACATAATGACGCTAGGCTTGGAGACTGGAAACATGGGTTCAATTCCCGAGAGCTGCACGATGGGGGATATGAAAGGAGCCTCAATCAGGCCAAAATCCTTTCAACCCAGAGTAATCTGACATGAGACCAATTGAATGATGCCATGAAGTCTCACTCCCATGTCTAATGAAGTGGACTTGATCCACGAAAGCACACATTGAAATATAACAGTCTTTAAAGTGCTACAGCATTTTGTTTTGTTTATTCTCTGATATGCCTGCCTGGACCATACCATGCCTTGGCAGTGAAGGGGGGACAACTCAGTCCCATAAGAACATAAGAACAGCCTTGCTGGAACAGGCCACAGCCCATCCAGTCCATCATTCTGTCACACACAGTGGCTCACCATTTGCTTCAGGGTATTCCCAAGCAGATGCCTTCACCTGCTTAGGATTCCCTGGAAATGGCATTGAGAGATATCCTGCCTATCTCTCCAACCCAGAGGTTGTCCTTAGGTATCCATAATTATAGCCATTGATATCCTTGTCACACATTCTGCCTCCCACTCCCTCTACACATAGATGTGTTCAAAACTCAACCAGGCTTCCTTGGGGATTTTCAAAACAAGCAACACTTTCTGACTCCCCCTTTATTTTCTCATTATGGCTCCTGCCATTCTCAGAGCCATTGCTGGGCAGACTGTACCAGTCTTGGGAGTTTCAGAAGAGGAGGCAGGAGAGGGTCAACTTCTTAAAGGCGCTCCTTCCACAACTGTGTTGGACCCCTATGCTTTGCAACCCAGTTCCTCTAACTTTAGCAGGATGGCCCCATGGAGGCGAAATGGGAACCATGAGGGGCATACAACCCCAAACCCCTTCTGGGCATTACTGCTAAAACTGGGGTGCCCAAACTACAGATTGAGAGCCGGATCTGGCCCGACACCAATTCATCCGGCCCACGCTGCCCTTGCCGCTCCTGGAAACAGAAGTAAAATGTGCCTGTATGGCACGGCAAGGGCGGCGTGGATGAATTGGTGTGGGGGTGGGCATATCCGGCCCATGGGCTGTAATTTGGACACCCCTGCTTTAAGCAGAGAAAATGGCAGCCTAAAAATCTATTTCATCCTGTTGCAAAAACAGATTGCAAGGCACGTTTTACTTACACTTCCGGTGGGAGGAACCATGTGACTGGCCCACTGAACCATATGACCAGCCCGCAGCCTGAAAAGCTTGGGAACCCATGTGCTAAAGGAACAAGAAACCCCTTCCTCATTTGGCTCAGTTTACATACCACCCCACCTGACAAAGAGTTCAGCAGAGGACAAAACCCTGCACACTGGGGGTGGTGGTGGGGAGACTTTCACTGGGCTTTCATAGCAAAGCGTGGGCATGGGGGAGGAATACCAGCATGGGCCATTTTACACCCCTCCTTGACCCACTTTATGTGTACACCAACACCCCACCCCCACCCTTTTCAAAGCCTTCTGGATGCTGCCATTGGGAAACCATCCTACCCAAGTATCCATTGCTGCATCCCGGCCGGAGGGGTGTGAATCCTCTCTTGGACACGATGGGTACAAAGAGGGGGAGGGGAGGGAGAGGGAAGAAAGACCCTGGCATCCAAGGTAATAGAACCCCAGCCCCTAAATCGACTTTGGGGAGGGGAGAGAAAGGGGGAGGCAGGCAGCCAGGCACCCTTGACCCAAGGAGCAAGACTCCATCCCACCTAACGGCAACAGACCTTACTCCAGAGTAGACCGTCTGTTCTGCCCCCGTAAAACTGCTGTGATTTGGGATGACCCTTGGCGCCCTTTCACCATCCTTCCCGCCTCTCATTATCTCTCCCCCACCCCCTTTGTTGTGGCTCAGTGGTTAAGAAGCTCGCCTTGTTAGCTGGAAGGCTGGCAAGCAGGCAGTTAGAGACCCGAGGACTGCATGATGGGTTGAGCACCTCATTTGAGTGTCCTCTGAGCGGAGTTTATCCAGCAAAAATTCTATCAACCCAGAATAATTTGTGACACGAAATTATTCTGTTCTGAAAAGACCAGGACATTCCACTTTTCAAACTTTGCTGGTGCCAACGTTCCAACCTGTCTCTAACCAACTCCTTTTAGTATCTCTTTTCCCCTTTGATCCTTCCCAGGGTGGGGGAGAAAGTGGGCTACCTTACCACAAGAAGGAAAAGAATGGAAGAAAGGCGAGCCCTTTGCCCACGAGGTTCCGACGCCGCACTTCCACTGGAGAACGAAGGCGAAAGCGGCTGAGTTTCCCATCCAAAACAAGCCGGGGATTCACCCAACTAGCACTGCAGGGAGTTGAGCACCCAGATCTCGTGAGAAAAGGCCAAGGGGGGCATTCTGGAAGAGTGCAGCAGTGGATTAAAAAAAAAAGCCCACCTCCACCTTTTTCTTGTTTCCCCGTTGTCTTATTCCATTCAATGAAAATATTCTCTCTCTTTTTAAATTAAAGAAAAAGCTTTTGGTGATTTTTTTAAAAACTCTGCCGAAGATCGCTTTAACTGACAATTTTTTGCATTGTTCCCAGCTCTTTAAAATACTATTTTAATCTTTGTCTATAAGCCTCTACTGTATAGTTATTAACCCACCTTGGACACTGGATGAAAAGTGGAGTGGAAATGTTTTAGCTAATAAATATGTAAATACTGTATAGTGCACAATCATCAGGTCAAATACAAGTCGGTATTACTCAGCTCCAATGAAGTCTACCTATTTTTTTTATCATATTTTTAAATCGGAAAGGATATAGTTGGAGATCATGCAGGGCAAAACATACTTTATTGTACTGCAACATCAAAAATACATTGTAGCTTACATCAAGGACTGTGCCAATGACAAGTTGCCAGGCGAGTGAAATTCAGCTGGTAAAATAATGGGAATCTATTGAAGTCAATAATAAAGGTTACTCATCTGAGGCACAAGTACACTATTGTTTATGTATTCTGATTCAACTTAGTTGCAGTACAGAAATCTCTAGGTTTACCCTCTAAGTTGCATATTAGAGCTTTTCAAAGTTCAAGCTAAGAGGGGTGCCCAAACAGCAGCTCAATGGCCAGAGTGCCACGTATGGAGTGTGAAAAGTACAACCGCAACTCCCCTTCAACTTCTTAGTAATAAATGGGAGGTAGGAACCCTGGAATAAAACTCCTAAAGGCACTTGCAGTGGTACCCCATGACAATCCCTAACACTGCAAGTGTGGTTAGAACAGAAGTAATGATTATTATTTTTCTCCCTCTTGGGATGTCCTGTATTCCCTGCTGACAAGTAGAATTTGACAAATTCTTAAAAATCAGTTGCAGTAAGCCAAACACCTTGTCTATGAAACTACTAGTAAGGACAAAGCGAACAGGAAATTATGATTAATCATCCACAATGCACATCTCTAATTTCCAATTTTTTTAACTGGGGCAGGCCATGCTGGCAGGAAAGTTTGGGCACCCCTGAGTAAAAACGGAGTCTACAAGAAAGGTCTGCTCAAGAAGAGCAAGATCCAGTATTGCAACACAAGTAACTGCTACAGGAAGCACCAGGTAACTCAACGACTTAAGTACAGCCATATGAGCTTGTTGTGCTGGTAAAAGCAGTAAAGGCGCAGCATCACAACAATAAGATACAACTAATTGTTAGAGCTTGGCATCAGAAGCAGCATTTGAAAACAAGTTGTTAGTCATTTTAACTCAGATGTACCCTGGCTGCAACACATCACTGTACATGCTAGCATACCCCTATTCCTTATTGCAAGGATTTTAATGCTAAGCTATATATTAAAGGATGGGCCAGTTCTAAGATTGAGAGCTGCAACTTTCCTAGCTAAATTCAGCCAAAAGAGGAAGGAAGAATGCTGTAGCTAACTGTTCAAACCTCATCACTATCAACACAAAACTGGACAGCCATTTCTTCATATCATTGTGTGAAGTTACAACCTGGAAAAACAAAGCAGAGCTCTCCTATTTAAAATAATACAATAGTCAAACATATCATATGATGGATGAGATACTTAAGTAAATGAGGAATGGCACAAATACAAGCACTACCAATGAACCCAAATAAGAATATGAATTAATGGCCAGCACAAACTGGACTAAACACTAGACCTTTAGCATTCATCACAAATTTGACTTAAGCCAGCAGATCAGGTGAAAATAATGGATTTAAAGCTTAGGATAGAATAGGAAATAAATTAAAATACATTGCTAGATTAAAATGTCCCCTTGATGCAATTATTTTTTGCAAACTAAAATCCAACTGATTTATCTCTAACAAAAAAAAAAATAAACCAAATTCCTTTTCTTTCAGATAATTTGTAACTGGACTGAAGGCGAAAAGGTAAAGTTACAGCAGCATTACAACATTCTCTATGAACAACTGAGAGAAAGGAGTAAAAAAAAAAGGGAACGTTCCATCTGGAATTCTCACAATCTTTTCCTCTGTGTGGTTCATGAATCCAGCACTGATGCTAAGGTGACATTGCATGTAAGTAATTTTTTTTGGTGGATTTTCCTCTTTTCTAAAGTTTCAACAGAGAAAGCCTAAAGACAAGGAGATAAACATTCAGGAGTTATCGGATGGCACGTGTTCCTCAAACCCCTCACTCTCTCGGACTAAAGCTCTTTCCAGGATAACACGGCCTTCCTTGTAGCGCTGGCTGTCTTCAGTAGCAAATTCATAAATCCAGCCTAGCTTGCTGTTGCAGTTCTTGCAGCTCACATCACGAACCATGTGGCGGCCAGTGAGCATGACTCGGTCCTGGACCTCACTGTACTGCAGATTTACTACCTGTGGTGCAGAAAGGTACATAGGTAATTTGAGGAACCTAGAGTAAGAATTTGGAAACTTTGCAATCACTAAACAATTGTTTAAACAATCTCTAAAACCAGTCTGACCAGGTTATCCTGCTAGCCTCCTTGAAGATTGTGGTATTTTTGAACCACAATCGGGTGTACCCCGGGCAATGGCAACCTTGTGCTGGCTAATCTTTTTCACACTAGGTCAGGCGAAAGGAATGGCAGAATGAATTCACCAAAAGGAGGCTTCATTTTGGTAGTTTCATGCCTGGCCTAGACATGGAAGAACAGAGTAGACCATACTGTTAGTGACTCAACATTGAGTGTCAGGCAGTGGTTAACTAATCTGACCACCCTCTGGACTAACAGCCTTGGGTGCCAACGTCCACAGGGAAGGGTGAAAGTACCCAAGTGGATGAAATTGCACATGACTCCATCTTGATGGAGGGCAGCAGCTTCATCAATACTGGCCTGGGGCTGAGGAGGACTTTGCATGCCAAAAGGGCTCAGGACCAGAAAGTGACTCGTGGAACTGGATCAGTGTTTACTTGGGCCATGCTGCGATGCAGAACACAGATGAAAGGCCACTGCATTATATTCTCAGGACAGTCTTCATGGCTGATTGCCATGAAGATCACCTATATTCAGATTTGGATATGGCAGAAGAAGAACAATCAATTGTGGCATTGTTCAGAACCTTCTGTGGCTCACTACTGAAGATAACATCATTTTGAGGCACTATAGAAAATCAGCAAGTCCTACCGCCACCACTGAATCTGCCACTGTTTAAAGCAGTGTTTCCCAACCTTTGGTTTTTGGACTTCAATTCCCAGAAGCTTAAGTCAATTTCCCAAAGCACTTATCAGCCAATGTACTGACTTAGGCTTCTGAGAATTGGAAGTCCCCCTGTGGGGCATGGGCTTCACATTGGGAACTACTGGTTGAAAGGAAGGGGAAAAGCAAAGGAGGGGCCATTTCCAAACAGTAAACATCACCAACATCTGTTTTCTCAAATCATGTTATCCATTTGGAATAAAATGGTTCTCCAATATCAAGGAGGGATGGAGCAGCAAGTTAAAATACACTCAGCAAGAGCAGATACAGGATTATGACTTGCTTCACATTATGGCAATTTCATTCAGTCATTTGCTTGTCATTTTTAAAATAAAATATACTTTGCAAGCACAGTGGAACCGCAGTTAAGGTAATTAATGCTTTATACGGGACGTTTCTTACAGCAAAAATTACTATAACTGAATTTCCCATAGGAATGTATTGAATGAAATTTCCCATAGGAATGCAGTAAAACCAAAATACATTAACCAAAACGCGGTTTCCCATAGGAATGCATTGAAAACCAATTAATCCGTTCCAAAGAAAATCCATAAACCGAGCCACTATTTTTTATGGATTTCCTTTTGTTATGTTATTTTTATGTTAACTGAGCCGTTTGTTAACCACAGTTCCACTGTATTCAAGAATACTTGGGGTGGTGGTGAATTGTCCATATAAATTGTCCATATATATGCTTTGATTATTGATTATATTGTTGCTATTGCTGTTATACTGTATTTTATGTATCTTGTATTTCTAATTTTGTTTGTTTTTCTCTTGCTGTAATTGAAGTGTATATTTTGCGGGTTGCATTTTTGTAACTGTACCTTTGGAGATGGGTTACTGTATTATTATTGTGTTATTGTATTATTATTATGTATTTATTGTCCGCTATGTAAACCGCCCTGAGTCGGGTTGTACCTGAGTGGGCGGTATATAAGCGCGAAAATTAAATTAAATTAAATTAAATGTAGAACATCTCACATTAGCTTCCAATAGCTGCAACCATCAGCTAGTTCCTTTGCTGGGATTCATAGGATTTAAGGGCAATTATTGGGTCACACTAAGACTGGCATTTCAACAAAAAATTCAGGGCTATCGTGCAAGGTAACAAGACAAATCATTATTTTTCAGCAAATGTACATTAAGTGTAATATTTTACACTTATTAACTATATATAATTGTTATATCCAGAAATAATACTTGTGTAAGACGTTTTCAAGTGAAGCAACTCTTAGTCTTCTTCTTCTCCGCTTCCTCTTTTACCGTTGCAGGATTTGTACAATTCTCACAATGGCATTTTTGTTTCAAGCAAAAGGTTCTCAACCTTACCGCACCATGGGCCGGACAACTCCCCCTCAGACCGCAATGGCAGCGGGCACATTCACACATGTGCATTTCCAGGCTCATCGCAACAGGTCGGTGGAATAGCGTCAGGGGCTGGCCTGCATGCCATAGGTTGTGAACCCCTGAGCTACATACTGAAAGACAAACACAACACCACTTCAAATCCCTGACTAACCTTGTTAAATAGAAAGGCGCGTCCAGTAGCTCCTGTGAAACGGGTAGATATGAGCTCAGATCGGTTGGTCAAGATTGTATCACAATTTGCACAGGAGAACAGACGAGTACCACCAATGTGATCCAAGAAAATCCGACCCATTTTTCAGCTATGCTGGTGTCTTGAAAGAAAGAAATATTGTGTCAGTTGTTTAAAACCTTTGTAAAAGTAGGAACAGAACACAGAAGTCTTTCAAGGTGGTCTGTTGAATACCCTGTTGAGGATACTCAGGTATGTACTATGTGCCCTATCTGCTCAGACCGTGTTCTATCAGGAATTGAGTTAATTTTGTGGACAAGAATAACTTCTTCTGTGGACTTTGGACAGACAGGCGCTCATTCTGTCATGCAGTACCCATGTCTCAAACTGCCGACTTGCCGGCCTTCCAGCTAACAAGGCAAGCTTCTTAACCACTAAGCCACTGCAGCCAACTTGTGACTTAGGATGAGCAAACAGAATTTTACGAGGCAAAACAAGTTTCAGGGACAGTCATAGCAGGCATTTTACCTCTGCAGAAAACCAAGCAACTGGTGCCAAAACTACATGCCATGTTTCTGTCAGAGGATGTACAAAGCTATCCTTGCAGAGGTACAAGCGGGAATTCTCGCTAGGAAAGAAAGCACACCAATCCACACCTTGGCTTAAATAAGAAAAAGAAACAACTTCTGGATAGAATATAGTATTTAAGGAAGAAAAACAATGTGAGAGATTAGATCAATGTAAAAAAAATAAGATCACAAAGGAGAAAGATAGCCAGATAGCGTTCTATATCTTGGGAGGCTGTGCTGTTAACTCCAGAGTCCCCACCATTCATAATGAATCCTGAGTTAAAGAAAACAAATTATGTCTCAAGCTTGACAAAAAGCAGAAGCCTCTGTGGGTGGAAGAAATCTTTCTTCTATTATGATGGTGGGAAAAAATATGTGGCAGAAATTGACAATTGCTTACTAAGAGGGGCGAAAAAAAAAATCCATGTGTCATCAGGATGTGACTGAAAGCTTGCCAAAACTCATGAAACCTACTGGCTAATGCCCTAAGAAAAGCTTTTTGTTGTCCTGCTACTCCACCCATCGACAGTGAAACTCCCCAAACATAGAAATACAGTGGTACCTCACTTAAAGAGAATAATGCGTTCCACAGGATTGCTTTTTAAGCGAGTTTGCTCTTCTGTGACTTCTGGTGGTAGTGGTGGGTGGTGGTGGGGTTGCGAACTCTGATTTAGTTGTTAAGCAAGTTTTTGGTTGGTTTTAGTTAAGCGAGGTGACCATTCAGAGAAAATTCTGCTCTTTAAGTGAGTTAGTCTCTAAGCGAGGCACTCTTTATGCCTGTACATGACTAAGATTCAAAGGAACTCTTTAACATCATGTTTCAGACTTCTGCTTTTCTGGTCCCACAGGAAACATAAAAGGCAACAGCAAGACTTGAGGTAAACACATACTTTACTAATGTTTGTCACTGTAGCTAACAAGCTGCCCGCATTATATCTTACTTTTAAGACGAGTGGGTCTGTAAAGGGGTCTTTGTGTCACCCCCTCCCCACACCCCCATTATGACATGTGAAGTTATTTTACCCCCCCCCCCCAGACTTTCAAACATAAGTTTGTCATTCAACTATTTATTACAGCTTCAAAGTTTGTTTTGGGGAAATTTTCAGGTACAGTACTGTATATGAAAAGGTGAACAAAGAACAGGCACAGCACTTTTACACTCAAATTTATGAAATATTTGTTTTGTTCCAAAAATGAAAACACCTTCACTTGAATAATATCAATGAATAGAATTAAGTTGAAATTGGTCGATATAAATTTTGTTTGATCACAGATTTACAATTATATACTGGCTGAATTCCTGTGCATAGCACAGTGAATTTCAACTGGAGTAGACACACTGAATCAGTGGGGATTTGATAAACTCTGTAAATCCCACTAATTCAATGGGACTTCTCCAGTTGCAACTTACTAAGCAACAAGATTTCAAGCAGTAGGTCAGATGGTTTGGAAACTCCTGCATCTCCAATACCTCAAACATTCACTACATGCAAGTGGAAATCAATTATCCTAGAGAATAGCACCAACAATAAACAAGCATCTGTAACTTTGTTTATGGATTTTACAAAAACTGCTTCTAAGAAAGAATATGCCGTGAACTCGAAGAAGACTGATGGTGTGGGTGTTTTAAAAGCTAAGTACAGTACAGTAAAACCCTGACTTACAAATGCCCCGAGTTACATAAAATTTGACTTACATAGATTTTGTGCTAAAACCATGTCCCAATTTACACAATTTCCTATGGGTTTGCTTCAAGTTACATAAAGATTCTTTTTCCTATGGGTTTGTTTCGAGTTACATAAAAATTCCTTTCCCTATGAGTTTGCTTTGATTTACATAAAAATTTCATTTTTCCTATGGGTTTGCTTCAAGTTATATAAAAAACCGATTTAAGCAAAAGCCTACAGAACAGACTTTTTTTCATAAGTAGGGGTTTTACTGTATTACTAGAATACTTCCAATGAATAGTCACAACAATGTTTGAAAGTACTGAAAAGGACTTGCTTTTCTAAAGTGAGATAATACAGTATACAACCCAAACAAGATATGAGGACTTAAGCAGAAGGTGTAACAAAGGCTGGAATTAAAGTTCATCACTCAGAATTCTTAAACCAAAAGACAGAGGAAGAAACTCTTCCATTACTCACAACTATGAATTATGTCCCTACTTACAATAACACTCCCTGACTGTCTCTGAAGTTCAGGGAAATGGGAATTCTTACCCAATAGCCTATAATTAACATATTTTTATCTACTTTTTCTTGCATCATAAAAAACAATACCACACACAAGGAGGTCCAGGCTAGGTGCTACTATAGCCAGGCCAAGAACAAGGTAATATAATATGCTAAGCATAGACTACAAGTCCCATCTTCCCTAGCCAACACAGTCAATGAGAAGGAATATAGGGATTTGTAGCCCATCAATATCTGCAAAGCTACATTTATCTGACCTCCTGGTGGCGCAGTGGTTAAACTGCTGCCCTCCAACCAAAAGGCTGTGAGCTCAATCCTGACCAGGGATCAAGATTGACTAAGCCTTTCATCCTTCTGAGGTCAGTAAAATGAGTACTCAGCATGTTGGGGGCAAAATGCTAATTAACTTGTGAACCGCCCAGAGAGTGGACTAAGCACTAGGGGTCAGTATATAAATGTGATTGCTACAGATTGGTGCTTCTCAACCTTTGGTTTTTGGACTTCAATTCCCAGAAGCCTAAGTCAATTGTCCAAAACAGTGATCAGCCTAAGTACTGACTTAGGCTTCTGGGAATTGGAGTCCAAAAACCAAAGGTTGAGAAGCACTGCTATAGATGATGTTCAGGTCATATGAAGGATAGTTGTTTGTTTCCCTTATTATCATGAGAGAAGAGTTGTTCACATACCATGTTTTAATTACTGCTCCTATCATGCATCACCACTGGCTAATCTGAGGATTACTATGAAACTGAATACAACAACAGTCCCTGGTTCATATTTCATCCCTAACAGCAGCTCACTGGTTAATTTTTGGCAAGTCATACTCCGCTGCCAATTATTCATTAGCTTGTTTTGCACAGCTGTTGCAAAAGCATGAAAACTGCTTTATAAACTTTATTCATTGCACAGGGGCCACCTGGACATTCTGATCCGAGTTTCATTTGAGTCACCTACTGATCTCAGTGAAATGCTAACACTGCAACAAAAAACAACAATACATTTAAAATGGGAGTGCTGGATAAAACATTTGCGTTCAATGGAACAAAAAGTTGGGGGGAACACAAGCCCTGAATGACAGGAACGAAAATATTGTTGCCTAAAATATTTGGTCAGGTGGTTGATTTAAAGGGGTGGGGGGATTCAATACTCGAGATTTCCACTTGTTGTTTACACATGCAACACAAAACAAAGAACAAGGCATCCGAAGTGAAGAAAAGCGGGTTTCTGAAGATTCAGCCCACCAAAGCTCACTTTAAAATTATTACATTTTTGTCTTAATTTCCCTCCCCTTTCCTTTTGTTTCTTGTCTGATATGCCTGCAAAGACCAATACAGCTAGCACTTTGAAGGAATAATTATCTGCAGCGCACAGATAACACTTTAATCACTTGACCCCTTGCTAGGCTTGGTAGACAGTGGAGCAGGGGGGAAACATGGAAGGAAGGCAGCAGCATGACTGCAGCATAATCCTCATTGCTACCACTGCAGTGCACTGCAAGAAGAATGGGTTTTTGCCGCCCCCACCCCCACAACACCAGGAACATACAATTCCCCTCTGATTTAGCCAAACGCTGAACAAAAAGAAGGTAGCACGCCTCGGAGTCTGGTCACATTACTTTCAGCATCCAATTAGCAGCAGCTCGGCCAAAGTCTGGCTTGCAAACAGGTCTTTCCCACAAGCAGAGGTGATCTGACAACAAATAAGAGGAATAGCAATTACATTTATACGCACTTGGCGGTCCACAAGTTAATTAGCATTTTGCCCCCAACATACTGGGTACTCATTTTACCGACCTTGGAAGGATGTAAGGCTGAGTCAACCTGGCATCCAGTCAGGATTGAACCTGCAATATTTTGGCTGCAGAACAGGAGTTTAACTCCTGCACCACCATGGCTCCCTCATAGGAAAGGGCTGCGAAAGAGACCTCCCCCCCCCCGCCCCAGTCGCTACTTGGAAACGAAAGCGACAGTCCTGTTTCCTCCACAGCAGGGGCGTCCAAACTTTTTGGGCCACGGGCCGGTCACGTGGTTCAGGGGGCTGGTCACTTTAGCCTGTGGGCCGCATCATTCATCCGGCCCATGAAGCCCTCGTCGTTCCCGGAAGTAAAACGCTTCATGGGCCGGATGAATTGGTGTCAGGGGCCAGATCCGTCCCACGGGCCGTAGTTTGGGGACCCCTGCTCCACACGGTTCCTGTGGGGCAACCCTCTTCTCCCCCAGATTCACTGCCACAACTTACAGTAAACAAAGCCGAGGTTGTTTACAGCATTGAAAAATAAAGTCCAAGCTGAGGTTGTTTACAGCGTGCACAAAAATTAAGTCCAGACTCTATTAATCCAAACCTACAGAATCCTGCAACATAAAAAAAGAGAATATTCACCGCTCTGGAGCGATGCCTGGTTTGAAGGCAGTGGTTGGTTCCCAAACGTGGGGAGGGACTTCAATTCCCAGAAGCCTAAACCAGCACGTGACCTGATCAGTGCTTTGAGGAACTGACTTAGGGGCTGCTGGGAATTGAAGTCCAAAAAACAGCCAAGGTTGGGAGACGCTGGTTTAAGGCAAGCAGAGGAAATCGGAATGATCCATCCACGCAAAAAGAAAAAGACATGTTTATGATTCTGCAGGATCAAGCCGGGGACCGGAAACCGACACAGACCGGAAGAAGGGGGAGGAGAGGTGTGGGTTGTTTTGTTTTGGATGTTCTCGGTTTCCCTAAGACCCCTCCCCCCCCGGCACATAATATTGAATAAACAAAACAAAGCCCTTTCTATACGAAACTAGGGCGAGGGGGAAGAGGGATGAAAAGGGGGAGGGGAAGGGAGGAGGGGATCACCCCTCCTCCTACGAACTTCCACCGACACACACACTTACACAGCCGGTGGGGCAACTGGTCGCCACTCGGAGGATCTGTTGCGCTGGACCGGAGGCTCTGGCGGCGCCCTTTGCTGGGCGGCAGCGTCTGTTATTGTTTGGCGAAGCTGGGGGTGTTCAGGGAAGGCTGCACTGGCGAAGCTAAAGAGGAGGCTGGGTATTTGTTGTGTTGGAGGCGGCGGAGGCGACGGTTATGATGATGAAAAGGGCGGAGGCAGGATGATGCAAAGCGAGACGGCGGGCGGAGGGAGGGAGGAGGGGGCGCGCACATAAGCGTTATTGTTCCCTATTGTGAGGTGCGCGAGGCTCCCTTTTGTGGGTTACTAGGGATAAAAAGGGTCGCAAAATGTGTGTCAGGGGGTAACAAGGGGTTCGCTGGGTGTGTGTCGCTTGTTGTCATCATCCCTGGGGAAGGGTCCACAGGAAGAGCCTCCTCGAAGAGTGTGCTGTTTTTGGACCCACAACCGGACGTACCCGGTTCAGGCGAGGGGCGCAACTGCAGAATGAACGCACCCCCAAAGAGTGCCTTCATTTCGACAGGTTCACACCTGGCCCCTTGACACGGATCAAGAAGATCCGTGGGGAGAAAAAGGGGGTGCACAGAAAGAGCCTCCTCAAAGACGGTGGCGGTTTTTATTGACCCACAATCGGACGCAGCCTTGGTCAACGGGTGTGCCAGCCAATCTTTCTCACACTGGGTCAGGCCGAAAGGAAGAGCAGAATGAGCTCATCGCTCCAAAGGTGGCTTCGTTTTGGCACCTCCGCGTCTGACTTAGACCCGAAAGAAAACACAAGGGGGGGGGGGGCGGTTATATCCACAAAAAAAGAGCCTCCTCGGGGATTGTGGTGCTTCTGACCCACAATCGGGGCCGACCTTGTTGTGCCGGCTCATCTTCCTCACACTGTGTCAGGCGAAAGGCACTGCGGAGTGAACTCACCCAAAGGTGGCTTCGGTTTTGGCTGTTGATAAAAGTCTGACTTGGACACGGAAGAAGGAGCAGCACCAATGGGGTGGGGAGGGGGACGAACCACACAAAACAACCTACCGAGGGCTCTCTGGAACCCGCCCAGGAGGAGGAGGAGAGCAGAGGCAAAGGCCCTGAGAAGGGAGGGATGCTTTCCGGCGGCTTGATCCACCCCAAGGGCCGCTGTGGCGAGAAGCCGCCGCCTGGCTCCAGCCCTCTCCGTTCCTCCGACGTCGGCCGACCTCCCACCGCTCAGCTGCTAAGCGCAGAGCGCTGGACAGGGACTCATACTTTCCTGCTTTCCCTGCGCCCTCCTCCCTCTGGCCCCGCCCCCGCCCCGCCCGAAGCCCCGCCCGCCCGGCTGTTCCACTCGCCGCCATGCTCCCGGGTGGCCACGCCTCCCCTCCAAAAGGGGCTGGCACGTGCCCCCGCCGGCCACGCCCCCTCGCCGGGGCTGCTGCTCCTGGAACGCACAAACAAGGACGCCACGTGGACGGGAAGGGGGAGGAGCTCTCGTTTAAAGGGCTCGTCTTGCCGGCGGGGGTAGGAAGATCAAGGGGTTATAATCTGACTGAGAAGGTGGGGTTTCCCTGTAGATCAGGGGTGCCCAGACTACAGCCTGTGCTGTGATCGGGATCTGGCCCCCGACGCCAATTCGGCTGGCCCAAGAAGCTCTCGTTACTCCCAGAAGCTCTCGTTACTCCCAGAAATGGAAGTAAAATGCAGCCGTATGGCCACCATACGGGCACGTTTTATTTCCGCTTCAGGGAGCAACGAGGGCTTCGTGGGCCGGATGAATTGGCATCAGGGGCCAGATCTGTTGTGTGGGCCATATTGACCGGCACCCTGAGCCACATGATCGGCCCGTGGTCCAAAAGGTTTGGGCACCCCTGCTGTAGATGGTAGTCTGTGTGAACGCGGAGAAGAACAAACAATTCCCCATGTGAATCGTACACTGAGGAGGACCTCAGCAAGAGGAAATGCTGTTGAGTTGGCCGGATGTTGTTCAGTCACACAGTCGATTCCAACCCTTCGCAATGAATGTAATCTAGTCCTTTTAATTCTTTTGTGTTTTAGATATGTTAATTATAGCTTTGTATGTTATTATATGCTGGTGGTGCATCTGACACGAATAAAGAAAGTCTTGGGGAAAAGGTATGGGTTGGAAGCATGCCTGTCAAGTTTTGGATTTGAAAATAAGGGAATTTTTCCGACACCCACCTTGAGCCATCCCACCACTACAACCAAGCTCCAGTATCTCTTAAATTTTAAGATATGTGTACAAGAAATCTAAAATAACCACTTGTCAACCACTTACTAACTACAATTAGGGGATCAGAATCTGATAGTCCTACCTTTGTTGACATTGAAATGCTATGAACATAATACAGCCTAAATGAAAATACAAAAGGGTATATGAAGCACATTTATCGATGGGCGTGGCCAAATCAGTGGGCATGTGACTTGCTGGGGGTGGCCATGTGACTGAGTGGGCTATCTAGTCATGCCTACCACATGGCCATGAAAACGTCTGCAAACAGACAGCACCGGCTCTTTGGCTGTAAATGGAGATGAGCACTGCACCCTAGTCTCGGATACAACTGGGTTTTGAGCAAGGGAGACCTTTGCTAAACACTTGCAACTAAACAGAGGCAAAACCTCACAGCAATTTTGAATACCAATCAGGGATCTTCTGTTATTAGTTAAAGGTAAAGGTTGACCTTGCTCGAAAGCCAGTTGTATCCAACTCTAGGGTTAAGTGCTCATCTCTGTTTATAGCCAAACAGCCAGTGGACTTGATCAACAAAAGCTCACATTAAAATACAGCAGTTAGTCTTTAAGGTGCCAGAACGTTTCATCGTTGTATGGGGCGATCGCTATACAGAGGTCTACTGTATTTTAATTTTCACTGAAATGATACAAAAGAACAAGACAATTTAGCCTTATGTGAAAGGTCATTGCATCACTGAGGGCAGCCATCCAGAAGGTCCTCTCTTGAGTCCCTGTCTGACATACCTGAAAGGAGGGACCTCCTGGACCATTTTTAAATTTTTAATTGTTTTATAAAACACATAAACAAAACAGAGAAGAACAAATATACAAATACACAAACATACTAATATACAACTACTTTACCCAACCCTTCAACCCATCCCAGTGCTGTGCAAAGTGAAATTTTCTTGTTCTGTCTTATTAATGTACACTTTTCTACTTTTACCTTTCCTAAAATTTATACGTTTCCTGACACGGCTTAACTCCATCCTTGTTCGTCAGTCCAAATATAACAAAGAGCTTCCATACTTCCCAAAATGTTTTTTTTAGTAATCATTCCTTTCTTTATCTTCAGCTCTGTTGTTAATTTGTCATTTAGCGCCAAGCGCCAGATGTTTCTGTACCATCTATCTTTACTTATTACAAACCTTTCTTTCCATTCGGCCGCAATCAATTGTCTTGCCACCAATATCAATATAACTATCAGCTCTCATTATTGACTACCTTGATATCATCAACCTCCCTTAACATTACAACTTTTGGACTGAATCTAATCGTAACCTCCATAATATTCCCAAGTTCCCCTTCTATCATTCTCCAGAATTTATTCACATATTCGCATCCCCACCACATATGTAGGTATGTACCAACTTCTTTCCCGCATCTCCAGCACATTTCGGTCCCTCCCCTACTTACTTGATGTAGTCGTGCTGGGGTCATGTACCATTTCCACGTGATTTTACAATTATGCTCCTTTTCCTTAATGGAGAGTAATTTCATCAATCGTTTCCACTTTCGTTTCCACGCCTTCTCACCAATTATAATACTGTTGTATACAAGTATTCTTGTTATTCCTCACAGACGCTATTGGTGCCCTAAGGTCTACAATGGAATAGCGTGCCTTTTGCAAAGGTGCTAATTTCAAACTAATGTCAAAAGAGCTGATTCGTCAGTACAAACTTTCCTACTACTCCGGAAGCCCGCCGAAAATGTATCCACTTCTGTAACTGCCATTCTCTCTGTATATAAGGGGTTCCACTCTACTTTCTTTCTGGATTTCTGCCATCATTGTGTCAATATCAGAGTGCTGATCAGTGCTGGGCATCAGTCGTCCGCCCTGGTCCGAGTGGACTGGTAGCAGACCTGGCTAGCCACACCCCCTCCCCACCCCACCCTGCCCACCTCTTCCTGGGAGAGTGGGTGACCCGATGGCATCGGCTTTGGCTCTTCCTTCTCCTCCAGAGCGGCTGCTGCTGCCTCAATAGGCTGCGGGTGCCACTTGGGTGGAGGTGGAGGTGGCGGCGTGTGCGCGCCTAGCCCTGGGGGAAGGGGAGGGGGAGCTGATGTCATGCGCCACCCAGAGGAGCTCGCCTGCGCACCCCACGCTCATGCCGCCGCTCCTTGCCTCTTTCTAGCAGCAGCAGCAACTTTCGCGATGCCTGGACCTAGTCCTGAAGGAAGAGAACTTCCTGCAGGATGTCTGTCTGGGCATTGTGAGAAGTGACCAGGCAGCATGGCACAAGCAGGGCAACTCTCACAATGCCCAGAGTCAGACAGACATCCTGCAGGAAGTTCTCTTCCTGCAGGACTAGGTCCAGGCATCATGAAAGTTGTGCTGTTGCTGCTAGAAAGAGGCAAGGAGTGGCGGCGGGACATGCAGGCAAGCTCCTCTGGGTGGCATGTGATGTCAGCTCCCCCTCCCCTTCCCCCAAGGCCAGGCGCGCACACGCCGCCACATCCACCACCCCCTGAGTGGTACCTGCAGCCTATTAAGGAGGCAGCACCAGCCGCTCTGGAGGTGATGGAGAAGGAAGAGCCATCGTCACTCTCCTAGTAGGAGGTGGGCGGGATCGGGAAGAAGGCGCTGCGCTGGACTCACTGGAGGATTAGAGGAGCAGAGGAGGGAAAGCCAAAGCCGTCACGTGAGCACTCCTCCCCACCCCCACCCCCGGTGGGAGGAAGGAGCAGCCCGACGTGGCGCCTTCTGGGTGTCTTTTTGTTTGTTTACTCCCCCCCGTGTGTGTGTGTGTGTGTGTGTGTGTGTGTGTGTGTGTGTGTGTGTGTGTGTGTGTGTGTGTGTGTGTGTGTGTGTGTGTGTGTGTGTGTGTGTGTGTGTGTGTGTGTGTGTGTGTGTGTGTGTGTGTGTGTGTGTGTGTGTGTGTGTAGGGGAGCAGAGGCTAAAGGGATTTCCCAGGGGTTGGGGGGTGGAGGTGGAATGAAGGCTGTGAAGCTCCCTAAACAGCAGTGAGTCTTTAAGGGGCCACAACATTTTTGTGTTTTTGTTTTGTTTACCTCCTGATCTGCTTGCACAGAATAAAACTTTAGAATTGGTGCCATTTTATTCTGTCCAAGCATATCAGAGAGTAAACAAAAATGTTGTGGCACCGTAAAGACTCACTGCTGCTTCGAGGTAGACTGAAGCTGGCCCAGGGCGCTCCATGGTAAAACAGAGATGACCACTGAACCCTAGAGTTGGATATGACTGGCTTTCAAGCAAGGGATACCTTTATCTTGCTCGAAAGCCAGTCGTATCCCATGCTAGGGTTCAGGTTGCTCATCTCTGTTTCAAAGCCGAAGAGCCAGCGCTGTCTGCTTCTGCAGACATTTCCATGGTCATGTGGCAGGCACGGCTAGACACCAGAGTTCACAGAACACTGTTTACCTTCCCACCAAAGTGGTCCCTATATATCCACTTGCAATTTCTTGCTTTCAAACTGCTAGGTTGGCAGGAACTGGGACAAACGGGAGCTCACTCCAACATCCAGCACTTGGGTCTCCAACTGCTGACCTGCCACCTTCCAGTCAGAGCCTTAGCCACTTGAGCTCAGTGGTTAAGAAGCTTGCCTTGATAGCTGGAAGGCCAACATGACCGTTTGAGCTCCCGTCTCTGTCCCAGCTCCTGGCAACAGCAAGTTAATAAATAGGGACCACTTTGGTGGGAAAGGTAACAACATTCTGGTGTCTAGTCATGCCTGCCACATGTCCACAAAAACATCTACAAACAGACAGTGTTGACTCTTTGGCTATAAATAGATGAGCACTGAACCCTAGAGTCAGATACTACTGGCAGCTTTGGATCTAACAATAGGTAAAGGTAAAGGTTGCCCTTGCTCAAAAGCCAGTCATATCTGACTCTAGGGTGCAGTGCTCATCTCCATATACAGCCAGAGCCAGTGCTGTCTGTTTGCAGATGTTTTCATGGTCTATGTGGCAGGCATGACTAGATTGGCCACCCAGTCACATGCTCACCGATTAGGCCACACCCACCAGTTAGGCCACACCCACGGTGTGATAGTAAATTGTTTGGGTGCCCATCACTGGTGCTGATCCCTTAAATCTCCTTAGAATCTTTCATGAGTTTTAGACATCAGGAGGAAAGTCAGAATCCTGTGTTCATCACAGCTGATATTTATGCAACGGGTGAAGTTATTTGGAGATGGAGTGATTCCTGATTGATAGACAAAACGGAACCTTGAGAATTGGAAGGAATACTGTGGGTATGCATGAGGGGCAGGGAGTTGCTCCCACCAAAATTCAACACCAAAACTTTTAGAGTTCCTGAAATGTGCCGCACAGGCACAGGGAAACTTTCAGAGCAAGCCCATAGAAGCCACAAAGAAGAAAAATGTTTTTATGCAGAAGGAAGATGCAAGGATTAACCCTTCTCTGCTTGGAAGGGTTGCACCCTAACATATCACATTGTCCCTCGCACTTAGCCAGCAGTCTGTACCACAACTCTGGGCCTACACCCTCTCTCTGGTGTAGCCCTGGTACTCTCTGGGGCTAATGTGTATGTGAAGTGTTACCATCTAGCTCAGGCTTCCTCAACCTTGGCCCTCCAGGTGTTCTTGGATTTCAATTCCCAGAAGCCCTGATCAGCAGGTGTACTGGCTTGGGCTTCTGGGAATTGAAGCCCAAAAACACCTGGAGGGCCAAGGTTGAGGAAGGTCTAGCTGTTTGATCTAGCAAACCAACCAGACTAGGTAAGACATAGGTAATTTGCTTTATTAAAGTATGGTAGCTCTGGCAAAGGCACTGACTAGATATTCCCCAGCTCAGCTTAGCTGTTGATTTACCAGAGACAATGTTTCTGGATTCCAAACACCTTTTATTAATGCACAGTAAGTGAGTTTCCAAAGATAATAGCAGAGGAACATGTTTTGCAAACTAGCCATTCCACACAGGAAAATAAAAACCCTTTCTAGCTTCCAGGCTTCAATCTGGCTATAGCTAATTAGCGAACTACATTTTGGCAGTTATTTCTCTACTCACATTTCCATCCAGCATGTAACAGATCTAAGCATCCCACAGCATGTCTAAGCATCTCTAAAGCATGGCGAAAAGACCTCCCTTTCTCTCTCCCCTTCTCCCAAATCAGAACACATTTTCCACCTTTCGCCCTCCTTCAGAAGGATTCCAGCCAATTACCACATAGCATTAGATGTCTCTCAAAACTAAGTTCTGTTTTCACATAACACAGCATTATTATGTCTATTCATTATCTGTCCCAGCTACCACTTTGAAGGCCCTATGGTGTGAACAAAATTCAGAAATATATTTTACTGTATTCAAAAGCAAGCCCTTCATTCTATTATATTGGATTGCTTCACTTTTAACTTCTTTAATGAAGTTATCATGGAGTAGCCCATTCAAGAAGTTTCAAAATATACAAAGTCAATCTACTTGACAGCATAGTTACCTATGTGTTTTCTGGTTTGCTGATCATACTAAAATAAATTTCTGTAGATTAAATATGAGCATCGGTCTGAAATGTGCCTTGAAATATGTGTTGCAAAGGAGTAACATATATTACTCAGACCGGGGTGGATGAGTTAGGTGGGGTTTTTCATCCTATCTTTGTGTATTGGTATAATTTAGAAGAACACCAATTTAGACTGAAGGGCAAGGGTTGGGGAGAGACACATTTGCCATGGCAATAGGTTTTGAGTGTCTGTATTTTATGTTGGGCCACAAACAAAATAGGCATGGTGCTAGTATGGCTGCCCACCTGTTCCCTCAGTTATCTCGCTGTCCAAGCTAACCAGAATGGTTGCAGAGGTGATGTTGGATGAATTTCAGGCCTGCGGATTGCAGGATTTCAATATTCACATTGTGCAAGTCTGACTGGTAGACAACTTATTGGGATGGAGCTTGAAAGAGTTAGGAGAGAAATGTGGTAGTGCTTAAAGGAGAAAGTGATTTGTATTTTCTCATGTTGTGACACTGGAATTGTGTAAAAATCTGAGGAGGTGTCTGGAACATCACGAGTCTCGCAATCAATTTCATTTGTTGCAGTCTGAAGACACGGACAAAATGCTTGAATTTCTCTCGCTACCACATTCAAACTGAACTTTTGCCAATCAGTGTTGATAAAGACCAACAGAGACAGATTAGCTGGATGGGCCCATCATGTGGTAAATGGATCATTAAGTCAAGGAATGGTGTCTGCTTCCTTTTAAGTAATTATGTTGTTTTCTTTTTCCTGAAGAGGACTTTGTAAACTGGGCTAAACTGCCTCTGGAGGCATGCAAGAAGTACAACTTGTTTTAAAGCAAAGTGTTAGAGGACGCTGGTTAAATTTCAGTCTGCCATGTTTTTATTCAGTCAACTTTTAGAGGACTCAAATAACAAATGCATTTCTTTTGAATAATATTTTTGTAACATGTGCTCTGTAGACATCTGTGATATTCATGTCATAACATTGCCTTGCTCCTATGTTTCATTCTTGACAGGTGTGCTATTGCTCACCTGTGATACCAAAGAGACACTAACAGTGACAATTGCACAAAGAGACTCCATACACCAAACATTAACAGTGAATGCCCCATGCTACAGTGAACAAAGAGATATAAGCAGGGTGGATGCTGGGACATAGTGATCTCTCCTGAATTTGTTGCTCATTGAAACAAGTGCTGCAATCATATTGCTTCAAGAAGAGATGCAGGAAGAGCAATGAGAAGATGGATTATACTTGGCCACAGTTGTTCTATGCATGCAAGCATTTTCACATTTGCTTTCCCAAGTAATGGTGTGTGAGAGATTTATTCCGCTTTGTTTTTAAAAATGAGATTTTTGTTGCTAAAACACTTCTCAGATTAAAGAAGTGGAGGCAAGGATGATCAGAATTCTGTATGTTTGCAGGCTAACAAAGCATAAAAATGCATTCACACGTAAAAACTGTGTATGTGTATGTTCCAAAAAAGCTCCTAAATACTGTACACTTTACTCAATGGGAGTCCTGCATCCATTTGAAAGATATATATTGTGTTTGCTTTACAAATTAATTATGCATGGGATGAAGTTGGAGATGGGAAATTTAGGAATTGTGTGGAAAAGGATTTGACAAGTCTGCTTATCAGGACCCTTAGAGTGGGATAAGGCTTTGGTCCAGGGCTCCAAATTTAGAAGCCACACCCTTCTACCCAGATTTGCCAGGCAGCCTGTATTGGTGCCACAGGATAAGACAGGAGTAGACCAGACCTGAACTGCAGTGGCTAAAGTGGTTAAGACAATGAATTTGCTGACTGGAAGGTCGGAGTTTGATTCTTGGGTACTGCATGACGGAGTGAGCATCCCATCTCCTGCCATCCTAGAGGTTCGAAAGCAAGAAACTGCAATTAGATAAATAAGGACCATTTAGGTGGGAAGGTAAACAGCATTCTGTGCATGCCTGCCTCATGTCCATGGAATCATCTGCAGACAAAGACAGCACTGGCTCTTTGGCTCTAAACAGAGATGAACACTGAACCATAGAGTTGGATATGACTGGCTTTCGAGGAAGGGTGACCTTTACCTTTACCTATCCAGTTTTCAAGTAGGGGACTGTGGTGGCTCAAGTGGTTAAGATGCTGAACTTGAAGACTGGAAGGTCAGAGTTCAATACCTAAGTACTGCGGGATGGAGTGAGCCCCAGTCCCTGTCCTAGCTCTTGCCAACCTAGCAGCTCGAAAGCAAAAAAATTGCAAGTAGACAAATAAGTACCACTTCAGTGGGAAGGTAAACAGCATTCCATGCACTCCGGGGTCTAGGCATGCCTGCCACATATCCATGGAAATGTCTGCAAACACAGCACTGAACCCTAGAGTAGGATATGACTGGCTTTCGAGCAAGGGCAACCTAGACCAGACCTCCAGGGTGGATGTCAGTTTTTAACAGACTATATAACCAGGTGACCTGGGTACTAGAGGAAGGCAAAAAAAAATGCATACTATACTAAGTCTGCCGAGACAGGAGGGCAGCTTTACCCTGGAAAATAGAAAATGTCCACTTTCTAGTAGAACTGGTATGTTAAGCTAGCTTGCTATTAAAAACATTTCTGGTTTGGTTATGCAGTGGCTCAAGTGGTTAAGAAACTGACTGGAAGGCAGAAGGTCAGCAGTTCGATTCCCGAGTACTGCAGGACAGAATGAGCTCCCGTCTTTGTCCCAGCTCCTGCCAACCTAGCAGTTCGAAAGCAAGAAATTGCAGGTAGATAAATAGGGACCACATCGGTGGGAAGGAAACAGCACTCAGTGCGCTCCGGTGTCTAGTCATGCCTGCTACATGACCACAGAAACGTCTGCAGAAGCAGACAGCGCTGGCTCTTCGACTTTGAAACAGAGATGAGCACTGAACCCTAGAGTCAGATATAACAGGCTTTTGAGCAAGGGAAACCTTTACCTTTACCTATGCAACTCTGACAGTGATACTGGATGCCATGTGGAAGCAGAGGGAGATGCTAGCAAGGTGTTCAGTGCTGCAATTGATTCTTTTATTTTTACATCCTAAATGTTGATTTGGGGACCCATTTTGTGCTGCTGACTCCTGGTGTCAAAATTACTAGTTACAGCTCTGCTGCTTATCAGCAATCCCAAAACATTTAAAAACCAATCTTGCTGATGTAAGTTTGATGTTTGAGGGGAATTTGGATGTTACATTTCCCCAAAATGGATAACTAGATATTTGTATGTGTCACAGAATTAGGTAAAGGTTTCCCTTGCTCGAAAGCCAGTCGTATCCGACTCTAGCGTTCAGTGCTCATCTCTGTTTCAAAGCCGAAGCACCAGCACTGTCTGCTTCTGCAGACGTTTCTGTGGTCATGTGGCAGGCATAACTAGATACTGGAGCGCACGGAACACTGTTACCTTCCCACCAAAGTGGTCCCTATTTATCTACTTGCAATTTCTTGCTTTTGAACTGCTAGGTTGGCAGGAGCTGGGACAAAGTCAGGAGCTCATTCCATCCTGCAGTACTCGGGAATTGAACTGCTGACCTTCCACCTTCCAGTCAGCATCTTAGCCACTTGAGAATTAGTTATGTGAAAAATGAAGCCAGTCAGTCTAGCCAGGTTACCCTGCTATGATAATAAAGTTGACCAGGGTTTCTGAACCTTGGGCCTCCAGGTGTTCTTGAACTTCAATTACCAGACGTCTAAGTCATCATAACTGCTGATCAGGACTCTTGGGAATTGAAGCCCAAGAACATCTGTGTGCCCAAGACTGAGAAACCCTGGAGCACACCATATTGCGAATGATTCAACACTGATCATCAGGCAGTGGTTAACTAACCTGACAACCTTGAGGACTAATGGCCTTGGGTTGCAAAGTCCACAGGGGAAGGTGATGGTCTCCAAGTGGATTAAATCCCACTTCAAACAATTTTGATGGAGGGCAACAGCTTCATCAATGCTGGCCTCAGGTTGATGAGGACTTTGTGTGCTAAAAGGGCTCAGGACCAGAAAGTGCCTCATGGAACTGGGTCAATGATATGGGTGTCATATTGCAATGCGGAAGGCAAATGGAAGGCCACTGCATTATATTGTTCCCAGGACAATCTTCATGGCTGATGACCATGATGATAGCCAATATTCGTAATTAAATACATCACTTGAAGAAGAAGAAAAATGAGGACTAATTCTGATAGAAGCCAAAATACGACTCTACTAATGGGGAAGTTTACTTTGCATAAACCCATATCCTGTAGAATGCTTGTGGAGGAAGGGAAAGGACAATGAGAAGAAGCTATTTACCTATTTGTTCATTTTGTTGGAGATTTAACAATGTCACATGTTTGTTACAGTGTGTGTAACTGGGAGGGACTTTTGTGAGCTAAAGTGGCTGTCTTTTCTTTTTGCACTAATCTATTAGTAAAGTTCTCACCTTTGGAAGTTGAAGGAAAGACCCATTTTTCTCCCTGTCTCTGTTCCACTATATTGTTATGGAATACTGAACTAGACAAAATCACATTCCACATGCTAAGACAGATTTTGGAGTTTTATTATCATTATTTGGCCAAACAGATTCAGGAATGCTTTACCAAGCTAATAATCCCGGAATGAATATACATTTTCAGAGCCATCTTTTTATACTATAAAATTTGGAAATTTCTACACATTTCATCACTATGGGATAAGCCAAAATTATTAATAAATCTTCTGACATTTTCATGGAGTTCAGGTTAGAACATTCAGAATATTTGTTCATGTCATGTCACACAAATATTATTCAGCATTATGCTTCCCTGTCAGCTGTACAAACTGTGCTGAGCTTGTGGACACAAGGCCTTCTGTTTACTTTAGCCTCGTCGTCAGTTCTATATGATAGGTCAATCTGATCTGTTTAACTTTACAGAGTACTGAGAAAATAATTTTCACTTTTAAACCAGAATTAATATTAATTCTTTCACTCCTATTTCAATATTAAGTTTATTCTTTATACAAGGGGACAAAAATAATATAAGAAATTAAAAAAAACCCCCACCTTATTCTATTCCAGAACAAGTGTGTGCATGTATGTGCAGGAAGAGGTATGGAATGAGGGTGTACAATCACCAGGGGTCCAGGGACCGGACATCCCTGTTCTTGGGCCTTTGGAGGGCTTTACCTGTTCCCATTTTAGAAAAATGAGGGAGGTGTTGCTTAAAAATCCTTGCATCCTCTAGTGGCCTATATCGTCATTGGCTGCTACTCGCATCCGAGCATACATTCTTTACTGAAAGTCATTTTCTCAGCTAATGGATGTGTCTCTAGTGACTCTGTAAACTGATCCTGGCATGAAACATAGCACTCTGGGGTCTCCCATGCCATATCAATATCTGTCTGTCTATCTGTGGGATGAGGGTTCTCAGACTGCTGAGAAACCTTAAGAAAAACCACCCAGATCCCCCCCCTCCTCCTGACCCATTGAAGGTCACCAGAAGACTTTCAATGCCAGATGTTTTAAAGTAAAATGTTAACTTTTTGTGTGTGTGTGTGTGTGTGTGTGTGTGTGTGTGTGTGTGTGTGTGTGTGTGTGTGTGTGTGTGTGTGTGTGTGTGTGTGTGTGTGTGTGTGTGTGTGCGCGCGCGCGCGTGTGTGTGTGTGTGTGTGTGTGTGTGTGTGTGTGACTTCCAAAGGTGCTTGGCTGCCACATTTGGGGTCTCTCTCTGTGTTGCCCACCTCTTTTTGGCAGATGGATACAAGTGGGTTTTACATATTCATCTGTTATTAAATATCTTTCTGTTCCATTTCTATTGCTAATGCATCATTTGAAATGTTATCTATGCACTCATATAAGAAATAAAAATAATTTTACATACACACACGATCTTCAGTGTTTATAGACTCTGCACACTTTCTCTCACACACATACACACAATCATTATCAGGAAAGGAAAGGGAACTGCATTCTTCCCCCAGGGGTATACTGTATGTACTGTTTGTTGCCTGTGCCAGGCTCTTGTAAAATGCTGGACGATGGTGAGAATAAGAGGCATGTGTCTTCCTCCAAAAAGTTAAAATATCCAGGCCTTCCTTCAACAATCACCACACATGATGATGATGGATATCTGACTCATCATCTTAGAAGAGAGCAGATAATTCCTTCTCTCTGTGTGTCCATGTGAGTGAGCCTAAAGGTCAAGGATAATGAAAGTTGCTAATTAGAAAGCATCTGGCTATTCAGGCCAGGTACTTCCCTAATGCATACAATACCTTTAATGATGTTCTTGTTCAATTGTATTTGGTTGATTTACTACAATATAATAATAAGCCTGTTGCACTGCTGCCAAGCTGTAGCAGATGTTTGGAGCTTTGTGATTAAATTCCCTGCAGAAGAGAAAGTAGTCACCTTGATTTGGAGATTCGTTTTCAGTGCAATTCAGTTACCTTGTAGCCATAACAGGATCTTCTGTCATACATGAAGCTCCAAATGAAATGTGGTACAGCCCGCAAGACTTGGCCTGGGGCACCATTTCATGCAGCTGTGTGAGTGCACACACATCTGCTGTAAACACTGCTTTAAATGCACCTTTGGCTGTCATAAATGCATTTATGACACCAGTGGACACATTGTATTGCAATGTTTATGGCGGGAGGAACCACGTGACTGGCCTGCTCAGCTCCCTGGGGGGGGGGGGGGGCGGCGGCGGCGGCAGCGATGTGGTTGCGTTTGCACCACAAAAAGGTTGGGAACCCCTGACATAAAACAACATCTTACTACAGCCATGCCCCACCTCACATTCCAAGAACTTCTATAGATATCTGAAACCCTGGAAAACAGTTAACCCCATATACCTTAGTCCACGCCACCGGCCCGGGAGGAGAGGCACCTGGGGATGCTGATGCCACCCTCTTGGCCCCACCACATCAGGGGGCAGAAGAAGCGCCGCTTTCACGGCCAGCAAGAGATCCACACCGCCTCCCTCCCGACACGCATGCCACTGGTCCGGGAGGAGAGGCACATGTGGCTGCCGATGATGCCCTCTTGGCCCTGCCAGGACCCCACCACTGCCAGAGCCGCTGGACTCATTGGATCCCTGCCCTTGGTGAGAGCAAGGGTGGGGAGAGAGACTAGCCCAGCTGTTGGTGAAAGACACGGAGCATGATGTTTCCTTAGCTGATGATGTTGAGCCCAGGGCTCTGTCGCAGACGTTGAGTCCTGGGCTTCGTCTGGGACGTTTGAGCCGGGCTCCATCATTTGTGGACTTTGTTGTATAGTTTTTGATATTGTGATATTGTATTTGATATTGTATCTGATATTGTATCTAATATTGTATTTGATATTTGATATTATGTGATATTGCTTTGATATTTGATATTAAATGATACTTTGTTACTTTTTGTCTTTATATTGTAAGCCGCCCTGAGTGGTGCCTGCACCAGTAGGGCTGGGCATAAATTAAATCATTCATTCATTCATTCAAACAAGGTGTGTGCATGCTGCAAATGCCTCCATCAGTCTTTCAGGTCTGCTCGAGAAAATATTCTAATGGAAACAATCTGTTCCTTTTCAACATTACATTGTAGATAATGTCCTCTAGTGGTCAGCTTCAGTAATGTGCCTTGGAAATATTCATTTCAGGGAATTTTCTCTGAATATTTTTGGATCTATGGATAACTGAAAACATTGAAACTGAACCCCTGTATACATGGATCAACCTGTATAGCAGTTATCTACTGGCCAGCATTTTATTGCCTATTAAGACTTGCATTTAAAAATGCATAAGCTTTGGTGTTAGCCTGCAGCTCATTAAGAAAGTACTGGTTGCATTCTTTATTGCACAAACACCAAAAAAGAAAAAAGAAAAAAAAGGTCAGCACCTCATTAATAAATGGAAGTTTTTCCACACAGGATTATACATTTCCCCAAACATATGTGTAAACGAGCAGTAAGATTCCAGTTTCTGTTTGTCAGACAGTTCATCTGACTAGTTGTGGGTGTGAAATACTGAAAATGTATCAATTGTCTATACATTGCTAGGCTGTGGGCAAGGACAAAACACCTCAGGAATTTCCTTTTCTGTAATCCCCTGATCTTTAGTCAAACATTGGATATTCTATTAGTACTTCTTGCCTCCAATTCTAAGCCAACTAGACACAGTTCACCAAGGTCTGCTTACAGACACCTCATCTACCCTCATGACAATCTTGAGATTGTACATTTTGGGCCACAGGTCCCAGAATCTCCAAGCAATATGGCTGCCTCTAGTCCAGAAAAGTAACATTTCCACATTCTAGATAAGAAGCCTCCCTTGAAATCACAACTCAGGGGTGCCTAAACTACGGCCTGTGAGCCAGATCTGGCCCCCAATGCCAATTCATCCAACACATTTTGCAGGCGCACCCCCCAAAGAAAGACTCAGACACCGGTATTGGATTAAAGGCATCGGGCCACTTTTATTGAATAATGCCCTAGTCTGAATTATCACTTTCAATTGGTGTATCATCCAATTGTAATTCTTTAAGGCAAGCAGGCCGCAGTAACACTGGTAAGGTTCCTCCCAAAATGCCAATGGAAATTGGCTACATGTATCTATTTGTATCAATTTGTTTGTTGACACACAACAAATTGTTGACTGGAGTCAATATACTAGCTACTGACCCCACCCTATGACGTGTATCCGTTCAATATCAGGGTGATGCAGGCTGTGCAGCTCCTGCCATCAGCTCTTGCATGGTTCGCCGTTGACCGGCCAATCTTATTCCCCTGTACCTATCTATGTGTTGGCCAGTCAATTGTGAACCTGCCGGATACCTATGGGTCATAAATCTGTTACCTTGCCAGTGCTACCCGCCACACGGGGAGGCGTCTGTGATGACACCCCCCCCCAGACTATCAGCTCAGTCACCAGGCCTGCTTGCACGTCCTCCAGAAAGAGGTCCAAACCTCTGGCCGACAGATGGACCCCATCTCTTGCATATAGACCATAATCCTGCAAGCCTATCCTAGGATGTTGAATGGCTGTTCCAAAGCCATTGTCAAAAAGGAACCGGGCGACAGCCCTGTTCAGTGGCCGTCGAGCACGATCCAAACCACGGAGGTCAATGCCTCCCTTGTAACGGTGTCTCGGCACGATGTCAGACCATAGCAGCCACGTGTACGGCCATAAGTGATGTAAAAAGGCCAGGTCACTGCACACCGACATTTTTAAAGAGAGACCAGTGATCTGTCTGAGATCATTGCTGCCGAGGTGCAGAATCAAGACATCAGGCGGTCCAGCATCCCTAATGGACATCATGAATGGCAGCAGTTCCCGCCATCTCATGCCGCGCTTACCGTACCAACACATACGTGCGGCTGCACATAGCCCGAGATGGGGTCCCCAATCTGTCGCCGCAGCATACTGCGCTGCCCAGTGCACAAAACTGTGGCCCACCAGCCATACTGCCACCGGTGTGCGTAAACACATAGGGTCTGTAAAAGAAGGAAAGAAAGGGAATTAATGACATAACTTGCACTCATGCAGTAAGGGGGCGTACATATAAAGAAAAACACGCAGACCCCCATCTGCCCACGCGACGTATATCAGCATCAGAGTACCCAAACGCAGCCGCAGTTGAAGTGGCGCCTATCCTAAATGAGTGGGTGCCGTAACAAGCCCCAGGGAGGCCGACACTGTGAAGTGCCATACCGGTCACCTTCCAAAACTGGAATTTGGTCAGGGGAGACCCATCCTGGTGGCAGAAAAACGGGCCAGGGTACGTGCCACACACTGCCAAAAACTCATGTAGGGCACGAACCGGACAGATGTCAGCAATTGTACACCGTAGCAGTCTGACACCACTGCCTACTCCGTGCTGATCGGCCTTTGAGGAACGAATCCTCAACTGGGCCCACTCCTGGGTAAGAAAGACATCGTCGAGTTCCAGTGCCCTACGAGACATGTCCCCCTTTGACAATGGGACCAGCTCACTGATACGGAGCGCTCCTAAAATGCTACAGTGGTAGCTACATGAAAGAGAGCCTCCTCATACCTATCGTAACACAAGCTATGCCAACCTTGTGCAAGGTGCGTCAGAACCTCTGGTGAAACAGGGTGACGTGTGTCTGGGTTGTGGCCTCGTTCACGTGTCCACCCTTCTAATACATGACGTATGCGGAAGTCATTCACGCAGTCAATGAAACCCCTGGCGTTAGCCATAAATGCCAAAGCTGAAAGCCTAGTGGCAATGGTGTGAGGGGCTAACCCTAGATCATGGAGGTAAACCATGAACTGCAGAATCTGTTCGACCGGGATCGGCCACACTTCGGGCAACTGCCTTTGCCCACAAAAATTCCTAAACTGTAGGAGTGCATGTAGGTACGCCTTACGCGTGCGAGGTGCCAAAGACATGCCGATCGCCCGGTTCACCTCTCCTCGCCAAATGTCCAGATCTCGGCCGGGAGTGGAGAGGGCAGTTCCTCTGCTTCTGGTGCCAAGGCACGGAACCAGGGGATCTGCAGGCGGGATAAAGCATCAGCAATATCATTATCAATGCCTGGTACATGTCTGGCCCTGAAAAGCACATTAAGGCGTAAAGACCTCAAAACAAATTGGTGAACTAATGCCATAACTCTGGGGGATTTAGATGTCTGGGCATTGACAATGTGCACCACTGCAGCATTGTCACACCAAAAGTGAACTACTGAATTAGCCCACCTATCCCCCCAGAGCATCAGGGCACCCAAAATGAGAAAAAACTCCAGAAAAGTAAGGTCGTGTAAATGATCTGTGCCTTGCCACGTCTAAGGCCATCGGCCATAGGACCACCTGTTGGAATCTGATTCATGTAAAGATAATCAGCCTCATCTAACAGAGCAGTTTATTGCCCCAGATCTTTTAAGATAGAAACTTAAGAGTCCACGAAGTCCCGCTTCATTAGGCTCAGAGTAAGGAAAGGAACAGAGAGAGTCAGAGAAAACACGACTCCAGTCCTTGGCTGAACAAAGGATACTAATACTACTCTTTATTTAGGCAGAGAATAACAGAAACGAAACTTAAGCTACATAATCAATCAGAATGTCAGAACCCAAATAAGGAGAGATAAGGAGCGTTGTCTCTCAGTGAGCAAAGAGGCTTTTGTTTACAAAATGTGTCAGAGACAGCCTGACAGAATCCAGATACATTCCCACATGTCCTCCTTTTTCATTTAAATTTGAGAGAGGGACGGCTAATCATACCCCTGCATGTCATCATACTCCATAACTACTCCTCCATATACATCATCACTGTCCTCCTGGACATCGTACCCCTCCTGACTCCTGGTACCTTGTTCCGGAGGATGATACCTCATTGAGTACAATTGCCGTCGTGCAAAACTCGATGTCTCCCTTCTACGCAGTGGACATGTGTTACACATAGAAATAAGATTAGGAATACAATTAATGCAAAAACACAACGGTATAAGGCAGATAATAATAATAAACCCATAAAAGAAAACTTGTCTAAGGACAGATAAATCAGGCAACCAAGAAGTCACCCAATCAAAGAGATTAACATCAGTGCATACATTGTTAGTAATGCTCTCCTGTAAATTCTGAAGTTCTTTCTCAATAGTATTATTCAGATCCTGGAATTTTACCTGACATCCCTGGTTCCCGACCAGTTTACAAAATCCTCCGGATTTTGCTAACAGGTAATCTATGGCCAGCCTGTAAGGTAAAATAACCCAATGCTGCACATTGATATTGTCCTGGATGGAAATTCGTGGCAACTCCATTAAAAAAGAACCACATGTTAGGATCCTTGATTTGCCATCCATTGCAAATTGAACCACTATCTATAGCAGAATAATCAGGAGTAAACATAGGAAATACATCATATATATCTTCAATAGTAGTGTTAAACAAGGTATAATTAAGCTTATAAGAACTGTTATAACTACCCCATAACCAAAAATAATCATCACAACCCGTATAATTGCCTACATTCTGCAAAACCCTTTTTGCTTGAGTCCAGTACTTCCATTTACTATTCCAGACTCCAGAACTATGACAGCAGAAACAAAGTCCTTTAGTGTATTTCTTGAATGTCATGCTTCGCCAGCGGGTGTTGTTAAATTATTCTGGAGGATTAGAGAAGAGTGTAGATCTATCAAGATGTTGCAAATGTCCAATAACCAACTCTGGCGTGTTGAACAATGCCGGAAGAAAGGCCATTTGAGACACTGCCAGTGGATGCTCATAGTATAACGTTGCATTCTTACCATGAACCTCAAACATATAGTTAGCATGACGAATCCAAAAGTTGGGGTTGCCCCCATGAGGCATTGTTCTTACAGCTGGAAGCACAGTAAGAAAGAAAAGAACAAATGTCAGCACATTTAGTTTACTGGTGAACCACCATCCTGGAGCTGAGTAACCTTCTCTCTCCATGGGCGGATTGCTCGAGCAGGAATCCTTCCACTCAGGATCCCCTTGTTGCCAATAAATGACCAATGGCTTAGGAAGACACTCCCCTAAGAAACAGGAGCATGCCCTGTTATTACTAGTACCATGTAACTAAACATGAAACATGAGTGACATATAACACAAATGCAATATCACAAACCCATTTACATGTGTAGGGTACTCTTCCATGTACTTCTGAAGGTACCTTGAGATATGCAGTTTCATAAGACAATACATAACATAAGCAAAGACAGGTCTTTCTCCTGCAAGAGAATAAGCAAACACTTAAGCATAAACAAAACATGAACATTTCTTTTCTTCCTTACATGAAGGAGGTCTGGTTGCATTTTAGAAGGCATTTCTCACTTCCCCAATTACATGAGTAAGGCATTAAATTTCTTCTTCTCCCACTGGTGTAAGTGAAAGAAGCATTCAATAACTTATAATCAGCATAGCATGGTAACTCAAATACAGTACAAATCTCATTAGCATGAGCAGGTAGGCAATTTCTTAAAAAGGCTGTCAGGTTTTATAATGCAAACAAAGCCAATTCTTCTTTAAAGTCCACACAAACTTTTTTTCTTTCTTTTTAGTCCAATTAAAATGTCCAAATTAAAAGTCCAAATGTTGATTGAAGCTCTCTGAAACACTATCTTCTCTCCAGCACAGTTCTTGGCATGGCAAGTTGAAATTAAGCCATAAATTAAGTCTCACTGACTTCACAAGACAATCCCACACAACCCCCCTTTTCAGCTTTTCAGGCAAACACACATTCCTTCTTGCTCCAGTCACACCCATCTGCATTAAGGCAGGCCGATGAGGTGTGAAGGCACAAAGAACAAATTCTCCAGAAGTTGCAAGTAATTTCACACAGAAGAAAATCACAGGGAAGTCCAAGTTGCTTTCCCTGCAATCCTGATGCTTGAAACTTGGGACAGCTCACTCTGGATCTCTTTGTTTGAGGGTTGGGCAGTTCAAAATCAGCCAAAAACTGTATGTCTTCTTCCTCCTTGTATTTTTGCAACAGCCTGCTGTCCATCGAGGAAAGATTCACCCCCCTCTTCCTCTGTATTTCTTACATTTCCAGCATCTGATTCTCAACCTTATGACAAACTGCATCTGTTAGTTTGTACTTGCACCCCTTTTTGGTCTTGGGTTTTGGGCCATCCTTCCATTTCTGCAGGATCTTCCTGCCCAAACGTGAGGTATCAAATTTACTACTCAGCTTCTCCTGCTTTTGTGATGAGGGTTGATTCATGAGGGGGCTGAGATCCCCTAAGCTGCTCTTTGAAACACAGTCCTTGCTTCCTGCCACTCTGCATGCATTAACAGCTTCAATCTGTGATGAGGTCCCCACCATTTGTTCCCCATCAGCCGGCACTAGTTGTTTTTTAGACTCGGCAGGCAGTATTGCAGCATTCCCATTTGCAAGCGGCTCTCTGTTCACTGGATATACATCAACAGGTTCCATATCCAGCACAGCTGCAGTTAAAGCAGCAGAGAACAGGTCTTTTGTAGGGCTAAAAGTGCTTGATTGCTGCAAGGCAGGATATAATGTCCCATCTCCATTTCCACCTCCACCCCCATCAGGGAGCTTAAGCTGTTGTTGCTCATATGATGGAGGGGCAGTTGCCATAGCCCCCCCTTTGGCTGGAGGCAAAAGCTGTTTGAGGGGGCCATCAAGCCTCTGAGAGAATAACATATTCTTTGGAGTGAGTCTCTGAAGGCAGTCTCTAACTTCCTCCCATGTAAATAATACTGATACAGAAATTCCATTATGCTTCTGCATTTCTCTCCCAATCTGTTTCCACTGTTTTAAGTCCAGACATTCATCAAATTTAACCCAAGGACAGATTTTTTCTATAGCTTTAACTAGCTTATGTATCTCCTTCTCATCAGCCTTTCACCCATTGTTATTCAAAAGATCTGAGATATCTTTACAAAGTTCATGCATTTGCGAAGCAAGCACACATCCCATGATTTTTCCACTCACCCTGTTGTAATTCTCAAGCGCTTGATTGACCTTTCCTCCGGTCTGACCTTTTCCTCTGGTCGTGAGTGAGTGAGACCTTGTCCCCGGTCGCAATTATGAGGTGCTAATTGCTGAAGCAGATCTCTTCAAAGCATTCCTTTGAATTTCATTCAATTGGCCTCACCACGGAGCACCACTTGTTGAAATCTGATTCATGTAAAGATAATCAGCCTCATCTAACAGAGCAGTTTATTGCCCCAGATCTTTTAAGATAGAAACTTAAGAGTCCATGAAGTCCCGCTTCATTAGGCTCAGAGTAAGGAAAGGAACAGAGAGAGTCAGAGAAAACACGACTCCAGTCCTTGGCTGAACAAAGGATACTAATACTACTCTTTATTCAGGCAGAGAATAACAGAAACGAAACTTAGGCTACATAATCAATCAGAATGTCAGAACCCAAATAAGGAGAGATAAGGAGCGTTGTCTCTCAGTGAGCAAAGAGGCTTTTGTTTACAAAATGTGTCAGAGACAGCCTGACAGAATCCAGATACATTCCCACAACCACCTCCCTTCAAAGTAAATCCCATAACCCAGGGAGCCGGAGGCATCCGACTGTACTTGGACATGTGGGCTGAGCATAAGCTACGATCTCCAGAAGGAGATGCCATTAAATCCTGAAGGAATGTGAGCCAGACCGTAAGATCCGCCCGTAAATCTTTGGTCAGCCGAACCCTGTGGTGGCGTTTTAAAAGGCCAGCCATGGCGTCGCACAGACGCCTGGCAAAGGCCCTGCCAGGTGTTACTACCCTACAGGCAAAGTTGAGGTGGCCGTGAAGCACCTGTAACTCTCGGAGAGACACCTTACGCCTGGCAAGCATTGCCAGAATGGCATCAGAGATCCGCGTCACCTTTTCCATGGGCAACCTGGATGTCTGGGCAACAGTGTCAATCTCAATACCTAAAAAGGTGAGAGTGGTGGCCGGTCCCTCAGTCTTTTCAGGCGCCAGGGGCACACCTAGTTCCCACATAAGCACCTGAAAAGTGGCGAGTAGCCGAGCGCACATGTCCGTCCCTTGTTCCCCTCCGAACAAAAAGTCATCGAGGTAGTGGGCTACAGACCGGGACCCTGATCTACGAACAAAAGCCCAGTGAAGGAAGGTGCTAAACCGTTCGAAAGCAGAACATGAGATAGAACAGCCACAAGGCATGGCCTTATCTACATAAAAACTGCCCCGAAAACGGAAACCTAACAGCTCAAAGTTGTCCGGGTGCACTGGCAACAATCGGAATGCCGATTTGATATCACACTTTGCCAGTAGCGCCCCTGGGCCACATGAGCGTACCATCTGCAAGGCCTGGTCAAAGGAAGTATACCTGACCGAGCAAAGGTCATCAGGTATTGCGTCATTGACCGAAGAACCCGCAGGGTAAGAAAGGTGGTGAATTAACCGAAATTCACCCGGGGACTTCTTAGGGACTAAACCCAAAGGTGACACCTTCAAGTTCGGGAATGGTGGGTCAGCAAATGGCCCAGCAACCCTCAGTGCGGTGACCTCCGTAGCTGTAGATTGGGCGGCGATATCCTCCTTACCCCTGAGGGAAATTAAGTTCGGGGCGTCTTGAGGCCCGCGTACCCCCTGAAATGGTATGCGGAAGCCAAATTGAAAACTCTCAAGTAGGTACTTCGCATCATCCCGTCTAGGATAAGCGGTAAGCCAATGTTCCAGCACTCGGACATCAATTGGAGAGGGGGCCTTTCTGATTGGTCACACCATCAGAGGGAGCTCTGACCGCCCCCTGCCCACCCCTATCTCTGCCTTGTGATCCACCAGCCCGCGGGCACGCGGAGGCGGCGTGAGGGCCAGAGCAAGAGGGACACTCGTGCCGGAACCGAAACTGATGCTTGTTGCACACTTCGTTGGCGGAGAAGCTCCAACACAGCAGGTGGGCTGGAACCCCCTGCCCTGCCGTTTGGCAGGGAACCTGTGTAGCAGCCGCCTGCTGCACGGCATGGCCACAATGGTACCGATCTCCAGGCGCCGGCCGCGTGGGGGTCAATGTACAAGAACCACAATTGCTGGCAGGGCTCATCCTACCTCATCTCAGGATGGAGGGCCACTCTCATCCTAAACTCCTTGTCATAGGCCAACCATGACGGTCCAGGGAAATCGACCACCACCCGATAAATATTATCCAGGTATTGCACCATTGGAATGGCCAAGTTAGGGCGAGCCCTCAGGTATACTGCCATATAAATGAGGTAGGCCAGTAACCAATTGGCCCAGGTGCTTGGCGGCTTACGACGACGGGACAACTCCTTGTCTCTATCGTCCTGCCCTTCCCTCTCTTCCTTGGTGGGCTCACGGTTTAGGAGGGAGAAAATGTCCACATATTCCCCCCACCAAATCTTCTCCCTAGTGGCCTGGGAAAGATGGTCACCCAGGGGCAAGGAATAACTGGCCGTCGGTAGGGCCGCAGTTGGGACAGATTGAATCAAGGGTGAACCCAGTGGTCCCTGAACAACCCCTGAAACATTAGGCACACCCCTAGGGGTGGTCACCCCTGTCATAACCGGGGGGAGGGGGTAATTGGGTAACCAGGAGCTAATGGGACAGTGCGGATACAACTGTCCACCCGTGGTAACCTGTTGTGGCCATGGCCACTGCACCCCCAGTGTGGCTGGGCAGTGTCACTAGTGTACTTAATTGACCAGGATACTCACCCGGTGCGCCCCCGTGGGCCGCCCCCACTGGGGGTTCCGGCCCACGGCGGGCGTCGGAGCTCGTGATGGGAATCGAACTCTGCGTGCCACCACACCCTTGCCACGCAGGACCAGGCCCCTGCGGCAAGCCCCGCTGCGATGATCTAGCCGGGAGTTGCGAGGCGCCAGCTTGGGCTGGCCTGATGGCCTCAAGCAGCTCGACCCTGGCAGCAGCCCGCTGGACAGCGGTGGTCGACGTGCGGGCTGGAAATGCAGGAGGTGCAAATCCACCTTCCGAAGGTGGTGGGGCAATGCCCATTGATGCCTCCAGCACCGAAATGCATGCTAGGAGGGCATCAACGGCCTCAGACCCACCGGTATAAGGCAGGCCGGGCGGGCCGGATGGCCCACCAGGCAATTGCGGAGTTACAAACCAAAGTGCGGATCCTGGCCCTGAATAGGGCCATGACCAATAATCCGGCTCATGTGGGGCCTGGGGAATGGTGGGGCGGAAACCCGCACCAGGCCCAAGTGGGCCACCCTGCCCAGAGCCAGGCAAAGACCCCATAGGGGTAGTGATCCCTGAGGGGCCGGCCTGTGCCGCCCCTGCTTGGACCCCGGCGTCAGGCGGGTAGGCAGCAGCCTGTCCGCCCACATTGGTGGTAGTGGGTAAACCGGTAGTGGGTAAACCGGCCCTACCACCAGGGCGCAGGGGCGCCGCCCGAGCCCTCCGGCCTGGGGGCTGCCCCCTAGATGTGGGGGTGGAGGGTGGGCAGAGCCCTCCCCCTTGTCCACGGTTTCGGAACCATTGCTTTTCGCTTGGGAGCCATGTCTCCCAAGCCGAAGAATGAAGGAGAAAGGGAAATTCCCTTTTTAAAAGAGAGCAGGCAAAAGCCGGGGAGAAAAGTGACGGAGAAAACTTCTCCTCTCCGTCGCTTCAACAAAATGGCAGCCGAGCTGCCTCATGGCCACCCCTTTTAAAGAGGGTGGCCACGCCCCCTAACTCACCCGGATGTCTGAGTCCGGGGGGGGGCGCAAAGAGCGCGGCAGCCATTTTGGCGCCGCGCTTGCATTACTTCTGTTTCCAGGAGTGTTGTGATTCAGTTCTTGTCGGACTCTGAGAATGCCCTGGATCAGGGGGCACTCCCTATGCCCAGCCCAGTTCTGCCTGCACCCGAACCTGAGGATGTGCTGGGCCAGGGATCTCAACCTGTGCTTGGCCCAAGTCTGTTTCCCCCGGCAGCTGATCTGACAAATCAGGGGTCTGGCTCTGACAGTGATCAGCCCTCAGTCAGGGAGAGGTCCAGAATGGAGCTACACCTGAGATGCAGGCAGACTAGAGCAAAGTACCAAAGAAGACTCCCAGCTGATACTGATTAGCTGGGAGGCTTACAAGCAAGCTTGTTGCAGCCTGCCTGCATTGGTACAACTCTTGTGTGAAGACCGACACCCTGCTTAACTGTCTGCCTAGACCCTGACTTCTCTGCCATCTCTGACAACACCCCTGGACACCCTTTGGATTAGTCGCTTGCTCTACTGATAAACAGACCTCACCTTGCCTTTTGGACTTTGATATCTGGACTCTCCTCGAATAGACTCTCGGTGTAGCACTGCTGTGTGTCGACAGTGCCCACTTGGGTGGGTCAGCACAGGGAGCAACGAGGGCAGTGTGGGCCAGATGAATTGGCATCGGGGGCTGAATTCAGCCTGCAGGTCATAGTTTGGGCATCCTTGGTTTAAGCAGAGAAAATGGCAGTTTAAAATCTATCTCATCCTGTTGTGAATCAGATTGCAAGGAACCACATGACTGACCCACTGAACCACGTGACCGTCCCACGGCCCAAAAAGTTTGGGCACTCCGAACTAGATTTTTTTCTTCACTAATATCTTCTTCAAAGTGAAACGGGAAGAATTGTTTAAAAGAAAACCAACTTTGGAGAGTTCTGCATTGCTGAACTTTCTTTTTAATCGAGATACTAAAACAATAAAATCCATATTTATATCTGGAACAAACCTATGAATTACATCAGATTTTTAAGTACATCTCCCATATGAATTCATTCCCACCCCTCAGAGTACATAAAACATATTTTCCTTCTAGCTCAGTTTTCTATCAAGAACATTCCAATAATCCTCCTAGATGGCTCTTTACAGTTCCAATTAAATAAATTAGAACTAGCAGTAAAGGATGGTTTGTTCGTAAGCGGAGTGTTTCTTAATTAGCTGCACATGAAAAAATTTATTGTTGCTGTTGGTTATTTCTGTAACTGCCTTAATTAAAAACATTCTGCCTTCAATCTGTGCACAAAAGAAATAATTAATTGTGTCGCTTTTGGGGCGGGGATGCATCACTTTTCAACATATTGGAAGAAAGAGGTGGGAGAAATTGTTGAGTCATTGTGTAATGGGGAATATACTGTTTGTTCTGTCATTTGTTCAAGACACCTGAAAGGGAGACAACAATAAGCACTTATTTTCAAACATGTGCCTTGCTACTTTCAGCCCACACAACCTTGAACCCTTGAGGAGTCTGATGGCTTCTGACTCAGTCATAGTCACCCTTCATAAAAATGCACACGCTGGAGAAGGAGGGGAAAAAGCATATCAATATGCAGATATTGGATGCAAGTATTTTGTGTGAAGGCCATAAAGAAAATGAACCATGGGGGAAATCGAATACAGGAGATGCAGTCATGGTGCTTAAACCCACCTTTTAGATGAGCTTAGTCTTTAACAAGTGAAAATCTACATCTCAATCAATTTAGGAGGAAGAGCTGGTCAATTTAATAGGATATGTTCACACAGCAGTTTAGTGTGCAGTCAACTAGAGGTCATAATGTTATTTTTCTGGGCTAAAGTGGGAACCAGAATAACTATGGATGGAAACAATTATTAGGGAAGAATGCAAAATGACAATTCCTATAAAAAAGGAAAGAAAAATCTGGATGGATAACAGAAAAAATATTTAAAATTCAAAGGAAATGTGAGAAGCAAAAGCAAAAGATGACATAAAAAGGTTCAGAAACCTGAATGCGGTCTTTTAGTAATTGGCATGTAGAGACAAAGAGAATTATTACATTATCTAGTGCAAGGAAATAGAAGAGAACAGCAAAAAGGGAAAAAACAAGTGGTCTCTTCCAGAAGATCTGAGTAATCAAAGGAAAATGTAAGCCTCATCCAGGAGTGCTGAACAACCAATAGGGAAACATGACATATGACCAGGAGAAAATAAAAAGAAGTTGGAAACAATATACTGAAGACCTATACAAAAGAGACAGAAGGATGACAGACTCCTTTGAATAAGAACCCTATGATGAAGAACCTGCAGTTCTAGAAAGTGAGGTGAAAGCTGCCTTGAAAGTACTAGGAAGAAATAAATTACCAGGGGCTGGTGGAATACCCCAGGGATAGATGGAATACCAATAGAACTACAGTAAAAGCCTGACTTACATATGCTTCGAGTTACGTAAAATTCAACTTACGTAAGGATTTTCTGCTAAAATGGTGTCCCATTTACGTAAATGTCTCAATTTACATAATGCGATTTCCTATGGGTTTGCTTCGATTTGCGTAAAAATTTCATTTTTTCTTAGGGGTTTGCTTCGATTTACGTAAATATGCATTTTCCTATGAGTTTGCTTTAGGGTGCTGATGAAGACTTTGTGAGCCAAAAGGACTCAGGACCAGAAAGTGACTCATGGAACTGGATCAGTGGTATGGGTGTCACACTGCAATGCAGAAGGATGGAAGGCCACTGCACTGTATTCTCAGGACAGTCTTCATGGTTGATCGCCATGCTGATCACCTAGATTTGGACGATGATTGATTATTATTATTATTATTATTATTATTGGAGCATTGTGGTTTTATTGTGTGTGCGTGTGTGCTTGGGCCCACCAAATCATGTTTGGAATCTTTAGATAATATTCCTTTTCTTTGTCTCCCTACAGGAATCCCCCACAAATTGTGATTTCCATGCTGGAAGAAAGGGTGGAATGGAAAAGGGGATCACTGGGATGTGCAGACCTGCTCACTTCCCACACAATGCTGCCTATGGCTCTTGGGGCTAAAAAAAGTTGTATGTGTCTGTTTTAGATGGAAGAATAGGGACCTTCCACTGTCTTGACCTTCCTGGCAGCCTCGGAAGGCTTCATGAATGGGAAGTTTGTTTAATTTTCTTTCCACCCTCTTCTCACTCCCAATTAATAATGATAAATTACCTTGTTTTGGAGACCATAGCTTAGGGTTTATGTTGCTATTCTGAGTTGGTGTCTTCACACTCCAGGCCAGATGTTTCTGTAATTTCAGTTCGTGCTTCCTACATATCTTAATGGAAGCTTTGTTTTTGTGACACATTCCACTGGTGCAATCTCTATAATTTTTCTTTTACTTTAAGGTGGCAGAAACATTTTATTACAGTTGTAAGCTATCAAGATTCTAGCAGCCAAACCTTATTGATTAAAGGATCTAAACTGCAAACAGCAGCAACAACAACAACACATAGGAAATGTGTGTACAGTATATGTAACTCTATATGCTGAATATCATGCACCACTAATCCCTATGCATAGATTCCATTAGAATACTCTGTTTATTGGGCGTGGCAGTGGGGGAAAGCAAAAGCAATAATAATAATAAGTTCTTTTTTTACCCTAAGTAATGCAGTTCAATTGTGATCAGATAAAAGGAAAAATGATTACACATTCCCTGCCTGTCTACAGTGGAACAGGGGAAGTGTTCAGTTTGCCCGGACTGTGAACTTATCAATCACCTCATATTATGGACAGTTAGGTTTTTTATGCTGTTTGGCTGTGTGAAGAGCAGGCTAAATGTCACTTGGCTTCTCCCTCCATTCTTAAATGAACCAGGCATTTGGACCCAGCTACAAGGACCGCTATGGACATGCTCTTAATCTCACATGATTATTTTCTATTTAATGGTTCCATCTATCTTTGATGCATCTTTAAGCAATTTTCAGGCGATTCTGAAAAGTCAAGCAGTGGCAATTTCTTCTGTTCTATCTCTGACATCACATTCCCTACACCAGTGGTTGTAGCTATATAATACAACAAATAATGTGCAAATATTTCCCCATGAAATGCCATTCAGATAAGCAAATCCTAAATGTAAATACACTTTGGAAACTGTCAGAACTGTCAGAATTCAAAATGGCTGTTATAAATTACATCAGACTGCAGTTGTTATTATTCTCTTGGAACAGATTATAGAGCAATATAAACTCAGAAGTGTGCACAGGTGAAAGTAAATATTAGGTTTCCTCCTAACAGTAACTGTGATACAGCATTCAGTTGAACAGCCAAAACTGGGCAGGACGCAGACTATAAACAACCGCTTCTTTGCCCTTCCAGTTCCATGACCTTCCACTTTTTTCCATAGTGAGTATAAAAGCTTTCCCCTACTAAAATACAGGGTTAATTTATTTTAAAGGAAGGAAAAAGAAAATGAATGGTCTAGTAGTTTAAACTACTTGAAGAGAACAGAGTAGAAAGGATGTATTTATAGAATAAACTGTAGTACTCTAAAGCCAACTTTGTGCTTGCTGTACTCAGAATGTTGGAAATTAAATTTTTGGACCACCATTCTCAGGGTCTCTCTGCCACTGCTTCTTTTATGGCACTGGAGCAGAGAGAAAGTACAGGGAGCTGAGGGATGCATGCAAGTATGGGTCAGAAATCCTTAGATCACAAGAATGTGCAGGTGAGTTGCAGTGTATCAGGTAAATTGTGCTTATTTTGGCATCAGAGACACATGGTAGCAAAAGAAGTTGCTGTGTCCATCTAAGATGGGATTGTCTACTCTGATCTGTAGTGATTCTCCATCATCTCACACACTAGTGGAGCACCTGACCCCAGATACAATGTTATACTTCACGGTACCTTCAATTCTCTCCACTGTTTTCTTTCCAAACTGTAAACACTATTTCTCCCTTAATATGTCTGTCCCACCTATCCTCTGTGTGCTGTAAAGGCCATCTCTTTTCAAACTCTCCAGATAGATCAAAAGCTATCAGAAGACCACCTCTTAGTCCAGCCTTCACAAGCTGGAGCTTTCCACGTGTTAGACATTAACCTAGGGTTGCCATATGTCCTGGAAAGCCAGGATTGTCTTGGATTCTAGGTCAGAAAAATTGTCCCAGCCAATTCAATAAAAATCATGTTAAAAGTCCTGGATTTTAAAAACTTGCTGATTTTGTATTATAACATACCATTAAAATAAATTCGAACTCTGTGACCAGTGTGTTTTCTAGAACTGAGGACAGTAATAGTTGACCATGATGTGACTTCTTAGAAGTACAACAGATAATCTTACAGTAAGAATTAACTATTGTAAATAAATTCATGTATGTATTGTTATATTTAACGTGAAAGTGTTTTATAGGTGTCATTATATTATGTTTGTTTAAAAAGGCTCTTTTTAGATAACCCACTCATTTTTGTCAAGTATACTTCTGTCCTGATTTTGTGGGAGAAAATTATGGCAACTCTACACTAACCCCATCCTCTTCAGTAAAATAGGGATGAGGGAGGTTGTAGTGCAACACATCTCAGAAAGGATAGCTGGGGATAGGCTACTCTAATTTACTCATTAACAATCAGTTGATCTTCCTAGCAGATTAATCACAAATTTGCCAAGCAAGGAATTATGTGGATTCCTCATGCCCCACTGGCATGGAACGGCCCGCGCAGAGGCCACTTCAGTGAGAACACTCCTGGCCCGTGGGCTCTGCGGGCAGAGAAATTAAGGGGGGTGGGTGGATTAATAATAGGGTTTGATTCACCCACTTCTGACCTGACCTACGGCTCTGCCAAGTAAGCAGATCGCTAACTTCTGTTACATATTAGGCAAACACTCATCTCCGAGTTTAGCGTAATCCCTGGTGCAAATAGTGGCCATATTTACCCCGGTCTAAGCCCTAGACAATGGTGTTTTCCCTGTCAATGTTTGCCCACGTTAATTAACTTCCCCAAGAGAGATTTCCCATTAACCCGGGTAGATGGGTGATGTGATTTTCTGTCGGATGACGGTTTTTCCTGCCTTGCCTTCTGATCTATAAATGATGATGTCTTTTCCTCAATAAACCACTGATATGATCTCGCTCCATATTGCCTCGTATCGTTCCTTGATTAGTCTCCTCCGGGACCTAACGGCCGTCCTAGCGGCCCCGATTCCTACAGAATTATATACGTAATTATGTGCTGTCAAGTCACTTTTGACTTAAGGCAACCCTTCCCAGGGTTTTCTAGATAAATATTACTCAGAAATGGTTTACCATTCCTTTCTTCTGAAGTCATCTTGGGACTGTGCAGCTTGTCCAAGGCCACACAAGCTGGCTTTTCTCTCAGGAGGCAAATTGAACTCCACATCTTCGGCTCCTCCGTACCTGAGTTGGCTAGCAGTCATAATATCTGAGAAAGGTTCCAAGGGGACTTGAGTCTGAGCTGTGAGTGTAATCTCAGGACTCCAGATAGGCACCAGACCTCCAAACTCTTTGAGTAGATATAGAAGTTGTTTTTTTGGACTACACCTTCTAGGATCCTCTCAGCAAAGTAACTTTTCCAACCTCTGACGAGCTGTACAATGACCAGAAGATGGCAGTGCTGGTTCACATTATGGACGAGTTTCATTCCCTCCCTCCTTCCCTCTTGTTCTCATTCTTCTACTCCTACTTTAGCTAACTAGACAAAAGCAAACTAAGAAGATCCCATCAGTGTTACAGTCACCACTTCCTTGCCCCCAAGAAAGCATTCCCCTTCCACCTATTTTTAGGTTCCTACTACAACCTATAGCCCCATAATGACTGGAAAATGTGCCAGTTGGCTTTCACTTTTCCAGCACTTAATACGACTCCGATGAGACATTTGTGATTTTCTGTATGTGGCTTATTTTTTCAGCTTTTCACAAAAAGGAAGACACAGGCTTTCTTCTCCTGACAGCAATTGAGCAAATCATGCATCACTGTATTTATTCATCTCCCGTTGGTCACAAAGTGTAGGGGGGGGGCAATTTTATGAAACTCATAAATAAATGTAATGTAATTGTAGCACAACGAATGTGATCCACTGGTGCTTCCTCACATGAAGCAATTGGGAATCTGAGCCTGTTAATATGAATATCAATAAGAAGCCTGGGTCATAGCTAGATACTCAAATTACTAGATGTATTTGGATATGTAGGATGGTAACCTGTGAATGAGGGACTGTGGTGGCTCAGTGGTTAAGACGCTGAACTTGATGACTGGAAGTGAGCTCCTGTCAACCTAGCAGTTCAAAAGCAAAAAATTGCAAGTAGATAAATAGGTAGCACTTCAGCGGGAAGGTAAACAGTGTTCCGTGCACTCCAGTGTCTAGTCATGCCTTCCACATGTCCACAGAAATGTCTGCAGACACAGACAACACTAGCTCTTTGGCTGTAAGCAGAGATGAGCACTGAACCCTAGAGTCAGATACAACTGGCTTTCGAGCAAGGGTGAAAGCCAGTCATTGCCCTTTACCTAACCTGTGAATGAATACAGCAGAAAGTCATGAAACTGTGAAATAGAAGTGTACTTTTTATCAAGAAAAATTGTTTGAGAGTCACTGTGGATTAGAGTTGAACTTAGATTGGGGAAAATCTTGGGATGCATCTGTTGAGATAAATAGTAGTCATGCATGCATTAACATTGTGTATCAGTGAGAGGGGGCTTTATTGCCTATTGTGATTGTTCTTTTCTACTAACTTAATTTGAAAACTTATTTTGTCACTGCTGGCATTTGAAACAAGCCTTCTCTCCCTCTTTCTGTTTCTTTCTTCCACCGTTTAGTTGACAGCATTTTCTTCTTCCTCTCACTATCCTCCAAGCAGGGATGCTATGCTGCATGCTAGCGACTCTGGTTTTCACTTTGTTTACCATCTGATTGTAACTACAGAGAGTAACTGTAAGTAAAGTTACCTTTTTAATATACTTTCAATATTTCTGAAGTGATGTTATTATACAAAGTACTAGTTGGTGCAAATAAAGAGAAAAAGGGGATTGGCGAGACTGAATTGATGCCTCCACACTTTCTATGTCATTGTTGTTGTTGTTCATACTCCACTGTACTTACAAGAGGAAATAACCAAAAGAGAAATTCTCCCCAATAGCTCATGGCCCAGTCTGAGTAGCTTGGTTCAAAGAGTTAGTTAACCAGTATTTTTCTGAATACTGTACTGCATTTTTTTTCTCCCCACACCCAACTAAATTATGCAGTAGCTGAAGAGAGTTGAGGTTTGTTCATTTTTTAAACTCCCTTTTCTGAGACCAATAACCAACACTAGTTCAGAAAAAGAAAGATGGACTTTGATCAGAATAGATTTTTTCCTGGAAAACTTCAAAGGCTTAGTTCTGTTAATTTTTATTAATGGAACATTAGACTGCAAATTAAATTAAGGGCCCTACAAATCTATGGTTGTATTGAAAATGATGAAACAGGAGCGACAGAAATAGTACCAAGAGCTAGCATAACCTGGAGAAAGAATAAATTCAATAGCAAAGGTAATGATCTGCAAAAGTTTATCAGACCAGCAAATTGTATACAAACGAAAGTGAGTCTGCCAAATATATGTTAAACATTCTAGAGATATCCTATAGCTTTACTAGTTTTAAATCACAGCCTGTCTGGATCAAGAAAATTGTGAGATTGGGAATTAATTCTAAGAAGGACTGTGAAAAGTATATAACTGCTTTGTTAACTTTATCTGATAACTTACGTCTGACTGGGTTTAATTTACAGTATATGATAAACAAATTGCAGACTTCCTTACAGGAACACTGGGTGAAAATGCTGATGCTTTTATATCTGTTTTTGGATGACAAACAATGAGTAAATTTGGGAATTGCCATAGAAAGGAATGAATGGAACAAAGAAGATTTTTTCCTCCAACTCATCTTTGGATAAGCCAGTGGATACTTACCTATCTCATCCCAGCAAAAAATAGGTTGATCCACTATATGCATCCAGAAGCATCTTGGACTAAGTAAAGGATACAAAATTGTACATATAACAAGGTCAAACCAAGTATAAATAAGGTTGGTAAGTTTTGTGGCCCTCTGCCAACAGAATTCCACATAGTTAAAGCAATGGCCTTCTCAGTAGTAATGTATGGATGTGAGAGTTGGATTATAAAATAGGATGAGCGCAGAAGGATAGACGCCTTTGAACTGTGGTGCTGGAGAAGACTTTTAAGAGTCCCCTGGACTGCAAGTAGAGACTGCTCCTTGGAAGGAGAAATATTGAAGCAAGTACTTTGGCCAAAAATAGAAGAAGAAAGGACTCACTGGAGAAGGCTCTGATGCCAGGAAAGATCGAAGGCAAAAGGAGAAGGGAGCAGCAGATGATAAAATGGTTGGACAACATTGTCGACTCAATAGATCTGGGCAGACTCCAGAGGATGGGGAATAACAGAGGACCCTGGTATGCTGTGGTTCATGGGGTTGCAAAGGGGGTCAGACTCAACTGTGTGATTGAACAACAACATGTTGATTTATATTTGCACAGTTCCTTACCACTGACCATGTTGGTTGGGGCTTTTAAGAACTGATGTTGAAAACCCCTATCAGATCAAAAGTTTTCAAGGTAAATTGAATACAGTATTTAAGAAATAGTTTTAATCATGCCCCCCAACACACACCAAGTTTCAGGACTTAAGCAGATATTTTAACCTACGTATCTTGAACCATAGTCTGTCTATCCATTAGGCTAAGGGTTCCCAACCTACGGCCCATGGGCCGTCCCTGGCTCATGATGCCATTCCATCCAGCCCGTCACCACCGCACCTGCAAGTGGAAGCGGCTGCATTTCCATCAGCCATAAAACGCACATGCACAAACATGCCCGTGGCTGTCATAAACATGGAAGTGGGCACATTTATGATAGCCATAAATGCACATGCTTCCACTTCCAGTGTGTGTGGCCTGGCCCACTTTGCTGTCTAGGGGCATGCTCAGACCCATGGTGTAAAAAGGTTGGCCACCCCTGAACTAGGCCATACTGGCTACCCAAATGCAAAGAGCTCAAACAGGAACTTGGACCATCAGATTAAAGGTCTGATTCTATCCTGGCCGAGATCCAGGCATGCTACAAGATTAGGCTCTTATTTCCATTTCATAGAGGAAAGACTGAGAAGAAAGGTCTGAGGAAAAGTGTAATATTGTTAAGTTTTTCCTTTGAACCAATTCACAAATGTGGGTTTCGTTTTTATTTTTACTAACAGTGTAAGGAGTCTGTTGGAGGTGTAGCATTGGGTTTTTCTACTTTCTTTCCCCTTCCTGTACTGTTCCAGTCATTTTCCTTCCTTCTTTGTGGACTTCTATTGTTACAGCTGGGGGAATTATTGGCAGCTTCCTCCAAAACCGGAGATTTTATGCAACGATGAATGGAAAGAACAGCAGATGGAGGTTACAGAAGAATGGACTGCCCCAAGGAAGTTTATTGTCTCCAACACTGCATAATAATATATATACAAATGATCAACCAGTTCCTGGCAATATAAACTGTTCATCTGTGTGGATGACATAGCAATGGCCATTCAAGGATCAAGCTTTGATGAGATAGCTGGAAAACTTACTGGAGCACTTGAATAATTAGGGCAGTATTATAATATAAAAATTTGAAGTCTAATCCAAGCAAGACTCAAGTATGTGCTATCCACTTTTGAAACTGAGAGGCAAGAGTTAAACTGAATGTTACATGGCAAGGGAACCAGTTACAGCACTGTTCAGCACCAAAATACCTTGGTGTGATGGACACTCTCTTTTAAGCAGCACTGCGTGAATATCAAAGTCAAAGTTAGTACAAGGAACAACATCATCAGAAAACTCACAAAGTATAAATGGAGAACTCAACCATCCACACTACACACATCAGCTTTGGCCCTGAGCATCTCTGCAGCCGGGTATGCTTCTCCAGCATGGAACACATCTTTACATGCAAAACAAGTTGACATTGCTGTTAGTGAAGCCATGGTATAGTGACAGGATGCCTCGCACCTACACCAGTTGAGAAAATATACCCTCTTGTTGTTATTGCTCCACCTAAGATCAGGAGAAAAGTAGCAGTGGATGCAGAGAAACTAAACAAGAGAATGTCCCTTGACATAGATATGAGCCTCAAGTCTGCCAGCTAAGTTCCAGGAAGAGCTTTATGGCAAAAAAAAAAAAAAAAAAAAACCATTCCTGAGGGTACGCAAGAGCAAATTAGAAGATGGAGGAAGGAGTTCAAGGTACTTCATTAAAGGAGGATACAGCTGAAGATCTCAATCTCCCCTACATCACTTGGAGAACCCCGAATAGGCTGAGGGTTGGAGTCCCTAAATGCAAGACCAACATGCTCAAGTGGGGGCTGCTGGTGGACAACAACACATGGTGTGAATGTGGAGAGACACAGAGTCTGGCTTATTTACTGGTCTGCTGATTGCTGACAGAGACATGCACCAATAAGGACTTGGGTTTGGGCAACGACAAAGCAAAGAAAGTGGCTTCATTTTGCCAGTCAAGGGTTTGATTGGGACAAGAAAGAAGAAGCTGGGGAAAAAGAAAAGTGTCTGATATTGCAAAGATGCAGAGGTTGAGGAAGTTGAGAGCCCTTCTCTTATATGCTCTTATGTGCCTTTCACTCTTCATGTCAGACTTTCTTTTTGTCAGAACTGGGGAAAGTTACTCTTTGGACTTACAACTCTCTGTATCTTCCAGCCAGTATGCTTGTTTTAAAATTATGAGAAAGTGCTGCGCCTACCCAGGGCAACGGACCAATTTGTATGTGCTCACTGCATCCAGAGGCTAGTGTCTGCATGGAATTCTTATGCAAAATGAATCTGCTTTCTTTCATTATTCATATTAACTCGAGGTTATGCCCCTGAAGACATTTAAAGGATGTGACAATTGACTGTCAGTCACAGTCAGGCACAGAAACAGAATGAACGGGTTTCCAGGCTAATAGTGTGAGGTCGCTAGTCACAGACCACTTAAGAGGGCATGTTTTTCTTTTGTTACAGTGGCTCAGGGTACAGTCAGAGCTGCAGGAACTGCAGGACAAAGGAAGGCAAGTGAAAATGCTTTGTGCAGCTGCTATGCTGTGTTGTTCAACATCACATTAACCAATTAATATGGTTACCCTGTCAAATTTCAGAGAAAGTAAGAAACAAGATTTTATGGTTTTAGATAGACTGCCCTCTGGAAAAGCATTGTTTTTTTTAGAAACCCAGACCTCTTCTGCCCCCTTTTTTCTAGGGGAAAATAAAAGGGGGAGGATGAATTGAAAGTATCTGAACACTCCAGGACAGCTGATGAATTTTAAATATGTCATGATCATGCAGAATTTGACACTCCCATATTTCCATTTGGAGTTGGACTTTAACCAGTTCTGTTTTTTTCTTTTTTGGCAGGCAGAGTGGTACCCGAAGATTCCCATGCTGAAAATTGCCCCCACCCTCCACCCCAATCTTCTAGAGTTGCCAATCCCTAGACTAAGGAAAGCTGGGGGGGGGGGAGACTCTGAGCCTCTGCTTTCCTATTATTTCTCTCATTTCTTTGCTTCTCATTCAAAATATCTCCTTTCATCCTCTTTGTCCTCCCTCATCTTAACTGAGCCTGCTGCAGGGCCAGGTCTGGAAAAACAGCTCTGGTCTCACTAGTTCATGAAATGACTGTTATTACCTCTGGGCTAAACAGAGCATTGGCATGCTGGATCAGACATGGTAATCCTCTCTGGCAGTTTGCTTATTGTTAGATCCTGTGAGTGATACATACACTACTTTAGTCTATGGAGCCCCCACCCCACCCCACAACTCATGATGAACAGACAAGTTTATTTTACATATTGCTAAACAGTCTGCCCAGCTTCTGTATCAGAGTCATTCAGCATGGCTAAATAATGTAAAATTATTATAATCATTATGAGTATTCCCAACAGACATGTATTTTAAAACGGCAGCAATCAGATACTGTGTACAGAGTTCATTACAATAATCTCATGTGAAAATAACCAGAGAATAGCAGACAGAAGTAAGGACTAGTTTCTTCAAGAACATCTTGCTTGGTTGTGCTGACACACCCAGGCAGGCACAGTTGCCGCAAGGTGGCACTACACAGAGAGTCTTGTTCAAGGATAGTCCAGATATCAAAGACCAAAAGGAAAGCCAAAGTCTGTTTACCAGTAATCCCAGTCAGTAGACTAATCCAAAGGGTGTCCAGCATCATCATCAGGGTTGGCAGAGAAGTCAGGATCTAGGCAGGCAGTCTGGAGTCAAGCAAGACGTCAGTATTGGCAGAAGAGTTGTACCAATGCAGGCAGGCTGCAAGAAGCTTTCTTATAAACTTCTCAACTAATCGGTATCAGCTGGGAGCCTTTTTTGGTGCTTCACTCTAGCCTTCCTGCATCTCAGGTGTAGCTGCTTCCTGGACCTCTTCCTGACTGAGGAGGCTGATCACAGAGCCAGACTTCTGATCTGACAGGTCAGCTGCAGGGGAAAACAGACTTGGGCCAGGTGCAGGTTGAGATACCTGGCTCAGGGCATCCTTGGGCTCGGGTGCAGACAGAACTGGGCTGGGCATAGGGAGTGCCCCCTATCCAGGTCCTCTTTGGAGTCAGAGGAGGACTGGATCACAACATTGGTGGATGTGTTAAAATTGATAAAAGGCCCTGATCTTAATACCAGATTTATCTAAGAAATCTTGGAGTTGAGTCAGCTCATGAATATTGTCCCCAAACAGTATTCAAAACCATGTAATAATTATTAAGATCACCAAGTGCTGGATCCTAGGGGAAGTTCTCCAGCTCCAAATTGTATTGTCCTAATCTGTCTCGGCAGGAAAGGTAACAGCATTCTATGCACTCTGGTGTCTAGTCATGCCTGCCATATGACAATGGAAACGTCTGCATATGCAGACAGTGCTGGCTCTAAGGCTGTAAAGAGCCACTGGTGGCTCAGTGGTTAAACTGCTGTACTGCAGCCAAACAGTTGTGAGTTCGATCCTGACTGAATTAAGGGTCCATCCTTCTGAGGTCAGTAAAATGAGTACCCAGCATGTTGGAGGCAAAGTGCTAATTGGCTATCAACCACCCAGAGAGTGCACTAAGTGTGATGGGGCAGTATATAAGTGTAATTGCTATAGCAATTGCAAACAAAGATAAGTACTGTACTCTAGAGTCAGATACAACTGGCTTTTGAGCAAGGGAGCCCTTTACCTTTAATCATCTAAGATTGGTAAGATTTAAGAATGCATTTTGCAGGGCAAATTTTTCCAAGAATCTTGTTCATATCATCAGGTGATACAAAATAGAAGAGTACCTATATAACATTTGGAAGGAGTAACCCTAGGAATGACCATGACTGATTCTGCTCTAACTTTGCCATCCAAATCAGACCAAATGTGGGTAATTTTATTCACAAACTAGCCAAAAGAAACCTTTCCCAAGATTTCTGCTAGTCCTTCTTGTGGTCCAGATTTTGGAAGGGGGAAAAAACCTCAAACTCAGAATAGCTCACTTGGATGCCATTGTTTAGGCATGGTGGTGATAGAGAAGTAAGTTTTGTTTGTAATCATCATAACTGCTCAACCATGCTATAAGATGAGCTTCTCCTTGAGTTTAGCTGCAAAAGGAATTGCCTGCCATTTATATATAGTCAATCCTATGCTTTGTTTGTTGTCACTTCTAGCTTTTTCAGGAAATATCAGAAATAGTTTAGGTCAGGGTGGATTTCTAGAGATAGTCTGGCTCCATTGGTAGGGTGAGTCAGCTATCCTTAGCAGCAGATCTGAAGTGTTGTGAAGGGATAGCAAATACATTGTTCATTATTCTTCAGTTCTTTTGCTTTTACTTTGAAGTGTGGATAGAGGAACTTGTAAGATTTTGTGTCCTGTTCCAAATATCTTAGATGGACCTGGGTATTAAGAAGCTTGATTTAATAGGGTAGCTGGTGGCATTTGCTGCTTTGCCTCAGGCACAGAAGGTCTTGAGTCAGCTCTAGGTTGGCTCCATGAAACAGGAGATCCATCAGTGACAGTGTCTCAATTCTACCTGTCATCTTTAGTTGTAGTCCCCCAAAATGACCTTTCTATGCTTTGCCCTAATCATGGTCATAAGCAGCTCTCCTGTTTTCATCCATTTTTTTGTCAAGAGAGGGTACGTTCAATTTTGCTGTCCCCTTCAGCTCCCAGTTTCTGAAGATGTGCCTTGCAATTGAACAGTAATTCCATTCCAAAAGGAAGAAAGAAAGAAAAATGTACCTCCATTTCACAAAAGATAAGGATAACGTGCATTTTCTAAATACATTAGAGGAAAGAATTGTATTGCTTGGAAGAAAGTTCCATGTGGAAATCAATGAAAATCACATCCCAGCCAGCACTGTACCGGCTTGTTTGTTTACTATTCAAGATTAGACATCCAGTTGGTAAATTCAGGCTAGAAAGTCTTTCTGAGATGGAAACATTTTTACATTCAGGATGGTTTTGCAGTACAATACGGCCATATTTCTACATTTCAGGCTGTCAACTCTTCTCTAAAATGTTCAGTTGATTGAACATAGTTTTTCAAACATTATTGTTCTCCAGGGCTGTATTATCACATATTGTGCTAGTGGCCTGTGAAACCAAGTGTAATGGAGCTCTGCTAGCAGAGTAAGAATTTTTCTTAACTACCACTTAGCAGAAAAACAGATAGAGCATTGTGTGTTCCATCCATAGGGGAGGGGGAATCAAAAAGAGGCAATCTTCTGTGCTTTTCAAAAGTGGCAATCTTTATGTGCCTGATTGTTTCCTTTCCTCCATTTGATACCTGCGTTCTTTCCCTGGCCCACATCTGTTCACCTTATCCCACAAAAGCTTAGGATGTTCAATTACTTGCCTTTGTTTCTTCTTGCCAGTGTCTCATAACCATCTGCAAGCAGAACGGGCCACTATATTAAAAGTGTATGTTTTAAAAAAAATGTAAATAGTATCAACTGATGTGGTATTTGTACTGGATGAAAATCCCCCATTGGTACCAATAGCTAATAGATGAGTGACATCTATTTTATTAAATTGACACATTTTTAAAATTATATTTTAATTAATACATTTTAATGTTTTAATTATATGCTTTATATTTTACTTCATGTATTTTCATTGTTAACCTTCTTGAGCACTGTTTTAATGGAAAAGCAGAATATATACATAATAAGCAGGGAACATTTTTGTGAAAGAAGAATCTTTTTCTTTAGGTGCCATATCTGATTCCGAATATTGGCTATCATCATGGCCTGCGGCCATCGTAAATGCAAAAGTGGGCACATTTATGACAGCCGTAAATGTGCCCACTTCCGCTTTTGGGGTGTTGTTCGACCCGTTCAGCTGTCCAGGGCCATAGTCAAGCCCGTGGCATTAAAAGGTTGGCCATCCCTGCTCTATAACCATAAGGGCATACCTGTCAACCGCGGCTCTGGCGAATCCGGGACCTGCACGTACTGGGTTTGCACAGGTCGCGTTGTACGCATGCACGTGGAGGGCTACGCCGCTTGCATAGCCTTCTACGCACATGGCGTAGCCTTCTGCGCATGCATGGAAGGGAGCTACGGAAGTGTAGAGCCCTTCCACGCATGCGTGCAACGCGACCTGCGCAGATGGGCTGTGCAGTGCCTCCTTTCCCCCGCTGACAAAATCCGGGGTTTCGGCAGCGCGGAGCGGGAAAGGGCAAAAATCGATGCCGAAAACTGGGAAATCCCGGCCAATCCGGGAAGGTTAACAGGTATGCATAAGGGCTAGATGTGCTTTTTAAATGTATAGGTTGAGAGTCCTGTGCTTCCTCCCGCCCAATGAAACTGGATTCTTAGCTCAAATGTGCACTGTCTAGTTATTTATGTACCAACATAGGAAACAATGCTACAGCTTTTGCTGTGCTGTCTTCTAAAAGAGGGAAAGAAAAAGCATCTGTGGCTTTGCAGAAAGCAGCCCCCAATGAGTCGGTCTGAATGGAACACAAACATTCTGATAACATTTGTGCTGACTGCTCTGGTTGCACTCGCCAATCCATCTCAGAGGTCTCTTCCTCTCCCTCCACCCAAGTATGTGAGCTGAAAACATGCCTATGCAATACATCAAAGTCTTTCTTGGAATGATTGAGAAGTTTTTCATTACTTTCATCTCATTAAGGTATTTATGTCAAGGTAGGATCTGCACTTGAGCCTACCTTGAGGGGGTAATTGTGTGTTGCTAATGTAATGGCTGGAGTTGGTGATCCAAATGGAGGTATATGAAAGGTCACTGTGTGCCATGGAAGGACAGATGGAGCAAAGGGTGAGAAAGCAGAGGAAGGTAGTTTTATTCTTTGGTAAAAGCAGGGGCAGCATCTGGAATGCTAAAACTGCTTACTGCTTACAATCTCCTACTGGTTAGCTTGTGTGTAGAAATGTGTAGACATCCTGAGATCCTTTGCAAGCCCCCCCCCCCCATCCCATTCTATCCAATGAGATTCACAAATATGTAACTATACATAGGATTGCAGCCTCAGGGTTTTTCTGAACTGAAAGCAGCCTTGTTCAGAATTTTAAGTCATTGTGTATCTTTTTCTTTTCTTTTATTGCAATGGATTTTCTCTGCTAAGAAGAAAAAGAGGAAATAAATAAAGATGAAGCACAGGAGGGCTGCAGATGGACGATAACACTGGCCCCATGTAGATTCACTTTCCATGCAATCTTTAGTGAATTTTGTATTTAGAGAACATGAGAACAAGTGCAGTATAAAATGCCTTTAGACTTTCCACCTGAACACAGCGAGAAGAATTTCATGAGTAAATATGTATTGTGTTGTGCTAATAGCAATTGGCTAGGAAAGGAAGTTATTTATAAAGGTAAAGGTTTCCCTTGCTCGAAAGCCAGTCGTATCCGACTCTAGGGTGCAGTGCTCATCTCTGTTTCTAAGCCGAAGAGCCAGCACTGTCTGCTTCTGCAGACGTTTCTGTGGTCATGTGGCAGGCACGACTAGACACCGGAGTGCATGGAACGCTGTTACCTTCCCACCGAAGTAGTTCCTATTTATCTACTTGCAATTTCTTGCTTTCGAACTGCTAGGTTGGAGGAAGTTATTTATATTGCTACCAAATTCCCACAAAAGCAGAATTTGGGAGTGAAATTGGTGTCCACTTAATTGGATGCAGGATGCTATAAAACTCAGTGAAATAGACATCTGGCTGTGGAGTTAGGGATTGGAAGTTTGATTTCCTATTATGGTTTTTAGAAGAAAAGCCAGCTTGTGTTCTTGGGAAAGCTGCGCAGTGCCATGGTGCTCCTAGAGGAAGGGATTCTAAGATACCTTTGAATCACTGGGTCTGTCTACATGGGCTGTTTTGGAGTGGACTGGTAAGGGCTAAGGAGAGACACTTGCGATTGAGTACAGATCTGGTATGCCATTTATTTTGATCTTTACAATTTTGAACCGAATTATTTAATATTCTTTTGACATTTGACTTTACCTTTAAAAATTATTATTAATCCTGAGTCTGTTTATATGGGGAAAATTAGTATGTAAATGATATAAATAGATTTGTTTCGCACTCAGAAAAATATATATAATAAAATAAATCCTAAATATTCTCCCATATACAGTATGAAAAAAGTGAGTAGATTTAATGTTTGAACTTTATCTCCCCATCTCCCCTTTCCCCTGGCTATAAACCTTGTTTCTTCATTGTCAACATTAAAGATGAGTAATTCTTCTGTAGTGATAGTTTTTGTCTTTTTAATGTTTGTTCATCTAGTCCAGGGATTCTCAACCTATGGCCTGCGGAATGGATGCGGCCATGGCACCATTTCATGTGCTCCTTGCCTCCACCACACCAGGAAGTGCCATGTGGTGGAGGAAGGGCAAAATGGCCATCCTGCCCCTGAAGCTGTCTAAGGAAGCATGACCCAGCCCCCAGCTTAAAAAGGTTGAGAACTCCTGATCTAGTCAGGCCCTAATCTGGCTCACCCTTTGGAAAATGTTTACATTTGTTTCACTAAGGCTATCTCTGATGGCTTGTAGAGTGAGCAGATATTGCTTCACCACAACATTTCCTGGGATGCCCCCTGTTGTAGTCATAAACCATGTGTGGTCTACACATATGGGTTCTCTTCAGAATCTTAGCGTAGTCTCTTTCTTAATTTATGTACATTAGTTGCTTTATTTTTAATTTGTTTTCTTTATGTATCATGTCAACATCATTGGATGGCCTGACTGTGTATGAGATCCAGATTAAAGTCTTCCTTAATCAGATTCAGTTTCAGAGTGAAGTGAAGCAAATTTACAAATTGATTCAGATCTGGGTTTAAGATAAATCAGATAGGTTGCAAACTCTAATTAGGCTTGTTGTTACTTATTTGTAGCACCTCCTGGATTCGCGGCTGTTGCTAGAAGAACAGGTGGTAGCTGTGGCCAGGAGGGCCTTCACCCAACTTCGGGTGATTCGCCAGTTGCGCACGCTCCTGGTCCGGGACTCTTTGCTCATGGTCACTCATGCTCTAGTGACCTCTAGACTAGATTATTGCGCTCTACATGGGGCTGCCCTTGATGACCATTCGGAGGCTGCAGCTGGTCCAGAATGTGGCGGCCCGGGTGGTGATGGGGTGTGGACGTTATGCCCATGCCTCACCACTGCTGCGGGAGCTGCACTGGTTACCCGTTTGCCTCTGGGTGCAATTCAAGGTGCTGGTTTTGACCTTTAAAGCCCTATCTGGTAGTGGGCCAGGTTACCTTAGAGACCGCATCGCCCTAAGGACATCTGTCCATCCAACCAGAGCGGACCGGAGGGGCTCTCTAATTGTGCCATCAGCCAGGGGGGCTCGCCTCTCTGGCACAAGGAGGAGAGCCTTCTCTGTGTCCGCACCGGCCCTTTGGAACCTCCTGTCTGTGGAACTGCGTCTCCAGATGGAGTTGTTGCCCTTTAGAAAAGAACTAAAAACCTGGCTGGCGGGCCAAGTTTGGGGTGCAGGTGGAGGGGTGGCTTCCGTTGGGTGGTTAATATAGGGAAGGATGCCTGCCCCACGGTTTCTTTGGTTCCTGCACCCCTCTCTTTTTAGGGGTGGGTTCTTATTGCTGGTTTTTATCTGTTTTATTTGTTTTAATCTGTTTTTACCCACTGTTGTGAACCGCCCGGAATTGGCTTTGGCTGAGTGGGCAGTATAGAAATTTAACAATAAAATAAAATAAATAAAATAAAATTTGTTTGTTAAAAAAGCAAACTTTAAGCATTCCAAGTATACAAACTTTGAAGTTAACTATCTGAAAGTTGGTAGGTTTACTCCCCTATTTAAGTCATATCTATATACCTAAAACCAAGGTGTCGTCGCATTTGGGGCTGCAACGCCATGACACCTTGGCCCACCCCACCCAAGAAGCACACTCCCCGTCTACCTGGCACAGTTTGCTGGGCCAGCGTGGGGTACCAGCAGTGTTCCTCGGGGTCCTGTGCCCCAAAACACAGCCACAAAGCCCCCCCCCCCCAATGGCAGCATGCGATAGCTGGGGAGGTGGCACTACGCATGTGCGCGACTCTGTACAGGCGCAGAAGCCAGCCCGGAATTGAAACCAGCACAGCCGCAAGGAACTCTGGGCAGGCTGCTGCGCCTGCATGGATTCACGCACGGTTTGGGAGTCTCCTCCAATTCAGCAGGAGGAGGCAGCCTTGCCTGGCTGGCATGCGCCTGCCCAGTCCCGTCTTGCCTCTCATTCGGGCAAGCAGCCCTGGCCACCACGGCCTGACTCCCTTGCCCTCCCAGGGGAACGCCTCAGGGTGCCAACCGGAGGGGGGAAGGGGGGACGGACAGCCAGCCAAACCACCACCCCATGCCGGCACCTACCAGGAGGACAAAGCGCAAGGGCGGCACAGGTTCGGTGGGGTGGGGGCTGCCACGCCAAGCAACATGCGCCAACATTGCTCCTCCCACTGCAGGCAAGATGCAAATAGGTGGGTGGCTTCATCCGGTCATTCCCCCTCCCCTCCTCCGGTCATGGCCAGCAATGGGTGTGTGTGTGGATGAAGCAGCCCACCCATTTTCGTCTTGCGGTGGGAGGAGCAAGGGCAGCACCGACACTCACCTGCCGAACAACCCACGCCCGCCCCGTCCTGTCTTGCAGCAACCAAACTGTATGGTAATTACCATACCATACAGTAATTGGGCCCTGTGTACAGTTACCATACGGAAAAGTATGGTACTCTGCCAAAACCTCAGCCTACCTCCCCCACCCTCCTGGGGGATGCCTTGGGGAGCAAGGAGAACACACCTGGGGCGGCACCACCTTAAAAGAAACCGCACAGGCATGGCCCACACACCCCATTGGAGCCTCCCATCCACCTGAGGTGCCCCTTGGGGGGGGGGAGGGGCACTGACTGGAGAGGGAGGGGGGACAGCTGGTCAGCCTTACCCCTCTCTGGCACGCGTCTCTCCATGCGCGGTCAGCAATGGGGATAGTGGAGAGGATGGCTGGGCATCTGTATCTTGCGGTGGGAGGCACAAGTGTAGCACCGGGTGTTTAGCATGGTGTCCCTCAACCAACTGAACAAGCTGCACTGCCATTGCTCCCCCTGCTGCAAGATGCCTGGTCGGCTTCGACCGCTACCCTCATTGCTGGCCGTGCATGGAGAGACGCAACTGGCCGGGCTGGTGTGTCTTGCGGTGGGGGAGCAATGGCGGTGCAGGTTGTTCGGCGGGGTGAGGGCCTCCATGCCAAACAACTGGTGCTTCCCTTGTGCCCCCCATCGCAAGACACAGCCGCATGGCCGGCTTCGTCCGCTACTCCTATTGCTGGCCGTGCGTGGAGAGACACCCGCCAGAGGGGGGGATTTTGGGTGCCCCCTCCAGCGCTTGGACACCGCCAGGTAAGGTGAGCCCTACCTTTCCTGCCTGGGAGTAGGTTGTGTGTACGTTGTGCATGTTGTGAGTGTGTATTGCGTGTAGGGGTGTATTGTATGGATGTGTCATGTGTCATGTGTGGATGTGTGTTGTGTGGGCGTGTTGTCCAACCATGACACACCCACACAATACACCCCCCAAACACAAAACACACTCACAACACACACAGAGGACACACACAACCCACTAAGTCACCACAGGGACCCGGGGGGGGGGGGGCTGCCCAGGTTGCTCCTTGCCCTGAGTTGGGTACCCCACCCTGGCAACGCCGGGTACCCCTGCTAGTCAGAGAATAAACAAAACAAAAAGACTGTAGCACTTTAAAGACTAACTGTTATATTTCAATGTGAGCTTTCATGGATCAAGCCCCCTTCATCAGACATGGAAATGAGCCTCACTCCTATGTCTGATGAAGTAGACTTGATCCATGAAAGCTCACATTGAAATATAACAGTTAGTCTTTAAAGTGGTACAGTGTTTTTGTTTTGTTTTGTTTATTCTCTGATATGCCTGATACACAGACTAACACAGCTACTATTCCAAAATTTTCCCTGATTTAAGATATACTTTTCCTCAAAATTTCATGTATGCCAATGCAAAAATAAGATAAAAAACTATAGACATTTCCCCCTAGTACAAATCAATTGATGAACGTGCAAATGTCCAAATCAATTTGGTCCTGAGGTACAAATTGAACTAGATCTGCACGTGATTCCAGACCAAATCAAGATAATATCTAAAACACCTGGCTGTCCTTCAGAACAGAATAGAGGAGACATACACAGCTCTAGCAGAACCTGAGTAAGAAAACTGTAATTTGAATTTTGAACAAGAATGAGATTATATAGCATTGTAACTAGCTGTGTGGAAGCCGTACCTCACCTTGTTGTTGTTGAGACCGACCCTTTGCGACCCCATGAACCACCGTACGCCAGGCACCCCTATTCTCCACCATCTTCCTCAACCCACTCAGCTCTGTGCCCATTGTATCAACAATACCATCTAGCCATCTCATCCTCTGCCTCACCTTGTACCCACATATAAAGCCTATGGATTGGTACTGCCCTTCATTGTGCCCTTTAAGAACGTCTCTCAGCACACTCATTTTGAACTCTAATAGTATCAGACTCACTAGATAAAGTTCAGTGAACTAAACTGAGTGAGAAAGCAGAGAAAAAGAAGAATATTCCAAATGCAAACAGTTTAATCAATGGCACAGGTCTTTCACTTTTCCTTATAATTTTTGCATAGTGGATGCTAAAGAATAAGAATGTTTCATTAAAATTTAATATATCAATCTGAGGGAGAGAAGAAAGAAAGACTGTTTCAGAACATAGACACTACCTTGGATACAATTATTTCTCTTTGCCCTACGTGATATGGTTGGCACAGCAGCTGCAAGACATGAGGTAATGCAAATTGATCCCGTCTCTGTTGTTTTTAGCACAACTATGGGTTGGAGAGTCCTGAGAAATTCTAGGGGGATCAGCTTTCATTCATTTTTTTCTTTGATGTTATGGACTCAGTGTCATACCTGTCAAGTTTTGGATTTGAAAATAAGGGAAATTTTGGCCACACCCCTCTGTGGGTGTGGCCAAATCTGTGAGCGTGGCCAAATATAGCCATGTGACTTGCTGGGCTCTAGTCATGCCTGCCACATGGCCATGAAAATGTCTGCAAACACAGACAGCACTGGCTCTTTGGCTGTAAATGGAGATGAGCACTGAACCCTAGAGTTGGATATGACTGGCAGATTTTACTTTCTTAGGATCAAAGATCTCTGCAGATGGTGATTGCAGCCGTGAAATAAAAAGGTGACTGATGCTTGGAAACAAGCTATAAGAAACCTGGGGAACATAGTTAAAAGTAGAGGCATCACCTTGCAAACAAAAAATTGCATAGTCAAAGCAATGGTATTCCTGGTGGTAATGTATGGGTGTGAGAGCTGGACCATTAGGAATGCTGAGTGCAGAAAAATAGATGCCTTTGAAATGTGGTGTTAGAAATAGGTCGATCCTAGAAGAAATCAACCATGACTGCTCATTAAAGGTCAAATAGTAAAGATGACGCTAAAGTACTTTGGACATCAAATGAGAAGAGAGGATTCACTTGAGAAGGCCTTGATGCTGGGAAAGGTGGAGGACAAAAGAAGGGGATGGCCAAAAATAAGATGGCTAGATGGTATTGTAGATGCAATGGGCACAAAGCTGTGTGAGTCAAAGAACCCTTTCCCCATTTTCTTGGGGGACTTTTGTTTTCTTGCTTGTTTACTCAGTGGCTTAAGTGACTAAGATGCTGACTGGGAGGCAGAAGGTCAGCAGTACAATTCCTGAGTACTGCAGGATGGAAAAAGCTCCCGTCTATGTCCCAGCTCCTGCCATCCTAGCAGTTTGAAAGCAAGAAATTGCAAGTAGATAAATAGGGACCACTTTGGTGGGAAGGTAACAGCGTTGCATGTGCTCTGGTGTCTAGTCATGCCTGCCACACACTGACTCTTCGGCTTTGAAACAGAGATGAGCACTGAACCCTAGAGTCGGATACGACTGGCTTTCGAGCAAGAAAAACCTTTACTTTTACCTTACTCATTTTTAATTATTTTTTTTCTTGGGAAGCAAAAAAAGTGCCGAATAGTAAACCAGCCCCCTAGGGTTATCAACTGCTTGTAAGCAGCTTAGCTTTAATGAACTAGCCCTGCACATGGCTAGACACTCCACACACACACCCCAATTAGCGTGGAGGAGCAAGGGATTAATTCCCACAAATTAACCAATCTATTTGTTCCTCACTGCAACCAAATGAAGCACCAACACCTGAGAATGTTGGATCCAGCGTAAGGAAGGGAATTAGTAAAGTAACCTCCCCCCTCTCTCTCTCATATAGTGATCAAGCACAATCCCCCACCCCCCCCTCCCAAGTTAACTCTAGAACAGAAACGGAACCCCCCTCTCTCTCATATAGTGATCAAGCACCATCCCCCACCCCCCACCCCTCCCAAGTTAACTCTAGAACAGAAATGAAACCCCCCTCTTGCTCATATAGTGATCAAGCACCATCCCCCACCCCACCCCACCCCTCCCAAGTTAACTCTAGAACAGAAACAGAACCCCCCCTCTCTCTCATATAGTGATCAAGCACCACCCCCACCCCTCCCAAGTTAACTCTAGAACTCTAGAAATGGAAGCCTCCAGCGAGGCAGGGCAGAAACAGCTCAATAAAGCATGAGAGTGAGAAAGAAGTCTCTCACTGATTTGCCCCTGCATATATGAAATATCGCTCACCTCTAGAGTAGACTCCCGTCCCTCCCAGCATCGTGGTTCCAAACAGCAGCAGCAAAAACGAAGCCTCCATGAGCATGTGGTGGCAGGGAAATGAAAGAGAAACTACAGAACGCCCCCACCACCTTCTCGCTCTCCCCTTCCACAAGCAAAAAGCCTGCCACACAGCGACCTCTGGTGGCTGGTAAAACATACTGCAGCTTCGCCTGTGAGGGCTCCGGTCAGGATTTTTTTTTAAAAAATAAGGGATATTATGAGGAAATTAATAAAATGGGAGGGGGGCAGGAAGAGGGGTAAAAATAAGGGGGTGTCCCCGGGAAAAACGGGATACTTGACAGGTATGCTCAGTGTACCTATACTTTGCATTAGGTTTGATATGGCGTTTTCTCAGTTTAAATCACAAAATCATTGTCTATCTCAGGGGTTCCCAACTTAAGGTTTGTGGCCGGGATCCAGCCCATGGTACCATTTCACGCGGCCCCCTCCTAGGGCATTCAAGAAACAAAATGGCCACCTCTTTGAAGCTGTTGGAACAAAATGGCCATCCCATTGTGCAGGCAGAACAAAATTGCCATCCGGCCCTCGAAGTTGACTGAGAGAGCATGACTTGCCCCCACCCTACTTGAAAAGGTTGGGACCCCCTGGTCTATCTGCTATAGATACAAACCGGAATGAGAATGAACTGCTTGAGTCTTGTTATGCCTCTGATCAGCAGTTCTTTGTTTCACCCTACAGTCACCACACGTTGAACAAAATGCCCCTTTGGAAGAACGGAATGTAAGAAGGTCTCAGCCACCCCTGGCATCCCAAACTGCCTTTCATTTCCAATCTTGGGCCCACTCAGACGGTGCAGCCCATCTTTCCATCTGTGGTTATTCTAAGAACACACCCCTCTTTAATGGCCCACTAGGCTGGCAAGGCGTTCTTTTGTCCAGTTTGAACTCGCTCATGGGTAGAAGGTTGGCACCCCCACTATGTCGCAGGTATCTTGGTACCTATTTGGGATGGCCAATTAAAAAGTCCTGGTCTACCATCTCCTACAATACAATCACCTTCTCCTTGATGAAGATATAGCCCTGCTGGGGGGGGGGGGGGACATTGGGGTGATAAGGACGTTACCTTTATCAAAACCTTCCTCGCTCTGGTGACATCTTCATGGCGAAGAAACGAAACTTAATGAAGCTCCGCTTCTGACACCCCCAAACAAAGTAAGCTTTAAGGAATAGGATAGAATCCCATTGAAGAACAGGTGCTTTTATCTGCATTCCACCAAGCTTTACTCCCTTCTCTTGAGAGCAAAGAAACCGCTGGATTGGAAACAAATATCCCTTTATAGGCTTTATTGAGAATATTTGTAAATCCAAAGAAAAAAGGAAAATATCCCAATTGTGAATCCATGTTGTAAATCCAATTTATAAATCCAAATTTTAAGTCCGTGTGGGCAGGTTTGCCCGCATGCAGTTGATGAGTGGATCATCTTTCCATGTGAGAAGGCATATCTGGAGATCTTTGTAAATCCCCAAATGATCTCCGACCTGTCCCTACTATCTGACAGACCCCAGACTTGAGGTCTGTTCATATAGGGTTTTGGGGTCTCTGCTCCCTCCCTCTGGAATTTTTGTAATGTCTAATGAGCCAATTAATTTGATTGGCATCATGCCAGCCAAATTCTCAGGTGTTGCTTATCTGATTTCTATATCTCAAGATGACCATCACCTGTCTGGTATTTTAGAATGTGGTCTTGGTATTTGCATGCTGTCTGGAACAATGACGTACCACTGTTGAATGTGAGTGATTTTTGGAATGCAAAATAGAGTCACAGCAGCTCTTTTCTAACTAAGTGTTAGACTACTTAAATCTATGAAAGAAAGAAATCTAACTATCTTATCTACATGAATATAAAGTAACTTAATAAAAAGTAACTTCCCATAAGGTTCCTATGACATGGAATATTAGGGGAATATGGAACAAGGAATCCCTGATCTTGAAGCTTTGGGACTCCTTTGTACATGTGTGGGAGAAACTAGCTGTCCAATTATAAAAGAGATATGATAACTTCTATGGATCTCCTATTAGAAGAAGACACCAAACCCAGTTGATACCTATAACTTTATCTTATGCATGAGAGGGCATAAAAACAATACCAAAGAGGTACAAACCTATTTTTTTTTTACTTCAAAAGCCAGTCTGCTTGTTTCCTTCCTTGAAGACATGCTAATGAAGGAAAGGACTAGAGTGTATATGTTAATAGACTGGGTCATTTAAGATATATAGAAGAGTTGAAAATCTACTTAGTTTGCTCATTCTTACTTAGAAGATGGACTTTGTCCATTAGCAAAGCTTGCTTCTTAGGATGAACACTGGATGACCTGCTGTCATTTGCCATTCTTTGATGCTGTGCTGGGCAGAATTGCACTCTGTGTGTGCATATCCCTGAACAAAACTGTCTCTCCACTGAGGTGTGAATATTAGATAGGCTAGTTAACTTTGTTATTTTCTAGTGTGCTCCACTTGAGTGTTCATAATTCTGTTTCTGTAATTTTGGGGAACATTTCCTGTAATCTTGTAATCTGTTTTTTTTATTTTGAACTCCCTTTAGTACTGCCAAGTCTAAAAAAGATTGAGAGAATATGTTGCCATAGTCATCACCACAAATGATTCTTTCACGGTCTCACCCACCCCTAGAGCTATGGGGCTGAGAGCCTATACAGATGGAGCCCCTGAACCTAGTAATCCTATAACACCTATAATTCAGCTTCTTTTAACATTTCTGTATAAAAACAAAATAAATATTTAACTATAATCACTTATCAATAAATGTGGAACTTTTATACTTACTAGAGATGTGCCATTATTTTTTTCCTTTTAGATTCCAGTTGCCTCAGTCAGCCTAATGGTAGGGCCAGCCATATCCATCTTGAAAAGACATAAGTAAAATCCCAGAATATAAAGTTTAGATTTTCTGTTACATTGATTTATTTCACAAAAATTTCCCGATTCCTTTTAAAAAGAAATCTTCTCCTTGCAGACATTATAATCAAGTATGTGAGGTGTTGATTGAAGATGGCATTACTATGCTCAGAAAATGAGACAGTGACTTTCTTCCATCAATCAATGCATGCTTCTCAAAAATCTGGACATTAATGGAGATGAATAAAATTTCATATTTCAAATAAATTAACCAGGGCTTCATTCCAAAACCACCAGTGGAAACCAAACATAGCACACAGGATAACAGATCTCAGAGCGGATACATTAAGCCACATATGCTACCTTAAAAGTAACCTGAGTGATAAAACTATATAATTATCAAAATGTTTACCAGGCTGTGAGCGCATGTATTTATGAATTATTTTCATTTTAAAAAGTTATATCCTATTCGTCCAGAGCCTCTGTCACTTAGGGTGATTGATAACAATTAATAGAATGATAAAATAAATTCTTTTTTAAAATGACCAACTATGCAGTGTAACAAACAGGATAGAAACAGATGCAGACAAAGAATAAAAAATGTTGCATAAATGATGCCTATCCAATAAAACTAATGTATGTCTGAGCAGGAAGGGTTTTTTTTTGCCATCTTGTGAGATGCCATAAGAATGGAGTCTGATTTTATCTCCAAGAGAAAGTGTCCCATATTTTTCTGGGCCACACTAAAATGTTTCCCTTTTGTTCCTATCATTGAGGCTGCATCCTGTCTTGGATGTAGATGTAGCTGGCTATAATTGTTGGCTGAGAGATGGGTGAATCTGTGCCAGGCCACTCTCTTCCAAATAGGTTTTGCCCCAATGCTTTTCCATTTCTTGGCAACTGCTTCCTTTATCCCTGAGCCCTTTAAGATTATTCCTTTCCCTCTCTCCTTTCCTCATCAAATCTTCTGCTACCACTCAAATCGTCTTCTTTCACAGCAATAATTGAGGTGGTTGCTACTCACCACAGTGTGCCCATATTTAGTCAATCACTTACTTAGAGAGAATTATGTAATAGAAAAATTGGTTCCTTTGAGGTACTAGCTGCTGAGATTTGGGATACTGTGATGGTGTAGCAACCTGTCTTAACCTATAAAGAAGAGATGTAAAGTACGTGTCCGGGAAAGGCTCCCACACCCCTTGAGCCTATCCTGTAATGCTTTGTACACACCTACCTAACGCCACTGAGATCAGCCACATGAGGGCCTGGAGGCCAAAAGTGGGGCCTGCACCCCACAAAATGGGAAAAGAAATGGGAACTACAACTCCCAAGGTGCCTTGGGAGAAAAAACAGCAATTTAACAAGGTTTGGAAATAGAATGTTGGAAATAGCTGATTTGCATGTTGGACTGTGATTGGTTGAGAGTGAATGACTGATAGGGAAAGGTCCTGGAATTCCTGAGATAATCTTCTTCTTAACCTATAAGGAAGAGATGTAAAGTACATGTCCGGCAGGCCTTTAAACACCCCTGGAGCTGATCCTGTATGTCCCACTCCCCCACTCTCTCTCTCTCTCTCTCTGTGACTAACAGAGAGAGAAACACACATAGAGTGAGACAGAAAGAGAGACAGAGAGAGACAGAGAGGAAGGGATGCATGCGCCGGCCCAGCTCCAGCCTAAACCACACTGGCCGCAACTATGTTCAGGCCTGCGGGGAAACGGTAACCACCCACACCCGGCCACAGCGGCAGCGAAAGGCATGCAGGACACCAGGAGCGAAGCAGGGGGGGGAGGCCATAAACACTCTTGTAGCTCACCCAACACCCCCCCCCCCCCGACCGCCCAGGGACGAAGTCCGGGTACCCTTGCTAGTTATTTAATAAAACAGGGGTGGAAATTCTAGGTGTCTAGAGTCACACATCACTCTCATTATGTTATGTATGCATGTACAATGTTACTTTAAATATATGAATGTAACCAGTCCACAATCACAATGTATCTCAGCTGTTAAGGAACGCGAGCAAGCCGCCCATAGAGGGCAGCTGCGAGCGTTCAACCTCACATGGTTCACATTCCCCAAATCACGAACAGCCGCGGGAACTTCCCCGCATGATCAAGAACTACAGAAGAAGAACTACAGAAGAGAGGCGTGACCTGGGCGATGTCACGCGGTAGCGGCCAATGGGCTACCGTGCAGCAAGATTCAAATGTATTGTGCTACTGTATATAATGAGATGTACCTCCGCCATTGCCACATGTTCATGCTGACCATCAATGAATAAACCTGTGTTAGTCCTTCCTGCGACTCCTCCGTTGTCTTCCGTGCAAGACACTAAATTGGCGACGAAGGTGGGATTGATGGCGCATCCCAAGGTCAAGCCGTACCAGTTCGATGTCAGCGAGCCTGAACAATGGGAGCTCTACGAGTGCCAGTTTCGGCATGCCATGGAAGCTGCAGGTGTCGACGACGACGCGAAGATGCGCTCCCACTTCCTGGCTCAGGTGGGGCCGGCCACGCTGCGGATCCTGATGACCCAGGTGGCCCCCCGGAAGGTGGACGAGGTGCCCATCGACCGTATCCTGGAGAGACTGTGTGAGCATTTCCAGCCGCCCGTCTCGATTTTCCCAGCCTGGGTCACGTTCCACAGGCGAGACCAGCGACCGGGCCAATCCGTGTCCGCCTATGCGGCGGCCCTCAAGCTTGCAGCGGTGCATTGCCAATGGGACGACCTCGACCAGGCCCTCTGTGACCGCATGCTGTGTGGTTTGAGGGAAGAGGAGCTTCAGAGGAGGCTGATGACCCGCGACCACCGCCTCACGTTCAACGAGGTACTGCGGGAGGCCCAAGCAGCCGAGGAGGCCAGGAGCAGGGTCAGACTGTTAAAGTCCCAAGGGGCCACGGCCGAGAGGGCCAAGTCTCCAGTACAGGCGGCCCGGCGGACATCAGCGAAGACGGCCTGGTGGGCCCCCAAGCCGCCCGCCGGCACACCGACGTCGTCCGAGGAGTTGTCCACGACAGCGGACCCCTACTCCAGCGAGGACGACGACGTCCAGAGGATCAAGAAGCGAGGTGAGAAGTGGCAGACCCATGAGCAGCAGGACCGCCGCTGCGACGGTTGTGGGGCGGCCCACAACCGCACGAGGTGCCCGTTTCGAAAGGCCGAGTGTCACAACTGCGGCCGAAAAGGACACATCGCCCGAGTATGCAGGCGCGGGCGAGTCGAGGACAAGGGCAGTTCCAGCCATCACCAGACGCAACAACGAAAGGCGACCGGCACCAGGAAGGTCTCAGCCAGCTACAGCGAGGAAGGCGTGAACCGCGTGGGCCTGGAGCACCGGCGGTTCTTCGTAGAGGTACTGTTGCAGGGGGTCCCAGTGAGGATGGAGATAGACTCGGGGTCATCTTACTCCATCCTGTCCCAAAAAGAGTTTATGCGCATTCCCCCAGAGAAGCGGCCCAAACTGCAGGCCATGAGATCCAATCTACGGGACGTGCAGGGAAATGGGATCCCGGTGTTGGGGGTGGGGAACTTCAAGGTGAAGTTCAAGAACTACTCCGAGAAACTGCCCCTAGTAGTCCTCAAGGGGGGGAGATGCTGCCTTTTGGGAACGCAGTGGTTTGCTCCCCTGGGAATCGAACTGTCCGGCATTAACGCCATCGAGACCAACCCAATGCGGGACGTGTGCGACGCACACCCGGACGTTTTCTAGAAGGGGCTCAGGAAATACAAGGGGCCCCCGGTTTCCTTTGAGCTGGACCCAGAAATCCGGCCCATCCGCCTCAAGCCAAGGAGAGTGCCCTTCGCCCTCAAGGACAAGATTGAGGCGGAACTGGACAAATTGGTGGGGCAGGGGATTTTGGTTCCAGTTGACTCAGCGGAGTGGGAAACGCCGATTGTTACAGCCCTCAAGTCAAATGGGGAGGTCAGGATTTGTGCAGACTATAAATGTACGATAAATAAGGCCATTCGGCCAAATGCATACCCGGTGCCCGTGGTCAGCCATTTGCTGGCCACGCTACATGGGGGGAGGTGTTTCACCAAGCTAGATCTGGCCCAGGCGTACCAGCAGCTCTCTGTAACCCCGGCTGCTGCCGCCGCGCAAACGATCGTAACGCACAAGGGGGCGTTTAAGGTAACGCGCCTTCAGTTTGGCATGAATTCGGCCCCCGGAATTTTCCAGTCCCTCGTGGAACGCCTTTTAAAGGGGCTTCCAGGCGTCCTCCCATACTTCGACGACGTGTTGATAACAGCGGGGAGCGAATTAGAGTTAGCCAAGAGGCTAGATGGGGTTCTCTCAGTGTTCGAGAGGGCAGGACTTCGTTTGAGGAGGGACAAGTGCGTATTCTTCGTGAGGGAGGTAGAGTTTCTAGGGTTTAAGGTAACCCCGGACGGAATCAAACCCTCCGAGTCCAAGGTTGCGGCCGTGAGGGACGCCCCTCGCCCCACCGCAAAACCGGAGCTGCAGTCATTTCTAGGGCTCCTAAATTTCTATCACTCCTTCCTGCCTCGAAAGGCATCAGTCGCGGAGCCACTGCACGCGTTACTTAAGAAGGATGCGGTTTGGCGGTGGGGGGACAAGCAGGAGAGGGCATTCAAGGAGCTCAAGTCACTCCTATCTTCAGATGCTGTCCTGACCCACTTCGATCCGAAAAAGCCAGTGGTATTAGTCTGTGATGCGTCCCCGGTGGGGGTGGGGGCGGTCCTGTGCCACGTGTTGGAAAGCGGGAGGGAAGCCCCGGTAGCGTACTACTCAAGGTCCCTCTCGAAGGCAGAGCGCAATTACGCGCAAACAGATAGGGAGGCCCTAGCCATAATTGCGGGAACAAAGAAGTTCCACGATTTCCTATACGGCCGCGAGTTTACGGTGGTGACGGATCACAAGCCGCTTTTGGGGATCTTCACTACCGGCAAACCCACCCCGCAAATATTATCCCCCAGGATGCTGCGTTGGGCCATTTTCCTCAACGCCTACCAGTATGAGCTAGTCTATCGCCCAGGGAAGGAGATCTCCCATGTGGACGCCCTGTCCCGATCCCCCCTCCCTAGTGTAGGGGACCCTGCATGCGAGGTGGAGCAGGAACACCAAGTCCTGCTGATTGAGTCTCTCGACTCACCCCCAATTGTCCCGGCCGACCTCGCCAAGGCCACGGCGGCCGACAAGATGCTGGCCCAAGTTAGTTCCTGGGTTAGGAAAGGGTGGCCCACTTCTCCCCCCGAGGAACAGTTCAAGCCATTTTCCAGGCGCAGAGTAGAGCTTTCCCTGGAAAGGGGCTGCTTACTCTGGGGCCAGCGGGTAGTTATCCCAGAGAAGCTGAGGGCCAAGGTGCTGAGGCTACTGCATACCAGCCACCCCGGGATCGTGCGCTCCAAGGCTCTGGCCAGGAGTTTCTTTTGGTGGCCCCAGATAGATGGGGACATAGAACGCTTAGTGGGCACGTGTGAGAGCTGCCAGAGCTCTCGGCCCGAGGAGTCCCGGTTACCCCATAGGGAATGGGATACGGCCCGCGGGCCATGGTCCCGGATCCATGTCGACTTCGCGGGTCCATGTTCCTACTGGTAGTCGACTCCTACTCCAAGTGGTTGGAGGTAATCTCCATGAACAGCACTTCCTCTGCCGCAACCATTAAACAGTTGCGCAAGCTTTTTGCCTGCTTCGGCCTGCCAGACGTCCTTGTTAGCGATAACGCGAGTACCTTCACGTCGGCAGAGTTCAAGACTTTTATGGAGAGAAACGCCATCAGGCACATTACCGCTGCCCCGTTTCACCCCGCCACAAACGGTCAGGTAGAGCGCCAAGTGCGCACTGCGAAAGACGCACTGCGGCGCATGGGTCCCGGTGAGTTGAACCTGCATCTGTGCCAGTTCCTCATCTGCTACAGGACAACCCCCTTAGCGTCAGGTTTTTCCCCAGCTGAACTCCTCATGAGGAGGCGTCCGGTAACACTTTTTGACCGGATGGATCCGTCCAGGGTGGAGGATGAAGGGAGAAATATAAGCATAGGAGGAGAGAGCTCTAAAAGTTTTTCGGTAGGGGACCCGGTTCACTGCAGTAACTACGCAGCCTCGGGGCCAGCGTGGGTACCAGGGACAATTGTTGAGCAAACGGGGCCGGTATCCTACAGGGTCGAGACTAGTTCAAGTCTACTCTGGAGAAGGCACGCTGACCAACTCAGAAGGCGAGTCACTGATGAGGGGGAATCAGCGTTAGGGTCCTCCCCCACCCGCATTACCCAAGGGGGAGACACAGAGGAGGATACTTTGAAAGAGAGGGATCAGTTTGACAATGATTTTGAGTTACAGTACCAGGGGGGTGTAGCGGAGTGGTCCCCCACCCGTCCTAGCGAGAAGAGGGGTTTCAGTTCAGCCTCTGGTACTTCCAGTCCCCCTAGCCCTTTTGTTTTAGAGTATACCATAGCTCCAGCTCCCCGGAGACCAACACCCCCAAGACAGGCAACAGGGGCGAGTCTGCCCACCACAGTCTCTAGAACTCCCGGACAGGCAGCGGGGGGTGGCAAGGCCACGAGGGCCTCTTCGTCGGTCCCAAGATTCGTACTGGGGGGGTCCCCAAACTCCTCAAACGGTAGGCAGGGATTCACTTCCCAACTATTCATTCCATTCCCGTCCCCCAATGCAAGGTTACCACAGACGCCATACCGAGCCACTAATGAATCCCCCCTTTCAATTGCAGGACAGGACTCCGCGGAACCAGGAGCCACCGGCTCCCCTGTGTTAAGTCAAGCGGCCGCACGCCCCAGGCGCACATGCGGCAAGCCACAATGGTTGAGGGACTTTGTCCCATCCTAGGGGGGAGGGATGTTATGTATGCATGTACAATGTTACTTTAAATATATGAATGTAACCAGTCCACAATCACAATGTATCTCAGCTGTTAAGGAACGCGAGCAAGCCGCCCATAGAGGGCAGCTGCGAGCGTTCAACCTCACATGGTTCACATTCCCCAAATCACGAACAGCCGCGGGAACTTCCCTGCATGATCAAGAACTACAGAAGAAGAACTACAGAAGAGAGGCGTGACCTGGGTGATGTCACGCCGGTAGCGGCCAATGAGCTACCGTGCAGCAAGATTCAAATGTATTGTGCTACTGTATATAATGAGATGTACCTCCGCCATTGCCACATGTTTATGCTGACCATCAATGAATAAACCTGTGTTAGTCCTTCCTGCGACTCCTTCGTTGTCTTCCGTGCAAGACACTAAACATTATAATTTCAAAAGTCTTCTGCAATGACTAATTCATATCTCTGCTAAGAACAAACTATCCTTCTTCCAGGGGTGAGAGGGAAGCACTATCTAGGCCAAATGTGCCTGTTTGACTAATTTTCTATCCCACGGAGTCCTCAAACACAAACAAATACACAAACTCAGAACATTTTCCACTCCCAATGAAGATTTGCATTTCTACAGGGCATTATTCACTTCTAGAATAAGACATGCCTCATACAGTACTTTGTTTTGACAAAAACATAGTTTTTTAAAAGTGGATCTCTGGAATCCAATTGATGAAATATGGAACAATCACACAAGCTATTTCACTTTTCCAGAAGGCTGTCCTTTTGGTTGTCATGTAAGGATTATGACATTGAACACATGGCCAGCCACATGGTCAGGCATGTGAAGATCGCTAACTGCTGACTGCTCTTCTGTTCATGGTTTTTACCAACAGGGTTTTGGCTGATATGCTTTCACTTTATTTGGAGGAAACATGGCTTCCATATCCCTAAACCTCTTTCCTGATGAAGTGGTACCTAAATATTAATCTACTTGCAATTCCTTGCTTTTGAACTGCTAGGTTGGCTGTGTCTTTGTATAGAAATTAACATATATAAATATCATAAATATCTATGTCCCTTTTCATCCTCTTTATGGGATACTCATTTATTCTCCCACCCACCCATGAAGCAAAGCTTCTCTGAAGCTGAAGGTATGTAGACAGAGAGACAAAATATTTAATACTGTAAGGGACTCGTTGTATATAGCTTTTCTGAGTACTCTCAAGTGAATCACATTACACAACAAAAGCTACCTTAGGTTGTATATGCTGGCAGTGAACATTCACATGAAAACTGGGTCTTAATGTTTGTTCTTCTTGATCATATTCTTTGGTAATTCTTGTATACTTTGCATGCAGCTAAAATATATTTGAACCAAACTGAAATGTAATTTCAGCACTTATATCTGCTCTCCCTCTCTAAGGTCTATTTCTTCTCTGCATTGCAATCTTGTCTATGAATCACAAGGAATGTGGAAAAGACTTCGAAACAAACAAAGCATCCTGTCAATCTTTTTTCCTTCATTTCAAATTTTGCCTTTGAAGGGATCTCTTGGTTTTACAAGAAAAACATAGCTCAGAAAGGATTTGGGGGAGGGAAAGAAACAAAAGCAATATTGGAGACCTTTTATCTTCTATGCAAGGTTTCAAATGCAAATCGCTTTAATTATCTTTTTGAACACTGAGAAGCTTGGTTCTTTTCTCTCTTTTTTTTTTACTGCTGTGAAGCTGTACAACAGTTCTGTCTACCTTCTGTTTGGAGTACTTTGGTAGAAGGCTGGTAAAAAGGCAGTGCTGGACAACAGCAAAGGCGAATCATGTTTTGGCTTGGAAAGCTTCTGGTTCTCTGTTCTATGCTTTGGCGTAGGATATTAGCAATAGAGATGGCATGCAAAAGCATATCTCCTTTGATTGAATGCATCATACTACCTGTGTTATGAAAGTGCCTCCAAATTTTGTCAAAACCAAGATTAGGCCTCAGTTTGGGAGATAAAATATCTGTAGAACTTTCTGGCCAGGTTATTCTGTTATGGTAATAAAGTAGACCAGTGGTGGCGAACCTATGGCATGTCAGGCAGCAGTTAACTAACCTGATAACCCTGAGGATTAACTGCTTTGGGTGCTGAAGTCCACAGGGAAGGGTGATGGTCCCCAAATGGATTAAATCTCACTTGAATCCATCTGGATGGAGGGCAGCAGCTTCATCATTACTGGCCTGGGTCTGATGAGGATTTCATGCCAAAAGGGCTCAGGACCAGAAAATGACTTGCGGAACTGGATCAGTACAGGGGTCATGCTACAATGCAGAAGGCAGATGGGGTAGACAGTGAGATACTGTACCACCATTTTTCCAATATTTGTAGTTACATCTGAAGCCGCTTTGTGACCCAAACACCTCAAATTCCCATTGGCTGGGGCAGGATCAGGAGATGGGCCAAGGTTATACCCATCCCCAGGAACAGCATGGAGGTAGGTTATGGTTTGGTTTTCCTGTATGGATCCCTTCATGGCTGTCTGATCCAAGCCATTGGGATCTTCCCAGAAGGGTTGCACCATGGATTGAAGGGAAGAGTAAGTACTGTACAGTAGATGAGGGGAAAGATTGACTGACTAAACAGCTGCAAAGTGGTTCCAGGTTCCACCTTTTTTGTTCCTTCCGATTTGGGCAGATTTCTGTCTAGACAGAGTTTCTACCAGCTTTCCTTTGGCCTGCAATTTGGCAGCTTTCCTTCCTGCCCTTGAGTTTGTGTGTGTGGGAAGGTCTTTTTTCTTCTGGGTGTGTGTGTGTGTCTACTGGTCAAGCCTTGTTCTTTTTGTTTTTGCTTTTTAACAATAAAGTTTCTTTCATTCAAACCAACATGGGTGAAAAGATATTCACTGTGGTGTTCTGGTGAGCTAAATTCCAATTCCTGGTTCACAGTTGTCTGGATTCAGACAGAGAGCAGCAACCACTCGGGTCAGCTACCGAAAGGATGGCCAGGTGTGATGAGAGTTAGCCCATTTTGCCTTTCCGTTTGGAAGGTGTGCTCTGGACTTGGAGTGGAAAGGACCAGGAGGGGTAGAGAGCTTTTCCCTTGGCTAGCGTGCAGAGGAAACTCTGTGCAACTTTGGGTGCTGGGAAGTGGCACTGATGAAAGTCAGAGAGGATCCTTCTTGCTACCCCTGAACTTCAGTTCCTTCAAACTGATGATGATGATGATGATGTACAAAATACAGTCAAACATTATAATAAAAACATTTACTGGTATTATATGACAAATAAAAGTTTTAACCAGAAACCTAAATATCTGTTAAATAACTGTGTAATATGCAGGGTGGCCTTAAGTCCCTACCCGGCCTGTAAGTTCCTACCCAACCTCTCTATGGGCATGTGCCCTGCCCCTCTACCCAGCAGTCCAATGAGAATGCTTCCTTCCTCTTCCCAGCACAGAGTTTGCCCTGCCCCCTCTGCCAACAGCTCAATGGGAGCGCTTCTTCCCTCCCTCATCAGTGCCCTGCTCTCTTTGTGGCTGGGTAAGGTCTTACGGGCTACCCTGTACATGCTGTTCCCAATATTGCTGTCTTCTGCAACTCTGATTTTCTTATTTCATAGATTTGCAGTTGGTTATAATACTTTGTGAAATTCTTTGGAATTGTTCCCAATTTGGACTATTCCCTTTTTGTTCCTCTGGTATAAGATTCTATGTGACTAGATGTTTTTAAACAGAATCTGCTTAATACACCCGTAGACAGTCTGAACATTGTCAGTAAGCAAGTAGATTCCAGGCATCCAGTAATAATCTTGCACGATTCATTAAGAGCTATATCCACTTATTTTGCATGTGCTGATTTATACTGTATGGTGCTATCACATTCCGCTGAGGAGCAGTACAGGGACAAAGCAGCTGTTCTCATTGTTTGTGGATGTACAGCCCAGTTTGACCCAGTCCGTTTCCTAAGTATAGTTGCATCCCTTCTTGGACAGACGTTCTTTCATAATGCTGACCCACTCATTGGTAATCTCATGGATTAACTACTGTAATGCTCTCTACCTTTGGCTGTCCCTGTGTTTGATATGGAGATTGCAACAGGTCCAGAATGCAGCAGCCAGACTGGTGACAGGTAGAAATAAATTAAATCATGTTTCCCCAGCCTTGGCAGGATTGCACTGGCTTCCTGTTCCCCACCATGTCATATACTAGGTGTTAGTGTTATCATATATGGTTTGGGACCTTATTATCTGTCGGAGCGTCTCTCCCTCAGAACAACTCCCCGTATCACCTGCTCATTGCAATCTGCACTGCTCCATGTGCTGACCATGAGCATGGCTAGAGAGTCTATAACTAAAAATAGAGTCTTCCCAGTGGTGGCACCATTGAGTACCCGTTGAGCTGTGCCGTCAGATGCCATTAGGTTTTTATTTTGCTGTTTATTTTATTTTGTTGTTTGTTTTACTATGTTGATGTTATTTGTCTGTACACTGCCCAGAGTGGGAAATATTCCAGGTGGGTGGTATAAAAACAAACAAACAAACAAATAAATTTTATTTCTTGTGGCAACTTTCTGTTGGTGTTTAGTCAGTGTTTGTAATGGTGTACTTGATTAAACTTTCTGTTGCCTAAATAAGTCTGGGTGTAAAGAGAAGTCTGCAATATCCTTTGGCCCCAGGTTACCCTCCAAATGATGTGTATGATCATTCCCTTAATTTTTTTACCATCCACTGTAGTTGTCAGAATTCTCCTGCATCTGGCATTCAAGAAATACCACCACTGAACATGGGGGTTCACAATTAGCTGTTGAAGCTAATACAGCTCAACAAGACTTCTCCACTGCAATTTTATTTAATCTCTTTTAATGCTTATGCCCATTACTACACTTTGCAGTGATGAATTCCGGGAGCCAATTATTAGTTATGTGAAGAAATAATTCCCTTTGCTTTCCTTGAATCAAGTTTATGCTACCATCTGCCACATGCCATTTATCATCATCATCATCATTATTAACAACCTGTGTTGCATTTTTGAAACAAAGTGGTACAATAATCAATAATAATGCATCAAGTCATGTTAAACTTAATAATAATAAAATCCACACAACTAAGCTTATAATGCAGGCACCAGGGTGACAGACACAATTCCACTAACTAAACATCCAGATTTTATTTCTCAGTGTTCCTCTAATACTTGTTCAAATATACAGTATTCCCCTTCACTCCACCTTAGCAGCCACATTTTAGGATGTCCCCCTACCCTCCCTTGACCTTTTCCTAAAAAAGTGCCATGCATTGTCTTCTCTAGCTAAATGAATTAGCATTTTAATACGTCTTGCTGCTATCAATGATTTGATTTTTAAAAGAGATTATTATTTTGGATGTGTTCTCCACCCCTAAATATTTCTTCCTCCGCTGCTAATTGGGAGTTTGAATGACCAGGATGATGCCAGAATTATGCCCAGGAGAAAATCCCCCCTATTGCAAATTAACAAAACATCTATTTTAAAAAGTCTTGTTTTACGACATGCTCCATTGGTACGGCGGCATTCTGCCGATGTGGGCATATTTTCTAACACATTATGCAAAAACAAGTGAGAGAAGATGCTGAGGATTGTAATTTTCTAATTTAATTCTGCCATTTCCAGTAATGGAAAGCCATACTCTGGCCATTCATCTTCATAAGTGACAGATGCATTTCATTAAGACTTCCTTAAATAATTTCTCATGGCATTTGAGGAAGAGAGGAAAAAAAGAGTGAGGACATATCTATTTTGCAAGCACACCCACATCAGTGTTTTGAAAGATGTTAAACCCGCAAATGATCTACAGCAGTGCATTAAAAAGGTCAAATAAGAAGACATTTGTCTGGTATTTTTGAAATGTTGATGCCTGTTGAACAAGTCATGAAACAATATGACATTGTCTGTGACTGGATAATAATGTACCAATAATGCTTGTATAATGTCTTTCACTGTGAAGGATTCCCAAGTGCTTTGCATTAAAGGCAGGCAAAGGGGAAAAATGCTTAGGCTATTACTCAGATCGATTGACTCCAGGGAGGGTATATGGAGGGATATGACAAGAAGTGGCCTGGAGTGGGAAATGAAAAATACTCTATCGGTATTGAATGAACATTTCATTCAAATGGCTATGTTTATGTCATGCTAAATTTTACAAGGGGCTTATTTTCTTATGACAATGAAAAATCTGACTGTGCAGACAGACTATAGCAGGGGGTGGCCAACCTTGGTGCCCCAGGTGTTCTTGGACTTCAATTCCCAGAAGCCCTGATCAACAGGTGTGCTTACTTGGGCTTCTGGGAATTGAAGTCCAAGAACACCTGGGGCACCAAGGTTGGTCAACCCTGGGCTATAGGATCAGAGTCTGCAGGTCCAGAGGCCAAATCTCCTTCTCTGTGTACGTATCTGTATGTGTGTTTGTGAGTGAGTATATGTAACCATGGTTTGGTAGAAGGAGATTGTTCAAACGAGACAGGGTGTATATTTTCATACTGCTGTCATCTTTGAGGATTTGTAAAATCACTTGTACAGTTATGGAGAGGCATCTAAGGGACTTTCAGGTCTATTTTAGAAGAACATCTGATGCCTCATGAAGTAATGCTGAATTTAAAAAATAATTTCAAGATTTCCATTTGTTTTCTGTTCAGCTGGCAGTCTTACTTACTTAGACCCTCCCATGCTATGTAGCATACCAGGTGTTGTGTTCTATTACTGTTCCTTTGACAATGTATCCATTCACGTGTATCCAATGTAACCATGCTTGTGCAACATTATAACCAGCAGCTGCTTAACTGTAGCCCTCACAATAGGACGCGAGCTAATGACCACCGGGTGGCAATAGCGAGTGTTCAAGCTCTCCTGGCCCAGACTCACCAGCAAACAACAGCCCGGGAAGATTCCCGCCATCACCTACACCTGGACAAGGAGGGCGTGACCGTCCATGACGTCACGCGGACAGTAACCAATAGACTGTCGAGGAGCCACATTCAAAATGTATAGCCTCTGTATATATTGAGCTACCCATCCGCCATTACCTCATGTTCCCCCGGATCATCATGCAATAAACCTGTGTTAAGCCAATCCTTCGGCTGTTCATTGTCTTTGGTCCCATACACTAAATTGGCGACGAAGGTGGGATATGGCTGCCCACGGGACCAAGACATGCGCCGGTTTCGAAATCAGGAGACCGGCAGACTGGGACATCTTTGAGATGGACTTCCAGGGAGCCCTGGTGGAATCCGAAGTCACGGATGAGGCAAAGAAAAGGGCCATCTTCACCAGGATGCTGGGGCCAGACACCAAGAGGGTCTTGGTGGACCTGATCGCGCCGAGGAGGGCGAGTGAATTCAAGGTGAAAGAGCTCATGCACATGCTGCGTGAGTACTTCCGGCCCTCGACGGCGATGTTCCCCGCTCGGAGCGCGTTTTGGAGGCGAGTCCAAGCGCCCGGGGAGACGGTCGCCGACTTCGCAGCGGCCCTGCGACTGGCGGCCGGCCCATGCAAATGGGAGAACGCAGAAATCACACTAAGAGACTGCATGCTGTGCGGCCTGAGCGACGCCGAAACTCAGCGCACATTGATGAACCGGGAGCCGCCCCCCACGTTGCAGGAGGTCCTGAAGGAGGCACAAGCCGCAGAAGCTACGAAGGCCGGGGTCCAGGAGCTCCAGGACTGGCGGCCAAAGACGGGCAAGGCAGGGACTTTGGTGCACGTTCCGGTGCACGCGGCCCGGCGAGTTTCGAAGTCGTCCGCGGAGAGCAGCGACGACGAGGACGTCCGGAAGGTCCGGAAGAAAGGCCGGCGTTGCGACAGCTGCGGAGCGAACCACGACCGCGCTAAATGCCCCTTCAGAAAGGCCGAGTGTCACAACTGCAGCCGCCGCGGGCACATCGCCAAGGTCTGCAGGAAACGGCGCGAGGCCCAGAAGAGCTCGAGGGACCGCGCGACGAGACCCAAGGACGGCACCCAGGCCACGAGGAAGCGAGACGGCGTGGGCCGCATCGCCGACGACAGCGAGGACGACGCACCGGTGTTCAGCGTGTCCGCGGGACACCCCCGTTACTTTGTTGAGGTACTAGTACAAGGGGCCCCCATTAGGATGGAAATTGACTCGGGTTCCTCATATTCCATCATTCCCCAGAAGGAGTTTCTGAAAATTGCCCCCCACGTGCGGCCCAAACTCAAAGCTTTGAGGTCCACGCTACGGGACGTGCAAGGGAACTGCATTCCGGTGTTGGGGGTTGGAAAATTTCAGGTCCAATTTAAGAAACACGCCGCGACTCTCCCCCTAGTTGTTCTCAAAGGGGGGAATTGCAGCCTCCTCGGGACTCAATGGTTCCAGCCCCTGGGTTTGTTCATTGGGGGGTGCACGCCGTTGCCGTTGGGACTGACCCGATTCAGGAGGTGTGCGACGCGCACCCCGAAGTCTTCAAAAAGGGACTTGGGAAATTTAAGGGACCCCCAGTAGCCTTCGACCTAGACCCTGAGGTCCGCCCAATAAGACTCAAACCGCGCCGGGTGCCATTCGCGCTCAAGGACAAAATAGAGGCGGAACTGGACAAATTGGTGGGCCAGGGGATTCTTGTTCCTGTTGACTCTGCGGAGTGGGAAACTCCAATTGTAACAGCACTAAAGGCCAACGGGGAGGTGCGCATATGCGCTGATTACAAGTGCACCATCAACAAGGCCATTCGCCTTAATGCGTATCCGGTGCCGGTAGTCAGCCATTTGCTGGCCAGGTTACATGGGGGAAAGTGTTTCGCTAAGCTCGACTTAGCACAAGCCTACCAGCAGCTCTCGGTGACCCCAGCCGCCGCTGCTGCCCAAACTATAGTTACCCATAAGGGGGCGTTCCAGGTGACGCGCCTTCAATTCGGCGTAAACTCGGCGCCTGGAATTTTCCAGTCACTCGTGGAACGCCTCCTGAAGGGGCTCGAGGGGGTGTTGCCTTATTTTGATGACGTATTGATAACGGGGGGGGGGGAGTCGGGCCGAATTGGCAAAGAGGTTGGGCAAGGTACTGGCGATATTCGAAAAGGCGGGGTTGAGACTGCGAAAAGACAAATGCGTCTTCTTCGCGACCGAGGTCGAATTCCTAGGGTTCCGTGTCACTCCCGAGGGAATAAGGCCGTCCAAGTCTAAGGTAGCCGCCATCAAGCAAGCCCCTCGCCCCACCTCCAAGCCCGAGTTGCAGTCGTTCCTAGGGCTGCTGAACTTTTACCACTCCTTCCTTCCCCGGAAAGCAGCCGTGGCCGAACCGTTGCACAGATTGCTTAAAAAGGATGAGGCATGGAAGTGGGGCGACGAGCAAGAGAGGGCATTTAGTGAGCTAAAGCAGCTTCTGGCGTCTGATGCCATCCTAACCCATTTCAACCCCAAGCGCCCAGTGGTCCTGATCTGTGACGCATCCCCGGTGGGGGTGGGGGCGGTGCTGTGCCACGTGCTGGAAAACGGGAGGGAGGCCCCGATAGCGTTCTACTCCAGGTCCCTGTCCCAAGCGGAGAGAAACTACGCCCAGACAGACAGGGAAGCATTAGCGATAATTGCGGGAACAAAAAAGTTCCACGACTTCCTGTATGGCCGCCCATTCACAATCGTGACCGACCACAAGCCCCTGCTAGGCATTTTTACCGCAGATAAGCCCACGCCACAGATCCTGTCCCCAAGGATGCTTAGGTGGGCCATTTTTCTCAACGCGTATCAGCACGTGTTGGTGTACAGGCCCGGGAGGGAGATCAGCCATGCGGACGCTCTATCGAGGTCCCCCCTTCCCCAGGATAACAGCCACGTGGGCGGGGAGGAGCCAGACCACCAGGTGCTGATGATAGAGGTCCTCGACTCGCCCCCAATACTGCCCGCCGACATCGCCAAGGCGACCGGCAAGGACAACATTTTAGCAAAGGTTAGCTCCTGGGTGCAGAAAGGGTGGCCAGCGTCCTCCCCGGCAGCGGAGTTCGACCCATTCTTTCGAAAGAAGTTAGAGTTGTCCCTTGAGAGGGGGTGCCTTCTGTGGGGCCAGCGAGTAGTGATCCCGGCGTTCTTACGACCGCGGGTACTCAAACTCCTGCACGTCAGCCACCCTGGGATTGTGCGCTCTAAAGCCCTGGCACGGAGCTATTTCTGGTGGCCCCAGCTAGACGCCGACATCAAGCACATGGTCGGCACTTGTGAGCCCTGCCAAAGCTCCAGACCAGAAGAAGCCCGCCTGCCTCACAGGGAGTGGGACGCGGCGAAGGGGCCGTGGTCCCGGGTTCATGTAGACTTTGCTGGCCCGTTCCGTGGGACGCTGTTTCTCCTTGTGGTGGATGCCTTCTCCAAGTGGTTGGAGGTCATTCCGGTTACAAGCACGTCCACGGCCACAACCATAAAGCATTTGCGGAGGGTTTTTTCCACGTTCGGTTTACCCGACACCCTCGTAAGCGACAACGCAAGTTGTTTCACGTCCTCTGAGTTCAGGGCATTCACAGAAATCAACGCCATTCGGCACATCACCTCCGCTCCTTTTCACCCTGCCACAAACGGCCAAGTAGAGCGCCTTGTGCGCACCACCAAGGACCTAAACCATCAAGTGTGCCAGTTTCTTCTAGGTTACCGAGTGACTCCCCTAGCGTCAGGATACTCCCCCGCAGAGCTGCTAATGCGCAGGAAACTGACCACCATACTAACTAGGCTAGACCCCACGAGAGTAGAGGACAAGGGGAAGAACATTGGGATAGAGGACACAAAGAGTTTCGACGTGGGTGCCCCCGTGTATTGCAGGAATTACGCCAGCGCGGGCCCGGCCTGGGTACCGGGCGTCATCTTAGAGCAGACCGGTCCCGTCTCGTACCGTGTCGAGACCGGCACAGATCTACTCTGGAGGCGGCACGTAGACCAGCTCCGGCGCAGGGTCCCCGACGAGCAGGGCACGGACCGCGGGAAACAGGATTCAGCGTTAGGGTTCTCCCCCACCCGTTCAGCCCAAGGGGGAGGAAAGGGGGGCCATGGGTCCCCACCAAGGGGGGAGGAAAGGGAATCTGTCCTCGTAGATATCCTGCGGGATCGGTCAGCAGAGAGAAGGGAAGCCGATCTCATAGATATCCCGCGGGATCTCCCCACAAATACGGATACCCCAACAGAGTTAGATTTTGATTTTCAGAACCGGGGAAGTTTTGCGGAGTGGTCCCCCACCCGTCCAAGCGAGAAGAGGGGTTTTTCGTTAGCCCCGAGTGTCTCCGGTCTGCCCACAATGGAGTTCTTCCCTTCCCCCAAAACCGCCAAACCACGGCAAGCCTCTAACAAGTCTCCCTCTCCCGTTTCAGGACAAGGGACCAGGGAACGAGGGAGCAGTAGCGCCCCTGGGGCAGGTCAGGCCACATCGCGGCCCAAACGCGTTTGCAATAAGCCATCTTGGCTGAGGGACTTCGTCCCATCCTAGGGGGGAGGGATGTTGTGTTCTATTACTGTTCCTTTGACAATGTATCCATTCACGTGTATCCAATGTAACCATGCTTGTGCAACATTATAACCAGCGGCTGCTTAACTGTAGCCCTCACAATAGGACGCGAGCTAATGACCACCGGGTGGCAATAGCGAGCGTTCAAGCTCTCCTGGCCCAGACTCACCAGCAAACAACAGCGCGGGAAGATTCCCGCCATCACCTACATCTGGACAAGGAGGGCGTGACCGTCCATGACGTCACGCGGACAGTAACCAATAGACTGTCGAGGAGCCACATTCAAAATGTATAGCCTCTGTATATATTGAGCTACCCATTCGCCATTACCTCATGTTCCCCCGGATCATCATGCAATAAACCTGTGTTAAGCCAATCCTTCGGCTGTTCATTGTCTTTGGTCCCATACACTAAACCAGGCAGCAAGGGATCTTCAATGGTTTTGGCCTTGGGTGAGTACTCTGACATGTCATTTTAGGGTCTTTAAATCTTGTGGGAATCTATCTGGTTTAGAACTGCTCAGTCTGCCTGTATTCTTCCTGCCTGCATTCCCCACAGCCTGTAAACGAAGGTCCCTCTGTGATGACGTGAGAGAATGCACATCATAATACGTGCGCAGACAGTGTGGAAAAATGCTGATTCACTCTCTATATATGGGTTTGAGATTCTGATAGGCTGAGGTGTGTGTGACTCATATAATCTTATACTCTGTTTAATAAAGCAGCCGCCATTATCCTTTGTTCAAGCATCAAGACTGCAGTGTGTTTTCTTTCTCTTCTCATTTCTCCTGTTTATAATTCTTTCTAACGGATCAGGCTCTCCGCTTAGGAACTTTGTCTTTCTCTGACTCTCTCTGGCTATTATCTTCTCTGAATTACTCTGATAAGTGGTGCCCCATGTGAGGCTGAACTGCGGTGAAAGCCTTTGAACTACGACAAAGCACTTAGCACCTAATTTGGTGTTTATGACCGGGTTATTGGTCAATTGTCACTCATCCTTCGACCGAGGAAGGTCTCCAGGTGCCTGAAATTCACCCAAGCTTTATTGGGTCCCACTGGGTGAGTGATTGCTTTATGATATGGGGAACGTACTTAAATCACCGCAACAGAAGTTTTGTAAAGATTTGCTTTATCTCTTGAATAAGAATGAGCTGAAATCAGATCCCAAAGAAGTGGAAGAGTTACTTAAGACTATAGAAAATGTTTCACCTTGGTTTCCACAAGGGGGCAGTCTTGACTTAAAAACATGGGACAGGATTGGAAATAATTTTCAGGGAAATCCCAATGTGTCTGTTCAAGTTCAGCATACGTGGTGCTTAGTCAGAATTTGCCTGCAGAAACTAACTCCAAAGAACATTCTTTTGTCCCAAAATCTTGCTGCCCCACTGCCACAACTTTTGCCACCTGCCAAGGGAGATCCTCTACCCCCTACTGCCCCCCATCATAGGGGAAACAACAGCATGGAGGTGGGGGTGGAGGTGGAATGTTATATCCTGCCTTGCAGCAATCAAGTACTGTTAACACTACAAAAACCCCACTTGCTGCTTTAACTGCAGCTGTGCTAGATATGGAACCTGCTGCTGTATACCCAGTTATCAGAGGTGCTCCAGCAATTGGAAATGCTCCTGCGATTCTGGATCGGTATGAATCCCTCCATTACAAATATCTGAAGGAACTGAAAGTTAGCATACGGGACTATGGGGTTAATGCACCTTTCACAAGAGCTCTGTTAGAAGCCATCTCTACTCAAAAACTAATACCAGCTGATTGGAAACAGATGATCAAAGCACTCCTGCCCCCTGCAGAAGCCATGCTCTGCATACAGGAATGGAGAGATTTGGCTTGGGAACTACATCACACATGTCCTGCTCTCACCATGGACATGTTATGTGGGGAGGGAAATTTTGCCAACCCCACACAGCAATTGGCACTCACTGATGCCCAGTTGGGAGATATTGCACAGATAGCCATGTGTGCCTGGAGTAAGATTCCTTCTCAGGGTAACAGCTCGGTTGCTGGATTTGCAGCTATCCGACAGGGGCCTAAAGAAGACTATACTGAATTTATTAACAGACTCATGACTGCCCACAACTGCCAAGTGGAAAATGTCCCGGCACGGGAAATGCTTATGAAACAACTGGCTTTTGAAAATGCCAATGAGGATTGCAAGGGTGCTCTGACAGCTGTTTATGCTCGCCCAGGCACAATGATAGCAGACATGATGAAAGTTTGTCAAAATGTGGGGACCCACAGTTACAAAGCTCAACTTCTGGCCACTGCAGTTCAATTGCCCACAAATCCGGCCCAAAACAAGCGGTGTTTTGGTTGTGGGAAAGAAGGGCATTTTAGAGCACAATGTCATTCCTCCCAGAAACAGGCAGCACGTCCTTCTAAGAAATACCCCATTTGTCAGAAGGGGTACCGTTGGGCCAATCAGTGCCGCTCAAATCCTAACGCCAACTCCTCGGCTGCCCAACACAAAGACTCCAGATCTTCTCCACCGCAGCCGGGAAATGGGATTACGGGCCATGCTCTGGCCCAGGCAAAATAATAGGGCTGCCAGAAGTAAGTGCTCAAGAGGTAGAGGAGGTTCTGAAAGAGATGGAGGAGGATATGGAACTTGCCCATGAAATGATCTCACACTATAGAAGGAACCATCCTTTAAAAGAAGGACTAATAACGATGTTATCTAAGGACTGTACCTTTACTGTGCCAGGGTGTGTGGAGGCTCTTCCTATACTGGTTGATAATGTTATTTCCCAGGGCATGGTGGGCGTTGTTCTTCCTTGCCCAGATGCCTTGCCTGCTTCTGTACACATTGCAGCAGGGTCAGTTACACCGGATCACCGAGAAATTGTCATTCCTGCGTCAGCCTCGCAACCTCTCACCCTGCCTAAGGGACAACCTGTAGGACATCTTCATCTGCTCCCACGAGGGCCCCCTGTAACTCCATCCCAGGATGGACCTGCAACGGTGGCTATGGCTGTGATACAAATCACCGAGGATAGACCGACCCGCTCGCTGATCATGGGTGGATGATCAGTGTCTGGATTAATTGATACAGGAGCAGATATATCAGTGGTGGAGAATGCAGGCAATTATACGGGGTGTGATGATTATTTTTGGTTATGGGGTAGTTATAACAGTTCTTATAAGCTTAATTATACCTTGTTTAACACTACTATCGAAGATATATATGATGAGTTTCCTATGTTTACCCCTGATTATTCTGCTATAGCTGGTGGTTCAATTTGCAGCGGATGGCAAATTAAGGATCCAAACACGTGGTTCTTTTTTAATGGAGTTGCCACGAATTTTCACCCAGGAGGATATCAATGTGCAGCACTGGGTTATTTTACCTTACCTGTACAAGTGCAAACACCGCTTCAGGCTGATGCACGACGCCGGCGGGCTGTGGCTGGCCCCATGGGTCCTGGTTGCAATGATGAAGTGATAATCGATGTTCAGCTTTCTGATGGTAGCTCCTGGGGAAGAGCTATAGGAGGTGCTATCACTGGAGCACTCACCTTGGGATCATAGCCAGGTGTCATTTCCCAGGAAAATAGAAGGTCCATTTTGGGACTTACCTGTAGGCTGGAGAAATCAATCAACGCTACAGGGAGGGTTATACGGGATTTCAAATGGAAATCACTGAGCTCCATCAAGATCAAATGCAGGACAGACTGGCCATAGATTACCTATTAGCAAAATCCGGAGGATTTTGTAAACTGGTCAGGAACCAGGGGTGTCAGGTGAAATTCCAGGATCTGAATAATACTATTGAGAAAGAACTCCAGGATCTGCAGGAGACCATTACTAATAATGTGCATAATGATGTATCTCTTTTTGATTGGATGACTTCTTGGTTGCCTGATCTGTCCTTCCTCAGGCAGCTTTTCTTTTATGGGGTCATTGTTATTATTTGCCTTATACTCATATGTTTTTGCATTTATTGTATTCCTAACCTTATTTTTATATGTAATACCTGTCCACTGCATAGAAGGGAGGCTTCTGTTTTTGCAAGACGGCAATTATACTCGATGCAGTATCATCCTCTTGAACAAAGCACCAGGAGTCAGGAGGGGTACAATGTCCAGGAGAACAGTGATGATGAATATGGAGTAGTAGTTATGGACTATGCTGATATGCAGGGGTATAATTGGCTGTCCCTCTCTCAAAATTAAAATAAAGAAAGAGGACATGTGGGAATCTGCTCAGTCTGCCTGTATTCTTCCTGCCTGCATTCTCCACAGCCTGTAAACAAAGGTCCCTCTGTGATGACGTGAGAGAATGCACATCATAATACGTGCGCAGACTGTGGAAAAATGCTGATTCACTCTCTATATATGGGTCTGAGATTCTGATAGGCTGAGGTGTGTGTGACTCATGTAATCTTATACTCTGTTTAATAAAGCAGCCGCCATTATCCTTTGTTCATGCATCAAGACTGCAGTGTGTTTTCTTTCTCTTCTCATTTCTCCTGTTTATAATTCTTTCTAACGGAGCAGGCTCTCCACTTAGGAACTTTGTCTTTCTCTGACTCTCTCTGGCTATTATCTTCTCTGAATTACTCCGATAAAATCTCCCATGAATTTCTGGCAGTAACTGGCTGCCGTATACATACACCAATGAGGACTTAAGCTTGGCCAATGACAAAGCCAAGAAGGTGACTTCATTTTAGCAGTCCAAGGTTTGATCAGGACATGAAAGAAGAAGACCATGTATTCTGAGAGCACCTTCATTGTCATTTGGCATTAGGAGGGATCCAATTTATTGCCACCATAGAGAGCCTGTTTTTCTCCATACAAAAAATATGGCCTGCCATTTGGAGTCTTCTTCAAGCAACAATGTTATATAATTTGCACAAGCCACTCCTTCGAAGCACCTCTTCATTGGTAATAATGTTTTTAATAATGTTTTTAATTATATCCCGCTTCCCTCAATCCAATGGACGACTCGAAGCAGCTTACAAAAATTAAAGAAACAACATTACAGATACAAAATTCAGAAAATACAGTATAACAACAATATAATCAAAAAATACAATATTAAAGATACAATTAATAGTAGTAAATAACAAGAAATATCCAAGACCTCCCACAAAATCCACTGCCTTTAGAGTCTTTTAAGTCCAAAGATGAGGGGGAGGGCAGGGCCCAAGAACACCAACCGGTGGAGTGGCCTCTTCAACCCCACCGTGGCCAGGACATGTGGCAGCGGCTCATGGTCATGATGTTGTAATATGATCACAACATCAAATCTTTAAAATATGGTGGAGGCACCTCTGTTGGAAGATACCAAGCCTCTTGTTGATACTTGCTGATGCTTTCCAAGTTCCACAGACGTAGATGGCTGTTGAGAGCACTATGGAGGTGTACAAATGGAGTTTAATTTTCAACTATATAAGTGTCAAAAACCAGATCTTGTTAATTCTCCAGAAGATAGCTGTTGCTTTACCAAGATGGATTTGACAACCACCTCTGCATAACCATTTTGGGCAATCACACTGCCCAAGTAAATTAACCTCTCCACTCCCTCTAGCTGATGTGACCCCAAGTATGATTCTTTATATCTCAGTCATGCAGTAACTCCACCATTGCAGTTCCAGGTCCGGATGAGAAAGGAGGAGGGTTGGGCATCTGGCTAGCAACCCATCCTTATAAAATTAAAACCACTACAGAAAAAACAAGAAGAATCTGAAGTAACTCTGGAGGCAGTAAAGTACAGTGATACCTCATACAACGTCCAAACTTGGTTCCACAAGTTTGGACTTTATACGGATTAGGACTTTGTATGAGGCATGCAAAATCCTATCTGCGATGCCTCATACAACGTCCAAATCCTTGCCGCGATGCCTCTTACGTCATTTCCATAGAGATACATTGTACTGTAACAGCACAGACTTCAGGGCAAAGTCAAGGAAATAGATAGGAAACTGACAGAACTTTAAGAAATCATTGTCTAAAGGCTAAAAACATTACAAAAACATGTCAAACAACCCAGATTGTCCAAGAACCTGAAGAATGCTGCAAAAATCCCAGGAATGCTTCTAAAAATTCTGACGAAAAAATTCAAAAAACCCCCACAAAATTGCACTCAAAACCACTCCTAAACACTCTTCGCCTCATGCAAAACCCAGAAGAGCAATGCACGCATGTGTTCTGCCTTTTATACTGCCCAGGCACAATGCAACCTGGGGAAAACCCCAATGCCTCATACAAAGTCACACGACTTTGTATGAGGCAACTTTTTTCAAGGAATTAGGTGATGTTGTATGAATCCGATGTTGTATTAAGTGGACTTTGTATTAGGTATTACTGTAACAACAATAAAAGCACAATTGAACAGGTTTGGATAAGATGTGGAATACACTATGTCAGCGGTGGAAGAATTAGAACCTCTATCTTTACTTATAAGAAGGTGGATGGGCCATGCGTGTCCGGCATGTGTGGCCACACCTGTCCCAACCATCCTGTACCGAGCCGGCCACACTTACCTTTTGAGCATCGCCGCAAGGGTCCGGAAGCTGAGAATGGGGCAAACGCCCCACTAACATGACCCTATGAGTGCCAGCGTCCTCTGCGCCATGCCACCCCTTAGCCAATCAGGCTGAAGGGTGCGAGCATGGAGGAGGCGGGACAGCCGGCGTGCGTATTAAAAAAAGTCTGCATGCGCATTAAAAAAAAGGCCTGTGCATGCATTAATAAATGGCCTGTGCATGCATTTTAAAAAATGGCTGATGCGTAATTGCCTTCCGCTGGGGCTGGGGGCCAATCAACCAAGGAAAGTGAACCAATTCCCTCCGGGGGACAAAGGCTGAGAACGGTGCTCCGTTCCACCTTCGCCTCCCGGAGGAAAGCAATCGTCTTCCACGAGGGGTTCACTTCTCTCTAGGTTGGTGGGGCCCAAAGCTTTCAACACCCGCCAACCAAGAGAGAAGTGGACCACTTCCCTCCGGAAGACGAAGGCCGAGAATGGCGCTCTGTTCTGCCTTCACCTCCCAGAGGGGAGCAATTGCCTTCCATGGGACCGTGGGCTGAAAGCTTTCGGCCCCCGCCAACTGAGGAAAGCAAACCACTTCCCTCCAGGAGAAGATACCAGGCAGGGATCCGCCAGGGTAGCCTCCTCCCCTGACAGATTCCTGCCTCTCATCCTTGACATTCTCCCTCCGTTGTTTCGAGGGCTGTTTTCAAAACAGCAGAAGGAGAATGGCAAGGATGAGAGGCAGAAATCTGTCAGGGGAGGAGCCTACCCTGGTGGATCTCTGCCTGTCGCCCTTGCCATGTCTTTGGTTGTCCCCTTCTTTCTTAGCCACACCCCCAAAACCACCCCAACACATTAAAAAAAACCCAAAACCTGCCTGGCAAGGCCGGACAAAAAATACAAGTGTTTTATAAGCAAGCACCCACAAATTCTACACATTGACAAGCCAAACAAACAAGCAACCATTCCCTCCACAAGATTCCACAAAAAGACTTTCAGTATTCCTGTTTTCAGAGCGAGAATTGGTAAAGTTCAGTGAACACTGAAACAGTCCTGGATTATTTTACTTCAGCATTCATTTCTCATAACACTGGGATTGAGGAGACACCTCCCCCCCAACCCATTTCCTGTGGAGTTTGTTTTTAATTGTTCTTCTTCTTCTGCCATATCTGAATCCGAATATTGGTGATCATCATGGCTGTCCTGAGAATATAATGCTGTGGCCTTTCATTTGCTTTCCTCATCGCAGCGTGACACCCATATCACTGATCCAGCTTTGTGAGTCACTTTCTGGTCATCAGCCATTTTGGCACGTAAAGTCCTCATCAGCCCCAGGCCAGTATTGATGAAACTTCTGCTCTCCATCAAGATGGATTCAAGTGGGATTCCAGTGTTGTACTGTGGCTGATTCTCACCAGTTCTGGTGAACCTGTAGTAAAAATTCCAGGCCACGCCCACTTGGCCAGCCATGCCCAACTCTCAGCCTCCCCCTCCCAGTGCCACCAGAAACGCGTCCCATTTGCATCACCTAGGGCCAAAGGCGTGCTTTCATCTCCGCACTTCCCTGGGCGAGGCAAATGGGACGCATTTCGAGCAGCGCTGGGAGGGGGAGGCCAGCCACACCAGTCAACCAACTCATCCCGCTCACCTCCCAGCAGTGCCACTGGCAGGGATGTGTTTCCGGTGATGCTGGGAAGGGGAGCCCAGCCAGCGCCAGCCCACCAACTCACCCTGCTCACCTCCCAGCAGCACCGCTTCTCTGGGACTCTTCCATCCTCCTCCTCATCTCTGTGAAGAAAGAAAGCAAGGTAGGTTTCTTTTTTTTTACTTGGGGAGGTGGGGCGGGGTGGGTTTTGAGGCCACACCCACATATAGCCATGCCCACAGATAGCCATGCCCACTGAGTGGGTAGTAAAAATGTTCACAGTGCATCTCTGATTTAATACACTTGGGACCATCACCCTTCCCTGTGTAAGTCTGTCTCTGCTTAATAGTAAGACTGGCCCTGGCTGTTGGTCATGCTTAGTGCAGCCTATGTGTCTTGTACATGGAAATATTTGTAGAGTCAAAAGCTCTCAATCCCATCTGCATACACCCAGATGATTATTTTTTGATCTTCCTGTTGCAAAATGAATATACATGGCACTTCATAGAACAACACACAGATACACTGGTACATACCTTCTCTCCTGGGAAAAGTACAGCAGAGGTATAGGTTTTTGAGTATGATGATAAATAAGGGACAAATGGGGCTTATGCTTTATCATAGCTGCTTTACTAATCTTCTTCTGCTGTATCTAAATCTGAATATTGGTGATCATCATGGTGATTAGCCATGAAGACTGTCCTGAGAATGCAATGCAGTGGCATTTCATCTGTCTTCTGCATCGCAGCATGACACCTGTACCACTGATCTCATTCCGCAAGTGACTTTCTGGTCCTGAGACCTTTTGGCACGCAAGGTCCTCCTCAGCCCCAGGCCCAGTACTGATGGAGCTGCTGCCCTCTATCAAGATAGACTCAAGTGGAATTTAATCCACTTGGGGACTATCACCCTTCCCTGTAGACTTTGACACCCAAGGCTGTAGACCTCAGGGTTGTCAGGTTAGTTAACCACCTCAGCGTTGAGTCACTGGCAGTATGGTCTATTCTATTAGCATAGCAGGATTACCTGGCCAGACTTCTTTTCATACCTGTCAACCTTCCCTGATTGCCCGGGATTTCCTGGTTTTCGGCGCCGATTTGCGCCATTTCCCACCTCGTGCTGCCGAAACCCCAGAATTTGGCAGCGGGAGAAAGGAGGTACTGCACAGCCCTTCTGCGCAGGTTGCCTTCTACGCAGAAGGCTGTGTATGTGTAGAAGGGGGCTACGCAAGCGTAAAACCCTTCTACGCAAGCATAAAACCCTTCTACGCATGCGTAGAAGGCGACCTGTGCAGAACTGTTCTGCGCAGGTCCCGGATTGGCCGGAGCCGCGGTTGACAGGTATGCTTCTTTTACTGGTGTTGGTAATAATATACTGTATTAATATAGGGAAAATGAATAGGTCAACCATACAAAATACATGGTTAGCATCTGTTCAAGAATCAGCGTAGTAATGTAGGTAGAATACTAGACTTGGACTGAAGAAACTTGGGTTAAATCCCTTGAAACTCAATGAGATGTGGGAGTAGTGAATCACTCCTCGGACATCTCACATAGCTTGAAAAGCTTAGTAGGGTCACTGTAACTTGCAAGTAACTTGATGGACCTAACAAAAATACCATTCATATAAGTTTTTTGATCCAGTCATCTAAAACACAAGAATTACCAAAGACTTATAAAGCATAAGTAAAAAAGAAAGCAAAACCACAGTGAGATTGAAAAATGCAGCTAGGCTAGAATTTGAAAAAAATTACAATTGTACTGTTTGATAAAGTCCGGGAGACTAAACAAACAAATTTTCCAGGTTCTACATTGAACTGCAAGTCCAACCTTCTCTGTCCTTCTTTTCCCCTCTTCCACAAAAAATTCACTTCAGTTGAACTTTCCAGAGTTGCACTTTATCAATTGCCTTTTTATACATGAGAAAAACAAATACTAGAACTTCAAAGGTTTAGCATTCCAGAACCTAATGGAGCCAGACAGCTTAAACAGGACACAGTAGATCTAATTTGTTCATTTTTTCAGACCATTTCAAACAAGAGCTGAAATATTTCAGAACAATTGCTTTTAAAAAATTGGAACAGTCTGTGTTGATGACAAAAAGTGATGAAGGCAAGAGAGGTAAGCCAGGCCTGTTTGCTTGTATGGCTTGAATAATTTAATGGTTTTCAATGTTTCTGGTTTGAGCAAGTAAGTAAGAGTAAGTTTGGAAGAACTTTCTGTTGAATTATTTTGCAATCCAGTTAAAGCTACAGTAGCCTATTTTAAACTGACTTACAACATTCTATTAAGTATTACTCGCCCCAGCCCTTGCAGTGAAAATACCACAATAATTTATTAACAACAAACTAGTAACTAACAATTTATGGTCCAGAGCTGGATATAGCATTCAAAATCTGTTACTTAAAGCAGGCACCTGATTCTGCATAATGGTAGAGGCAGCCCTGGGTCCCACAGGCAGTATTCACTCAGGCTTCTATGTTCCATTAGCCAGGCATTCACAACCTATGGCCTGTGGGCCAGACCCCCCCCCCCCAATGCCAATTCGTCCAGCCCCTGATGCCCTCGCCACTCCAGAAGCAGAAGTAAAATACGTTTTGTGCATGTGCAGAACATTCTGCATATGTGTGGCAGCATTTTACTTCTGCTTCTGTAACAATCCGCTTACTCACAAGTAGCACTCGGACTTCCTCCGGCTTTCTGGTGATGGGATTGCACCTGATCCTGCTTCCTTGGCCCTCTCAGACCCAGCAGTTCAGGCTTTTCTTAAAAGTGTGCCCAGTCACTCCTAACCTAAATCTAGGTAGTAAACAAAGGGTACTCATGAAATTAGTGAAGATTCAAGTAACGTGAGCCAAGTAACCACTCCAGGCCTCTTCAGGTATTTTAAAAGTATATTGAAATCAAAGTAAAGTACAGAATAAAGTTCATAAGAAGCTTAGAAAGCATTTCAAAATAAAGAAATAAAGAAAGTTGCTTATTCAAGGGAAAGCCATCCCCTCCCTTTTCTGGCTAAATTGGCCACATGATTGCAGTTAAGATCCAAGCGAGTGTCTCCTTGGCCTCCACTTTCTCTGGGTTATATCTCCTCCCTCAGGGACTGCCTCCCAGCAATTCCCCTAAGGGATTCCAACCAATGATCTTACAGCATGACATGTCCATCACACATTAGGCTCCATCTCTTCCAACCCACCAGGCCAACATTGTTCAAATTCCAATCTCACTAAGGTATTTTCTAAAGCGTCTCCCCCACATTGAAATCTTCATCTTGGATGAGGCTAAAGCACAGGGTATATATCATTTCATTACAGCTTACGGGTGGGAAGAACCACGTTAAAGGCCTAATCAGCTGCCAAGGAGGTGTGGTCAGGCCCATGGCCTGAAAACGTTGAGAATCACTGCATTAGGCTCTTTTCATAGGCTGGACCTCAGCATAAACAGTTAGGGTGGCAAATAAGAGGAAATATGATTATATTATAAGAATGGAATTGTTAATTTGAAAAGTGATGCATTACTTATTGTTCATTAGTGTAATGGTAATGGTGTAACCACAGGTAAGTAATGAGAAATTGAAAGTACCATTAACGCATGACCACCAATATTCCTTACTAGCATAGTTTGCCCGGCGTTGCCGGGCTTTTCCCCCCCTGTGCTTTATATAAAACGATGCATGCTTAATTTAATTTAATGTAATATTATTTATTTTAAAATTTAATTTTGTTTTTTAAACTGTTTTTTTTAATTTTTTTTGGTTTTGGTTTTTCAGAGTGAAAAGGGGTTTTATTTTGGTAATTTTTGAGATTAGGGTTTTTTTTTTTTGAATGTTTGTATAATTTATTTGATTAAATTTAGAATTATTCTTATTTGTTCAATAATTTTGATTGTTGTTTCTGTTTTGACCAGTGGGTGGGGGTGGTGAGCTTTTGTGCCTCTCATTACATTTGTTACATTCTGTCCTCTGGGTGTCGCTTCCGGTAAGTTTCCTCTTTCTCATTTGAGTTCTGGTTCTCAGAGAAGGAAGACTTCTTTTGGTAAGTTCTGTGGGGGGGGGGGTTTGGGGGGGGTTGGGGGTGGATTTTTTTGGGGGGTGTATGTGTGTGTTTTTCTTGTTTATTTTTGCCTGTGTGTGTGTTTATTTTTTGGGTTTTGGTGTGTTTTGGAATGTTTTTTCAAGTGTGGGGGGGGTTGGCTTTTTTCCCCATGGGCCATGCTGGATGGCCCGTGGGAAGGATGGCCATTTGCGGGGAGGCTTTCTTTCCCACGGGCCATGCTTCATGGCCCGTTGGAAGGAAGGGAATTTGCGGGGTGGTGGAGATTTCTTTCCCACGGGCCATACTTGCTGGCCCATGGGAAGGAAGGCCAGAGGCAGTGGGGTGTTTTTTTTTCCCCGCGGGCCATACTGGCTGGCCCGGTGGGAAAGAAGGGCAGTTGCGGGGGGTGGGTGGGTTGCTTTAATTTTTGGTGCTCTGGCTGGCAGCGGCGGCCAGGGGTGTTTTTTTTTTGTAACTGGTCTTTTTGGCGTGCCGGCTGGCCCTTCGAATGGAAGGGCCATGGTGTTGGGGGGGGGGTTCCCCCACGGGCCATGCTGGCTCGTTAATGGGGAACAATGGCTGCGGCGGTGGGCTGTTTTTTAACTTTCCGCTGACCCTTCGAACGGAAGAGTAGCGGCGGCGGGTTTTTTTGATTTCCCCCCCCCACGGGCCATGCTGGCTCGCCCGTGGGTTTGAATGGTTGCGGCGGCGGCTTTTTCTTAGTTTTGTTTTCGCGCGCCGGCTGCCTCATCGTTCTGCTCGCACATTGCGCGCAGGACGCTGGGGCTTGTAGTAATGTGTTGGTGCTTTGTGTTTGTGCTGCGTTTTTTTAAAATGCTTTTCTTTTGATTGGCTGCGGCGCGTGTTCGAACGCTGCTCCGTGCGAGAGCCTCTCAGCCTGATTGGCTCTGGCGCGGCGCGGCGCAAGGACTTTCAGGAAGTGATGTTCTTTGCGTTTCTTGCCGTTAGTGGGGCTGAGGCCCCCGTGCCGGATTTTTAAATCCTTCGTTGACCTGCGTAGGCAATTCGGCCGTGCTCTCGAAGGGAGGGTGCGGGTCAGTAGGGCCACGCATAGCAACGTATAGCCAATTCCAATGGTGAACACTTGGTTTTATAGGTTAAGATTTTACCAAACCTCCCAGTAAAAACAGTGGAAAAAATGTTCCAGGCACCTGAATCTTGCTAAAGTAACAACAATGTACAATCCCTTCCCTTGCATGTTTGTTTCATCTTTGTTGAAATGTAGTGGACTGAATTCAGCTGTAATCCTAAATAGAATAGACCCACTGAACCCACAAAATTGACATGTGTTGATTCACTATTCAGCAATTGATTTTTTTAAAACTACTTTAGTTGGTGCTTGTGGTTGGCTTTCAGATTATGTCTTTCACTCAAGGTGCAGTTTAGCCCTGAGGCATTGGTTTATAGGAGCTGATAGGTTGCTCTTGCTCAAAAGCCAGTCATAGCCAACTCTAGGGTGTGCTGTTCATCTCCATTTATAGCCAAAGAGCCAGTGCTGTCTGCATCTGCAGACATTTCCGTGGACATGTGGCAGGCATGACTACACATCAGAGGGAGAGATGGAGTGAGAAATGGAGTTGAGTGTTAGCAGCTTACTGATGGCACCACTCCTCTAAACGTAAAACAATTTCTCCCAGTGGTTCCATGTAGATGTTAAACAGTATGGGGGACAGAATAGAACTCTGTGGAACACCAAGCCTCTTTGAGTCTATGTTCCAACTGCAGATGTTGAAGAAGCAAAAACTGAAAATGTTTATGTCAATGTGCAGCGAGAAATTGATCACACACTAAAACGGGGAGGGCTGATAATCAAGGGTGGCTGGAATGGAAAACTAAGACCCACAGCAGAAACAAATGTTGCTGGAGAATTTGACCTGGGAGTCAATAATAAAGCAGGAGAAAAACTCATAGGAAACCTGTGAAATCAGCAAATTATTTATTGCAAATTAATGGGCAGCATACACTTTTCAGTGTAAAATTTATGACATGACATAGTGCTGAAAGTTTCTAGTACAGTAACTGGGGACAGATATTGCTTTAGATAGCAAATTCAAGGTATTATGAAAGAGAACAAATTATTTTGTTAATTTGCCAATACTGCTAATATCATATTTGTAATTTTTATTGCTAGAGATGGGAAGAGGGCTTACAGAATGTTTTTGTGCAAAACCAGAAAGTCCTCACCACCACCACTGGTGCAATGGAAACCATAGGGTTTAAAAACCATTTATTTTCATAATCAGCATCACAAACATGACTTCTGTGGGGCAAGGAATAACAGCTTTCTCAAAAATTAAGAGCCAAAGTTTTCCATAAAGAACTTTCCTATCCTCAGAGGTTTATTCACCAGTCATTCAAGCTTCTTGAGGAAGTAGTTATGGTGCTGATTGAGTCATGGGTTGAAGATCAATGGCAAGATTTCAATTTGTCCTTGATTCTTTGGTTTCTGGGCTGAACATTTAACCTTCTGGCAAGTGCTTTCCCTTTCAAAGGGAAAAGAGTTGTCAGGTCAGTGGCAATATCCCGTTCCCACAGATTTCAGGTTCAGAGTCTTTAATCTTAGCCTTGTAATGTCAAAGAACACACCTTTATGATGCCACAGGCAGAGAGGTTTTTTTAAACAGCAGATGACAAGATGGAAAGCATGAGCATTCTATGATGCCTTCAATGGTTAGTGTGTGAATTGCAATAGTAGTAGAAGTGATGACTCTAGAGCAATGGTCATCTTCTTTCTGGGACATGATGGCCGTGTTAGAATGCCCAATGCCTAAAGAGGACAGAAAAAACCAGCAATAGATTATGTCAATTGAGACAGGTGTAGGTTTGCAGGGAAATGCCTTGATGGTGACAGCAGGTTTGAGAGCTGCACAGAAAGAGCTTGGGGGCAGGAGGGGGCACATGTTGGGTGTTGATTGGGGACCGCCACTCTAGAGCACACAAGGTAATGAGAAAGACAGGAGTGCTTCTGAGTATATCTAAATAGGTCCCAAAGCCAAATGAAGCCGAAATCTCGTTGGCAGCATTGCATTCTGTGAGAATTCAGGTCCAAAGGCTGAGACCCAGAGAATGGGTCCAAAACATAAGTCTCATGGCCAAAACTTGAAACCTGGAAATCTTAATTCGAAAACTAAGCATGATCTGATTTCCTCCGGTACACTAGATTTTGCATGACCGCTGATGCATTTTGGGTGCTTTTAGATAAGGAGGAAGAAGATAATTTTGTTTGTACAGACAATGATTTTCATTTAAATACAGAGATGATACAAATACTTATTTTAAGTGTATAAAAATAGAGGAGAAACGACTGAGATAAATCTATTGCCATGGACAGCTGTTCCTCCTAAGCATCTTCATAATATCTAATAGTGGCATGAGGTCAGTTGGTGGTGGTGGTGGTGGGGGGGTAGGTGGTAGGTTGGTTATCCTGTAAGATTTGCAAAAGTGTACTGGATGCACTGAATGGAAGAAGAAGGAGGGTTCTAAGCAAAACCAGTTTGCTCTACAACAGGGGTGCCCAAACTTTTCAGGCCGCTGGCCAGTCACGTGGTTTAGCAGGCCAGTCATGCAGTGATGCACTGCAAAAAGTTTTTACTACCTACTCTGTGGGCTGGCCAAATCTGTGGGCAGGGCCAAATATGTGGGCATGGCCAAACATCCTGCATTATGGGCTATGGAGGTGGGTGTGGCCAACCAAGTGGGTGTGGCCTGGGGGATTTCCGCTACCGGTTCTGCAGAACCTGACAGAACCTGCTACAGTGCATCACTGCAGTCATGTGGTTCCTCCCACTGGAAGCGGAAGTACAGTAAAATGTCCCTTGTAATCTGTTTTGCAACAGATATGTTTTGCTACAGAATGAGTTAAATTTTTAGACTGTCATTTTCTCTGCTTAAACCAGGGATGCCCAAGCTATGGCCCACTTCAGGGAGTGATGAGGGTGATGTGGGCTGAATGAATTGATGTTGGGGGCTGGATCTGGCCCACAGGCTGTAGTTTGAGCACCCCTACTCTACAATTTAATGGACCAGTTTATTTGATTGTTGTATTTCTGGCTATTAATGCTCCTTACTTCTGATAGAAGGGAAATTAAAATTGAAACAACACAAAATTATAGTATAAGAGTAAAAACAGCAACAATGCTAATGGAGTGCAAGGCACACGGGGCCCCCTACTGATTAAGACAAATTGGGACTGGAATATTGGATTCTTCTTCTTTTGTGTCTAGATCAGACTGTAAACTGCCAAAATGAAGCCATCTTTTTATGAATTCAGGAATATTGGATAACACAATGATATTGATGACAGAATAAATAATGGACTTCCACAATGACTATCCTGTCATTTATTTTTATTTAATTTTATTGCAAATAATCTCTTTGATGCGTGTGAGTATAAGCAAAGATCTGCTTGATCCATTTTGTTCTCAGTGGAATATTGGTTTTGACCTCTGACCAAAATCAATGAAATCTTCTTTATGAGAAAGGGCTTCAGAAACTTGCATTCCAAAGGCTCAATCACAGAAAAGTGAAATAGTTAGAAAGAGATGATCGATAAGATAAACTCACTTTCTGGTATCCACTAAGTTCATGATAGATGTTCCTTTGTTCAACTAAAATTTAGATAGACAGAAAATTATTTTAATTATCTAATTTGCAGAAATTGCTTTAGCATACAAATCAGACAGTTAAGTAGACAGAAAGAACAGCTGAAATAGTAGTGTGTTGTTTTTTTAAAGGGAGAAGAGATTTGTAAATCAACGTCCTTACTAGGAATGTTAACTTTTTGATTTTTCACACATGTAGCCCATTGCTGTCTAGTATCTGAAATAACCTTTTATACATTTCCCTTTTGGTCATTAAAAATTATATGAAGTCAAGGAGGCTTTATTACAGAGCATGTCATGCAAGGATAGTTATTATTTTGGATTGGGACAGAAGGCTAAAACCATTTAATAGTTCCTAATAGAGTAGACTCTATTAATCAATAGTGTTTACATAGGTGTGAGGGAATGTGTTGTAACAGGAGGGCCTCTTGCAAGCACCCTGAAGTTTACTCTCACATAAGAATACACACCCCAAACAGACAAACACTGAGACAGAGACAAGCTGTTTCCTTTCAGGCTGGAGAGAGGGAAGGGAAGGATCACAGGACAAAAGACTACCAGCCATTTTATTACTACATAACTGTAAACCAGGAAATGGGAGTGACTCTTAAGGTGATTGGTCAGCATTAGCTCAGTGCATGGCCAGGTTTGGGGTAAACAGGAAACGTGAGATAATACTCATGAGGTATGCTCGTGATCACAACTTGCAATAACAGGAAATTAGGTGACCCTCTATTTTAGGGGAGATGAGTCATAGGGCTGATCTTCGGCCAAGTTTCCATGCCCTCGTTTTCTTAAGCTACTTCCATCTTTTTGAAGACAGCCAGGGATTCCTACAGGAATGTTTAGACTGCCTGTTCTGATGTGCTGAGTTGGCTGGTAAAGTATCGGTTCCCATGGGGGGGGGGAGCGATGTGCCATTTTGCATACTCCTCCCATCACTTCTTTTAATCTTAATGGAACACTTCCCCTGATGGTTAGCAAACAATCAGGGGAAGTGATTTTTTTTTACATCTGCTTGATCATTGCTGAAATGATGCATCACTTTGGTTAAATTTTTAAAAATATATATATTTTCTTTGTCCATGTGTATTGCTGACTGAGAGATTGTTTGCAGACATGGTTTTGATCAGGAATACAGAGACGTGATTTTTTAAAAAAAAATTAAACAATTTAAACAAATCTAAACAAAGCAATGAATTGCTTCAGCAATGATCTAACAAAAATGCACTCCCCTGCCTGACCATTCATAGACAATGAGAGAAAGTTTTCAGTTTCTGTTATGCTGAAACACTTCATAAGTTACTTCAGGATGCAAAAGTTTACTCCAGACACAGCTTTGACAGTTCCAGAGCTCACTTTTAGCCCATTTTCAGCATCCACACTCATGGGAATAGGCTTAAAGTAAGCACACAAATATAGTAGAACCCTCTGATATGGGCTCAAAAACAGTGCTCAGGGAAAAGGTGAAGCACTCCAGAGTCCAAGATGTGTGGATGCCATAACTATGAGTGAACTTAAAGAGCTCCAACTAGCAAGCTATATAACCTGTCTGTGCAAGCTCAAAGTCCCAAATACTCAATGACACCAATTCTGTTTACAATTGAATCCAGCTCCAACTTTGTAAGGTTGGTTAGATTCAGTATGGATTCTAGAAACATATATCTAAATCCTCTATCTTTTATGTGGACACAGTGGTTGAAATTGTGTTGCTTAATATAAGTCACAACTAGATTTGGCTATCGAATCAATGGGGATTTGGTGAATCAGCTCTTCTATAAATTCCACTATTCAATGAGCCTGATCATGTTGTGACTTACTACACTAAGCAATAGGATTTCACCTATTATGTCAGATAACTGGAAATGATTTTAAAACAACAACAACAGCAAACACTGTTAAGACTGTCATGATTCCATCTGGGATGACATTTTTTAAAATAATTATTACATCATACTTATGTAGGTTATTAAGTAAAGATTTTAAATCTTCTTTTCTTTTGTTTCTGCAATATTCTCTGCTTAGCCTAACCAGAGCCAATTTTAGTTGGCCTCTGTCATTGAATGGCATCATCTCTTTTCACTGGGAAAGTACATTTTGGTTCTTATTTCTAAGGTCACTGTCTGGGAAGATGTTCTATCTCACGGTCTGAGATGGAACACAGATAACATAGGCACCTGGTATCTTTTCATCTATACAGATAACTTGTCACTTTGAGAAGTCAATTAGCACTTTCTCATGACACTTTCCCAGGCAAAATGGTATAAAAACCAGACCTTTTTCTCAGTTCAAAAGTCAAATTTTGATTCCAGTGGGAGCTCTATCTCTCCAGCCATCTGAGATAGACTCCCCATTGAACCATCTCGTATGGGGCGGCAGGGCACCGCCGCACTTGGACAATAATTCAGAAATGATGGAACTTAGGTTTTGCAGAAACTTTGACACTTAGACTTTATTCCGAGACTATGCTATTTTTTTATACTTCACATTTATTAGACTTTGTTATTTTCTTCACAAAAACGTAAAAGGACTTTTCTTGGTCAAGAGTGCTCATTCTGCTTCACCTGAAGCAGAGCAGACTGAATGGGGATATTTAACAATAAGGTCTTTTTCTAAGAGAAGGACTGTAACTTTTGGGTTGTTTCGTGGGAGCCGCTGCTAAAGGAGAAACTTTGTTTCACAGCCTGGAATCCAGCTTCAGAACAGCGAGCTGCTACAGAGGTAACAGAATTACTCCCACACACCTTACCCAGCTCCTGTGCTGCACCTGTGGGCCTCCGAATCGGAGGGTACCAAGGCTTACGCTGGACGGGAGTCACCCCGATAAAGACAAACTAACATTATTTGGACTATTTAAGCTTTCTACTATTGTCATAGTATTCTCTGTGCTTTTTTCACATATAAAATTGCTGTAAACAATAAAGCATTTAGCAATTAGTTTGATATTACAAATACAGTACTGTATACCAAGGAAACTTAATTTTTTTAAAAAGTAACAACTCTATTAGACATGCAGACTGTTTTTTCATGTTCATTTAGATTACAAAGTTAGTCTGAAATTTGTTTTAATGCTTTTTTCTGATTACAATCTATTTTCATTTGTTCTGATTATTATTAACTAATGAGAAAATAAATGCTAAGGCAGCACTTGGCTTGAGACATGGCACTGCTCCAAACTTTTGTATTGATTTTACCATAGTCACGGTCCTCAAGGTACTGCAAAGCTTTGCTGGTTCTTTATGGTTTCAGAATGCTGTGCAGAAAGAGATTTTTATTTATTTATTTATACATTTATATCCCGCTCTCCTGGTGGGGGACACCACTCAGGGCGGCTAACAACATGAATAAAACAGTTAAAAACAGTAAAAGTTAAAAACAGTCCAGTCCCACTAAAACAGTATATAAAAAACCCAAAACAAACCCAAAACATTCAAACATTAAAAGCTACCCCGATCTTCCCTCCCCCAAGATAAAATAGCAGCAACAGAAAGACAGAAATACACAGGATCCCTTAGGCAGGCTACACGAGCCAGCGGGCCTGTAAGGTGAAATCAGACTCACCCCACAGCTGCTGACACAACCATGTCTAGAGATTAAACTGGTATAAAATAGTTTCTTAGGCTCAAGTATATTCTTGATATACATGCAGATTTAGGAATAGGTAGGAACACAGTGGGGCTTAAATTGAGTGAAACTTGTAAGATTGTACAGTAGTACATATTTGTTACATCCCAAATACATGTATTTTGGTGTAACATCTGAAGTGTCTCTGAAATGTTATACAGTTATTAGTTAGTAATCTGCTGTCAAATCAGGACTGACTTTCAGTTACCCTGATAGGGCTTTCAAGGTAAATGAAATATTTAAATCAGATTTACCAGTTCTACTCCCACAGTAATTTTCCACATCTGAGCAGGGATTCAAACTTAGGCCTCCTGAATTCTTGTCTGTCCCTGAATTCACTTTACCACACTGAGTACATTTTTCAGGCCACCAAAATATCTTTTTTAAAGAAAGAAGAACGTGGACTTTAGATTGCCCTCCAATCTGGAGTAAAGAAGTGAGACATTGGTGATAGATTTACTTAGAAGTATATTAAGATTTAGCTTTTAAACTATCCAGCTCTTGCTGTTGAGTTTTCCATAGTGTGGGTCCTCCCATCCATCTGTCCTGACCTTCCAAGGCAAGCCTCAGGTCCCAAAAATTTGCTGGATCTTCTAAGCCTTACTTTAGCTGGTACAGTTTGGACAACCTTCCAAAAGCAACTGTAGTCCATGTTTAGCTCAGTCATACCTGCCTTTGGTCTCTATATGCATCCTCCAGCCCAGTCCCTAAATCTCAAGGTCTGAGATATTGAACTGTTGGATGCTGTTGTACCCTACTTAGCCCCTCAGAAGCTCACCATTCTATGTGTCCCTCTCTGCACTTCCCATTGGTGTGGGTACCTATTTATAACCAGCATTATCTGCCTACCTGATCTATACTGGCTTCAGTGAGTGCAGGATAGGCCAAAACCTCTTGACTGTCATCGTTTTTTTTGATTTGCCAGTCAGATGACATGGACCAAAAAAGCACAATGGTCAAACTGTGGTAGTGCAGCCAAACCTCAGCTCACAATGTGAGTTTGATCCTGACAGTCTCAAGGTTGTCTCAGCCTTCCTTCTTCCAAAGTTGGTAAAATCAGTAACCATTGTATTTGGGCAAAAATGTTAATTACCTGTTTTGATGTTCGGGAATTGAAGAGAAGCAGCCAGCATAACAGGGCCAAACACAACTTTTTTGTAAGGAAACTGAATATGAACAGCAATGGCGCAGCAGCACTTTATATACAATATACAATGGATACATTCGGGTGGGAAACAACAGGATTGGTTGGGAGAGAAGTGGGGTGATCGTGGGGTGACCAGAGACTGGGGAGACTTCGCGGATCTCATTAGAAAGGGCGGGAATGCAAGTCCCACGATAGCTTGGTACCATGAAGAAGACAAAATGGAGGATCACCCCGATCCCGCAAGAATAATTACAAACTGTTTAAAGCATTATTTAAGTTACATACACAACATCCATCCCCCCTAGGATGGGACAATGTCCCTTAACCATTGTGGAGGCCCACAGACTCTTTTGGGCCGGACTGACCCCTGACTGGGTTATGAAGACCTAGGGAGACTTGGTTCCATTGAATGATACCCGGCACTGGGGTTTCTGTCAAAGCTATTAGCATTTTGGGAGCACTGTCCCGACTCTGAATTGGAACCAGGGAGGGGAAAAACCAAATCATAACCCCGATTAGATGAAGCCGGAGCAGGGGATCACTCAAAATTAAAGCTAGAATTAGAGGGGGGAAACTCAATGAAAAGTCCCTCCTTTGAGAAGTTTGAGTAGGAGGCAACTCAGCAAAAACTTGCCTCTTCTGGGTGGGAGTAGAGGTAGACTCAAACATAGAAGGATGGGAGGAGGGGGTGTCTCAGGAGAGAAATTAAAGCCCTGCTTTTTGCTTAGATGTGTGGGGTAACACTCGGAAAACTCCCCCCAATCCTGTAATTCAAAAGACACTGTTCCATGGTCTAGGCTTGCTGATGGCCTCCAAAGAAATTGTGGATGGCTCGAATTAGAAAGCTGGGGACTACAGCTGATTGCCGAGCCTCCTTCCTCGTCTCCCTTCCTCGTCTCCCCCTTGAGATAAGTGGGTGGGGGAGTGACAGAGGACAGCCCCCACCCCCACTGGTAAAGCATCACACACCAGAACCACAGGTTTCTTCGGTTTGAAGTGAGTTAAGACTGCTTCGGAAGACAGAAGCTCTTTTAATTCACAAAATGCTCATTCCTGACTTTACCCCCACCACCAAACTGTGTCTTTTTTAAGTAAACGGTGCAGCGGCTCCGTTACAGATGCCTTCCTGGGCAGGAAGGAGTGATAAAAGTTAAGTAGGCCCGGGAATGATTTCAGCTCATGCTTGGCAGTTGGTCGGGGGTCATTGCGTACAGCAGCAACCTTAGATTTGGAGGGCTTAATTCCCTCAGGAGTTATTTTAAACCCCAGGAACTCTACTTCCCTTGCATGGAAAACACATTTGCTTTTGCTAAGACGTAACCCAGCATTCTCAAAAACCTGCAATACCTGGTCCAACCTTTTTGCAAGTGCAGATTCACTCCCTGCAGTAATAAGCACATCATCAAAGTAGGGGAGGACCCCAGGGAGACCCTTTAACAAATGTTCAACCAGCGATTGAAAAATGTCGGGGGCTGCATTTACCCCAAACTGTAGGCGAGTCACCTTAAAGGCTCCCTTGTGCGTAATGATTGTCTGAGCCACAGCAACAGTGGGCATAACTGAAAGCTGCTGACAGGCTTGCACCAAATCCAACTTGGTGAAGCACTTTCCCCCATGTAAAGCAGCAAATAAGTGGCTCACTACCGGCACCGGATATGCATTAGGCCTGATGGCCTTGTTAATCGTACATTTATAGTCAGCACAAATCCTGACCTCCCCTTTAGATTTAACAGCAGTCACTATTGGTGTCTCCCATTCTGAGGAGTCCATGGGAACCAATATACCCTGATCCACAAGCTTGTCCAGCTCAGCCTTGATCTTGTCCTTTAGTGCAAACGGCACACGGTGAGGCTTGAGACAAATAGGCCGCACGGCTGGGTCAAGGTCAAAAGAAATGGGGGTCCCTACATAGTTTCCAAGTCCCTATCTGAAGATAGCTGGGTGCGCATTACAAACGTCCTGCACTGGGTCAGATTGGACGGCGTTGATGCCGGACAGTCTAATACCTAGTGGTTCAAACCACTGCACCCTAAGGAAACAGTTTGTGCCATGTTTGACCTCTACGAGAGGTAGTCTGGTTGCAATGTTCTTGAATTTAACTGCAAAATCCCCCATCCCCAGAACTGGGATCTGGCAACCCTGCACATCCCAGAGGGACATTTTGAGGGACATTTTGAAGGCCCCCAAGATAGAATAGGACATACCCAAATCCACTCCATTTTGACCAGAACACCCTGCAGCTGGACCTCCTCAAAGAAGCAATGGAACACACAGGAGACACAGTTGGCGAGCGGCTCCGCAGCAGAAATTTTAGAGATGGATGCTCCCTTTTGCCTTGGTCAGTCGAACTGGTCCGGAGACTGCTTCTGGCGCTACTGGCAGACTTTTGCAATGTGGCCCCTTTTTCCACAGTGGTGGCAGTCAGCATTTTTGAACAGACACTTTCGGCAGTCATGCCTTCCTTCGCAGCTGTCACACCTCCGCTGGGCCCTCTTGATGGTGGGCTTGTCCGCCTTCCTTTTCTGGACCTTCCGGAGCTCACCTTCCTTGTCGCTGGACCCGGACCCCGATGTGGACGTAGATGCCGGCAATGCAGAAGATGAATAGGAGTGGGGCGACGAGCAGCGGTGGGCCTGCATGGTGGACTCTGAGCCTCCGGAAGTGACAGACCAGTGCTTAAAGGATTTGACGCCAAACCGCACTGCCTCGGATGCCAACACCTCTCACAGGACCGACTTGAACATGAGGATGTCACTGGTCATAAGCTGGCATTGCGTCTCCTCGTCCCTCAGGCCAGCGAGCAGGCGGTCTTGGAGCACCTCTTCCAAGTTGTCCTACTGGCATGGGGCGGCAGCCAACCTCAGCATGGCGGTGTAATCTGCGGTGGATTCCTCGGGGCATTGGTCACGCCTGTGGAATGCCACCTGAGCTGGGAAGATGGACACCTTGGGCTGGAAGTGGTACCAGAGAGCCACAAGGGTGTCTGTGAGGGAAACAGCATCCATGTCCTGGGGCAGCACCAGGTGGATGGCGAGTTCCTGAGTGGCCAGGTCAAACTTGGAGAGGAGGCAAGACCTCTTCTGGCCCTCATCGGTGATGCCTTCGGCCACCATGGCGTGGTGAAACTGGCATTCATAAAGGTTCCATCTCTCCGGTGTGGCCACATCGAAGGGATCAATGGAAGATTTGTGGGAAGCCATATCCCATCCTCATTGCCAATTTGATGTTTGGGAATTGAAGAGAAGCAGCCAGCATAACAGGGCCAAACACAACTTTATTGTAAGCAAACCGAATATGAACAGCAATGGTGCAGCAGCGCTTTATATACAATATACAATTGATACATTTGGGTGGGAAACAACAGGATTGGTTGGGAGAGAAGTGGGGTGATCATGGGGTGACCAGAGAATGAGGACACTTTGCGCATCCCGTTAGAAAGGGCGGGAATGCAAGTCCTGTGATAGCTTGGTACCATGAAGAAGACAAAATGGAGGATCACCCCGATACCACAAGAATAATCACAAACTGTTTAAAGCATTATTTAAGTTACATACACAACACCTGTATATTGCAAACCACCCAAAGTGCTCTAGTACGGTGCGGTGGTATATACAGTAAATGTAACTGCTATTGCCCTCTGGCCCCAAAGCAACCAACTAGTCTTGCGCTAGAAACAAGGAAGGGCAGGAGGGCCAAGAATTCAATAGATGCTGAAATGAAAGTCTCTGTGAACTGCCCCCAGCCTTGGCAAACATAAATTGGCCTACTTGCTCTTTGGGGAGGCAAAGTGCCCTTATTCCCATAGCACCTAAACAGCAGTGCCTCCGTGGAAGTCTACAATCTCTCTGAACCCTTTATAAGGCTTGCTACTGCAAACAGGAAGCAAGACTGGGCAGAGAAACAGAAAACTTCATAAGTCATCCTGGCTATTGGAGGTAGAAGGTTACCTATGGAGAGTTCCAGTTTAAAGACATTATCAGACTGTATCTCTTGGGATATAGAATCAATTGTCTTATAATCCTTCCTCCATCTGTAGAGGTGAACATTACCATCACTGATTTGTGGGCAAATTTGTACACAACATAAAATCAAACACACCTGAGGATAATGTATTTACACCTTACTGCATAGAGTTTAAAAATGTAAAATCACCAACAAAAGCAGCTTGTTCTTGTATTCATCATTTTAAAAACAACAAACTATCCTACAGCAATAATAATGCTACTTAGAGCTACAGCTATCTCATTCATAATGAAAATATGAAAATCCATATTTAGCACAAAGCTTTTATTAAGCTGACCAAAAGCGTATACACATTTTGCCGCCCCTTTGAATGGTTTTACAAAGTTATTACACCACTATGGATTTTGGAACACTTTCTCAAAAAACAAAAAACAAAACAGGCTAACAGGCACTTATGGAATGAATTTCTCTCTGTAAATTCTTATAGATTTTCTTTCAGCAAAAAGGAACATTATCATCAATAATGAAAAAGCCCAGTTTGGTTGAGTTTTCTGAAAATATGTAGTTCCTAGATGATTAGATATTCAGGATTCACACTGGAGTCATTAACCCAATCATAGAGTTAACCAGAAATAAGAATGCTATGTGGACTTCTGCTCGCCAACCATTGCATTCCTTCCCAACCATTTCATTATGCTTCCACTGAATGTCTTTACACGGAAAAGCAACTTGTAATTTTCCTTCATTAACTTCTTAAGTAGATATCAAGTGATTTTGTCCATTTAAAATCAGGCGATTCAGAAAATGTGTGTGCTGAGGTAAAATTGAGCCTATAATCTCTCAAATCGTAAGAGTTTGTGTTCTATAAATATATATATATGTATGTATGTATGTATGTTATTTTAAGTAGTTTTGTGATATCAACTCCATTTACAGAATTATTTATTCTGAAGGTCTTCGGCCCCAGGAAGGCCTCAATGAGAAAAGTGGGGAGCTATAAAAATTAGAAACAAAGAAGAATGAATCTTTGCAATATTTAGATGTAAGCCATGTAAATAAATCAAGAAGTAAACACAAAACAAAAACAGACAAAAACAATGCTGCAGCACCTTAAAGACTGACTCCTGTATCTTAATGTTAGCTTTCGTGGATCAAGTCCACTTCATCAGAATTTGTGGACTTGATCCACAAAAGCTACCATTAAAATACAGGAGTTAGTCTTTATGATGCCACAGCATTGTTGTTGTTGTTTTGTTTTTGTTTGCTCACTGATATGCTTGCACACACTAACATAGCTGCCACTTCAAAAATTTCTACATGTAAATAAACAGTGCAATCAAATAACATTCTGAAGTGAATCATTTCAGGAATGTTCAGAGCATCCAGATTCTCTAAAACAGGGATTCTCAACCTGCAGCTTGGGGCACCATTTCATGTGGCCCTCTCACTGCCTCCACCACACCAGGAAGTGCCATGTGGTGGAGGAAGGGCAAAATGGCCATCCGGCCCCTGAAGCTGTCTGAGAGAGCATGTCCCAGCCTCCGGCTTTAAAAGGTTGAGAACTCCTGCTCTAGAATGTGAATTTAGAAGCCCTGAGACCCTGATTATCTATATGGTCACAGTGTTGCCCGCTCGCTCAATTTACACTGTACTGCATGGAAACCAGGTATTTGGTGAGTGTTGACAGTGCAGAAATACCTCAACCAGTTTCCATGCTGGCTGAATTATTTTGCAAATTATGTTGTTATTAGTAAAGGTAAATGTAAGATAAAGATCATTCTTACTCGAACGTTGGTCATACACAACTCTAGGGTTCAGTGCTCATCTCTGTTTATAGCCAAAGAGCCAGCCCTGTCTGCATCTGCAAATGTTTCCATGGACGTGTGGCAGGCATGACTAAACACCAGAGTGCACAGAAAACTGTTTACCTTCCCACTGAAGTGGTTCCTATTTATCTACTTGCAATCTCTTGCTTTTGAACTACTTGGTTAGCAGGAGCTGGGTCAGAGACTGGAACTCACTCTGTCATGCAGGACTTGGGTCTCAAACTGCTGACCTGCCAACCTTCCAGTTGTCAAGTTCAGCATCTTAACCGCTTAGCCACTGCAGTCCCACTCATGCCATCAAATCACCTTTGACTTATGACATCCCTATGAATGAAACATCTCTAAAATGCTCTGTTCTCAACAGCCCTGCTCAGCTCTTGTAAACTCAAGGCTGTGGATTGCTTTAAGAAGGCAATCCATCTTGTACTTGATTTTCCTCTTTTCCTAATGCCTTCTACCTTTGCCAGCCTTATTGTCTTCTGACCTTCTCATGATGTGCCTAAAGTAGGAGAGCCTAAGATTCACCATTTTTGTGTCCAGAGTTAACTTAGGCTTGATTTACTCTATGACCCATTGATTGCCTTTCTAGCAGTCTAAGGTATCTACAGCACTATATTTCAAATGAATCCATTTTTCCCTGTCAGTTTTTCCTACTGTGTAGCTTTCACAGCTGTACTTGGTGATTGGGAATACAAGAGTGTGGACGACCTTTGCCTTGGTCTTCAGTGGCACACCTAATACATTTGATGATCTTTTCTAATTTGATGATCTTTTCGAACCCCTTCATTGCTGCCCTTTTCAATATCATTCTTCTGATTTCTTGGCTGCAATCTCCAATTGGACTGCTGGTTGAACAAAGGTATACAAAATCTTCCACTGTTTCATTGTCAATTTTAAAGTTGTGTAGATTTTCTGTAGTTTGATTTTTGTGTTCCTAATGCTCAGCTGCGGCCCTGCTTTGGTACTTTCTTCTTTCACTTTTACTAAATGTCATTTTAAGTCATTGCTTCTTTTCTGCCAGTAAGAAGATATCATTTGCATAGTTTAAATTAATTTTCACTCCTCCTTTATCTGAATATAGCCTGGTTTTCTGTTTCCCCCCTGCATATAGATTGAACAAATAAGGGGATAAAATGTACCCTCGCCTGGCACTTTTGTCTAAAGGAAACCAGTCTGTTGTTCTGTGTTATGTACTAACAGTAGTTTCTTGTCCACAATATAGATTTCATAGTAGGACAATCAAATGCTGAGGTACACCCATTTCTTTCAGAACAACCCATAGTTTCTCATTATCCACACAATTAAAGGCTTTGCTGTAGTCTGTAAAGCATAAACTGATCTTCTGAAATTCTATGTTACAAACTCTAGCTCAAACACAAACTATCATCTGTCTGTCTGCTTCATTGAATTAGGTAGCTCACGTTTGGAAAACAGTGAGGGTAAGGAAGGGCAATAGTTTGTCAAGGGGCAGGTTTATGGTAATCTGGGCTAACCTAGATTGGCCTGTTAAAATGTAAAGCTCTAGGTTTAAGGAAAGGAACCAATTGAGGTTTAACTTGGGAATGCACCTAAGGTTGGGAGGGATAGAACTTGCAAAGGTTCCCTTGAACACCTGATGGTATGGCTAGTGCAGCTGGAGCTAGATAACATGTGCATTCAGCTTGGGGCAAGGCAGTTTCCCCAAGGAGTTTGAGAAATGAGTTCTTGTCTGCTCAGCTAGGTTTTGGAGGCAGCCAAATTTCTTATGCAGATAACAAACACAGGCCTAATTAATCCAGCTCTTGAGTATCACCTCTTTATTTTTGCAATGGTCACAACTAGCAGAGAAAAGACTGGGGATTGCATCACTATTAATGCAATTTCCTCCACTCCAGCATTAGCCCTTGTCTCTCCTGAAAGGCAATTAAAGTTGTTTTTCTGTGATTAAACAAGCTCTAATGGTTGCAGTCAATGGGCCATCTATTATCATGAATGAGTGCAATTACTATCCCAGTCACAATCAATATTTGCTTACACAGAGTTAAGAGAGATATTGAAAGCTTACAGTGTGCTTAAATGGCTGTCAACACTAGGACAACGGGAAACCCAAGAATGCTGGAGAGTGTTCCATTAAACACGGAGTCAGATCTGACAATGCTGCTGAAGTCATCCATGAAATGAATGTTAGAAAGCATTGTTCCTGGCACTGGGCTGTTTGTATTATATCAAATAAAGAAGAGACTTGGAGAATATGGAAGAGTAAGCAAGGCAGCAGGTTAAGTGTTTCTGAAATAGCACAAACAGTGGAGATTGGGTGTCCACAGTAGAAGAATATTCTTTTTACAGTGTACTCCGACCTGACTCTGAGTTCTGTGCACCTCTCAATTATCTATGTAGGCAAATCATCATTATGCTAATCTGGATTCAAATATAAGAATGAATGTGAGGATTCTGAGATCCCATTACTATAATTTTCCATTATTATCAACAAATAATTCAGGCCATTGTAAGGGCAAATACTATAAATCATTTCCAAAAATCTTGTATCCAAAACCATATCCAAGATGGGAAAGAAGGAAAATTGAAGGAATTGAATTGACTCCCTTGGGAGGTAATAGTTTCTTCTTGGTTGGATATTTTTTAAAAACAGGTTGGATTGTCAGCTGGTGCTGGTTGCTGAAAAATAGGGTTGGGTCACACTGGCCTCTCCTGAGCTTCTAGCATTTCTTCCATTGCTTGTGCCTTCAGTATTTTCTCTAAGTTGGGATGGGGTTGATACACTGCTAGATTTCATGGTTTCAGAGAAAGGTTGATGGTGATGTCAGTGATGCTGTTGAAATGAATATGGGGTCTCCTCCTTCACAATGCCTTCCTTTACCCACCGGACCTCTATCTAGGGGAGGAGTTCTCAACCTTTTAAAGCTGGGGGCTGGGTCATGCTCCCTCAGACAGCTTCGGTGGCTAGACAGCCACTTTGCCCTTCCACATGGTACTTCCTGGTGTGGTGGAGGCAGTGAGAGGCCACATGAAATGGTGCCACAGGCTGGATGCAGCCCATGGGCTGCAGTTTGAGAATCTCTGATCTAAGGGTTCTGTACATATATGTAGTCAATGTCTCCATTGCCATTCAATCCAGAGTCGAAGTCCACCTCAGCCTAGTCCCAATCCTCACCATCTGAGTCTGATGACCCTTCCATTTAATCTTCCCTTCCCTTTTCATTTTCTTCCTTCTTTATTCCTAACTTCCCTTTCTGGGACTCAGTCTCTGCCCACTTGTCCAAGTCTGCTGTAATCTCTCTCTCTCCCCATGCTTCCACCTGTTGGCTGTCTTCTGTGTTCTCCACCCTCCTGGGTTCCTGGAGCTTCAGTATCCTTTGAGACCTCCAGGAGGCGTGGGGTGAGGGTGGATGGCCCACTAAGAGAACTCATAAAGATCCTCTCTAAACTTGCTTTGGTTTTTCAGCTTTGCAAGGAAGTAACCTATAAAGCCATTATTTGGACGACCAGAAGCTTTTCTACGCCTTCAAAGCCAAGGATAATCAGGATGCATATTAAACTTTTGTTTGGTTGATTTTTTTAACTTGCTGCATTTATTTGCTTCCACTCTCTAAAATAAAATTTATATTATGAAAGTGGCTTTGTTCTTTTTCAATCCATCTATTAGACTGGCTCTTTTGAGGTATTGAGTGCATCAAAACCCCAGGTGAATACACTATGGCCCTTCAGTACAACCTCGAGCTGCCCTACGCCTTTTAGCAATGGTCAATAGATGTTCCTGGTTTGCAATACTAAGTACTGTTGTACTCACCATTAGCTATGCAGCACAGGTTTGATGAGAGTTACAGACCAGACACATATAAAGTGTATTTCAAGGACTGTGGTTTAAAATGAGCACTCATCTATAGAAACAATGCAAACCTTCCCCAAATTCTACTGCTACTTAACTTTGTGGTTAGTCCTGTGAGCACTTAGACACATACACAGAAGTTTAGCATATCACAGCAAAATTTGAGAAACTTCTGTGATGTTATGAGCAGTATTTGCTCATGCTTCATTATGAGATCCCAGGCTATCATCTCTTAATCACTAAGAATTAACAGAAACAAGAATCCTTTACTCATGCTAGACAGGTCCCTGTGAAGAAGAAGTCATTGCAATCAGCAGGTATTACAACACTCAAAGGATACCTGGCTACTTACCAGGAGATGCCTTAATCATGTATGGGGAATTTTTACTTGTTTTAGACTGTCTGTCTTTTGATACCTGATTTAGGGCTCTTAAAATGGTCAGGCACATTACATTTGATGGGATGGAACAGAAGAACCTTTTTTTGTATTATTTTTCTAGTACTTTGGCTGATTATTGAAGTGCATGTGCGAATGCTGATAAAACCGCTGTTTGATAAGAAATGTCACTGTAATAAAAGAAGTAGGAAAACAGCATAGGCAGCATATCTTTGTAAAGAAAAGAGAATTATAGGACAGTTATTGAAGGTACTGAGTTTCATCCAAGTTAGAAACCCATTAGCTTCACACACATCCTGCCGTGCACTTGTTCCTGTGTGCTGTCTTTCTTCCTATCCCCATAATTATTATTCTTTTCTTTTATAATGCTCTATTTCTTTTTCTCCCCCTCCTGTAGCCCAATGATATTTAGCCTATACCAGCTGTGCCTAAGATAGAAAGCCTTTGGTTCCCTGCTGTCCCCTAGTACTTTTGGCCTATTTTACTCTGTCCCCCCCAAAAAACCCTTAGGTAAAGGTAAAAGTTTCCCTTGCTTGAAAGCCAGTCATATCCAACTCTAGGGTTCAGTGCTCACCTCTGTTTCAAAGCTGAAGAGCCAGTGCTGTCTGCTTCTGCAGACATTTCTGTGGTCATATGGCAGGCATGACTAGACACCGGAGCGCACCTTCCCACCAAAGTGGTCCCTATTTTATCTACTTGCAATTTCTTGCTTTCGAACTGCTAGGTTGGCAGGAGCTGGGACAAAGATGGGAGCTCATTCCGTCCTGCAGTACTCGGGAATCGAACTGCTGACCTTCTGCCTCCCAGTCAGTGCCTTAGCCACTTGAGCCAACCCTTACACCTATCTTTTTCTAGCACCAAGAGTTCATTTTTTATGGTTACCATATATTCATTCTGCAAATCATGGAAGCCACAGATACATGTTATGAAAAATCTCTGTGTACTATGAAGATCATTAATTAAATGTACCATTAAAATGGTGACAAGCATGCATTCAAAACTCCTTAAACACATCACATACCCTACAGAAACCTGATTTTCTGACCATTAGTTGGAAAAGTCATCATACATAACAAGTAAAACCTAGATTAGTACCTTCATTTGAGGGTTAACTCCACATGTTTGCCTTTATGCATAGGATTAGCCCTTTGTGTTCTGTCAGCTTTGTGAGGGAAGGCTAAGTTACAAACTTGTGTTTGGAGTTACATATCAGTCATGCAATATCAATATATATAGGGCTGCAGTGGCTCAGTTGTTAAGAAGCTCACCTTGTTAGCTGGAAGGCCAGCAAGTTGACTGTTTGAGACCCTGGGACTGCATAACGGAATAAGCATCCATCTCTGTCCCAACTCCTGCAAAACTAGCAGTTCAAAACCAAGAAATTACAAATAGATAATTAGGGACCACTTTGGTGGGAAAAGATCGTGGAGACATGAAAGGAGCCTCATTCGGGCATCCTCTGAGTGGAGATTCTCCAGCAAAAATCCTTTCAATCCAGAATCATTTCTGACGTGAGATTATTATTATCAATGCAGTAAAACCTCGGATAATGCTAAAACTTGGTTCCACAAGTCTTAGTTTTATCTGATTTTTAACACGTTAAAATCCTATGGGATGCATCGGATAAAGTTAAAACTCCATAGAGATACATTGTAACCAGCACGTGCTTTAGTGAACATTATCTGATGCATCCCATAGGATTTTAAGAACATAAGAACAGCCTTGCTGGAACAGGCCACAGCCCATCCAGTCCAGCATTCTGTCTCACACAGTGGCTCACCATTTCCTTCAGGGTATTCCCAAGCAGATGCCTTCACCTGCTTACGATTCCCTGGAAATGATATTGAGAGATATCCTGCCTATCTCTCCAACCCGGAGGTTTTAATGTTTAACATTTTAATGTTATGCGATGCAATTTCCCCCGAGATTGTTAACGTTATGCAGCTTTAGCGTTACCTGGTGCAAACATTATCCAAGGTACTACTGTATATATGTATCCAGATTATTTTTCTTCATATCTTTTGACTGAATGTAGTTTTTTGTTTTGTTGTGATTTTGTAGCACTGGCCAAAACCTGTCACACTAGCAAGTCCTTTTACACAATTATATTTGAACAACTAGTCCTTTGCACAGAACTTGGAAACTCTCCCTTTTTGGTTGGCAGTTCCTAAGAGCCCATAGGTAGAATATCCATTGGTCATACTGACTGCAGAATTCTGGGGGCTGTAGTTCCATAAGGTATTTTTTCCAATCTCCTGATGCTAATGCACCTGAAAAGTTTGGACGTTAACATGTGGATTACATTAAGCAGTCAATGTGTTCTCTGTCCTTGGCAAGCAAGTTGACCTCACAAGATCACAGTAGCTATTTAGGACTCTAGGAAATGAATTTGCATGAAAGCAAGCCAGACAATGACCCATCTATTTTTATTTCCCTAGTAGTACAATGTCAGAGATATATGAGAAAAAAGCAGCAAGTAAGATGAACCGATGCCAAACAAGGGATCAAGAACTTGGCCTGACCCTTCTTTATTGCCATGTATTTAATTAGAGCATAAGCACTGTTAAATTGCAACATTACCACCTGTAATTGGTCCAACAAAATGAAATGCTAATTGTCACATTAGTGGCCAGATTGTGTTTTGGCAAGTTCACTGTCTAAAAAGGAAAAGCACTAATTACTATGATGTGATGAATGAAAGAAAGAAAGAAACAAGGAGTCCCCAAGATCAAGTTACAGGAAGCCAGATTTTGGTTGAATGCTATGAAAAACTTCGAAATTGCTACAGCAGTGTGACAATGGAACCATCTCCACTGGGAGTTGGTGAGCTCTCCAACACTGGAGGCATTCAAGAGAAAATTAGACAACCATCTGTCAAGTAAACAGTACTTTGATTTGGATTACTCCATAGAGCAGAGGGTTGGATTCAATGGCCGAACAGACACCTTCCAACTCTATTATTTTATGATTCTATTCAAATCTTCAAACAAATTTTTTTTGTTAATGTATGTGGAATATTTTGCTTCTGTATTCACTGTTCAAAATGCTAGGAAATGTGTTGCACAATATCACTACCCACATTGTTAGCAGGAAAAAGGATGCCAAAGTTTACATAGCAAAGGACAGACTGAATGTTGACAAAACTGGTGGTAGCACTCAAGCTAGTGCACCTTCTTGTATTCACTACCAACCTATACCTATAAGAAGGTGGATGCGTGGTACGTGTCCGCCATACGTGGCCACACCCAACCCAACCATCCTATACCAAGCCGGCCACACTTACCATAAGACCCTGCGAGCATCACCACAAGGGTCCGAACATTGAGAGTGGGGCACCCGCCCCATGAACACGAACAAAAAACTACACTTCCCATCATCCTCCGTGCCACGCAACCCCTCAGCCAATCAGGCTGTAAGATGTGAATGCAGAGGAGGCCAGGAAAGCCAGGAAAGCATGTAAAAAAATGGCCGATGCATCCAGAAGACAAAGGCCAAGATTGGCGCTCCATTCTTGGCCATCATCTCCCGGAGGTAAGCCATCGCCTTCCACGGAGGGCGGTTGCCGAAAGCTTCATCCCTTGCCCACCGAGGAAAATGAACCACTTCCCTCCAGGAGATGGAGGCTGAGAACGGTGCTCCATTCTCGGCCTCTGTCTCACGGAGGGAAGACAATGCCTTCCACGGAGGGTGGGGGCTGAAAACTGAGGAAAACGCCCACCAAGGAAAATGAACCACTTTCTTCCAGGAGACTGAGGCCGAGAATGGTGCTCTGTTCTCAGCCTCCGTCTCCCGGAGGGAAGACCATACCTTCCATGGAGGGTGGGGGCCGTAAACTTCAGCCCTCGCCCACTGAGGAAAATGAACCACTTCCCTACAGAAGACGGAGGGCGAGAACGGCACTCCATTCTCGGCCTCCATCTCCCGGAGGGAAGACATTGCCTTCCATGGAGGGCGGGGTCTGAAAACTTTGGCCCTCACCCACCGAGGAAAACGAACCACTTCCTTACGGAAGACAGAGGCCGAGAACGGCACTCCATTCTCGGACTCCATCTTCCGGAGGGAAACCATCACCTTCCGGCTTCAGCTTCCACCCCCTTCTCTGACAGGTGAGGGCCAAATCCAGAGCTCCCCCCTCTTGCTCTGTGTGTGTGTGTGTGTGGTTGTGTTGTGTGTGTGTGTGGTTTTGTTGTGTGTGTGTGCACCCCCCAAAACCACCCCTACCACCAACATCCCAAAAAAACCCTGCCTGGCAGTGCCGGGCAAAAAATGATAGTCATACTCATAAAAAAAACAGCCATGACAATTGCTTTGTGTTTGGGTAACCAGTGGTTAACTGATGAAAAACGGAATCAGCTTCTGGGGTTTTCCCTTGCTTGGTGTCTCTTTGTGAATGGAAGCAAGCACAATACTGGGAGTTAGCAAAGTTTGTGTCTGCAACCCCACTTGGGATTCCTTGTTCTGTTCATGGATAATACCAAGTTAGATACAATACAATATAATGCAACATGACACAATGCAATATAATACCACACAATACAATACAGTAAAACCCTGACTTACATATGCCTCGAGTTACATAAAATTTGATGTACATAATGATTTTTGCACTAAAACCATGTCCCAATTTACATAAATGTCCTGATTTACATAACAGATTTTCCTATGGGTTTGCTTCAAGTTACGTAAAAAATCAATTTACATAAAAGCTTACGGAACAGACTTTTTATGTAAGTAGGTGTTTTACTATAAATTACAATGAAAAGATGAAATGAAATGACTTGACAAGGCCATTCAGTGAATCAGTGACTGACATGGCATGCCACCTCTACTGAAACAGTGTACTTTTTTTCTTACCCATGTTTCATGCCTAAAAATGCAACTATAGACACTAGTCTTCACTCTAGGTACCAGGGAGAAACCAATCCAACCCATAGCTAAGTGCTCTATCCACTATGTCACATGGCCACTTCTGGCTTGCATCCCCCCCAGCCTCTTTCACCACTCCTGCCCCAGGTTGCATGTCTCATAATGCAGTTGTGGACAGCAGCCCTCACCCTAGGTACCCAGGTGCAGCCAAACCCAACTCATGGCTTAGTATTTTACCCATTGGCTCACATGTCAGTGTCCCGCTTGCACTTATTTCGCAGCATGTAGATCTGATGAGCATTCATTGGTGTTCACATGAACTTTAAGAGAGAACAAGGAAAGCATTGCAGGCGCACCCCCCAATAAAGGACTCAGACACTGATGAAAGTGGATAACGGCATTGGGCCACATTTATTGATTCATGCCCTAGTCCGAATTATAAATTTCTATTGGTAATTGACCAATCATAATTCTTAAGGCAAGCAGGCCGAAGTAACACTGGTAAGGTACCACCCAAAATTGCCAACGGCAATTGTTACAATGTATCTATTTGTATCAATTTGTTTGTTGACAACAAACAAATTGTTGACCGTAGTCAATATCTAACTAATGACCCCACCCTCTGATGCGTATCCGTAAAATCACGGGGTGATGCATGCTGTCTAGCTGTAGCCATCACCCCATCGCCTAGTTCGTCGTTGACCGGACAACGTTTAACCAACTTATGCCTGTCTAGTGTTGTCCAGTCAATTGCGAACCTGCCGGATACCTGTGGGTCATAAATGTTTACCTTACCAGTGCTACCCACCCATGTGACCAAAGTCAACAGCAGCAACAGAAACCCCTATATCAAACCATAGCAACAGTGTGGGATGGGCAAAAAAGCCAGGACCCGAGAGCCAATTGTGGGTCCCAGCCAAAAATTCCCACCCGGCCCCGAAGCGACCAAAATATCACACTGTTAACTAGGGAGGGGGTGGAGGGGAAAAACTTCTCCGCTCCGTCGCTTCGCAAAATGGCAGCTCGGCTGCCTCATGGCCGCCCCTTATATAAGGGTGCTGGCCATGCCCCCTAACTACCCGGATGCCTTCGTCCGATGGGGGGGGGGCCGCAAAGGGCGCGGCAGCCATTTTGGCGCCGCGCTCGCATTGCAGGCGCACCCCCCAATAAAGGACTCAGACACTGATGAAAGTGGATAACGGCATTGGGCCACATTTATTGATTCATGCCCTAGTCCGAATTATAAATTTCTATTGGTAATTGACCAATCATAATTCTTAAGGCAAGCAGGCCGAAGTAACACTGGTAAGGTACCACCCAAAATTGCCAACGGCAATTGTTACAATGTATCTATTTGTATCAATTTGTTTGTTGACAACAAACAAATTGTTGACCGTAGTCAATATCTAACTAATGACCCCACCCTCTGACGCGTATCCATAAAATCACGGGGTGATGCATGCTGTCTAGCTGTAGCCATCACCCCATCGCCTAGTTCGTCATTGACCAGACAACGTTTAACCAACTTATGCCTGTCTAGTGTTGTCCAGTCAATTGCGAACCTGCCGGATACCTGTGGGTCATAAATGTTTACCTTACCAGTGCTACCCGCCACACGGAGGGGCTTCAAAGAAGGCTCGACGCCCCCCCCAGACCGTCAGCTCGGTCAACCAGGCCTGCTCGCCAGTCCACTAACCAGAGGTCCATACCTCCCTGCGACAGATGGGCCCCCATCCCCTGAGTAAAGCTCGTAATTTTGCAGACTGATGGCGTGGAGGCTAATGACGCGTCCCCCACCCTTGTCGAAAAGGAACCGGGCAATAGCCCTGTTCACGGAGCGTCGGCTCAGTCAAGAGCCCCGAGGCCGAACGCTCCCCTGTAAGCGTACCGCGGTATCATGTCCGACCAATTAAGGGTTGTCGCAGGCCACACATAATGTGAGTAGGGCAGGTCACTGCAAATCGCAAGGTTCCGCGATAGGCCAGTGACATGTCCCAAGCCATTGCCCCCAAGGTACATAACCAGGACATAGGCGAGTCAGCATCCCTGATGTAGAAAAGGAATGGCAACAGTTCCCGCCATAACATGCCGCGCTTACCATGCCACCTGAGACGTGCGGATGCACCCAGTCCCAGTCGGGGTCCCCACTCTGTCGCCGCAGTGTAACGCGCTGCCCTGTGCAGCGTAACGCGCTGCCCCATGCAGCGTAACGCGCTGCCCTGTGCACGTGGCCATGGCCCACCAGCCATACTGTCACCGGTGTAATACGACACCCAGGGTCTGTCAAGGAAAAAAAAGGGGAGGGGGAGAAACAGTGCAGTGACTAAACTGGTACTCACGGTTGAAGAGGGCGAACACAAAACTGACAACATTGTGATCCCCACCCTCCCATGCGGCGTTTGTCAGCCCCGGAGTACCCAAAAACAGCTGCAGTAGAAGCCACCCCTATCCTGAACGAATGGGTGCCGCAACGAGCCCCAGAGAGGCCAACACTGTCTAGTGCCTTCCCGGCACCCTCCAAAATTGAAATTTAGTAGGGGAGACCCATCTTGGTGACAGAAAAACGGGCCATGGTGGATGCCACGCAGTGCAAGAAACTCCTGTAGGGCACCAACCAGACAGATGTCTGCCAAAGAACACCGTAGCAGTCTTACACCACTGCCTACGCCATGCTGATCTGCCTTAGAGGAGCGTATCCTCAACTGAGCCCAGTCTTTGGCAACATAGACATCCTCGAGTTCCAGTGCCCTACGACTTGCTTCCGCCTTAGACAGCATCACAAGCTTGCTGATGCGGAGTGCTCCAAAAAGGCCACCGTCGTAGCCGCATGAATTGGGCTGCCTCGTACTTATCAAAACAGAGGCCATGCCAGCCCCGGGCCAGTTGGGTAAGAACCCCTGGGGAAATCGGGTGGCGGTCGTCCGGGCAACGCCCACGCTCCCGCACCCACCCCTCCAAAACATGTCTCACACGGAAGTCAGCGGTACTATCCACATGATAGTACCACCTTGGCCATAAAAGCCAACACTGACAGCCTAGATGCTATGGTGCGAGGTGCAAGGCCCTGGGCATGCAGGTAAACCATGAACCGAAGTACATGGGTCACTGGGATCGGCCAGGTCTCTGGCAGCCGGAATTGGGTACAGAAATCTCCGAAAGAATTGAATGCGTGGTGATACGCCTTACGCGTGCGTGGCGCTAGTGACAAGCCAATCGCCCGGTTCACCTCTCCTTGCCAATGGTCCATATCTCGTCCGGAAGTGGCGAGGGAAATTCCTCCACATCCGGGGCCAAGGCACGGAACCGGGAGATCTGCAGGCGGGACAAAGCGTCAGCGATATCATTATTGACCCCCGGGACATGCCTGGCCCTGAAGAGGACATTGAGGCGCAGGCTGCGCAACACAAACTGACGCACTAGGTCCATGACCCTGGGCGATTTGGAAGTCTGTGAGTTGACAATGTGTACAACGGCCGCATTGTGACACCAGAAATGGACAACCGAGTTGGCCCACTCCTCGCCCCATAGCATCAAAGCCCCCAGGATAGGGAAAAATTCCAGGTACGTGAGATCACGCAGGCGACCCGTGCCTGCCCAGGCTGGTGGCCACCCACCATAGGCCCACTTCCCGTTGAAGTACATCCCATAACCCAGGGATCCCGAAGCATCGGACTGTATCTGAAAGCGAGGGGAAGCCAGGAGGTCAGACCTCCAAAATGATACTCCATTGAACTCCCTCAGGAACTGGAGCCAGATAAGCATATCTGCCCTGATACCCCAGGTGAGTCTAACCCTATGGTGGGGCCTAAATAAGCCTGTCATGGCGTCGCACAAGCGCCGAGCAGATGCCCTGCCCGGTGCGACGACCCTGCAAGCGAAATTGAGGTGACCATGTAGCACCTGCAGTCCCCTCAGTGATGCCTTGCGTTTAGCAAGCAAGTCCGAGATAAGGGCCACTATCCTCGACACCTTATCCCCCGGTAACCTAGAAGCCTGCGCTACCGTGTCAATCTCCACCCCCAGGAATACTAGCTTAGTAGATGGGCCCTCGGTCTTTTCGGGCGCTAAAGGGACACCGAGTTCCTCCATTAGCGTCTGAAATGTGTTGAGGAGACGTGTGCACGTGTCCCAGCCCCGTTCACCCCCGAATAAAAATCATCCAGGTAATGGGCTACAGACCGGGACCCTGACCAGTGGACGAAAGCCCACTGTAGGAATGTACTGAAACGCTCGAAGGCCGAGCATGATATGGAACAGCAAAAAGGCATGGCCTTATCAAAGTAATATTCACCCCGGAACTTAAAAAACCCAGCAACTCAAAGTCGCCCGGGTGCACCGGCAGGAGGCGAAATGCCGACTTGATGTCGCACTGAGCCAACAGCGCACCCGGGCCGCATGAGCGCACCATGTGCAGGGCTCGGTCAAAAGATGCATACCCGCCTGAGCAAAGGTCATCAGGGATAGCATCACTGACCGATCGGCCGGCTGGGTGGGACAAGTGATGAATCAGGCGAAACCCGCCCAGTGACTTTTTGGGCACTAAGCCCAAGGGTAATACCTTAAGCTTAGGGAACGGGGGTGTCGGGAAAGGGCCGGCGACCCTGCCCGCATCGACCTCCTTAGTAATGCTGGCAGCAGCTACCTCCCCCTCCCCCTAAGGGACAAAAGGTTGGGGGCATCCTGGGGGGACCTATCACCCACGAAAGGAATACTGAACCCCCATCTAAAACCCTGAAGGAGGTAAACCGCATCCTCCTCCCTCGGGTACAATGCGAGCCAATGCTCCAACATGTCCACATTGATTGGGGAGGGGGCCTTTCGGTGAACCAGCTCCCTCTGCGGCAGTTTTGCCAGTCCCGTGTCCACCCCTTCCTCTGCCCCGCATCCCTCCAGGCCTGGGACAGGCGGAGGCCACATGGGGGCCAGCACAGGAGGGACACTCATGCCTGTACTTGCAATTCCTCCTGTTGCAGGAACCATTGGACGAGAAAGTCCAGCACAGCAGGCGGGCTGGAACCCCCTGCCCCGCCACCTGGCGGGGTGCCTGTGCTGGGGCCGCTCGCTGGACCGCACGTCCACAATGGTATCATTCCCCGGGCGCAGGGCGCGTGGGAGTCATGTACAGAAGCCACAGCCTCTGGCAGGGCTCATCCCACCTCATCTCGGGGTGCAGGGGAATCCGCATACGGAATTCCTCGTCATTAGCCAACCACGACGGGCCCGGGAAGTCAACCATCGCCCAGTAATGTTGTCCAAATACTGGACCATCGGAATCGCCAAATCCGGCCGAGCCCTGAGGCAGACCGCCATGTATACGAGGTAGGCCGGCAACCAGTTGGCCCACGTACATGGTGGCATGCGACGATGCGCCTGCTCCTTATCCTTCTCATCTTGCCCCTCCCTCTCCTCCTTGGTGGGCTCTCTGTTAAGGAGGGAGAAGATGTCCACATACTCCCCCCGCCAGATCTTCTCTTTGGGGGTCTGGGCCAAATGGTCCCCCAGTGGCAAGGAATACCCTGCTGTCGGCAAAGCCGACACAGGTACGGTGAAAACTGCGAGCATCTGTAAAGGAGCCTGGACTAACCCGGTCACCCCTAGAAGATTCCCGACTGGGTAAGAAGCACCCCCCACCACGGGGGCCTGGGTGATAGTTGAAGTCACCGAGTGGAGCGTCGGCGACTGAACCGCCGCACCACCCGTGCGAGGCCAAGGCCATTGAAAAGCCCCCCCAAACGTGGCCATGTGTGTAGATGCACTAGTTTGGACCGCATACTCACATGCTGCACCCCCATGGGCCGCCCCCACCGGGGGTTCCGACCCACTGGGGGCGTCGGAGCTCACAACCGCCATAGAGCTCGTCGACGGGGCTTGATCAGCACCGGCCTGTGGATTGGGGAGCTGCGAGGCAGTGGCCGAAGCCAGGCCACGCGCCTCAGGCAGCTCGACCCGTCCCGTCGCCTGCCGCTGCCCAGCAGACAATGCATCGACCTGCACCCCAAAAGGGGCCCCAGGGTGGCTAACCCGGGCCAGGGATGCCTCAAGGGCCGCAACACGGGCCAGGAGGGCCTCCACGCTGACATAGCCACCTAAACCAAGGGGGGGCAAAGGGGAGCGGTGGCCACCGCTTGCGGGCCGAGGGCCACGGCCCCTACTGGGCCCGTACGCGGACCCCCAGCCTCCGGCCAAGGGGGAATTAACCCCATCCCACCGGTCCCGGTGGGCTCGGGCATAGGAGGCTGCTAGGGAGGCACAGCCGCGGTCCTCCGACCCGGATTGCGCCTCCGCGCAGAACGAGCCGCGTTCGCAGTCGCCTTCTTCTTTGAGGGCATTGCAGCTAGCCGATGGGAAGCCGAAAAGGGAGAAAATCAGCAGCCAAGAGGCTCCCTGGTGAGGGTAAAAGCGACGGAGGTAAGAGGGAAAAACTTCTCCGCTCCGTCGCTTCGCAAAATGGCAGCTCGGCTGCCTCATGGCCGCCCCTTATATAAGGGTGCTGGCCACGCCCCCTAACTACCCGGATGCCTTCGTCCGATGGGGGGGGCCCGCAAAGGGCGCGGCGGCCATTTTGGCGCCTCGCTCGCATTCTATGAGTTCTATCACACATATCACTTTTCTTCTTATTCTTTAGATGCCTACCAAACCTTCCATAGCAACCAGACCCATTAGACAAATGCTAAGCCCAAGCCAGGGGTTCTCAACCTATGGCCCATGGTGCCAAATAATCTGCCCTGCACCACTGTTGGAAGTAGATGCATTTACAACAGCTGTGGATGTGTTTTATGGCATCATTTATAGTGGGGGAATAACTGGTTTGGCCCACTCAACCATCTGAGGGAGCATGACCCAGCCCCTGATTTTAAAAGGTTGAGAACCCCTGGCCCAAGCCTACAAGTGAGTCATTGGCATAGGCCTGATTCTACTTCTGCTAAAAAGAGTGCTCATTCTGATAATTCATTCAAAATTTGAGATGTATCTCAGTTGGTACTATCCATGGATAGAGCAAGAACTGGTGGAATAGGATTGGTGTTGTCAGCATTGAGGCTGCCCTATGCTACATAAAGCTTGACATCATTTTTCCTGTTGAAAATGTGGGGGGGAAAATTGTGCAACTCATTTCCTAAAGCCCTCACTCTGGCACCTTTTCACCCCACCCAAATAATCACATGGGGCACCATTCCAATCTCTTTCTTTCTTTCTTTCTTATATAAATGGATGGATGGATGGATGATTTAGAGACAAAGGGTGCTTGATTGAAGTGAATTGACACCCCTGTAAGTGTCCCTTTACAGTACTTCCTTTCTCCCCACCTTGAAATTGGAAAATGGAAGAACTAGCTTCTGGTCACCCATTCACCCATGAAGCCACATTGGTCCCACAGAATAGACATCCTGATCTTATACAAATGCATTTGATTGGGAAAGAAAACTAGAACCCCCAACTGTGGAGGAAAAAGGTATGGATGGAAGAAGGGGAAATTCCAGCCAGATTCACATTGAGTAATATTGAGCTCCCTGTCTCGCCTGGGAGCCCATGCCATCGGCCCCGGGAGTGGAGACAGGTGCGAGCCGTTGCAGCTGCCTCCACTCTCCAGGCCCGCCTGCCCGGAGAGCAGAAAAGGACGCCGCCGATGCCGGCCCCTCAAGGAGATCCCTGTCTTGCCCGGGAGCCCACGCCATCGGCCCCGGGAGTGGAGACAGGTGGGAGCCACTGCAGCTGCCTTCGCTCTCCGGGCCCGCCCGCCCGGAGAGCAGAAAAGGACGTCGCCAACGCTGGCCCCTCGAGGGGCTCCCTGTCTAGCCCGGGAGCCCACACCATCGGCCCCGGGAGTGGAGACAGGTGGGAGCCTCTGCAGCTGCCTTCGCTCTCCGGGCCCGCCCGCCCGGAGAGCAGAAAAGGATGCCACCGATGCCGGCCCCTTGAGGAGCTCCCTGTCTCGCCTGGGAGCCCACGCCATCGGCCCCGGGAGTGGAGACAGGTGGGAGCCGCTGCAGCTGCCTTCGCTCTCCAGGCCCGCCTGCCCGGAGAGCAGAAAAGGATGCCGGCGATGCCGGCCCCCATTTTTCCCCAGGGATGACCGCAGGGTCGAGGACTCCCATTGTTTTTGGACCTTGCTGGGTCACCCCGTCGCCCTCGCCACCGGCGTGGGGAAGGAATGGGTGGCACCTGTGGATGCTGTCCCCTCACCCCTGGTCCTGTCTGGCCAGGGGTCAGAAGAGGGACACTTGCAAGTATGGGGGAGGGTAGCTGCCATCACCCGAGCCTTTCCCCGGTCCGGCATTGGCCACGGGGAAGTGGGAGCTTTTGGGTGCTCCCACTGGAGGGGGGGTAGTATGGGGCTTGTGTTTTGAAATTAATTGTATGGTTTTTTTTTATTGCAATGTGTTAATTTTCAATCTGTTTTTGTAATTGTGTGATTATATCTGTGATACTGTATTTATATGTGTTGTAAGCCGCTTTGAGTGGCACTTGTATTAGGAAAGCGGGGTAGAAATTAAAATTTATTATTATTATTATTATTATTATTATTATTATTATTATTATTATTATTATTATTATTATTATTATTATTATTATTATTATTATTATTATTATTATTATTATTATTATTATTATTATTATTATATGTTATGTAGTTAGTGGAAAATAATATGATTCTAACAATCGCAGTCCTGGAGCATTTCCCATATCATTTGTCAATTGACTCATCCTCCTAGCCAGCATGGCCAGTGGCCATGCTAACTGAAGAATTCAAGGAGAAGCAGCTCAAATAAGTGAGTTTTCCAAGTTCTGCTTTTTTTGTCCTGTTATGGCTGATTTCCCCCCCTCCTTTAGTAAGGATACCTGCTTAAACTATTTCCTGTGCTTCTGGGTTGAAAGGATTAGCCAGTGGAAAAATCTCCATTGTCGCTGATAAATCTCCGTTGCCCAAGGGATGCCTGATCACCGAAGTAGCAATTTTCTTTTTAAAAAATAGTTTATTTAAATAATTAAATATTGACAAAGGAAAACAAAACAAATAAAGAAGAATACATAACAAGTAACAAAAAAAAACCAAAACCATTAGTAGATATACATATTTGTCTTTGAAGTTATTTATACAGTTTAATACTTTTATCCTAATATTGTTTACATATCCCTTTATAATCAATCATCTAATGGTTCTACTAATATTTTGTTACTTAATACATTTTATAGCTTACATAACACCTGTGTGATATTTACATTTGTCTTGGAGGCTGAAAATACTTATGATTATACACTGGATTTCCAAAAAGCTGATTGGAGCTAATTGGTCGGCTACAGGTGCACAGTCATTTTCTTTTTGTATTGCATGTTCTATGAAAGCTTTCCAAATTGTAAAAAAAAATTATCTTTAACAATTCCCTTTTTAAATTCATTTCCCAAGTTAATTTATCATTTAATGCCATTGTCCACATCTCTTTATACCATTCCTTAATTTCTGGAGTAGTTTCACATTTCCATTTTCGTACTATACACTGCCTTGCGGTTGACACCATAATTGAGATAAGATCTTTTTTATATACATCAATATTTAAATCTTCAACATCAGTTAGTAATGCAATACTAGCTCTTAAGTTAAATTTTGAATCAATTATACCTTTAATTTCATTTTCTACTGTTGACCGGAAAAGTTTTTAGTTCACTGCAGTCCCACCACATATCTGTATAGGTACCTTTCTCATTTCTACATCTCCAACATTTTGATGATTTTGATTTATCCATTTGTTGTAAACGAATTGCTGTTAAATACCATTTCCAGAGCATTTTAAAATTATGCTCCTTAACCCTCACTGATAACGTCTTCATGATCCTTCTTCCCCATATTCTTCTCCAGTTTTCTTTACTTATTTCTATATTTAGATCTTGTTTTCATAATGCTTTTAATTTTTTTTGTGATTTTTCATCTGAATTTATTAATTTGTATAGTTTACTCACTAATCCCTTAATTTCTACCACTCCTAATCTTATACTAAACAATAGATCTTCAAATTTTGTATTTTTCCTGATTAGATTATTATCTGCCATGTACTTATGTACTTTCTATTCCAATTATCTACAGAAATGATTTGGAGCCAATTCAATTTTAATTGCTTAATTGCAATTTTTTCCTTTTATCTTTGCAAATCCTGATCCAATCTTTCAACTTTGATGCTGCATTATTATTGATGACTTCCTCTGTTCTTCTACTCATTTCTATTGGAAAGTTTTCGATATCTTTTAATTCTATAATAGGAGATGTATTAGGAGCTAATTTCTTTTTCATCTCAGTCCATGTTTTCATTGTTGCCTTTAAAAGTCTATTCCCCAAACTAATAGTTACTTTATTTCTATCCAAAAAAGCTCTTCCTATACCTTTTAGTTCTTGCATTTCTATTTTTCCCCATATAAGTTCCTCTTTAGCTATTAATTTACATAAATTTCTCACTTGAAATGCCTTATAATAATTTTGGATATTAGGAAGTCCTAATTCTCCTTTTTGACTCAAATACCATAAACCTTTTGTAATTCTAGGTCTTTTACCCCCATTACAATATTTATTTATCAATTTCTGAAACACCTTCAAATCTTTTTCTTTCATTTGAATTGGTAAAGTGTCAAATAGAAAATTAATTTTGGGCAATAGCTTCATTTTTGCCAGAGCGATTCTGCCAAACCACAACAAATTAAGTTTATTATATTCTTGTATCATTTCTTGAAGTTCTTTTATCAACTTGTCATAATTTAATTTTTTAAATTCTCAAATTTGTCAGAAATGTTTATTCCTAAAAATCTTACTTGTTCCTTTATTTGTATTTTATAATTATTTCTAATTTTAATTATATCTTCCTTATTAATATTGAGCATACCGTATTTATTCGTGTATAACGCGCAAAATTTTATACCAAAAAAAGAAATCAAAGTTTGGGTGCGCGTTATACACGAGGACTGGGTGCGCGTTATAAATGAGCCTCTTTTACTTCTTTTTTAGAATTGGGTCGGCTGTCTATTGCTGCGGCGGGTGAAGGGGAGGCGGGGGGGTGGCTTTGAAGAAATTGACGGGATCTGATTGGGTGGCACGGGAGACAAGGCGTGGCCCAGAGGTAGCTCGCAGTTCGAGCGAGGCTCCTGGGGGTCGGAAGTGCTCGTTTCGGATTGCATTTTCTGCAACAGGTGGGTCTGATTATCCCCCCCTCCCTCAATATTTTAAGGCATGCTCTTTTTCACCGATATAACTGGTTCCCCTTTAGATGGCAACTCTTTGGTGTATCTGATGATGAATCTGACTTTGATGCATTTTAAAGTAAGGGGAATGAGTGGAGCTCTCTCTCAGTGGTCGTAGGTGATGTGCTGCGGCCAATCCTAACAGCACTCAGGATATAGTCAGTGGAAAAGAGTTTGAAGCATTTTTAATGCTTTTTGGCATTGTGCTTACACCAGTTTACGTTGTCAATAAATGTTTTTTTCATGGCCGCACGTGTTCAACAACGTTTTTTATGTCAATTTCAATGCGTGGTGTGAAACAAAATTTTATACCGAGGTTTCATGGAAAATTAGGGGTGCGCGTTATACACGAGTGCGCGTTATACTCGAATAAATACGGTAATCGCCTCTGATTTCTCCCAATTTATATTTAGATCAGTAACATCGTAAAAGTCTTCCAAGTGAGTTTGAATTATTGGTATCGCTGTTAATGGATTTTTTATTGTTATTAAAGTGTCATCGGCATATAAATTGATTTTAACTTTATCCACACCAGTTATTTCAACATCATCTCTTATCACATTCGCCATTAGTTCCATTGCCATCACAAATAGCACTGCAGATAAAGGATCTCCTTGTCGAGTATCAGCTTCTGATTTGATTTCCGGGGTGTATCTATCATTAACCTTAACTTTTGCTATACATTGTTGATATAAATTTTCTATAATTCTTCCAAACTTAATTCCAAAGCCATAATTTTCAATCATTTTCTTAATAGTTAGCCATTGTAAAGAATCAAAGGCTTTGTATATATCCAATGCTAACATTCCTACTTTTTCCTTTCTTGTTTCTTTTTTTATTAATTTTTTATTGATTTTTACTACTATAGAAACTCAAGAGAAAAAATAAAAATAAAACATACATTAACTCACAAAGACATAATATAATATTAATCACTCTTATTATATAATAAAAAGTAATTCAAAGAGGAGAGAATATATAGAATTAATATCTAAGCCCCTTACATTCTCTAACATATATCAACATTCTAATAGCAAAAAACGTAATTACATTACTATTAAACATCCTCCTCTCCTCTACACTTCACCTTCTTAACAAATTCTACAACAAGTGAGATTAAAAAAGAAAAAAAATTCACCATGTGATATGTTACAATGCCAAAGGGGAGCTGCATCTCATCTCTTATCATTATAATCAAAAATTCAATTGCTCCGGTACTGGCATGAAACCTCCTCTTTTCTTTAATGTATAATCAAGAAATGGTTTCCAAATTTTCCAAAAATTATTTTCTCTTACAATTCCTTTCTTTTCATTAAATTCCCATGTCAATTTATCATCCAGGGCCAGTTGCCATGTTTCCCTGTACCATTCATACATTTTTATTTTCCTTGAGTCCTTCCAGTTTTTTGCTATACACTGTCTTTCTGTAGACATTAATATTGCAATTAGTTCTTGTTCCTCCCTGTCTAACTTTAAACTATCTAAATCCGTAAGCATGGCAGCACTCGGACCAATGTTTATCTTTTCCCCTAACATATCAACTATTTCTTTTTCAATTTCTTTCCAAAAATCTTCTATTTCTTTACAGTCCCACCACATGTGTTTGTAAGTTCCCACACTTTTAATACATCTTCAACACAACTTATTTTTAGTTCTGTTCATCTGATTCAATCTCACCGGAGTCAAGTACCACCTCCATAACATTTTGTAATTATGTTCCTTAACTCTCACTGACAATGTTCTCATTATTCTCCATTTCCACAAAGCTCTCCATTTTATTTCTGAAATCTTTATGTGTAAATCATCTTCCCACAAGGTTCTCAAAATATCTATATTATCCTCTTTATTTAATATTTTATAGATTTTAGCAACCAGGCCCTTTAAACCAATCTTCCCTTGTCTTATTTTAGACAACTCTTCAAATTCTGTCATGTCCCTTTCCAAATTATATCCTTTTTTGTATTTATTATTCCAATTATTTAATCTCAAAATTTGAAACCAATTTAACTTTAAATACCCATAAATCGCTGCTCATCCGTGCAAATTTGAATCCAATATCTCAGCATACAAACATCCTTATTTATCAATACTGATCTCAATTCCTCATCTATCTTAATTGGAAAATCTTTTATATCCTCAATCTCTATTAGAGGAGAGATCCCAGGGGCCAATTTCCTTTCAACTTTTCCCATGCTTTCTATGTTGCTCTTAACATTTTATTTTTAATATTTACCTTTCCCCATTCTTTATCCAAAAACCCCTGCTTTTCCTATTTGTTGGAGATCCTCCATCTCCAAATCCTCCCAAATCACTTGCTCTCTCATCAAAATCTTAACAACATTCTTAACCTGGAAGTCATTATAATAACTCTTTAATTTAGGTATCCCTAAACCTCCTTCTTTTGTGATACATACCACCAGCTTTTAGGAATTCTAGCTCTTTTCCCACCATTACAAAATTTATTTATTATATCTTAAAAATCTCTATCCTTAAGATAAATCGGTAAGGCATCAAACAAAAAAATTATTTTTGGCAATAACATCATCTTACATAGAGCCACTCTACCAAACCAAGACAATTTCAATTTGTTAAACTGTGAAATTTGGTCTTTAATCACCTTCAATTGTTTATCATAATTCACTTTTTTAATATTTTCCAACTTATTTGATAAAATAACTTCCAGATATTTTAAGTTATCTCCTATCTGAATTTTATATTTCTGCTGAATTTCTTGTTCTTCTTCCTTATTCATGTTACATAGTATCATCTCTGATTTATCCCAATTAATTTTCAACCCCGTCATATCCTCAAAATCATTTAAATGCACTTGAATCCTATCTAATGCCTTCTTTGGATATTTCATTATAACCAATGTATCTTCCGCATAAAGACTAATTTTGTTTCCCACCAAACCTTCTATAATACCATCCCTTCTTATAATTTCTGCTAACACTTCCATGGCCATTATAAATAAAATTGGAGATAATGGACACCCCTGTCTTGTACCAGCTTCTAATCTAATATCTTCAGTATAAACATCATTAACTCTAACTTTTGCATTCCCTTGCTGATATAATAATTGTATAACATTTTTAAATTTTGTCCCAAATCCAAAAGATAGGATTAACTCATTGATTGTAGTCCATTGAAGGGAATCATATGCTTTGAAAATATCCAATGATAACAATCCTATCTTCTCCTTTCTCCAATTGGCCATATCCAATAAATCAAGTGCTCTCCTCATTAAATCTGCCATGTCTACCTTTTAAAAACCCAACTTGATCTTTATTTATATATCTGCCCATAAAACTGTTTAATCTATTTGCTAATATGTTTGAAAATATTTTAGCGTCCTGATTTATTAAAGATATAGGTCTAAAAGATTCAATTTTTTCTGTATCTTTTCCTGGTTTGGGGATCAATACAATTATTGTATTGAAGCCTTCCCATCTTTTTAATGTGGGCAGTTTTAATGTGGTTAGTTTTAATAGGTGGGTGGGTATGTTGGGGTTTTAATTGTTTTTAATATGTATGTTTTAATCCTGTTGTGAGCTGCCCTGAGTCGGGTTCACCTGATTGGGCGGCATAGAAATTTGAGCAATAAATAAATAAATAAATAAATATTGATCTAGACCAAGAAATTGGGAGTATTCCTCCTTCCAATATAAAGTTAAACAACTTTTTAAATCTTGGGATAACTAAATCTTTAAACTCTTTATAAAACTCTGACGTTAACCCATCTTCACCTGGTGACTTGTCCCCTTTTAATTTATTTATCACATCTTCAATTTCTTTCTCAGAAATTGTATCATCCATTTTATCTATATGTTCCTGGGCTAGTTTTTGTTTTATATACTTCTCCAAATATTCTTTTAGTTTATCCACCTTAATCACTTTTTCTGTATACAACTCCTGATAAAATTCCTTTACTATTGCTAATTTATCCACCATTCTATTGCACCTAGCACCTTTTTTTTATATCAATACACCTATCTCACTTTTCTCTTTCTTTGCTTTAGCAGCTCTTGCCAGAAGCTTTGAATTTTTATTACTATATTCAAAATATTCCCTCTTCAGATATATCAAGTTTCTTTTTACTTTCTCAAAATCTTTACCCATCATTTCTTTTTTTAATTTCAACATTGCATCCAAACTTTATTTGTTATTTGTCCTCAGATGTTCCTCTTGCAAGCACCTTAAATCCTTTTCCATATTCTCCTGTTTTATCTTCATCTGCCTATACTTAAAATTAGATAGTTTAATACTTTCTCCTCTAAAAATCACCTTCATAGTATCCCAGACTATGCTATAATTTACTTCTCCATTATCATTCCATTTCCAACCTTCCTCCCAATTTCTAATAATTTGTTCTCTACATTTAGGATCTTCAAATAGACTAGCATCATATCTGCATGGTTTCCTCCCCTTTCCCCCACTATCCAGTTTCAAATCCAATACCACTTTCACATGGTCAGATTCTCTGAAAACTCCAACCTCTATCTCACCCAAATTTCTAACCAAATTATCTGAGACCAGTATATAATCAATCCTTGAATATGTATTATGTACCTGAGAGAAGAAAGTATATGCCCTTTCCAAACCACGTAGTTCTCTCCACGAATCTTTCAACCCTAACATCATCATCCATCTATCTAAAACCTGCATCTTTGCCACATTGGCACATCTTGCCATGTTAATATTAGTGGAATCACTCACTGATCTTATCAAATTAAAATCCCCTGCTGCAATCATTCTTGAACAACTTTCTGCTGCTAAAATACCATAAACTTTATCTTAAAAAATTATTGATGTTCATTTGGAGCATAGATATTTACCAATGTTACCTGCTCCTAATCAATTTTACCATTAATTATCAGATACCTCCACCCAGGGTCAGAAATGCTCTTAGTTAATGTAAAACCTATCCTATTTGATATAAAAGTTGCCACTCCCCTCGATTTAGATGTACCAAATGCCTTTTTTTATATCTTAGTCCAACCTAGAAATAACCTATTTACCACCGCTGATTTTTGATGAGTCTCCTGTAAGAAAACAACATTAGGTTTAGCTTTCTTAAGCGCAACTTCTATCCTTTTCCTCTTCACCTGGCAACCAGTACCTTTCACATTCCATGTCAATATCTTCACATTTTTCATGTTAAATCAACAACCTTTTTATTTCTACGACAACCGCAGTTCCCCTTTGGCATATGTGAACCCACAATTAAATCCCTTATCCCCTTACCAGTGAACATCAAAAAATAAAAATAAAAAAAAACATATAAGAACAATACAATGAATTAATCACCCTCCCCACTTTTTCAAAGAAAAAGAGGCCTTCGCATTTCAAAGAGGGGAGTGGGGGGAAACATCCCATCAGGGAACCCGAGCATCACCCAGTCCATTAGCTGCATTAATAACACTTTAAACACCTCCTTTAGCAGCCTTAGACTTATCTTCACTCTCATCATTTCTTCCAAATCTCAGACCTCCAGAAAGAATCAAAGCATCTTTTAAATCATTCCATTCTTTTGTTCCATTCTCAAGTAATTTTGCATCAACCAAAATATCTAGAACATATACCTCCTCTTGTACCAAATATCTTCTTCCCAAATGCCAGAAAGTCATTTGTTTTTGAGCCTTCCAATTATATTTCACCCCCTTATCCCTCAACCACTTGGTTACAGGTTTCATTTTTTGACACCAAATTCTTTCTTCAACTGGTATATCATTATAAATTTCTATATCCGCTCCATCAATATTCAACACCGTTGAATCAGACTGTCTAATGTACGACATCAACCTCATCTTATCTGCCAGACAAGCAAATTTAACCAAGTCTATTACTCTTCTTGTTAAATCTGTCAAATTCCGTCCTTTAATAAAACCCGCTTGATCATTGTTAATATACTCACCAATAAAATTGTTTAGTCTATTAGTTAAAATGGCTGTAAAGATTTTAGCATCTTGATTGATTAGGGATATTGGTCGATATGAGTCAATTTTTTCTAAAAATGTTCTTGGCTTTGGGATTAGAATTATATTTATTTTGTTCCAAGAGTTTGGGATTACTCCACCATCTATTATATTATTAAAAAGCAGATAAATTTTAGGTATTACCATTTCTCTAAATTGTTTATAAAATTTAACATATAACCCATCTTCTCTGGAAGCTTTACCAGTTTTTAATTTATCTATCACATCATTAATTTCTTTGGAAGTAATTTTTCTTTCCATACTCTCCATGTGTTCCTGACTTATTGTCTTTTTTAGTCTTTTTTAAAAATAAGTATCTAATTTAAGTCGATCTATTTTCTTTTCTGAATACAAACTTTGAAAAAACTCTTTAACAATTTCAATTTTCTGTTCAATTTTATTATATCTATTTTCATCTTTACCTATCAAAACTCCTATCTCTCTCTTATCTTTCTCCCTTTTGGCCGCATCTGCTAATAATTTTGAATTCTTATTACAAATTCAAAATATTCCCTTTTATTCCCTTTTAAGGTATATTAAATTTCACTTTATCTGCTCAATTTCTTTAATTGTGACTTCTGCTTTTAATTTTTGTAATTTATCAAAAATGATTCTATCCTTCATTCTGGCATGTTCTGCTTGTAATTGTTTAATTTCTTCCTTTATTTTCTTATGTTGTTCTTTACGTAAGGGCTAATCTGAGAAAGTGAGGTTTCCCTGTTGATGACAGCCTGTGTGAATGCAGAGAAGTACAAACTATCTCCCATATGATACAATACACATGATGCCCCTCAACATGCAGTAAGGAGGACCTTATGTTGGCAAGAGGAAACACTGTTGAAGTGGCCCAATATTGGGCAGATATCTAGCCATTTTAATTCTATTTTGCTTTTAGATGTGTTAATTTTAGCTTTGTATGTTATTATATGCAGGTGGTGCATCTGACACGAATAAAGAAAGAACCTGCTTAAACTTAAGAATTACTTCTGATAGTTACAAATTCTTTATTTGCAACCTGGGTTGTTTGTTTGTTTGTTTGGTTCTGCCTATTGCTTCGGAATTCTGTTATGGGAAATGAGGAGGACAGATGTGTCAGCAGTGAAATTCTATTGTAGGTCTGTAATTTGGGCACAGAACAGAACACTCAAGTGACCATCATGCTACAGGAAAGCAGCAATTCAAGATAAATATAAACAAAATTAGGGCAAAAAAACCAACCAACCACAAATCAGTAGCTGACACTGAGCAAAACATCTAACTAAAAGAGTTGGCTTTCTGCCTACCTTTCTGTTCTGTCTCTCTAAACTTTATATTCAGAATCAGTGCCTGCAATTTCATTTACCCATGGAAGTTGATCTAATTAATGATATCAAAATTTGTACCTCTCATTCTTGGGGACCAACACAGCTTAAGCTGGTTCTTCAATCAACTTGTCCATTTGAAAGCAATATATTATTTGCTGTCTCTTTGTATTCATTGTATTCTCTTTCTTAACTTGACCCCTTTAGTTCAACCAATCATTGTGGACAGGATTCTTTGGGATACTGTGCTCCTTTTTAAAACCAACTTTGCATAGATGTCATTTTTAAAGCAGACTCCAATAGCGTGTAGTTTATTACATCCAGAATCTGATTCATATCTTTCTCATTATGTGAACAGAGGTTAATTATAGAATCACTAAAAAAAAAATCTTGATTTGCATATTTAGAAGGACCCACCAGCCTTTTTTTAAATAACTGGAGCATATTATTTCATTTGGTTTCTTTGACTTTATTATTCCCCATGATAAAAGCAATCAATTCATTAACTAATTAATGAAAAATAGGAACATTACTTTTTTGGCCTTCAACTCCCAGAACCGCTAAGCCAGCATCTTGTAATTAATACAAATGGGATTGTGTAAGTCCAGACCTATTATTTTGCCTCCAAATGTTTTCTTTGTAGCATTCACTTAGTTAGATGTTAACGTAATAAGATACTAATTGTCCATATCACTTACCCTCATTATTCCTTCCCTAAGCAAAGCCACTATATAAGCAAAGAAATAATTCAACATTCCTTATCTCCCTCAGCTGCAGGGAGATTCTACATTAAAATTTGTCTCCCTCTTTATTAATGGATCTAACTTTCCCCTCTTTGTTTCTCATGGTACATTAAATCTCCATGACATTCCTGTCAAGCCTTAGTAAGAAAAGTGTCTCTTTAGTTTAGCTGTAACTCCAAATGGCTTCTTCTTTGACTTTTCTTATCATGCAACATTATGTTGGAGCAGAGAGAGAGAGAGAGGTCAAATAAGAAAGGATGTGTGCAGTTGCCACTCTTTCCACATATTTGTCCAGCAGTATGTTGTTCACAAGACAAACACACTGTAATAGTCCAAAGCATCAGCACTGCTAGTTCTCCACAATAACAGTAACTGTGTAGAACAAAACAAAAAGAGTGAAAGAATAGCACAGTCTGGGCAGGTTATCCTGCTATGGTAATAGAATAGACCATACTACTAGCAACTTAATGCTGATTGTGAGGTGACAACTAACTAACCTGACAACTTTGAGGTCTAATAGCCTTGGGTGGTGAAGTCCATAAAGAAGGGTGATGGTCCCCAAGTGGATTAAATCCCACTTGAATCCATCTTGATGGAGGGCAGCAGCTTCATCAATACTGGCCTGGGGCTGAGGAGGACTTTGTGTGCCAAAAGGGCTCAGGGACCAGAAAGTAACTCATTGGACTGGATCAGTGGTACAGGAGCCAGGCTGCAATGTGGAAGGCAAATGAAAGGCCGCTGCATTATATTATTCCCAAGACAATCTTTATGGCTGATAGCCAATATTCAGAATGATATATGGCTCCAGGAGAAGGAGGAGGAGGAGGAAAAGCAGAAAGAGAAGAAAGGGAAAATGGACCTGCAAAATCTATGTGCAACCTGGACCACTGGCCCTGAGCAGAATTCCATTCCTGAGAGGGAAGGTGGGATTGCTCTGGGCGAGAGGATTGACAACTGGCACAAGTGCCGACCATTTGTTCTATGTCTTGGACCAGTTGAGGCCACCAAAAGTAGCTACGGGCAAGGGCTTTGGAACGTACAATTCCCGGGTGACTTGTGTGAAGTAGATGTAAAACTTTTTTCCTGAGAGTGACAGGAATAACCATCCACTTGGCCCCATAGAAGGCAACCTTGTTCCACTGACAGTTCCAAACACTTGTGGTGGAATGTTCTGAATTCCTCAGCTAGAAGAGAGACAGGCCAGCCTTTTTTTTACCCAAGACATTACTTTAGTCAATGTTACATCCTTGGCCATAGCCTTGGCTATATCTGAGGGGATGACTGGGGGCGAGTCGAAAGCCTCAATCATAAGGACCTCGCAACCGGCTTCCCTGACCCCTGGCAGTGAAGAACATGACATCAGTGTGGCTGATGTTCTTGCTGGGCCTGTGCACCAAAGTAAAATCATATGCATTTAGGAAAATTGCCCAACGCAACATCCTTGGGGAGAGACTTTGAGGCGTGGGCTTCCTGTTCACAAAGATTCCAAGGAGGGGCTTGTGGTCAGTTATGATGGTAAAAGGCCTCCTGTAAAGGTAATTGTGGAATTTCTTAGTGCCAGCCCCAATTGCCAACGCCTCCCTGTCTGTCTGAGCGTAATTTTTCTCAGGCTTTGAGAGTGAACAGGAATAGAATGCTACGGGGGCTTCCCTCCTGTCATTTAGTACATGGCATAACACAGCTCCCACCCCCACAGGGGATGCATCACATACAAGTACAACTTCCTTGTTGGTATCAAAATGAGTTAATACAGCATCTGAAGATAGCAGCCCTTTAAGTTCTAGGAACGCTTTCTCCTGTCAATGGCCCCAATGCCAAACAGTATCTTTCTTAAGAAGCCAATGTAATGGTTCAGCAACTGAGGCTTTGCGATGGAGAAAAGCATGATAGAAGTTTAACAATCCTAGAAATGATTGCAATTTGGCTTTACATTTTGGCCTGGGTGCATTTCGCATGGCCACCACCTTGGAGTCAGAGGGCATGATACCTTGGGGTGTAATTCGGTACCCCAGGAACTCCACTTCTTGTGCCAAAAACAAACATTCGTCTCTTCTGAGACATCAACTGGCCCTCTCAAAATGTGAGAGGACTCGATCGAGCCTGGCCGCTAGTTCGACGGTGTCCTTAGCAGTGATCAGGACATCGTCAAAATATGGCAGGACACCAGGCAACCCTTTCAAAATACATTCTACAAGAGATTGAAATATTCCGGGGGCCGCATTCACCCCAAATTGTAGTCGAGTTACCTTAAATGCCCCCCTATGCATTACTATGGTCTGGGCTATGGCAGCAGCAGGAGACACAGTCAATTGTTGGTAAGTCTGGGCAAGGTCAAGTTTTGCGAAGCAATTTCCTCCATGCAAGGAGGCAAGAAGGTGGCTTACCATGGGCACAGGATATGCATTTGGGCGAATAGCTTTATTGATCATACACTTGTAGTCAGCACATATCCTGACCTCCCCATTACTTTTGAAAGCAGTCATTATTGGTGTCTCCCATTCTGTGGAGTCCACTGGCACTAGGATGCCCTGCCCCACCAGTTTGTCCAGCTCGGCTTCTATCTTCTCCTTTAATGCAAAGGGTACCCGGCATGGCTTCATCTGGATGGGCCGGATGGTTGGGTCAAGCTCAAAGTCCACAGGGGGTCCTTTGTATAACCTTAAACCCTTTTTGAACACCTCTGGATGTGCAGCATAAACATCCCAGATTGGGTCAGCATCTATTGCGTGAATGCCAGAAAGCCGGATTCCCGGGGGCCTAAACCATTGGGGCCCAATAAGACAGTTAGTGCCCTGCTTAACTACAACCAATGGCAAGGAGATGCGAATGTTTTTGAATTTGACCAAGAAATTTCCCACCCCCAGGACCGGAAACTGGCAACCTTGCACATCCCGGAGGGAAATTTTAAAAGATTTGAGCCTGGGCCGCGAGGCAGGGGGAATTGTCAAAAACTCCCGCTGTGGGATTATGGAAAAGGTAGTACCTGAATCCACCTCCATCTTGAAGGGGACATCCTGCAGGCTCAGGTCTGTGAAGAAATGCTCACTGACGATGCCCACTTGGCATGGCTCAGGCTCTGGTGACACTTTGGCGGTGGATGTTTTGTGGTGATGACTCTTCTTAGACTCAGGTGCTGAAGTTCTTTGCTTTCGCTGTCAGCATACTTTAGCAATGTGCCCTCATCGCCCGCAGTTGTGGCATTCCGCAGTGTGGAAGGGGCACTTCTTATGGTCATGCCGGGCTCCACAGCCATCACACTTGCAAAGGAATTTCTTCTCCCGGTCATCACGGTGCTCTCGGTGCTTTCGTCGGACCGCTCGGACTTCTCCCTCTGCATCGCTGGACTCCAATGAAGAGGTGGAACCAGGCGAAGATGAGGAGGATGAAGATGAATTTTGCTGAGCTTGCACAGCTGAGTCGGTGGCACTGGTGGTGGAGTGGCAAAGCTGGAAAAACTTGATGCCAGACCGTGCGGCCTCAGACGCTACCGCCTCTTCTAGGACAGCCTTGAAAGTTAGCGTCTTCCTGATCATGAGGCGACATTGAGCCTCTTCGTCCCTCATGCCGGCCAGCAGACTGTCCCGGAGTGCTTCTTCAATGTTGTCCCACTTGTACGGGGTGGCAGCAATGCGCAGAGCAGCGGTGTAGTCTGCAATGGACTCACCAGGTCGCTGCTCCCTTCTGTGGAAGGCCACCCTGGCTGGGAAGATCGAGACCTCTGGCTGCAGGTGCCTCCTCAATGCGGACATGATTTCTGCAACCGGCACCACATCCACGTCCCTTGGGAGAACAATGTGGGTTGCCAGCTCAAGCGTCTCAGAACCGGACTGAGCGAGGAAACAGGAGTGCTTCTGGTCTTTGTCGGTGACCTTCTGTGAGGCCATTGCGTGGCGGAATTGGCGTTCGTATGTTGCCCATTTCTCTGGAAGTGCTGGGTCAAATGGGCTGAAGTTGCTGCCATGTGGGGACGCCATCCCACCTTCATCGACAGTTTTGTGTTCAGGGAATGAAGAAGCAGATGAGTGAAGTAGTGAAATTCAGCTCTTTAATAGTGGGGTTTGAATGCAGTTTGGATGGGGCAAAACTCTGACTTATATACACTATAAACAGAGTAACAATAATACAACAAGCCCATTGGCTAACAGAGTGTGCACATTTTTGATCCACTTATTTGCATAAGAATAGATACATCAGTAAAGATACATTCTGCTCCTATAAACAGTAACAATAATACAACAAGCCCATTGGCTAACAGAGTGTGCACATTTTCGATCCACTTATTTGTATAAGAATAGATACATGAGAAAAGATACATTCCACTCCTGTCAGAAAACACAGTTAACATACATAACATTGTATGACCAGGATATGATCAGGAAATGACCTTGTATGTCATCAGGTGGCCAAAATAAGTTGCAGCAAGTTATATAAAACACCTACAATGATTAACATAATTCTGATCATCATCATGTAACCTAAAGTTGCATTACTACAGTGTGACATTATCAGTTTCCTACTGGCCCTTGATAGGCTAAGGATTTTATAGTTAACGTGCCTGAATATTTGTTGTTTGCTTGCTTGAAATTGGACTCAACACTAGCAGAGAAACAGAGATGACAAGAAGCAATGTGTATAAAGTAGAAGGTAGCATTTTCAAGACCGTTTCAGACATGCACACCCAATAATTTCAAACTGAAATCATACTGTATAAAAAGGTGTATTCAGAACTTCAATTGCTATGCAGTTTAGTTTACTTCCCCCACCCCAGAAAACCTATATTTTTATATAGTTTTATGTAAGCACAATGAATCTCCTCATATACATGAGACAAATATATATCAGTGTCTGAGGCAGAAATTATATGGGATTGTGAGGGGGGAAAAGGCAAACTGGCTAAATGGGGCAGGGGGCCCCTATTTGACAGAGCAACCTCCTCTAGATTTTTCTATGCTTAGAAAACATAAGATGTCAAATACAAATGTAAGTTTGAATCCCAGCTCTTATGCCTCTCCCCTTTGCAAAAGACTTATTATTCATTACTCAGAACAATTGCTGAGATGTTGTGTATGTGATGCACTGGATTTTGCATCAACATCTAGAAAGAGAGATTGGTAGATAGAAGCTCCACAGCGGTGCTTTAAATAGATGGAAATCTGATTTGAGCTAGCAGCCAAGTGTCTTATAATCAATTCCTCAAGAGAATTCACAAAATAATTTCCTGCAGTTCCCTACCAATTCATTCTTTTCAATGAATGTCACTTTTGTAGAAGCTTCACTAAAAATAAAAATACTGAACCAAACAATGGCTCAGAAGTATTTGATATAAGAAAGAAAGTGTGAGCAGTGAAAGAAAACACTGATTTGCTTCAATGTTACTTCTTGTTCTGCTGTATCTGAATCCGAATGTTGGTGATCTACATGGTGATCAGTCATGAAGACTGTCCTGAGAATATAATGCAGTGGCCTTTCATATGCCTTCCGCATCGCAGCATGACACTCATACCACTGATCCAGTTCCACAAGTCACTTTCAGGTCCTGAGCCCTTTTGGCAAACAAAGTCCTCCTCAGAGCCAGGCCAGTATTGATGAAGGGCTGCTTTACACTATAACAGTGTAAAGAATTCAATGGGCATCAGACTATAGATAAGTCAACTAATTATGGCTATTTGAAAAAAAAATGAAGGGTTAAAAAGAAAAACCTAACAACGTGGGTGGGAAGATTGTTTTCATCATTTTTACTCAGGTCAAGTGATGTCACTGTGTGAAAGATTTGTGTATTTTTCATTGGGGGTTGTTTGGAAACTATATGCAAAAGGATTAATCATCTTTGCATTGTTACAGTATATTGGCCCAATAGATTTGGTTGAGCCAAGAAACAGCATATTGAAAATCCAGCCAGATAAGTGAAGCAATAATTGGGCTGCAGGGACAGAAGCATGGAGGGATGTGGGAAGAATGGTAGTGAAACAAGGACATATAAATACAATTTCAAGAAAGCACACACACATTTTAATGGCAACAAAAGTGATAGCAAATCTCAGCAAGCTGTGTTCTGTTTCACACAAGCACAGACAGAGAGAATTGTGCAAACACACAGCTGGCCCTCCCTCAGTGAGGTATCTAACGAAACCTGACCTTCAAATAAACTAGTTGTTTTTAATTGATTAGGTTAATCTATAACTTTTAACCCCCAAATCATAAAAGACATCGACAAGGGAATGTAATTTGATTGAGTCCGAGTCAATTAATGCACAACTTTAATAGCTTAGTTACAATTCGTCTGCTTTGCCAAGGCTGTGCTCATCAGCAAAGGTACTGTATAGGGAGAGTTTGAGCCAAGGCTAAGAGAGGGATTGTTGTTGTTCAGTCACACAGTCGACTCCGACCCTTTGCGACCCTATGGACCATTTTCCTCCAGGCACCCCTGTCCTCCACCATCCCCCTCAGCCCTCCCAGCCCTTTGCCCACTGTGTCTACAATACCATCTAGCCATCTCATCTTTGGCCTCCCCCTTCTTCTTTTGCCCTCCACCTTTCCCAACATCAAGGCCTTCTCATGTGAATCCTCCCTTCTCATTTGATGTCCAAAGTACTTTAGCTTCGTCTTTACTATTTGACCTTCCAATGAGCAGTCAGAGTTGATTTCTTCTAAGATTGACCTATTTGTTCTCCTCGGTGTCCAGGGGACTCTCAAAACTCTCCTCCAACAACACATTTCAAAGGGATCTATTCTTCTGCATTCAGCCTTCCTAATTGTCCAGCTCTCGCATCCATACATTACCACTGGGAATACCATTGCTTTGACTATTCTAATTTTTGTTTGCAATGTGATGTCTCTGCTTTTCACTATGTTTCCCAGGTTTCTCATAGCTTGTCTCCTAAGGATGAGTCGCCTTTTTATTTCATGGCTACAATCCCCATTTGCAGTGATCTTTGATCCTAAGAAAGTAAAATCTGTCACTGCTTCTACTTCTTCCCCATCTATTTTCCAGGAACTGATAAAGCCTGTTGCCATTGCAGGCGCACCCCCCAAAGAAAGACTCAGACACCGGTATATGGATAAAGGCATTGGGCCACTTTTATTGAATAATGCCCTAGTCTGAATTATAACTTTCAATTGGTGCATTCATCCAATTCTAATTCTTAAGGCAAGCAGGCCGCAGTAACACTGGTAAGGTTCCTCCCAAAATGCCAATGATAATTGGCTACAGTGTAACTATTTGTATCAATTTGTTTGTTGACACAAACAAATTGTTGACCGGAGTCAATAAACTATCTACTGACCCCACGAGGTGATGCATGCTGTAAAGCTCCTGCCATCACCCCTTGCCTGGTTCGTCGTTGACCGGCCAAAGCTATTACACCTGTATCTGTCTAAGTGTTGGCCAGTCAATTGCGAACCTGCCGGATACCTATGGGTCATAAATCTTTACCTTACCAGTGCTACCCGCCACACGGGGAGGCGTCTATGAAGACTCACTGCACCCCCCCCCCAGACCGTCAGCTTGGTCACCAGGCCTGCTTGCAAATCTTCCAGAAAGAGGTTCATACCTTCTAGCCGACAGGTGGACCCCATCCCCTGCATAGAGATCGTAATTTTGCAAACTAAACGTGGGGTGCCGGATGACCATCCCCAAACCCTTGTCTGACAAGAACCGGGCAACCTCCCTGTTCACCGAGTGGCGAGCACGGTCAAGGTCACAGAGGTCAATACCTCCCCTGTAAGCATGACGGGGCACGATGTCCGACCATAGCAGCCTTGTGGATGGCCACACATAATGCAAATAAGCAAGGTCACTGCAGATCGTGAATTTTAAGGAAAGGCCAGTGACCTGGGCAAGGTCATTGCCCCCGAGCTGCAATACAAGGACATCAGGCGGTTCAGCATCCCTGATGGAAAACAGGAATGGCAACAGTTCCCGCCATCTCATTCCACGCTTACCATACCAACGTATACGTGCGGTTGCACGTAGTCCAAGCTGGGGTCCCCACTCTGTCGCCGCAGCATACTGCGCTGCCCAGTGCACGTAACTGTGGCCCACCAGCCATACTGCCACCGGTGTGTGGGGACACACAGGGTCTGTAAAATAAGAAAAGAGAATAATGACTTAACTGGTACTCATACCTGGAGTGGGCGAACGTACAATGCAAAACTCATGGATCCCCATCTCCCCATCCGGCGTATATCAGCCTCAGAGTACCCAAATGCAGCCGCAGTAGATGCAGCACCTATCCTAAATGAATGGGTGCCGTAACAAGCCCCGGGGAGGCCAACACTGGTTAGTGCCATACCGGTCATCTTCCAAAATTGGAATTTAGTAAGGGGAGACCCATCCTGGTGGCAGAAAAACGGGCCAGGGTGCGCGCCACGCACTGCCAAAAACTCATGTAGGGCACCAACCGGACAGATGTCTGCAATGGAACATCGTAGCAGTCTAACTCCACTGCCTACGCCGTGCTGATCAACTTTTGAGGACCGTATCCTCAACTGAGCCCACTCATTAGTAACATAGACATCATCGAGTTCCAGTGCCCTACGAGTCGCATCCGCCTTAGACAGTAGTACCAACTCACTGATGCGGAGCGATCCAAAGAAGGCCACCATGGTAGCCGCATGAAAAAGAGCCACCTCATACCTATCATAACACAAGTTATGCCAGCCTCGTGCAAGGTGGGTCAGTACTTCTGGTGAAATTGGGTGGCGAGTGTCCGGGCAGCAGCCACGTTCCCGTGTCCACCCCTCCAAAACATGACATATGCAGAAATCATTCACACAGTCAACAAAACCCCTCACTTTGGCCATAAATGCCAGTGCCGACAGCCTGGATGCTATAGTACGAGGAGCCAAACCCTGACTGTGTAGATAAACCATAAATTGTAAAACCTGTTCAACTGGAATGGGCCACACTTCGGGCAACTGTAGTTGCACACAAAAGGTTCTAAATTGTACAAAAGCATGTTGATACGCCTTACGTGTGCGAGGTGCCAAAGACATGCTGATCGCCCGGTTCACCTCTCCTCGCCAAATGTCCAAATCTCGGCCGGGAGTGGCGAGGGGAATTCCTCTGCTTCCGGAGCCAAGGCACGGAACTGGGGGATCTGCAGGCAGGATAAAGCATCAGCAATATCACTATTAATGCCTGGGACATGTCTGGCCTTAAACAGCACATTTAGGCGTAGGCTTCGTAACACAAATTGGCGAACCAACGCCATAACCCTAGGCGATTTAGACATCTGAGCGTTGACAATGTGCACCACTGCCGCATTGTCACACCAAAAATGGACCACTGAGTTGGCCCACTCCTCACCCCATAGCATCAAAGCTCCCAGGATAGGAAGGAACTCAAGGAAGGTAAGATCATGGAGGTGATCCATGCCAAGCCATGCAGGAGGCCATTGGCCGTAAGCCCACCTCCCCTCAAAATAAATCCCATATCCCAGGGAGCCGGAGGCATCCGACTGTACTTGGAATCTAGGGGAAACCAAAAGGTCTGATCTTCAGAAAGAGACCCCATTAAAATCCCGTAGGAATGTGAGCCAAACCAAAAGGTCAGCCCGCATGCCCCTGGTCAGTTGGACCCTATGGTGGCACTTTAACAGGCCAGACATGGCGTCACATAGGCGCCGGGCAAATGCTCTGCCGGGTGTCACCACCCTGCAAGCAAAATTAAGATGTCCATGAAGTACCTGCAGCTCACGAAGTGACACTTTACGTTTGGCCATCAATGCCAAAATCATCGCGGAGATCTGGGTGACCTTATCCATGGGTAACCGTGATGCCTGTGTGACCGTGTCGATTTCAATACCTAGAAATGTGAGCGTAGTAGCTGGGCCCTCGGTCTTTTTGGGTGCTAAGGGGACACCCAGTTCCTGCATTAGCGTCTGAAATATAGTGAGGAGACGCGTGCACGTGTCCGAGCCCCGTTCACCCCAGAACAAAAAGTCATCGAGGTAATGGGCTACAGACCGAGACCCGGACCTGCAGACAAAGGCCCACTGAAGAAAGGTGCTAAAACGTTCAAATGCCGAACATGAAATAGAGCAGCAAAAAGGCATGGCTTTATCTACATAGAACTTCCCTTGGAACCTAAAACCCAATAGCTCAAAGTCCCCTGGGTGCACTGGCAGCAATCGGAATGCCGATTTAATGTCACATTTTGCCAGGAGGGCACCGGGATCACAAGAGCACACCATCCGTAGTGCCTGGTCAAACGACGTATACCTGACCGAACAAAGGTCATCAGGAATAGCATCATTGACAGAAGAACCCGCCGGGTACGATAGATGGTGGATTAAACGAAATTCACCCGGGGTCTTTTTAGGTACTAGCCCCAGAGGGGAGACCTTCAGGTTAGGGAAAGGCGGTTCGGAAAAGGGGCCCGCTACCCTCCTGGCCTCCACTTCTTTGGCAATACTCAGGGCAGCTACCCCCTCCTTACCCTTCAGGGAAATTAAATTGGGGGAATCTTGGGATACGGAATACGAAAGCCCCACTGGAAACCCTCCAGAAGGTACCTCGCGTCCTCCCTTCTTGGATAAGTTGATAGCCATCGCTCCAGCATATACACATTAACTGGGGAGGGGGCCTTTTGACTTGCTAGCTCCGTCAGAGGAAGCCCTGCCTGCCCCGTCCACCTCTACCTCTGCCCCATGACCCACCAGCCCACGGGCACGCGGAGGCGGCGTGGGGGCCAGCGCAAGAGGGACACTCATGTTTGTACCGACACTGTCGCTTATTGCACACGCCATTAGCTGAGAAGCTCCAACACAGCAAGCGGGCTGGAACCCCCTGCCCCGCCGGCTGGCAGGGAACCTGTGTTGGAGCAGCTCGCTGCACAGCATGGCCACAATGGTACCTATCCCCAGGCGCCGGACGTGTGGGGGTCATGTACAAGAGCCACAATTTCTGGCAGGGCTCATCCCACCTCATCTCTGGGTGTAGGGCCACCCTCATTCTAAATTCCTCATCGTAAGCCAACCACGATGGGCCAGGGAAATCAACCATTGCCCTGTAAATATTGTCCAAGTATTGCACCATAGGAATGGCCAGATCAGGCCGGGCCCTAAGGTATACCGCCATATAAATAAGATATGCCGGCAACCAGTTGGCCCAAGTGCGCGGTGGCTTAAGACGACGGGACAGCTCTTTGTCTCTATCGTCCTGTCCCTCTCTCTCTTCCTTAGTGGGCTCACGGTTCAATAGGGAGAATATATCCACGTACGCCCCTCGCCAAATCTTATCCCTCGTGACCTGTGACAAATGATCACCCAGGGGCAAGGAATAACCAGCCGTCGGCAAAGCCGCCGTCGGCACATTCTGTATAGAGGGCATACGCAGCGGGACCTGGATAGCCCCTGCGATGCTCGGCACTGCCCCAGGGGTGGACACCCCCGCCCTTAACGAGGGACAATTTTGAAACCATGGGGCAATGGGATAGGATGGTAACTGATGCCCACTCGCCTCAACTTGACGAGGCCAGGGCAACTGAACCCCACCACTGGAAGTGGGCTGTGGTGTTGGTGCACTAAATTGAACCTGATACTCACTAGGTGCACCCCTGTGAGCCGCCCCCACCGGGGGTTCCGGCCCACGGCGGGCGTCGGAGCTCGCGACCAGAATCGAGCTCTGGGACCAACCCTGACTGCTCCCAGTCTGGACATCCGGATGAACGGGGAGCTGCGAGACACCCGCCGGGGCCGGCCGGACCGTCTCAAGCAGCTCAACCCGGCTGGCCGTTCGCTGAAGCGTCGCGGCCGGCAAGGTAGCTGGGGCCATCGAAGGGGCCCCAATGGAAAGAGTAGCGCGCCCCTCCGAAGGAGGCTGTGCAATGCCCAAGGATGCTTCCAACACTGCTAACTGTGCTAACAGAGCATCCACTGCCCCAGAGCCCCCAGCATAAGGCGGGCCGGGTGGTCCGGATGGCCCACTAGGCAGTTGAGGAAAAGGTAACCCAAAAGGAGAGCCAGGGCCAGAATAGGGCCATGAACAAAACTCCGGCCCATGAGGGGCCGGAGGGGCAGTGGATTGGACACCACCACCAGGCCCCCCCAGGCCTCCCTGTCCCATGCCCGGTAAGGGCGGGCTGAGGGCCGAAGCCCCAGAGGGGCCGGCCTGTGGCTGACCAGCTACCAAGCTGGAGCCAGGCTGCCAAGTGTCAACCTGACCAGCCCCACTGGTACCAGTGGGTAAGGCTGGCACATTGCCCTGCCGTGGGGGCGCAGCCCTGGTCCTCCGACCCAAAGGCTGGCCCCCATCCGGTGCAGGGCCGGTAAAAGTTCTTCCCCTCGGCCACGGCTTTAGCGCCGGGGCATTCCGCTTGGGAGCCATGTCTCCCTAGGAGAAGAAAGGCAGGATCCCTATCCAGGGATCGAACTCCAAGCGCTTAAGCACCGCGGTAGCCAAGCAATCCAGGGGCTCCGCGTGCTTCAATCCTCCTTTCCCAGCCGGGAAACTAAATGCAAGGGCTCAATAGCCGAAGACTACGGAGAAAAAACAGCGACGGAAAAAACTTCTCCTCTCCGTCGCTATTCTAAAATGGCAGCTCGGCTGCCTCGTGGCCACCCCTTTTATAGAGGGGTGGTCATGCCCCCTAACTCACCCGGATGTCTGAGTCCGGGGGGGGGAGGGGCTGCAAAGAGCGTGGCGGCCATTTTGGCGCCGCACTTTCATTATCTTGGTTTTCTTGATATTGAGCCTCAGGCCAGCTTTTGCACTCTCCTCCTTCAGCCCAATCAAGAGATTCTTTAGGTCTTCCTCACTTTCTGCCATTAGGGTGGTATCGTCTGCATATCTCAGATTGTTGATGTTTCTCCCAGCAATTTTAATCCCATATTTTGATTCCTCCATCCCTGTATTGTGCATTATGTGCTCTGTGTATAAGTTGAATAAACAGGGTGACAAAATGCAGCCTTGTCTTACTCCTTTTCCTATTCCAAACCACTCTGTCATTCCGTGTTCTGTCCTAACTGTTGCTTCTTGTTTCATGTACAGATTTCTCAGGAGGCATATGAGGTGCTCTGGTATTCCCATCTCTTTAATTACTTGCCACATCTTGTTGTGGTCCACACAGTCAAATGCCTTAGTGTGGTCAATAAAACAAAAATAAACTTGTTTCTGGTATTCCTTTGTTTTCTCCATGATCCAATGTATGTTGGCAATGTGGTCTCTAGTCCCCCTGCCTCTTCTGATACCAGCCTGCACCTCTGGTAATTCTCTCTCCACCTGCTGCTGAAGTCTATCTTGTATTATCTTGAGCATCACCTTGCTGGCATGTAGGATGAGTGCAATTGTTCGATAATTTGAACATTCTTTGGCATTGCCCTTTTTTGGGATTGGAACATTGTTATGTACTGAATAGTTTGTGACAAGTACCCCTTTAACGGATTGTATCCAACAATTGTATCTATTGTAAGTAATTAATGACACATTGTAGCAAGCTGTTAAGAACAATACTGCTCGTGCCAATAGCAGTGTCAGCTCACATGATACTGATTCCCCTGAGTACCTGAAGGGCAGGAAACCTCCCCGCCACACCGCACCTGGAGAAGATGGGTGTGACGTTCCATGACGTCACGCGGACAGTAACCAATGAACTATCACCCGGGTTATTCAAAATGTACAGTGTACTATATATAGAGCTGTTCGGTCCACCTTTACCTCATGTTCACACTGACTACTATGCAATAAAGTTGTGTTTTAACCCTTATTGTGGCTCCTTCTTTGTCTTCCGTGCAAGACACTAAATTGGCGACGAAGGTGGGATGGCATCCCAAAAAGTGAACATCGCGCCCTTCGATACCACGAAGCCGGGAAAATGGGAACTCGACGAACAGCAGTTCCTCTACGCTATGGACCTCGAAGGCATCGAGGAGGAAGCCCAGCGCTGGGCATTCCTACTGGCCCAGTGCGGCCTAGAGACTTTGGAACTGGCCACCAACCTCCTAACACTGAGACCGTTCAGGGCCGTGCCCCTGGATGAGATTCTCTCTGAGTTGAGGAAGCACTTTCGCCTGAAAGTGTCCGTGTTTCCAACAAGGTTGGCGTTTCAGCAGTGGTGCCAGTGGGCCGGTGAGTCCGTGGCAGACTTCGTGGCAGCCCTGTGGGTGGCTGCTGTGTCTTGCCGGTGGGGAGCATCCCTGAGCGAGGCGCTGAGAGACAGGCTCCTGCTGGGCCTGCGAGATGAGGGGGCCAGGAGAAAACTCCTGGCCAAGGATAAGAGCATCTCATTCGAGCATGTCCTGAGCATCGCCCAAGCCGCTGAGTCAGTGCAACAAGGCGAACGGGCGTGCCGGGCCAGGACTGCCACAGTTGGGGGCCCCCTGCTGGCAGTCCCAGTCCACAGCTGTTCCTCCCATGGAGAGCAGGGGCCCTCCAAGTCCACCATGTCTACCTCCGACTTCAGCGAGGATGAGGACGTGCAGCGGGTGCAGAGGAGACCCGAGAGGCGAGACCGCGCCAGAGAGGGCCGCCGCTGCGACGGATGTGGGGCATCCCACAGCCGGAGCTGATGCCAATTCCAGAAGGTGGGGTGCCACGACTGCGGGCGGCGCGGGCACATCGCGAGGGTCTGCAGGCGGCATCGAGATGACGGCAAGGGCCAGGTGGAACGGCCCCATCGAAAGGCAGACGAGGTTGGGCACATCCTCGACGACGACAAGCCCCAGGGGCACCGCGTGTCTCAACAGATTCCCGACGACCGCGACCAGGTGGTCCACAGCGTGCAGTTGCGGCGGCCCTGGTTTTTTGTTGAGGTACTGGTACAGGGGGTCCCAATAAGGATAGAGATCAATTCGGGGTCATCGTACTCCATCGTCTCCCACAGGGAATTTCTACGCATTCCCCCAAAGTCACGCCCCAAGCTGAAGGCCCTTAAGAATAATTTGCAGGACGTTCAGGGCCAGTGTTGGGGGTGGGAGAGTTCAAGGTTCAGTTTAAAAGGCGCTCCGCGCAGTTGCCCCTAGTAGTCCTGAAGGAAGGGTCCTGCTGCCTCCTGGGTACACAATGGTTCGGGCCCCTGGGAGTCTTCATCAGAGGCATACATGACGTGCAGGCTGACCCGATCACGGAGGTGTGTAACGCACACCCGGCCGTTTTTGAGAAGGGGCTAGGGAAGTTCAAAGGGCCCCCAGTTTCCTTTGATTTGGACCCCGACATACGACCCATCAGGATGAAGCCAAGAAGAGTGCCTTTCACACTAAAGGACAAAATAGAGACTGAACTGGACAATTTGGTGGGTCAAGGGATTCTGGTGCCGGTGGACTCCGCTGAGTGGGAAACCCCCATTGTTACGGCACTTAAGGCTAATGGGGAGGTCAGAATCTGCGCTGACAACAAGTGCACGATTAACAAGGCAATTTGCCCAAACGCATATCCAGTGCCAGTGGTAAGCCACCTGTTAGCAACCTTGCATGGGGGGAGGTGTTTCACCAAACTAGACTTGGCCCAGGCATACCAGCAATTGTCGGTAATCCCAGCTACAGCCGCCGCTCAGACAATTGTTACCCACAATTGTTATCCTTAAAGTCACGCGCCTCCAATTCGGCATAAATTCGACTCCAGGGATCTTTCAGTCCCTCATAGAAAGATTGTTGAAGGGGCTCCCAGGTGTTTTCCCCTACTTTGATGACATTCTGATAACAGTGGGAGGGGAACAGGAATTGGCCAAGAGGTTAGACTGGGTACTAATGGTGTTCGAGAGAGTGGGGCTCAGGTTAAGAAAGGACAAATGTGTATTTTTTGCTGAAGAGGTAGAGTTTCTGGGTTTCCGAATAACCGCTGAGGGCATAAAACCAGCAGAGTCCAAGGTAGTGGTAGTGAAAGATGCTCCTCGCCCCACCACCAAGACCGAACTGCAGTCCTTCCTGGGACTCCTAAATGTCTATCACTCTTTCCTCCCGGGAAAGGCATCGGTAGCGGAACCGCTGCATAGATTGCTAAAAAAGGATGTGGCTTGGCAGTGGGGGGACAGCCAGGAACGGGCGTTCTGGGGGCTCAAACAGCTTCTTTCTTCTGAGGCTGTGTTGACCCACTTCGACCCAAAGAGACCAGTTGTGCTAGTATGTGATGCCTCACCGGTGGGGGCAGTCCTCTGCCACATGCTAGAGAGCGGGCGAGAAGCCCCGGTGGCATACTATTTGAGATCCCTGTCCAAGGCAGAGCGCAACTACACGCAAACAGTCAGGGAAGCCCTAGCGATTGTTGCAGGAACCAAGAAGTTCCACGATTTCCTCTATGGCAGGCCATTTAAAGTCGTGACCGACCATAAGCCCCTTTTAGGGATTTTCACTACAGATAAGCCAACCCTGCAGATCTTGTCCCCAAGGATGCTGCGATGGGTGATCTTCCTCAATGTGTACCAGTACGCGTTGACCTACCGCCCCGGCAAGGAGATCAGCCATGCTGATGCCCTTTCTAGGTCACCCCTCCCACAGGCAGGGGACCCCGAATGCAAGGTAGAACAGGACCACCAGGTGCTCCTGATTGAGGCCCTAGAGGCGCCTCCAATTCTGCCAGCTGAGATCGCCAAGGCTACGGCGAAAGACAAGTCATTGGCCTTAGTCAGTTCATGGGTGCAGAAAGGCTGGCCAGCAACCTCCCCTACGGAGGAATTCAGGATTTACGGTAGGTGGAGAGACGAGCTCTCCCTAGAAAGGGGCTGCCTACTCTGGGGGCAGCGGGTAGTAATCCCTGAAGTTCTGAGGTCCTGGGTGCTCAAGATGCTGCATATCAGCCACCCGGGGATCGTGCACTCTAAGGTTCTAGCGAGGAGTTACGACTGGACACAGATATAGAACACATGGTTGGCACTTGCGAGAGCTGCCAGAGCACCCGGCCTGAGGAGTCCCGACTTCCGCAAAGAGAATGGGACACGGCTCTTGGTCCCGTCTACACGTGGACTTCACGGGTCCTTTCAGAGGTACCCTTTTCTTTATAATAGTGGTCTCCTACTCCAAGTGGTTGGAGGTAATTCCCATGGCCTGTACATCGTCAGTTGCAACAATTAAGCAACTACGCAAGGTATTCAGCTGCTTTGGTTTACCGGATGTACTTGTGAGCAACAATGCCACAACTTTCACGTCAGTGGAATTTCAGGGTTTCATAGAGATTAACAAAATTCGCCACATAACTGCGGCCCTGTTTCACCCCGCTACAAATGGTCAAGCGGAACACCTGGTGCAAACAATGAAGGACGCACTGCATAGGATGGGCCCTGGGGAATTGAACTTGCAGCTTTGCCAGTTCCTATTAAGGTATCGTGCAACCCCCTTAGCGTCAGGGCTCTCTCCCGCCGAGCTCCTCATGCAGAGGAAACCCGCCACGATTCTCTCAAGACTAGACCCAACCAGGGTGGAGGATGTGGGTAGAAACATAGAAGCGGGGGGGGGGGGAAAGAGTTTCGAGATCGGCCAGCCGGTACACTGCCAGAAATACACGGCTGGCGGCCCCACTTGGGTACCTGGAATAGTGGTCGGACAGACGGGGCCAGTCTCCTACAATGTCGAGACAGGCACAGGACTCCTCTGGAGGAGGCACACCGACCAGCTCAGAGGTAGAGTAGTGGGAAGGCAAGACGTGAGTGACCAAGTGGAACAGTCAGTGTTAGGGTTCTCCCCCACCCGCTTATCCCAAGGGGGAGACACAGACCACAGGGGGGAGGGAGATGATACAAACCCGCACCCTTTTGACCCACCGGGTAACAGGGACAATTTAGAGGAGAGGGATTTCGAAGACTTGTTAGATTTTGAGTTAGGAGACTGGGGGGATTTTTTGGAGTGGTCCCCCACCCATCCAAGCAAAGAGCGGGGGTTTTCTTTAGTCCCTGGAGCCCCCTGGTCTCACATCGCTGGAGTTTACTCCCACACCTAGACCTTCCCAATCCCCGGTTCACGACTCGCAGCCAATCACTAATGAGTCACCCTCCTCAAGTGCAGGGACTCCGGCCCGAAGTGCGGCCACCACTCGCCCGAAGCGAATGTGCGGAAAGCCTCAATGGCTAAAGGACTTCGTCCTCACCTAGGGGTGAGGGATGTTATGTACTGAATAGTTTGCGACAAGTACAGTTGTATCCGACAATTGTATCTATTGTAAGTAATCAATGACACATTGTAGCAAGCTGTTAAGAACAATACTGCTTGTGCCAATAGCAGTGTCAGCTCACATGATACTGATTCCCCTGAGTACCTGAAGGGCGGGAAACCTCCCCACCGCACCGCACCTGGAGAAGATGGGCGTGACGTTCCATGACGTCACGCGGACAGTAACCAATGAACTATCACCCGGGTTATTCAAAATGTACAGTGTACTATATATAGAGCTGTTCGGTCCACCTTTACCTCATGTTCACACTGACTACTATGCAATAAAGTTGTGTTTTAGCCCTTACTGCGGCACCTTCTTTGTCTTCCGTGCAAGACACTAAAAACATATACCGATCTTTTCCAATCCTGTGGCTACTGTTTTGTTTTCCAAATCTGCTGGCACATCGAATGCAGTAATTTGACGCCATCATCTTTTAGAGCTTTGAAAAATTCAAATGGGATACCATCATCTCCACTAGCTTTGTTGTTTGCGGTGCTCTTTAGGCCCTTTATGACTTCACTCTCCAGGATGTCTGGCTCAAGTTCAATTTCTTCATCATTGTGATTATCAGGAGTGTTGAGGTGCTTTTTGTAGAGTTCCTCTGTGTACTCTTTCCATCTTTTCTTAATTTCTTCTGCATCAGCTAGCTCCTTTCCATCTTTGTCCCTTATCATGGTCATTTTTGCTTTAAATGTTCCCTTGATTTTCCCGATTTTTTTGAAAAGATCTCTGGTTCTGCCTCTTTTGTTGTTTTCCTCCATTTCTCTGCACTGTTCTTTTAGGTAGTTTTCCTTATCTCTCCTTGCTTTTTTTTTTGAAATTCTGTGTTCAAATGATTGTATTTTTTCCTTTCTCTTTTTACTTTTGCGTTCCTTCTTTCCTCTGCTATTTCAAGAGCCTCATCAGATAACCACTTTGCTTTCTTACGCCTCCTCTCCTTTGGTATGGTTTTCTTTGCTGCTTCCTGCATGATGTCCCTCATCTCCATGCATAATTCTTCTGACACTCTGTCTACTGAGTCTAAGCCATTAAATCTGTTCATCACCTCCACCGTGTATTCTTTAGGGATGCTGTCTAGGTGATATCTGTCTGGTCTCCTTGTTTTCCCTATTTCCTTTAGTCTAAGCCTGAATTTTGTGATCAGTAGGTTGTGATCTGAGCCATAGTCTGCTCCAGGACTTGTTTTTGCTGACTGTATGGAGGTTCTCCATCATTGGCTGCAGAGTATGTAGTCAATCTGGTTTTGGTGTTGGCCATCTGGTGATGTCCATGTGTAAAGTCTCCTCTTGTGTTGCTGGAAGAGAGTGTTTGCTATGACCAGTGCATTCTCTTGGCAGAACTCTATCAATCTTTGCCCTGCTTCATTCTGTGTTCCAAGACCAAACTTGCCTGTTATTCCCTCGACTTTTTGATTTCCTACTTTGGCATTCCAATCTCCTAATATAATTTGGACATCATTTCTTGGTGTCTGTTCTATGAGGTGTTCTAGGTCCTCATAGAACTGGTCCACTGTGGCTTCATCTGCACCAGTGGTTGGTGCGTATATTTGGATCACAGTGACATTGAAAGGTTTGCCTTGAATTCTGACTGACATCATTCTGTCATTTTTTAGGTTGTATCCCATTACTGCTTTTCTCACTCTTTTATTGACAATTATGGCTACTCCATTTCTTCTAAGGTTTTCTTGCCCACAGTAGTAGATATGATGGTTTCCAGAGCTGAATTCACCCATCCCTGTCCATTTTAGCTCACTGATGCCCAGGATGTCAATGCTTATTCTTTCCATCTCATTTTTACCACTTCCAGTTTACCTTGGTTCATTGATATCACATTCCATGTCCCTATGCAGTATTGTTCCTTGCAACATTGCATTTCCCCTCCCCCTTTCCTGTCCTTCCCCTTCCTCTACTCTGTGGTGCTAAGCATCCTGTATCACCTAGCCTGCTCCTTTGTTTTGCCTTTTGTTTTGGTCAATAGGGTTCTCTTGGCAAGCTTTGTGGCATGGTTTGCCAGTTTCTACGCCATTTTTCTCCCAACATACATTTTTTCACAGTTTTAAAAGTTTAAAACATTTTAGACAACATATTATCATGCATATTATCACACTTTAAAACACAGTCTCTATGTCAGTTTCTATGCTAAGTCAGTATAAAGTCAGTATAAAGTCTCTATGTGAGTTGCTATATTAAGTCTTCTACATTTTTGCATATCAGCTACTTATCCTTTGCATGGGACTCTGAATCTCACCCCCTGCTTTTCCTCCTCTGCCCTCTTCCCTTCTGCCAATTGGTCTTCTCCTTCGGCGCTCGGCTGGAGCCTGTAGGTGGTCGGTACCCCCAGCTGGAAGCCTTGTAGTGGTGGCGATTGCTGGCCTTTCCACTGCTTGGCTGGCTCTCCTCCTCCTCACCCCCCGGCTGGGGGTGGTTGTCCGGCAGCGATGGCTGTCCTTTCCGCCGCTCAGCCGGCTCTCCTCCTCCTCACCCCCCGGCTGGGGGTGGTTGCCCGGCGGCAGCGGCGATGGCCGGCCTTTCTGCTGCTCGGCCGGATAGAAGAGGTGATTAAGTGGAGGACTAGAGACATTTTAAATGGGTTTTGCAGTGGCATAGTATGAACACTACTACATAGGAGTACCCAGAAACAAAACGAGTAATGCAGGTTATGAAGCATCTGTGTGTGTGTGTGTGTGTGTGTGTGTGTGTGTGTGTGTGTGTGTGTGTGTGTGTGTGCGCGCGCGCGCGCGCAGTACAATTGCCTTTTCTCAGACAGTGGTGGTGGTGAGGAGAGAACCAGGTTGTTTTTAAAAATATATATTCTATCGTTCATCCAGAATTGGGACTCAAAACAGTTCACAGGATAACACATTTCCAAAGTAAAATGAAATGAAATGACAAACATTTAAAGTAGAATTACATCCAGTTAAGAGATTAAATACAATTCAAATTGAAACTGTTTTAAATAAATTAAAACAGGGATCATTGAACTTAAAATAGTGAAAAATATCTCATCTACCCAGATCCTGGCAGTTCTGCCAAAGTTCTGCTTAAATAAAAAGACCTTCTCCTGATGCTGGAAGAGAGCAGAAAGGCAACAAACCTGGCTTCTCCTGGTAAGGAGTTCCAGAGCCTGGAAGCAGCAAGCTAGAAGGTCTTCTCTTGAGTCTCTACCAGATGGGCCTCTAAAGGTGGTAGAACTGTGAGAAGAGCCTCTCCTGAAGATCTTAAAACCTGGGCAAGTTTGTATGGAAGAATACAATCTTTCAAATACCCTGTGCTCAAGTTGTGTAGAGCTTTATAGGTCAAAACCAGAAATTTTAATCATGGCCAGAAATGGACCGTTAGCCAGTGGATTTTCAGAGTCTCAGTCCAAAAATTTGACTGAAACATAATGCTAACTTTCACTAAAAAAAAAACCTTGCAAGCAACAACTTTAGAAGTTTTTAATAGGGTCCCCAACAAATCTGATACCCAGGAACACAAGCAAATTTAATGGTGGATGGTACAAACATGTATAAAAAAAGTACTGATGGTGGGACAAGTTAAAAAGAGTTTAGTAGTAAGTTATGAGAAATAATTACTTTTCCCAATAAACAAAATGGAACTAAGTTAAATTAAACTTGGAATTTGGCAATGAGTAACTTAACTTTTCTCCTATGGCTATAATTTTAGGTTACTCTTATGGTTACTGGGGTGTGACATCACTAAATGGTAGAAGAGGAATATCACATCATTCATTTTACACTACTGTTCAGATTAGATGATCAAACGGAGACTGTGGATTGTTTTAGTGACAGTTCCCACAGTGGTCCTCAATCTGATTCAGTTTAATCTGCATCACAGCCTTCTACCTTTGATCCTAAACTCTGTTGATCTCTGGCTCTCCTTTTATCATTCATTGTAAAGCTTATTGGCTGTTTAAAGTGTTGCATGGTAGTAAGGAAATGACAGATTTCTGAAATTCTCCATAATGTAGAACTGTGGAAACATTGTAGTCTAATTATCTAGCACTAAACTAGTAGCACAGTGATATAGTGCTAAATTTAGTAGTTTGTTTAAAAAATATTTCAGGACAAAAAGGGAGGTAGATCACAGAGTGGGTGTTTCCCTTGTCCAAATCATTATGCCCATCTTAGATATCATCAGAATATCAACTACAGTCACATCCCTTGATCACCCAGGGAACTGTCCATTCTAATGTTGCACCCCCCTGCCCCCTCCACCGGTGGGGTGGGTAAAAGGAGCCCTATTGGGCTCGTAAATGCCACCGCCGCCACGAGCTGTGCCTCCTTGCCCCTTCCACCTGGCGGGGAAGGTAAAAGGAGCTCCATTGGGCTCAAAAATGCCAATGCTGCACCTCCATGCCCCCTCCACTGGCTGGGTGGGTAAAAGGAGCCCATGGGCCTGAGGACACCACCCAGACTAGTCCCATCAGCATGGTCAGCCATGGGAGTTGGGAGTCCAGCTATGGCTCATCCCGGAGAGACTGACTCTAACTGTGGGGCGATCGGTGAGGCTTCCCTGGTCTGGCATAGGCCGTAGGGAAGTCGGAATACCTGGGCTTGTGATGCTGCAGGTATATGAACTCCTGCCACTGTCATCTTGTTTGAGCTCCTTCCCTGGTCTGGCATTAGCTGTGGGGAAGTCGGAGCACCTGGGCTGCACTGTAATTTATATTGTGATATGCTGAATTGTATTGGAACTTTGTATTGAATTTTGTATTATGTTTCTGTATGATGTTCTGCTATTTATTTATATGTTCTTGTTATTTATGTTGACTCTGTAAACCGCTTTGAGTCACTTGCGAGCAAGAAAAGTGGTATAGAAATGGTACTATTAATTAAATAAATAAATAATCAGTCCAGTTTAAAATAAAAGCAACTCCTAACAACAGTGAAAATATCCATGTAGGGAGTAGAAAGGGATGGACTAATGTCAATTGGCCTTTATAGCATGTGATCAGTAAAAAAAAAAAAAGGTGTATCCATCCATTTTACACCCACAAGAAATCCTGCAGTATTTGAGCACATAGTCAGAGCCTTACATAGTACAAGAGGAATTCCACAATTCTACTGAAAGACAGCACACTCACCCCTCCCATGGGGCAACTATGAGTCATGCAAAGTACCACTAAAAAAGAAAATGTCTTGGCTTGTTTACAGAATGAACCATTCCCATTATTTTGACAGATGTGAGGGTTTTTTCCCAATTGCCTTGATGTCAAATAATAACAAAATATTTGAATTGTCATTCTACTAAAAACAAAAACAAAATTAAAAAGCAGCTCAAGATGATATGCAATATAACACAAAGTCCAGGTCACATAATATCACATTTTAAAAGGCGCTTGCTATGGTACTGATTGCTTCTCAGCAGCCAAGATGCCACATTGCTCACACAACTGATTTGTTGTATTGTGTTTTATTAACAAAAGGCCAGCAAATTGCAGGAGAATGCTCTCTGGTTTCTTCTAGTGGTTAAATCTGATGTTAAAGACATGGCCACTAGAGTGAAATATAAATATTATTGAAAATATAATATAAATGCAATTTTTATTTTTAAAATATAGCAATGGGAAAACCCCCAAAGAATATTTCCTTTGTCACTGGAGAGAATGGGATGGAAAAAAAACTGTTAAAATGTCTCTAACGTTACTTAATTTTTGAAGTAGCTTGGATTTTACTTGTTATAAGACACTGACTGGAAGGTGGGAGGTCAGCAGTTCGATTCCCGAGTACTGCTGGATGGAATGAGCTCCCATCTTTGTCCCAGCTCCTGCCAACCTAGCAGTGAGAAGGTAAACAGTGTTATGTGTGCTCCGGTGTCTAGTCATGCCTGCCACATGACCACGGAAACGTCTGCAGAAGCAGACAGCTCTGGCTTTTCAGCTTTGAAACAGAGATGAGCACTGATCTTTAAAGTTGGATACAACTGGCTTTCAAGCAAGGGAAACCTTTACCTTTACCTTACTAAAAAGAGAATTTGTAGGTACTCATTAAATTGTGCATTACATCAAAGGAACTAATTACATGTAACTGTTTTACTTGTAAATAATTTTTTTCAAGCTTTGATCAAGAAATACTTTGGTCAAACCAACTTATAGTAACCCTACTAGAGCCTTCAAGGTAAGTGAGATATTCAAGGACTGCTTTTACCACTTCCACATACTTAATGGATTTCCATGGCTAAGCGGGGATTTGGATCCACTCTCCTGAGTTTTAATCCATCACTCTCTCCACTACACCACACCACACTGGGTACCACTCTAAAAGAAACAAGACCACCATTATAAATTAGGTTCATATTCTTGCTGACACAGTGTATTAATGTTGATTGAGGTGCTAATATGATGTCTGAACACCCAGTTTCATATTATGTGCCCATATAACAAAAGGTTTGGATATATATCCCAACATACTAGTTATAATTTTATTCTATAATTAGTGGAATTAAAGTATTCAAGACAATGGAATGTGTCTTTGTAACCTTGAATACTTGTATGCTATGTGCCGTCAAGTAAGAACTGGATTGTAGTGTTCCTAATAGGGCTTTCAAGGTAAGTGAGATGTTTAAGGAGTGGTGTTCCCACATCAACACCCCTGGTGAGCTTCCATGACTGAATGGGGATTAGAACCCAGGCATCCTAAATTCTAGTCTGTCATTCCTTCCAGTACACAACTTTGGGGATTTTTATGTTTGTATACTAACGGCTAATTTCCTTTAATGGTACCACAATGTACATAATAGAATGTCCATGGAATTACTTGTAGCTAGCAAATCTGCAATGAAAAAGGGCACACATTTGAGTAACTACACACACTAAGGGACATGAATTGATTTCAGTCAGCAGGAACAGCAGCAAGAGGTGATTAGTCCTCATCCATAGGGTAATTGTACCGTGTACATTTATTCTGACTCTGAACCATTAAAGATAATGGGACCAGAGCTTTTGTCTTCAATCAATGTAATGTAACCCATTTAGGGGGGAAATTTACTCACACATATAGTTATGCAATCTCTGTGACTTCACAAACAAGTGAATCCACAAGTCATCTATACTATTAACTAAACCTCACCCCTGAAGCTGGGACATTAAGTTTGCAGGAACTGAGGAGGGTTGTATGTCAAGCAACAGACATAGTGGTCTTTCTGGAGGTGAGTGTTTAAGTAACAAGAAAAGGGTCTGCTGTTTGAAGACAATTCAGAAGGGAAAATCTCACAGGGGACGGGAATTCAGTCTTCTTATGAGACTTGAGGAAAGATTATTTCATGTCTCCAAGCCTCCAAGTTCACACAGCCTTATTTCAGGCATTTCTAGAGTTGAGAAGGACTTTTTAAAGCATTGCCTAAATTTGTTGAAATTGAGCATGTCTTCCATATTCTCTACTGTTTAGGCCAGGGGTGCCCAAACTATGGCCCATGGGCCAGATCTGGCCCAGGGTGCCAAATCATCCAGCCCATATCACCTGTACCACTCCTGGAAGTGTAAGTAAAATGCGCCCAAGCATGTGTAAAATGTTGCCGTAAATGCATCTGCGGCTGTCATAAACACGTTTATGACAGCCACAGGTGCATTTACGGCAACATTTTACACATGCTTGGGAACATTTTACTTCTGCTTCTGGTGGGAGGAACCATGTTACTGGCATGCTGAACCACATGACTGGGCCATGGCCTGAAATGTTTCGGCTCCCCTGGATGATAGTTTAGTTCCTTTGTGGTTAGATTTTAATAGCATGCCTGGTACACTTCTCCAAGTCCAAAAGTGGCAACTGAAGAGCCAGAGGCAGACCGTGGGGGCCCATGGCAGACCAACAGTAGGCAGATGAATGTGAGAAGGATGACAGCTAGGTGGCTTGGTCCAAGAAAGGCTAAGTCAAAGTAAAGCATAGGTAAATGTAAAGGTCTCCCTTGCTTGAAAGCCAGTCATATCTGACTCTAAGTTCGGTGCTCATCTTCATTTACAGCCAAAGAGCCAGTGCTGTCTGTTTCTGCAATTTATTGCTTTTGACCTGCTAGGTTGGCAGGAGCTGGGGCAGATGACTGGCACTCACTCCATCGTGCAGCACTTGGGTCTCAAACTGCTGACCTGCCAACCTTCCAGTCATCAAGTTTAGCGCCTTAACCACTAAGCCACCACAGTTCCTATGTAAAGCATACCTTTGTGCAAACTGGCCTCATGTAGAGCAAGCCGGTCCCCTGTATGATTCTTGTGCATTTAACAATAAATAGACTGGTATTTTATGACAAACTCTCAGTTATGGATGTCAATACATAATATATAACATGAATGGATGATATGTTGTCCTCTAGTGTTGTTCAGAAATTACTCATCATTCTTTTGCCAGTATAACCAAATGTGATGGATACAGGGAGACACACTCCAGCAACATCACCAGGGCCGGATGTACCCTACCCCTACTACATCAATGGCACCACATGTACTCAGTTAGATACAATGACAGCTACTAGTACCTGAACTTATATCCTTGCATCTACTAAACATTTTCATGTCATGCATCAATGAGAGGCAGTAGAGCCTATTAAAGGTAAGGAGTGAGAAAATGCCATGGCAATCCTGACCATAGAACTGATTTTCAGAGTTGGAATCTTTTGTTGTTGTTCAGTCACACAGTCAATTCTGACCCTTTGCAACCCCATGGACCATTGCCCTCCAGGCACCCCTGTCCTCCACCATCCTCCTCAACCTGTTGAGCTCTGTGCCCATTGCATCTACAATACCACCTAGCCATCTCATTTTTGGCTGCCCCCTTCTTCTTTTGCCCTCCACCTTTCCTAGAATCAAGGCTTTCTCAAGTGAATCCTCTCTTCTCATTTTATGTCCAAAGTACTTTAGTTTCATCTTTACTATTTGACCTTCTAAGGAGCAGTCAGGATTGATTTCTTCTAAGATCCACCTATTTGTTCTTGCTGTCCAGGGGACTCTCAAAACTCTCCTCCAACACCACATTTCAAAGGTGTTTATTCTTCTGCGCTCACCTTTCCTAATGGTCCAGCTCTTACAACCATACATTTACCACCGGAAATACCATTGCTTTGACTAGACAAATTTTTTGTTTGCAAAGTGATGTCTCTACTTTTAACTATGCTCCCCAGGTTTCTCATAGCTTGTCTCCCAAGAATCAGTCGCTTTTTATTTTATGGCTGCAATTTTCATCTGCATTGATCTTGGATCCTAAGAAAGTAAAATCTGTCACTGCTTCTACTTCTTCCCCATCTATTTTCCAGGGATTGATAGGGCCTGTTGCCATTATCTTGTTTTTTTTTTAATGTTGAATCTCAAGCCAGCCTTTGCACTCTCTTCTTTCAACCTAATCAGGAGCTTCTTTAGGTCTTCCTCACTTTCTGTCATTAGGGTGGTATCATCTGCATGTCTCAAATTGTTGATGTTTCTGCCAGCAATTTTGATCTCAAAATATTATTCTTTTAAAACAGTCTACATAATTTGTCTCTAGGGGTTTGCAGTGGCTCAGTGGTTAAGAAGCTTGCCTTGTTAGCTGGAAGGCTGACAAGTCGGCAGTTCGAGACTCAGGTAATGCCTGACTGACTGAGCGCCCGTCTCTGTCCCAGCTCTTGGTGACATGAAAGGAGTCTCATTGGGTCATTCCCTGAGGGGAGTTTCTTCCTCAAAAATCCTTTCAACCCAGAATAATTTCTGACATGAAATTATTATTATATGTCTCTAAACTGGAGGAGGCTATTCTTCAATTTGTTCATTAATACAGTCTAACTTGTTTTGTATTAAATTTAAATTATCAAATGTTGCTAACAGTGTATGCTAAAAAGAATACAAGAGACTGCAGTTGCTCAAGTAGGTAAGACGCTGACTGGGAAGCGGAAGGTCAGCAGTTCGATTCCTGAGTACTGCAGGACGGAATGAGCTCCCGTCTTTGTCCCAGCTCCTGCCAACCTAGCAGTTCAAAAGCAAGAAATTGCAAGTAGATAAATAGGGACCACTTTGGTGGGAAGGAAACAGCATTCCGTGTGCTCCGGTGTCCACTCATGCCTGCCACATGACCACGGAAACGTCTGCAGAAGCAGACAGTGTTGGGCTCTTCGGCTTGGAAACAGAGATGAGCACTGCACCCTAGAGTCGGATACGACTGGCTTTCGAGCAAGGGAAACCTTTACCTTTACTAAAAAGAATACAAAATAAAATTATTGCATAAATCAGTCAGCAGCAAGGTAATAAAAACAGCAGATGCCAAAGTAAACAAACAAAATCAGTAGAAGCACCACTAAATTGTTAACTAAGCAGTCTGCACACCCCCAAAATTGTATTGTCCCGGGAAACAAACATAGCAGTGTGCCTGGAAGCCAGCGAGAAAGGTTGCATTCTGAGAATTATTTCTTTTTTTACTTATTCCTCACCATAACTAGTCAAACGTTTTCTGGATTAGTCAGCATGCCTTCTGGGCCAGTGTGTTAAAACACACACACCTATACTCAAATGAAATAGAGAGCTTAGGGGTGATAAAGGTAAAGGTTGCCCTTGCTCAAAAGCCAGTCATATCCGACTCTAGGGTTCAGTGCTTCTCTCTGTTTATAGCCAAAGAGCCAGTGCTGTCTGCATCTGCAGACATTTCCATGGACATGTGGCAAGCATGCTTAGACACAAAGTGCATGGAACGCTGTTTAGTTTCCCACCAAAGTGGCCCCTATTTATCTAATTGCAATTTCTTGCTTTTGAACTGCTAGGTTGGCATGAGCAGGGACAGAGTGGGGAGCTCATTCCGTAATGCAGTACTCAGGTCTCGAACAGCTGACCTTTTGGTATTTCAAATAACCTCTTAACCACTTGAGCCACAGCAGTCAATTTTAGTAGTGATACCACTTACCAAATCACTGCAAGCTGGGTGGCAAAGATTCAAGCTAAGATCATGAGTCTCTGTAACTTGGCTGGAAATAAAATTGATACATTGGTTTGACTTATAACTCATGCATTGGGAATGCTTTACAAATAAATCTGACCTTTTTATTATTTATAACATCAAAGAAATTAAATACATGTTAGTGTGAAAGTCACCCCAGTGAAGATACTATTAATCTTTATCTGGCAGAAAAAGATAGAAGGATGTGACCTTCCATGGAGCCTTCTGCCATTGGGAGATGAAAATTATACTTTAGCATTCAAAAAATGGATTCACCCTCCTACAAGTTTAGAATGAAAACCTTGAGACAAATTTGGTGGACTTGGACACTAGTATTTTGCAATTCAATTAAATATTTAAAAAATGGGTGGGGCAGAGAAGAAAGACAGTGATGTTGTTATAGAAAAACCTTCAAATACTGATTGTGAAGCCTGAATTCATCTTTTTAAATTGGTAATGGTGATGTCACCAAAGCTTGCATTTCTTAGCTCAGAAATGCAAATTTTAGATGCCTGTAATATTTGCCTTAGACGTTAATATAATGATAAGAATCAAAATCTCACTCTCTTCTGTCATGATCCCTGACTTTTCAGTCAACACTAAAAATCTACTGGTCCTTTCCCTTCCCACCTAGTGGAGCTTGTTCTAGGACAGTGATGGAGAGCCTTTTAGAGACCGAGTGCCCAAACTGCAACCCAAAACCCACTTATAAATAGCACAAAGTGCTATCACAGCAACAGGGGAGGAAGGAAACATCCCCATTGGGCTGCTGGGCAGAGGGGCACGGTGAACTCTGTGTTGGGGTGACTGCACGGGTGCCCACAGAGATGGCTCTGAGTGCCACCTGTGGCACGTGTGCCATAGGTTCGCCACCACTGTTCTAGGAGCACCAGGATGGAATAAATGATGAACAGATATATTCTTTCCTGCAGTAGCTTCTTTATTTATGTGTACTGTGCCAAGAACAGTTTTGACCTGAGACATACAGTTTGTGTAAGGATTATTGTGGATATCTGAGGAAGCTCCATTTCCTAGAGTAGTTGCACCTGGGTGTGATTTCAGCGTTTATGTGGTGGGGAAGACCTTCCTCCTTTCAGTTACTGTATATCTCCCTCCCTCTTGCTGCCATGGATAGAGCCATGACTAGAAGTGAGTGAGAAGGAATGGGATTGGACAAATAGTTTCTCAATTGGGAAAGGTTGATCTGGAGCTTTTATTGGATCAGAGAATGGGTCAGATCTTCACAGGTGAAAAAGAGTACACACCCTCTAGTTTTGTCCCCCCCTTCTTTTATTTCTTATATTTTTTCACTATGTCACTTGAGAAGGCCGTGATGTTGGGAAAGGTGGAGGGCAAAAGAAGAAGGGGGAGGCCAAGGATGAGATGGATAGATGGTATTGTAGACACAATGGGCACAGAACTGGGAGGACTGAGGGGGATGGTGGAGGACAGAGGCGCCTGGAGAACGATGGTCCATAGGGTCGCAAAGGGTCGGAATCGACTGTGCGACTGAACAACAAAATGTCATTCTTCTTTCCCAAGACAACCAGAATGGTGCACAGCATGATTCAGTAATTGTCTCACGTAATGTGCTTTTAAAAGTTTTTAGATAAATCCAAAGTTTGCTTCCAAGGATACTCTGGATACTCTGGAACTAAGTCTCCTTGAACTCAGCATCATATTTCTGAGCAGGCCAAATTCTGGTTTCTTTCTTTCTTCCTTTTCTTAAACACCTTGGCTGAGCTCATTGGAAGTATCCTCACCTGAACTAAGCTTGTGCCCCAAAATTTGTGTAGCAGTGAGTCTCCTCGCTTCTTCTTTGCTTTCTGAAATATTAAATCCTACCTTACACCATTGTGCTAAAGCTGGGAGTTCTCACCTGTGTCATGTACTGAGCACTGTATATTCCATGCCTGCTTGGTAGTGATTTATATCTTGTTACAGCAAGAAGGAGTAGATGGAGATTTATTTCTTCTGAGCAAATTGTGTACTGTTGCCCCCCCCCCTCTTGAACCTTTACACACACCAACAGGTGTGCTGGATCTCCTTAATCTTTTAATGCAAGGGTGCCCAAACTATGGCTTATGGGCCATATCCTGCCCCTGATGTCAATTCATCTGGCCCATGCCACCTCGTCGCTCCTGGAAGTCGAAGTAAAATGTGCCCACATGGGCATGTTTTACTTCTGCTTCCAGGAGCGATGAGGGTGGCATGGGCCAGATGAATTGGCAGCAGGGACCGGATCTGGGCCGTGGGCCATAGTTTGGGCACCCCTGATTGAAGCAGAGAAAATGGCAGCCTAAAATCTATCTCATCCTGTTGCAAAACAGATGGCAAGGTGCACTTGACAAGAACCAGGTGACCGGCCCATAGCCTGAAAAGTTTGGCCACCTCTGTTTTAATGCATAATTAGAAGAAGTGCATGATTGCACATTCCCCTCCGAAGGCTCTCTCATTTGCCTAAAACAGTGGGCTTGTTCTACCATCAGGGAAATGAGAGAGAGAGAGAATATAGTAAAGGTAAAGGTACCTTTGCTCGAAAGCCAGTCGTATCCAACTCTAGGGTTCAGTGCTTATCTCTGTTTCAAAGCCTCAGAGCCAGTGCTGTCTGCTTCTGCAGACGTTTCTGTGGTCATGTAGCAGGCATGACTAGACACCAGAGTGCATGAATGCTGTTTACCTACCCACCGAAGTGGTCCCTGTTTACCTAATTGCAATTTCTTGCTTTCAAACTGCTAGGTAGGCAGCAGCTGGGACAAAGACGGGAACTCATTCCGTCCAGCAGTACTCGGGAATCGAACTGCTGACCTCCCGCCTTCCAGTCAGCATCTTAGATATACTGTACTGTATATACAGGTGAAACTCGGAAAATTAGACTATCATGCAAACGTCCATTCATTTCACTTAAAAGGTGAATATGAGATATACAAAGCGAGAGATGTCATGCCTTAATTCGTTATAATTGTGTTGCGATGATCATGGTGTACAGCGTACATGAAATTATGTGATGATTATGGGGTAGGTAAATGAGATGGGGGCGTTGGGGTTTTCATAAGCTGTAAGCCATAATCATCACAATTATAACAAAGTAAGGCTTGATCTATCTCGCTTTGCGTGCAATAAGTTGCATTACTGGACTGAATGAACATTTGCACCATCTTCTAATCCTCCGAGGTTCACGTGTAGGGGCGGGAAGCAGCCGAGCAGCAGAGATGAAAGTCGCCGCTTTTCTCAGCGCTCGGGTCGGTACTCGGTCGGTCTCCGCTTGCTCAAGCCAGAGCCCCCCCCCCCTCCAGCCCAGCCCCACCCGACCCATTCGGCGCCCGCACTCTGCTCATTTGCATAATGAATGCCTCCGAGGTGGCCATTGGCTGCCAGGAGCCGCGCTCGCGCGTGATGTCAGCGCTCACAGGGTAATGCTCGGGTTGTGGCGGGTAGTTGGAGCCTGTGAAAGTAACCCTTGGCGGCGGCGGCGGCGGCCGCGAGGAACCTTAGAGAAAGGAGGAGGAGGACGGAGGAGGACAGCGGAGCCCGCCTGAACCAGCCCGGCGAGGATTTGGCGGCGGCGGCGGCGGCGGCGGCAGAAGAAGTGGGAACAGCAGAGGCGTCCTCCAGTCCTCCCTCTTTCGCTTCATTGGCCGTCGCCCTAAAGGTGGCCCAAGGCCAGGGCAAAGGAGACTCGCCTGCCAAGGGTTCTGCCGCCCTTCAGGGACCCTTTCTTGGGCGACCCCTGAGATGATTTGAGGGGCCCGTCCCTTCCCGCCAAAAAAAACCCCAAGAAAATAGAGAGAGAGAGAGAAGGGGAAAGGCCAACCAACCCCACCAGGAGGTCCTCTCTCCTTCACCCACGAGGGCGAAAGGGAGCCCCGGGCGGGGGAACCTGTCGGCTGAGGCAAGGCGAAGGACTCCAGCGAAGGGGATTGTTTGACAGGGTCGGCGAAGGCGGGCGGGCGGACTGAGGGGCGAGGCGAGGAGGCACCCGGTGTGTGTGTGTGTGTGTGTGTGTGTGTGTGTGTGTGTGTGTGTGTGTGTGTGTGTGTGTGTGTGTGTGTGTGTGTGTGTGTGTGTGTGTGTGTGTGTGTGTGTGTGTGTGTGTGTGTGTGTGTGTGTGAGTGAGAGGCCACCGCCTCCTGAGGGGTTTCTCTCTTTTTTGGCGCCACTTTGAGCGGCGCTCGCAACTCGCCCAACGCAGAGCCGAGGCTGGGAGGACTCGGGAGAGGAAGCGAAGGCGAAGAGGGGGGCGCCGGGTGAGGCGGGGGGGGGGGGAAGAGAACGAGGCCCCGTTTGCCCGCCTTCCAGGAATCCCGTGCGGAAGGTTTCCTCCCGCCGCGAAACAGACGGCTTCGGCGGGCACCCTACTCTTCAGTTCTCCCTCACACACGCCCCACACGCGAGCGCACACGCACACACACACACACCCGTTCCTCTCTCTTCGGAGCCAAACCGCGCCACTCTCCGGCCTGTCCCGGGAGGCCCGCGGGCGTCGCGTGAGTCCGAGGCCAGGGGTCTCTCTCCTCCCTCCCCCCCCCCCCAACGCCACCCGTCGGGCCTCCCTCCGTCCCTTCTTTCCGAGGACGCGACCGTCACTGGACCTTGGGACGACTGACTGAGTGCAACGGAAGGGCGAGAGTAGCGAACCGCCCGCTGGACCCGGCGACGTCGGAAGGTGGCCCGAGCGGGCCCGGAGGAGACTTCGCCGCCGCCGCTCCATCCATCCCGGGGCCAAGATGAGCGCCGAGGGTCCCTCCCGATGCCTCGCGTTGGCTGCCCTGCTCGCCTTCGGGGGGCCCTTGGAAGCGGGGAGCTCGCCTCCGGGCTCCCCCCAGGCCGGCCCTCAGCCCCCGCCGCGGGAGGCGCCCAGCGTGGCCCGGCTGCAGCGGAAGAGCCTGGCCATGGACTTCATCGTGCCGTCTCTCTTCCGAACCAACCTGCGGGAGTTGATGCTGGGCGGCGGCAACAACAACAACAACAACGGGGAGCCCCCGGTCCCCTTCAAGGCACGCTGCCGCCTCGTGCTGAACTGTACGCCATTGCTGCGCGCCGCCGGCGCTTGGCTGCCCCCCCGGACGGCAGCGTCCGAGCCGGCGGGCCGAGCCCGATCCCCGTCCAGGGTGCTGAAAGGGGCCGGCTCGGTGCGCAAGCTGCGCCGCGCCAAGCAGCTGGTGCTGGAAGTGGGTGAAGGTAGCCTGCGCCAGGGCTGCGCCTGGCGTCCCGGCACGGAAGGAGGCGAGCCGGAGCCCGGGCAGCTCGAGTTTGTCCTGACCGAGGAATTCAGCTGGTGGATCCACTCTGGGGAAGGCCGGTTGAGGATCCGGCTGATGCCGGAGCGGAGGGCGACCCTCCAGGGCCGAGAAGGCAGCTTGTCCGCCGCGATCAGAGCCTCCCATCCCCGCCTGTTCCTCCAGATCGCCATCCGAGGTGAGCAGCCGCCGGGCCACGACTCTAGATATGATCAGGCGGGGTGGGTGGTGGGGTGGGGGTTACTCGCCTGGGGTTACTTAGTTTGTGAGAAAGTTGGGGAAGGTTTCCTGGAGTCACAAGGTCAAGGGCGTGCACGGAGGGCTCTCCTGCCCTGCCTGAGACGAAAATTATATGAATGAGCAACGTGGACAGAGCAATATTAGCTTTGCCAGCATCTTTAAAAAAGCACTCTGCCTCTTCCCAGTAACTGTCTTCTTTCCCAAAACAGTTTTCAATGTGCTCTGAAAAAATCAGGTAGAAGCTTAAAACAACACATCGTAAGAAAGGTGTGTGTGTGCTTGTGGATGGTATTGAAGGAGTTAATTGAAAACCATATCTCCTCCCCTCCCCCTCCCCAATTTGTGGTTATCTAAATTTATTTTTTAATCTCAGTCTCCCTGCCTGGATATGTGCATTGCTGAAGAATATACTGCCTGTTTATAGGCATTGTAGTGCTCTGTCCAAAACCCTTGGTTCTGAACTGATAGCTGAGTGAAGACAAATGTCCTCCTTTCCTTGATCAGGAAACTGCTCTTTGTATTCTAGAATACTGTAAAGAGGAGATGTATGATAGCTGTGGTGTGGCAAGACCCATCTATTTTGTTGCAATCCAGTGCACTTTGGTGGGATGACTAAGTAATCATTGAACTGGGGATTGCTCTAGTTCTACAGGTGTTTTAATTTTACTTATGAAAAAGCAAATCTTGGTACTTTGTCTTTCTAGCCAGTGACTAATAGGTTAGTCCTATGCATGCATGCTCAGTATCCCACCATACAAAATTGGGAAAAGTAGTGATTTCTTTGGTTCTTGATAAATTGTATGTGCTTTTGATTTACCAGCCCACCCCTATCTTTAGAGTAGAAAAGACTTCATGGGGGTCTTTCATTTGTAAGCAAGGTGTCAGTTTTCTTCTCATTGTTTTCTTTAGCTGTGGGGTTGAACACAACTGCTATGACCAGTGTTAATTTTAATCCAACTTTCTCTTCAATTAATCACATCAGTAATTTAAATACATAAATAAATTTCAGTGGAGGTATCTTAAACACAAAGTCTGAATCAAGCAATTCCACTGGTGCATTCGCCTGCTTACAAAAACTCTCCATAAGCTACTGTGCACTTTAAATGCCATGTTGTAAATGTATGATATATGAATTCTATGACATAGAGAATGATTTGCCTGTATTGATTATTGTGTTAGGATGCAGACATTACTGTACATATTTTTATGCAGAAGAATTTTTGCAAGCTTTTTAATGATTGGTAATCTGAAGTGTTACAACTGAAATTTGTTAATGGATCTTAGTCCCTAATTTGAAAGTTCCAAAGTAGCTCTGAGTTTCTTGGCTACTTTGAGATAAAGGGATTTGTCTCTTGAATCTAAAACCTTACTGAAAGTCACAGAAGGCATCACATAGAAAACAATACAAAAATAGTAACTACCTACTAAAAATGAGAGAAGGGTTCACAAGGCGATGTCTCATGCCTTTCAGTAACTATCTATCCTTAGGTTTCTAAGATGGCAACAGCCAACTGGAAGCCTGGAGGCTGCAACTGGCCTATGCCCTAATGCTTTCAGACTCAAGTCCTTCCCACAGGATGGAAACAAATGTTGTCATATAAGGTTTTAATTATAGTGCTTAGAGGTCTCCTCCAGTTTTGCACTGCAATGGACATCTGTTGAGATCTTCTACCTTTGGTTGCTGAACTTTCCATGGATTAGCTGTTCTATCAGCTGCAATAATTGCTTCTTATTGTTGTATCACTAGAATTAAAACCTTGTTCAACCAGGCAAGACCTGTCTTTTCTGGAGGAAGAAGGTCTGTATCCCTGCCCTGAGTGAGTGACTCAATGACCATATGCATGAATTCTGTCCTATAAGTTCCAGTAAGAAATCAGTTTAAGTGATCACATAACCTTGGTCTTCTTAACCAAGATCTCGTTGTTCCTTTTTCTCATATACTTCATCCCCAAGTATCAGCTGGATTTTCCCCCTCCCATAAATTTAAATAATCACTAATTAACATCATATTACTTATAATGTGCAATAAAGTCATTAGATGGCATTTATTAAGCAAAACCCTTATCAGAGAAGTGTTAGCTGCCTTGTATTTAATGGCCTGCAGAGTTGGTTTAAATAAATCTTTCCACAGAAATGTCTCATCTGATAGGTTTGAAAATGAAAGCTGAAGTGTCCAGTTTTTGGTTTATATAGAAATCAATGGTACAGAAAGTTTTAAATCGCTGAAATTACTTCAGTGGGTGCAATCTAGATTGAAAGCAGTCTAACTGAAATAAAAATTGGACAAGATGGGCTCATACTCAATTTTCTGAGCACCAATAAGGGTACTCCTGTAGATTCTTTAAAGGATGTCTCTGAAACTCTGCCCTCAATGTCAGAAACATCAGTGATGAGATTTTTAAAATATAAGTGGATGACACTTGAATGTCTTTGTGGGGCAGGTAGAGATACTGTATGTCACCAACTATTATTCTGGGTGATTAGATTCAAGGTTGTCTGGATAGGTGTGTGTGTGTGTGTGTGTGTGTGTGTGTGTGTGTGTGTGTGTGTGTGTGTATTCTATCACTGACTGCTGAGTGTCATTCAGAACCACTGTCAATAATAAAATACACTTATTGTAACCATGGCCCTGCATTCAATTTCTGAACATGTCTATTCAGTATGTTATTGATAATGCTTTCCACAGACAGCAGCTCATCTACATAAGGACTTCCAGTATTGTTAACACCAATCAAGGTGTTCCATACATTGCATTTTTTGAGATCTTCTCCCAAAGATTACATGCAACCTGGTCGAGTTAATTGAAAACACATTGCAAATAATACAGTCCTGAAGTCAAAATGCAAAGCTTTTACACAGTTTTTATAAATAGTAGGCTTATTCCATTTTTTTAGTGAGCAGTTTAAAATTACTATTAATGAAGATGCATAATTAACTTGCTAAGTTTTTGTGTTGTTAACCATCAAAGTTGATCTCCATGTGGGCTAGAATTAAAATATTGATGTTCTCAGAAATAGCAGCTGGCCTTTGGCTTTTAAACCAACAAGAAATTAACATAAGCATACTTTTCTTAATTATCTACCTCTCTCACACACACAGAAACACACTAATTAAAATGCTTAGCTGAAGTTCCCCCTTTTCTTATTTAACAAAATATTTTTTTAAGAATGACCTTCAATATGTATGAACAGGATTTATTCAGCAGAGATAAAAGACTGTTGGGGAGAGGAAGGTAATCTAAAAGAAGGGTTATAAATTGTTGGTGGAAATGTTTTTAGAGGTTGGCTGTAACCAAATCCTTTGATAAAACAACTACTTTGCTATTTATTAGTTACATGTATATGCTCCTTTCTTGTAATGAGCTCTAGGAGTTAATATGTTAGATCCTATATAAAGGATACTCTGCATGTTAGTCATAGTAGGACCTGATAGTTTCAGACCACCCAGAGTGATCCAGAAATCTAGGGCAGTGATGGTGAACCTTGGTACTCCAGTTGTTCTTGAACTTCAATTCCCAGAAGCCCAAGTCCCTGTGAAGCCACATGAATGTGTTTACTATGCATATGCATGTGGATTCACAGGGATTTGGGCTTCTGGGAACTGAAGTCCAAGAACAGCTGGAGTGCCAATGTTCCCCATCACGGATCTAGGTTCTTTCCCAGCTGACAAGGTTATTGTCACTCTGAGAGGTTTTGCCATTCCTCCCCACTTCAGCTCTATGACTTAGTCTCAGTCCCATACTTCAGTCACTACCTTACATGAGCTACTCAAGATCAAGTACAGTATAGGGATTCTATTGTGGCATTCTTAACCTTGGTGATACTGGTACAGTTTTTCCATAAGAGACTTGGCAATTTCCTCTATTCAATAGTGAAGCCAAAGCATACAGGTTTTAGTGTCAGCCAATTACTACAGGTTGTTTCTGTGTTTACCAAAGAATGTTTTATCCTTGCATGGCAGAGCAGAAAGCTTGCTTCATATCCTTTACCAGGTAGATTATGCACACCAGTTTTACAGCTTTGAATTCACAGTGCACAGACTGGATATAATTCTGGGCATTATTTTATTTCATACATTTCTCTGTATAATTATAGCTCCCAGTTTATAAATGGGAGATTGTAATTTATCTAAGTTCATAGATAACTGGGATTAGACCCCAAGGATGTTGCTTTTAAAAAACATCCTATCTGTTGGATCCCACTGAGTATCAATGTTCTGCTCGGAAATAGGGTTGAAAGAGCAATTTAGCTGTACTGTACTTGAAATATGCATGAAAAGCTGCTTTTGTATGATCTAAGCTTGACTGAATTTTTAAAAAGCATTGATATTTGTAGATTATTTCTCCTCAACTCTGCTAGCATAATTGACAGAAGGTGCATGGTTGGACACTTATAAGATTCAGAGGATAAAAATCCGCACAAAATTTACATATGCTAATTTAGAAATGTAATCATTCACATTTCACAGAATTCAGAGCTAGTAAATTAATTTCTCATCTACATAATCTCAAATGAAATAAATAACCTGTCTTGACCTTATGAAATTGAGCTTTGGGTTAGGGGAAGGCTTCAATTGATAAACTGGATAAATAAATATAATATTTATTTATCAGTACCCTATGCCAGATTATTGCAAACCATTCTTCCATTAAAATTAATCTGCAATGATATGAAAACTCTATCAAAACAAACTGACTGGAATTTAAAAATGAAAATGCATGTATCATAAGGGGATTTCAAATATTATGAAAGAGAGGTAATTAAAGAGCAAGTCAAGGAAAATCATGGGGTCATCCCTAGTTTTTCAATCCCTACTGCAGATCTTCATCCAACATTTAAATGTTGGTGGAAAAGCTGGAGGATGGGACTATGGCCCATAGACGGAAAAGGTCATGTGAGAGTACCTGTGAGAGTACCTCTCTCAAGGTACAACACAATCATGCACATGGAAAGAAAGACTAACTAGCAAAGCAGGCTAGAAAGTCTTAAAAGCAGCACCTTTCATTGCCCCCCAAAAAGCTGTATCCATGCTGCAGACAAAAAAGACCAGGACCTAGGGAGGAGGAGGACATCTACATAAAGGTAAGATGGTTTGTAGAGGGATATGTTGACCACTGAACTATTTCTCTCCAAATTTAGTCTATATAGCATCCAGCAGTTCTTGAATCATTACCAGTCTGAGCCAGAGTTCCTAGTCAGAGGAGGGATTTCCTTGATTCCTTCAGGACTGGATTTTCTTGGCAAATAAAGGTGGTATCAAAAATTCAAATTCATTTAGATCAGGGGTTCCCAACCTTTTTACACCGTGGGCCTGACCCCAACCCTGGACAACTGAAGTAAATGCACCCACTTCCACATTTATGACAGCCCTAGTCATATTTACAGCTGATGTAACCATGTTTACGCATGCGTGGGTACGTTTTACTGTCATAAATGTGCCTGCTTCCCCTTCTGAGCATAGGCCTGGGCCGGCCTATGGCCCATAGGTTGGGAACCCCTGATTTAGATGCAGTGTGGTGGTGGTCAAGTACACCCTCCAGATACTGCTGCACAGCAACTTCCATCATTTCTCTCTCTGGGTTCTTGCTTATTTAGCACTGATGAAGGCTGCAGTCTAACATCTGGAGGGCTTCACTTCATCTCCCAAACCTGGATTAAATGATTGGAGCCATTATTTTAAATGTCTTGACTTTCTCTGATATGTCTAATAAAACATCCATTTAAAAATGCAGGGAGTTATTTTCCTCCTCTTTTTCTAGAGCAGTTTTCATGAAAAATAATTTATCTGACAAACTGCAGCCTTGTTCCCTGTTTCTAAATGGCTTATCTGCTTATGAATGTCTCTGACTTGTCAGAATTATTTCCCAGGTAATTTCACAAAACACTTCTTAGTCTGTAACTTGTTTATGAGAAGGTCGCTGCAGACATTTGATAGTCAAAGTTCAAGCTTCTCTTTGAAGGCTAGGTTATGGATTTGTTTCTTCTCTCTGAGTCTTGCACTTAGTCAGATGCCAATGAATCAAAAGTTGGTTTTCTTCAAAAGCATAGTTACACTTGCTTGAAATTCACACAGCTTTGGTTACAATCTTCAACAGTAACCCAGTTTGCTAAAATATTGACAGAAAATAGTATACAGTATTGTGAAACACATTAACAAAGCAGAAACAATGTTTAATATAAGAGAATGCAAGCCAGATTTCTTTAAGCGTTGTTACTTTCACTGAAGCTATTTTGTACATCTGTTTCTGGAAATTGGCAGTCCCTCAAGGGACTCTGTTTTATGTAAATATTTGCTAGAAATATAATTATAGCTACAAATCAACAGAATACAAGTCTGCATGCAAATGTACAGCTCTGAAGATATGAAAGTTGTTTTAAACTCATATCTGTTTATGTGAAAGACCTGTATGAGTTAGTGTGTTTACTGGGAAACTTAAGTCCCACTTTCCTTTGTCCAAGTTATTTAGGCATCAGTCTTGCACACTAAAAAAATGGGAAATTTCTTGCTATTGACCAGGTGAGGATATCCCGTTCTAGCCTGCAGTTTCTTTTGTTCATTTCTCAAAATAGGCACTAGAGATAATTGGCTATGGATGGAAAGGCCAGAAATTCAGCAGTTTGCAGTCCAGGAAGGTGTGGTATGAAACTGTGTTTAGTAGTAGCAAGAGGTTTCAAAATCTCACCCAGACAGGAAGGACTATCATGTTATTTTAGCCTGACTTTCTCTACAGGGTTTATAACAGAATAAAGCGGGACGTAGAAAAGCTATGTATCCTTCCTTGAAGTCACAAGAGAAAAAAAATAGCCTATAAACATTACAAACAAGTAAAAATAAATAATCAGTTTTCAGCCCAGGAAACACGTAAAAGAAATAGAACCCCAATTTTCAGTTTAGGAAATTGCATGTATTGTATGTTTATCTGAGATTAGGCCTGCTAATTAATGTGTGAGGGACACAACCCATGGACTACATATTTTCCCAAATTGCTCCTGAACTCTTTGAATTATAGCTTTCTTCTTATACAAAAATATTCAGAAACATTGCCGCATAGGCAGCCATGAATAGAAGAAAAAGGTCCTTTCTGAAATGAGCTTCATTTGTCTTGCCTATGTAATTCAGAAAAAAATTGTTGGAGAAAAATGTCATGGAAGCATAAATGCAGATTTGATAAGATTGACCTTTCTTCCTTTCAGAACAAAAAATGCCAGAAAGCTTAAAATGACAAGGTGGAAAAGCTGGAGGTTATTTATGTGTTTAAACATTTAGGCAAGAGATGCATTTTACAAGTAACATGCTATTACCATGACCCTGCTATGCTATTAGAACTATGACATTGTGTTTACAAACACAAATCCATGATATCAATAACATGCAGTTGTAGTTCACATCAAAGAAAACTTTCCTTCTACTGGCTTCATCAACACATAGACATCTTATCTGTGTTGGGGGGGGGGAGAGCTGTGTTTCATAATGTGTAGACTTGTCTGCTGAGTGCACTGCTTTAAATTATTGAGTAAAGGAAGGCCATCGAGTTAGTACAGAGTTACCCATAACTACAAAATATCACTGCCTTTATATCTTGTCTTTCTTAAATACAATATACTCAAGGCAGTATATAGAGGATTCCCAGGAAGGTTCTAATCTAGACAAAGACAACATTTGATTAGGTTTCACTGTCATTTTAGAGTTCTTTGAGAATTTCAATAAGCCAGTTGATGGGGTTGAGCCATGTGATGTATAATTGGACTGAGAGAAGCAAGAGCTCTTTAGCACAATAGTCAAGTATTCTACATCCTCAGTCTCCGCAGAGTAGAGTGAAATTCTGAGAGCAATAAAAGCAATTGGTGCTCTGGAAATTGGGTAATCATAATTTAAATAAGACATTTATTCTGGAGATGGATCATTGCATTGTAGAATGAGTTTTTATTTGTAAAACTTGTTCTACATTGGCTTCACATAATTACATTACTGAAAATTGTGGTGGCCAACCTTTTTCCTTTGTGGGCCTGACCACGCCCCCGGACAGGGTTGCAGCCCAGACCATGCCCCCTGGAAGTGAAAGTGGGTGAATTTACAGCTGCTGTAAATGCACCCACTTCTGTGTTTACACCAGCCATGGGTGTGTTTGCGCATGTGCAGGTGCATTTTACAGATGATGTAAATGTGCCTGCTTCCACTTCCAGGTGTGGCGGAGGCAGTGAAGGGCCAGATAGGATGACGTTGGGGGCCAGGGCCAGTCCATGGGCCGTAAGTTGGGAACCCCTTTTGTAAAATCCTTCAACAGCATATCCTGGTTAAGGATTTGTCATATTTTTAAAATGCTTCTGTATGCAAAATGAGCCTTTTATATGAAGATGTAACTGAGAACTGGCATACCAGGTGATTGGAATGAAACAGGGTTGACAAGTTGTTGATAAGATTTTTGATCTTTTAATCAGGTAGTTCTTATTACATCCAGAAGATGGCACTAGCATGCATGAGAGAAAAGTTAGGCATCAATCCTGCCAGTTAAAAATTGGGCCAAATTTTTCCAATTGCCGGAGACAATTTAAACATTTGTCTGCCCACAGTTCATGCCCAGGTTATATATTCATCGTATTCATCTGCTACTCATACCTGAGCATACATTTCTTCCAGGAAATCATTTTCACATTTGATGGATGTGTCTCTGGTGACAAGCAAAAATGCCACTGGCATGAATTTGAAGATATTGACAAGGTGTGCCTTCACAGCCAGTCCATTTGGCATGACCTCTTCTGCCTCCATGACCTTTGGGAGTCAGAGTTCCTCCTCTGCTCATTTTGCCATTGGGCCCAATATGATGGTTTCTAGTGGCATTTCCTCCACCTCACTTAAAGGGGCTCATTCACCCGTAGCTGTTGACCGCTTTAGGGAATCAGGTCATTTACCACCGCCCAACACTTGGCGTTGAGTCATTGGCTGTATAGTCTACTCTATATTCCAACTATAGTGGGATGTCTGGCCAGACAAGAAGGTTATATATTACACACAAGCTATGTGAGTTGCTTGTTTAGTATATCCTTTTCTTAATTGAAAGCAGCCTCTCTAGAAGCTGTGAATTTCATCAAAGACCAGTAGGGGGAAGGGGCTATTAACCTTTTCTCCTTCCCCTTACCAGTAAGCTCTCCTAGAAAACTTCCTAACCCTCTTAGCCTTGGAATGGACATTGGCCTTCATCACCTTTAGTTAACTCCAACTCAACTTTGTAACAAAATGATAATAGTGCAGACAAAATAGAACAGACACAAAATGTATTTTCTAGAGAAATTATTGCACTGACTTTGGCTACAGTCAAAACAATTGCAATAACAATAGACATGTCTTCCTAATTTATTCTCTTGCCTAAATTGATCTGTTTATCAGGTGAAAACCCAAATTCCTGGCTTGAAACACAATCCAAAACCTATTGCTTCTTGTGTAATTGTTCATGCCAGGAAAATTTGGGAAGACACCTAAGTAGTTTATTCTCTGCCAAAAGTGTAGCTTGTGTAGTCCAGCTCTGGCTCAGGTAAAAAAGATGTTTTAGATCTTAATGTAACTGCTAGTCTTCTAGATAGTAATGCTAATTTTAGAAGCTTATTTTGCATGATCCCCAATTATGTGAAGTTGGCCAGATCTCACATTTCAGCTATATATAGTAGCTGAGCAAATATTTTAAGCATTCAAAATAGGGTTTTCCGGTTGTTCTACTTTGATGTAGCATAATTTTCAAACATACTGTAGCAGCTTTATAATTATGTATAATCATAAGTTATGCCAACCCTTTCTAGGGATTTTCTATGTATAGGGTACATAGAAGGGTTTACCAGTCCTTGCTTAGTCAGTCTAATAACACATTGGACTGGCACCAACATTCAGTCCTCTGTATTTAAATGTATTTACTTGTTCTGTCATGGTCTTTCCCAGTGGTGGTGAACCTTTTGGCACACTTGCCAGAGGTGGCACTCAGAGCCCTCTCTGTGGGCAGCCATGCAGTTGCCCCAGCACAGTTTGCCCCACCCCTCTGCCCAGCAGCCCAATGGGAGCATTTCCTCCCTCCCCCAACACAGAGTTTGCCCCGCCCTTCTGCCCAGCAGCCCAATGGGAGAGTTTCCTCCCTCCCCTGTTGCCGTGTTGGCACTTTGCAATAAATAAGTGGGTTTTGGGTTGCAATTTGGGCAGTCGGACTTTAAAAGGTTCACCATCACTAGTCCACTCTCACACTATATCTTGTATTCTGCCAGTGGAGAAACACTATCTTTAGTTTTTGGAAATAAATCTAAGATACTCTTCTTCATAACATTGACCACGATACATGCTATCACAATTTGGCTAATCTCTGCAAGCAACATCATTATTATATAATCACCTTGATTTCTATTCTATCCCTAATTGGTGTTTGAGATGGGATTGTAAAAATGCCCAGGGAGAGAGCAATGTGGATAGGGAGCTCTGGAGAGAAACTTATTTTCAGTGTGTGAAGAAGTGTCAGCTAGATCAAGAATTGTGGAAGATTCTAATAGATTGAGATAATCCTTTCAGAAAAAGAAACATGGGGTAGATGGGAGAGGCTGAATCAGGTGGAAAAGAAGGAAGAGAGCAGAGGGACATGGAAGATTCCATGGTTACGAGTAAAGAGGTTGAATTTGATGATACGCATGATGATAAGTATACGCAGAACTCTGGTTTTCTAAAAGATTGGTCTGAATTATTGTTGTAATACTGGAGCTGAAGCTCATGTACTTTGGCCACCAAATGAGAAAAGAGGACTCACTGGAGAAGGGCCTGATGCTAGGAAGGACTGAAGGAAAAAGGAGAAGAGGATAGCAGAGGATGAGATGGCTAGATGGCATCATTGACATGGTGGGCGTAGATCTGGGCAGACTACGGAGGATGGCAGATGACAGAGGAGCTTGGCGTGCAGTGGTCCATAGGGTCGCAAAAAGGGTCAGACTTGACTGTGCAATTGAACAACAACAACAAACACACACATTTAGGAAACATGATACAGACTGTAAACTATGTTAAGTTTTTTTTTTGGGGGGGGTTTAAAATTTAAAGGGCATAAAAGGGTGTGTAAGGAACATATTTATTGCTACAATAAAGAAATATAGTGTGGCATGAATTGTGTGACTTTATTTAGCCTATTCATTGTGAATCTTTATTCACTGTACCTCAGGTGTTTGGTGTAACAATTACATTGATCATAAATGGTTTCTGCTGTCTTGCTCTGGGAATTCTTGGTAACTGCTGTCTCTGTAATATAGTAACTAATCTGTATTTCATGTAGAGTGGAGACAAAGTCATGCAGGATGGCTTTGTAACAGAAAAAGACTAATTGGTGAAGTTTGGAAGATAGGATTACAAGAAAGTCTTCATTACATAATTGGTATTCAAATCGACTAGAATGGGATCCAAATGCATACCTGTTTGACCCTATTATAAAAGCTAACTTCTTTGGTTATGGCTTAATAATGTCTATCTTTTATTTGCATAATATATTGTAAAGTAGTGTTTGTATTAACCAGAGTGGCCACTTGTCACTGAAAATCTCAAAGTTTCTGCAGGTTGTCTAAGCCAATTAAATTTGAAAGCTCCACAAAAATTGTACAATTTATTTGTGGGTCCTGTAGTACATTTTAACAATGATGTGGTACAAAGTGAGAATATTGTCATAACATGGGATGTCCCAAACAAAAGCTTGTCTGTTTTTCATTTACAATTTAAAAATGTATTTCCCAATTTTTTAAATAGTAAAAACACAATGAATTCAGAGCAATAAAATTAATTATTAACATACTAACATACTATTTCATAACTTTTGCTTGTGTATTGGTTTTCAGCACCGTTAGTTAGCCCTTATGCAAATCTATTACAAAGCGGTAGTAGCATTGATGTATCCTAGAAACAGAGAGCTATGAAGAAAATTGAATTATATCTTTTATTGTACTAAATTATTTTAATGTCAAGCACGCTTAATCAGAGAAAGATGAAACAGACTGTTCCTCTGGGCACTGTTTGAAGGAGGGTAATCAAATTAATTAATGTAATCTATTTTCACAATCCTTTAATGTCAGTACAACAGTATAATCAGGTATTTGCCACCCATTCTGTGCAACAGACCCCATTTTTATTTTCATTTTTGTTGTGAACTCCATATCTAAAAATGTCCCTGAAAATCTGAAACTTGGAATATGCTAACTGTCTAATGAAATACATGTTTGCATTTTACTTACTCTAAGGATGTAAAATATACATAAGTACATAAGATTATTTTCCCAGGAGGAACCTCTAATGAGCGCAATGGGCTTGTCTTTTGAACAAACATATGATATATACGATTGTGCAGGAAGTCTGTTCACTTAAATCATCTGAGTAGCAAAAAAAAAAAAAAAGCTCTTTCTGAGCTCACACTTTGCCAAATCATCGCACAATATATGGTTCTTTTAACAATGACAATGATATTTTGATAATAAATATAATAAATATGGAAAGAGTGCTTCTACCAGCTTTTCCATTGATTCAGTCAACAAGTAGATTGAAAGAAGAAAACAGTTACCATCTGGGAAGGTCTGAGTACAGCCAATATCACAACTAAGAGGTTTTAAGTAACGATGCAACCTAGATGTGTGAACTCCTTCAATCCATGTCTGATGGCTAACCCGGACCACCTGGTTAAATCAAAATGACCAGTCCATTAATTGATATTATTAGACATTGTAGATGAAGAATGATCTTAGTCTTATTTCAGAAGCAGTCTACATTACTGGTGCTAATTAAACTTGAAGGTAATGAGGAAGGATTACCTTCCAGGGCTTAAGAGCAGACCAAAATAGTTGTTATAGGTTAATCTATATACCTAAAACCAAGGTGTTGTTGCATTTGGGGCTGCAATGCCACAACACCTTGCCCCCCCCACCCCAGAAACGTGCTCCCTGCCTACCTGGGGTGCTTTGCCGGGCTGGCGTGGGGTACCGGCAGCATTCCTCAGGTTCTGTCACCCTGAAAAAAGGGCACAAAAGGCCCCCACACGGCAGCATGCGATGGCCACGGAGGTGGCACTATGCATGCGTGCAACTCCATGCAGGCGCAGAAGCCAGCCCAGAATTGCAGCCAGTGCTGCCGCAAGGAACTCCGGGCAGGCTGCTGCGCCTGCGTGGAGTTGCGCGCGGGTTGAGAACCTCCTCCAATTCAGCAGGAGGACGCAGTCTTGCCTGAACACCCTCTCATTCGGCTAAGCGGCCACTGTGGCCGAAGTCCCCTGCCCTCCCAGGGGGACACCTTGGGTTGGTGACCAGAGGGGGGAAAGGGGGAATGACCGGTCAGCTGAACCCCTCCTCTGGTGCCTACCTCTCCGTGCGTGGCCAGCAATGGGGGTGGAGGACAAAGCCACTTGGTTGTGTCTTGCGGCGGGGGGAACAATGGTGGCACAGATTGTTCGGTGGGGTGGGGGCCACCATGCCAAACAACCCGCACTGCGATTGCTCCCCCCGGTGCCACGCACAGAGAGCAGGCGCTGGAGGGGTTTTTTTGGCTGACCGGTCATTCCCCATTCTACCCCCTCTGGTTGGGGGCTGCCTCTCCACACACGGGCAGCAATGTGGGGGTGAAGCAGCCCGCCCATTTGTGTCTTGCAGTGGGAGAAGCGAGGGCAGCACTAGTGATTTGGCATGGTGGCCCTCACCCTGCCGAACAACTCACGCAGCCATTGCTCCTCCCACTGCAGGCAAGACGCAAATGGGCAGGCGGCTTCGTCCGCCACCCCCCCTTGCTGCCCGTGTGCAGAGAGTCAACTGGAGAGGGAGAGGAGGAATGACCGGTCAGCTGAAACCACCACCACCCCTCCAGCGCCTGCTGCCATGTACATTGTACATTTTTGCAAGGTTCAAGAAAGACAGGGACATTCCATCTTTAGGAAAGACATATTTTTCTCTAACCTTAACCCAGGTGTTAGAATTAAATAGCTATTAGCATAACCAAATAAACAAGTATCTGAAATAACCTGCATAAAATGTTATCCTACAAAACCTCCAGATGTTCATAGAGTCCTTTGGGAAAACAGAATAGCTGCAGATAGGCCTGCGAAAATACTTTCTTTAAACACTGTGTGCCTAATAGCAAATGCTTTTATAAAACTCAATTAATAATTTCTTCCTTTATGGCTCAACGCAACCACAAAATTACAAGCAAATCAACTGTGTTGCTATACCACAAGGTATATTATCCCACAGAGTACAGTGCTACCAGTTGCTTCAAATATTTTGGCACACTGTTTGCTGCAGAATCCGAGTATCTGAGGCTTCTTAAAATGTGAAGAAAGTCTTCCCAGGAAGGTATGGACAGCTGCCAAGACAACATGAACACTTTTCTGGCCCTTTCCCAAAATGTATGTTGATTAGGCTAGGAAGCAGAATGCAGACCTGTTTTTAGATCAGCGGCACAGTCACCTGTTATTACAGCCTTTAAAAAAATAATAGACAGATTGCACATACATCCAACTTTATTCCTTATTTCGTCTCACAGTTTCCACTGGACCTGTTCCTTCCTTATTGTTTTTATAAGCTCCTCTTAGACATAGGTAAAAGTCACCCTTGCTTGAAAGCCAGCCGTATCCAACTTGGGGGCAGTGCTCATCTCAGTTTACAGCCAAAGAGCCAGTGCTGTCTGCATCTGCAGATGTTTCTGTGGTCATGACTAGACACTGGAATGCACAGAATGCTGTTACCTTCCAACCGAAGTGGTAATTATTTATCTACTTGCAATTTCTTGCTTTCAAACTGCTAGGCTGGCAGGAGCTGGGACAGAGATGGGAGCTCACCCCATCGTGTGCACTTGGTTCTCAAACTGCTGATCTGCTGACCTTCCAGATGTGAAGTTCAGCATCTTAGCCACTAAGTTGTATGACTGTAACAATATATACATTTTTGTTGTTGTTATGTTACTTCTGTCAAATTACTTATAAATAAATAAATACTGTAAATAAATTTTGTGTCAGAAATTACTCTGGGTTGAAAGTATTTTGCTGAAGAAACTCTGCTCAGGGGATGCCCGAATGAGGCTCCTTTCATGTCTCCAAGATCTGTCGTGTAGCACTTTGGTATCAAAACCTGACCTTCCAGTCTCCAAGCTCAGCATCTTAACCACTAAACCACTGCAGTGCTTTTACTTATAACTAATGGTGACCCTATGAATTAGTGACTTCTAAAAGCTATGTAATTAACAGCCCTGCTGAAGTCTTGCAAATTTAAGATTGCGGCTTCCTTTATTGAATCTGTCTCATGTTCAGGCTTCTTCTTTTCCTGCTGCTTTCAACTTTCTCCAGCATTATTGCCTTTTCCAGTGAATCTTCTCTTCATATGGTATAATAGGCTCAGTATAGTAATTTTCACATCTAAAGAGTTTAGACTTGATCTCATCTAACATTCATTTCGTTGTTTTTCTGGTGGTCATGGTATCAATAAAGCTCTCCTCCAACATCACATTTTGAATGAATCAGTCTTTTCCCCACCATCTTTCTTCACTGTCTAGTATTTATATCCATTCATAGCAATTGTGACTACCATAGTATTAATCATCTTGGCATACCCGTCAAGTTTCGGGAAATTTCTGTCAAACCTCTATATTTTACACTCTTTCCTGCCATCATCTCATATTAGTTAGACTGCAATTATACTGGAGTTAGACTGGAGGCCAGCACAGGATAAGCATAGCTGTCCAGGTTCCTGTTTTAGCCAGGAAATTTCCCTTACTTGACAGAAATTTCCCGAAACTTGACAGGTATGCATCTTGGTCTCACTTTGTTGCTGGCATGCTCTCTATGTTTTACAAGCATACTGGGTAAAGAAAAATTCTAGAGCTATAATCCTAAATGCAGTTAAGTAGAAGCAAACCTGATTAAAATCTCCATGGGATTTATATGTAGATACAGTGGTACCTCGGATAAAGTCTGATTTGGATAAAGTCCGATTTGGATAAAGTCATGGTTTTCATGCACACGTGATGCATTGCATAAAGTCCAAAACTACATAAAAATGGACATTTGGTATAGGAACCTCGGATAAAGTCCATTTTTGGACGCTATCCGATGCATCACCCATTTGATTTGGATAAAGTCCAAAATTGGATAAAGTGCAAACTTATGGAAGGGAGTTTGGACTTTATCCGAGGTTCTACTGTACATATATGATTATGCTGTGGGTTTAATTACTCCTATTGCTTTTTCTCTGCAAACTTTCCCATCCCTGGCTGTCATCTTACATATTATGCTGAGTCAAAACATCTCTTAGTCTATGTTTTTCCATCTCTGATAAGTGAAACTTTCTTGTGTCTCATACTAATCTTAATGACATCAAGGGGAAACAGTTCTTGTTTTTCATCAGTATTCATTTCCTATTTTACCTCAATGTGCACAGATTGGGCTTGCTAATGTAAATTCATCATGATAGCAAATTATAGTATTTTGCAGGACTAACTTTTTTTTGAATGCTTAAGATTTTAAAATCAGACAAACCAGTTTAGTTTAGCTACAGGGCTCCAGCAATTCTTGGCAATGCTGCCAGTCTAAAATCCTTCCTTCCTTAACTATAATGAGAGCAGCATTAAGTTTCAATATATGATTCAATAACCCTTTGTGGATGATTATTATGGCTTGATATTAAGTCTTCAAAAGCCAGATTATGAGTGCCTAGAGATGTAAAGGTGGGGGAAAACCTGGGAAATTTGGTTTTCTTCCCTCGGGAAAATTGGTAAGGGAAAATTGACTGGGAGAAAAACAGAGAAATTGGGGAAAAACACAATCGATGCTTCTACAGTTCATGGGCATGAGTTATTTTGAAAGAAAAGCCTTTAGCAGGCTGGGAACATACAATTCCACATGGCACAGACCACCGTAAACCCGCATTAGTCATGCGCTAGAGATGTAAACCTTCCGGGAATTTTGAAAGGAGGGAAGGTTGCACAAGTAAAGCATATCGAGTGTGCAGGAAAAAATAAACGCATTTCAAAAAACAATAGATTTTTCCAAAAATGTAATCCTTTTTATTCCTTTGAATTTTATTTCAGATAGTACTTCCCAAAATCATTCCATGGCTTACATTACAAAATGAGGTTTACACATACCATTAATGAAGCAAAAATTTTTTTTTAATAACAAAACATACAATAATCCATTTAACTGAACTAATGGAATAATTATAATTGGAAATTTTAGACTAACAAAATTCAGTAAGTAGAGGATTACAAAGTAATGAGGGTTTTTTTTACATTTACTTTACGTTCCCAAAAATGTTTACAATTTTAATTACTTCTACTCGCATCAGATGAGTCAAAACTTGCACTTTCTTCAGCTTCAGTTGTAATGACACTACTGTATTCTTTTGAACACCCACAACTTTTCTTTTCCTCCAGAATCAGGTGGGAACAGATCACCAGTAATTTATTGACTCTTGTATTCATCAAACGATTTTGAGCCGTAGTGTGTGTTTTATAATAGGCGGACCAGATGCATTTTGAAGACGCTGACATTGGGGGAATGGGTAACAGCTTTATGGCCATACCACTAAGGATCTGACTTTTGTAGAGCCCTTTCCACCATGCAAAAACTTTCCCACAAAAACTGCTTGCTCCAAAAACCCATCTCTGCCTTGTATCTGCTATGTTTGCAATGACTTTGCCCCTATCATGTCCCATTTCTTCTGAATTATTTGTTACGAATTCCATTGACATTTGATAAGTGTTTTCCTTGGAAATACAGTGGTAGCTCGCTTAAAGAGCATAATGAGTTCCACAGGATTGCTCTTTAAGTGAATTTGCTCTTTAAGTGAAACACCATTGTAAGTGACCAATTGTGATGTCTGGTGGTGGTGGGATTGTGAACCCCAATTTAGTTGTTAAACAAGTTTTTGGTTGGTTTTAGTTGTTAAGCAAGGCGACCATTCAGAGAAAATTCTGCTCCTTAAGTAAGTTAGTCTCTAAGCGAGGCACTCTTTATGCGAGTTTTTACTGTATGGGTTTCGTGTTCAGGGAATGAAGAAGCAGACGAGTGAAGTAGTGAAATTCAGCTCTTTATTAGTGGGGTTTGAACACAGTTTGGATGGGGCAAAACTCGGACTTATATACACTATAAACAGTAACAGTAACAATAATAAAACAAGCCCATTGGCTAACAGAGTGTGTACATTTTTGATCCACTTATTTACATAAGAATAGATACATGAGAAAAGATACATTCCGCTCCTGTCAGAAAACACAGTTAACGTACATAACAATGGGTCAACTAGATTTGCAGTAAAATGAATATCTCTGCAACAAAAGTTCTTTCTTTCCCTTATTATTTCCAAAATTCTCTGCTCCTCATTCTTTAGTCTGGGTGTTTTTACTAACAATCCTTCAGGTCCTGTTATTTTCCTTGTTATTTCAGAAAACATTTTAAGTACCTGAGACAAACGTGCATTATCAGATTCTATTCTTGCTCTAGCAGTAATTGCGGGTTTCAGAAGAGCAGCTGTAGATTCGGCACGAGCCCAGAATACAGTAATACCTCTGGTTATGACAGAGGTCTGTTCCAACAGCCTCCATCATAACATGAAAAACTTGTAACCTGAAGCATGTTTCCCCATAGGAATGCATTGAAAATTTTAAAAAAGTCCCAACCAGACCAAAAATAATTTAAAAATGGAAAAGACCACCAAAAAATCCAAAAAATTCCAGACATGATCACCCCCTCCCCCCCAAAAAAGGGAAGTAGTCCTGACTGGACAAAAAACAAACAAACAAAAAAGTGCCAAAAATGCCAGATGTGATTGTCCCTTACCTCCACAAAAATGAGGACGTGATCTCGCTACCTTTTCCATGCCTTTTGGGAACCTTATCTGCTCCATTTGGACCTGGGGGAGGCACGCATTGAGCCCAGTTTCCTCCCCTGCTGGCACCGGGAGAGTCAGAGAACCTTATCCACTCAGTTCCCACTTTCCTCCGAGCTCCCTGGGCAGCACCACAGCAGAAAATGTGCACCTTCCCCAGGCGAGCTCAGAGGAAGGTGGAAACCAAGCAGATAAGGTCCTCAGACACTCCCGGTGCTGTCAGGGGCAGTGGACAGTCTGGAAACCATGGCAGAAACAACGCCACAGCCGCTGACAATGGCAACTCCACAGCGGTAAGCGCTGAATTGCAGACGGGGCAGGCACCATTCTGAACTCTAAAATGGTGGCAGCCACCATTTTAGAGTTCAAAATCACACAATTTTTGGTGGCAGTGGGCCAGGATACCTTAGAGACCGCCTCGTCCCAAGAGTGTCTGCCCGTCCAACCAGAGCAGACCGGAGAGGCTCTCTAATAGTGCCATCACCTAGGGGTGCACATCTATCCAGCACCAGAAGGAGGGCCTTCTCCATGTCCGCACCAACCCTCTGGAACCTCCTGCCAACAGATCTAAGACTTCAATGCGAGCGCGGCGCCAAAATGGCCGCCGCGCCCTTTGCGGGGCCCCCCATCGGACGAAGGCATCCAGGTAGTTAGGGGGCGTGGCCAGCACCCTTATATAAGGGGCGGCCACGAGGCAGCCGAGCTGCCATTTTGCGAAGCGATGGAGCGGAGAAGTTTTTCCCTCTTACCTCCGTCGCTTTTACCCTCACCGGGAAGCCTCTTGGCTGCTGATTTTTTCCATTTTCGGCTTCCCATCGGCTGGCTGCAATGCCCTCAAAGAAGAAGGCGACTACGAACGCGGCTCGTTCTGCGCGGAGGTGCAATCCGGGTCGGAGGACCGCGGCTGCGCCTCCCCAACAGCCTCCTATGCCCGAGCCCACCGGGACCGGTGGGATGGGGTTAATTCCCCCTTGGCCGGAGGCCGGGGGTCCGCGTGCGGGCCCAGTAGGGGCCGCGGCCCTCGGTCCGCAAGCGGTGGCCACCGCTCCTGGCGTAGCCCATTCCGCTGGGCCTTCCTCCGTTGGGGCGCAGCTTACTGCGGCGGCTTCCAACCTTGGGGGGTGGTGTGGCCCCCTTCCATGGCAGGGTACTTCCCCGGCCCTACCGGGTCCGGGCTTAGGATCGTGGCCCTATTCAGGCCCCGGGGTACAGGGATCTGTACCGACACCTGTAGTTAGTGGGCCGGCTGGCCCTTTGCCCCCCCTTGGTTTAGGTGGCTATGTCAGCGTGGAGGCCCTCCTGGCCCGCGTGGCGGCCCTTGAGGCATCCCTGGCCCGGGTTGGTCACCCTGGGGCCCCTTTTGGGGTGCAGGTCGATCCATCGTCTGCTGGGCAGCAGCAGGCGGCGAGACGGGTTGAGCTGCCTGAGGTGCGTGGCCCGGCTTCGGCCACTGCCTCGCAGCTCCCCAATCAACAGGCCAGTGCTGGTCAAGCCCCGTGGATGAGCTCAATGGCGGTCGTGAGCTCCGACGCCCCCAGTGGGCCGGAACCCCCAGTGGGGGCGGCCCATGGGGGTGCAGCATGTGAGTATGCGGTCCAAACTAGTGCACCTACACACATGGCCATGTTGGGGGGGGCTTTCCAATGGCCTTGGCCTCGCACGGGTGGCGCGGCGGTCCTGGCACCTACGCCCCACCCGGTGACTTCAACCATCACCCAGGGCCCCGTGGTGGGGGGTGCTTCTTACCCAGTCGGGAATCTTCTTGGGGTGACTGGGTTAGTCCAGGCTCCTTTACAGATGCCCGCAGTTTCCACCGTGCCTGTGTCGGCTTTGCCGACAGCAGGGTATTCCTTGCCACTAGGGGACCATTTGGCCCAGACCACCAAAGAGAAGATCTGGCGGGGGGAGTATGTGGACACCTTCTCCCTCCTTAACAGAGAGCCCACCAAGGAGGAGAGGGAGGGGCAAGATGAGAAGGATAAGGAGCTGGCGCGTCGTCGCAAGCCACCACGTACTTGGGCCAACTGGTTGCCGGCCTACCTCATATACATGGCGGTCTACCTCAGGGCCCGGCCGGATTTGGCAATTCCGATGGTCCAGTATTTGGACAACATTTACCGGGCGATGGTTGACTTCCCGGGCCCGTCGTGGTTGGCTTATGACGAGGAATTCCGTATGCGGATTCCCCTGCACCCCGAGATGAGGTGGGATGAGCCCTGCCAGAGGCTGTGGCTTCTGTACATGACTCCCACGCGCCCTGCGCCCGGGGAGAGATACCATTGTGGACATGCGGTCCAGCGAGCGGCCCCAGCACAGGCTCCCCGCCAGGTGGCGGGGCAGGGGGTTCCAGCCCGCCTGCTGTGCTGGACTTTCTTGTCCAATGGTTCCTGCAACAGGAAGAATTGCAAGTACAGGCATGAGTGTCCCTCCTGCGCTGGCCCCCATGCGGCCTCCGCCTGTCCCAGGCCTGGAGGGATGCAGGGCAGAGGAAGGGGCGGACAAGGGGCCGGCAAAACTGCCGCGGAGGGAGCTGGTTCACCGAAAGGCCCCCTCCCCAATTAATGTGGACATGTTGGAGCGTTGGCTCGCATTGTACCCGAGGGAGGAGGATGCGGTTTACCTACTTCAGGGTTTTAGACAGGGGTTCCATATTCCTTTCGTGGGTGATAGGTCCCCCCAGGATGCCCCCAACCTTTTGTCCCTTAGGGGGAGGGAGGAGGTAGCTGCTGCCAGCATTACTAAGGAGGTCGATGCGGGCAGGGTCGCTGGCCCTTTCCCAACACCCCCGTTCCCTAATCTTAAGGTATCACCCTTGGGCTTGGTGCCCAAAAAGTCACCGGGCGAGTTTCGCCTGATTCATCACTTGTCCTACCCAGCCGGCCGATCGGTCAATGATGCTATCCCTGATGACTTTTGCTCAGTCAGGTATACGTCTTTTGACCAGGCTCTGCGCATGGTGCGCTCATGTGGCCCGGGTGCACTATTGGCTAAGTGCGACATCAAGTCGGCGTTTCGCCTCCTGCCTGTGCACCCGGGCGACTTTGAGTTGCTGGGCTTTAAGTTCTGGGGTGAATATTACTTTGATAAGGCCATGCCTTTTGGCTGTTCCATATCATGCTCGGCCTTCGAGCGTTTCAGTACATTCCTACAGTGGGCTTTCGTCCGCAGGTCAGGGTCCCGGTCTGTAGCCCATTACCTGGATGATTTTTTATTCGGGGGTGAACGGGGCTGGGACACGTGCACACGTCTCCTCAACACATTTCAGACGCTAATGGAGGAACTCGGTGTCCCTTTAGCGCCCGAAAAGACCGAGGGCCCATCTACTAAGCTAGTATTCCTGGGGGTGGAGATTGACACGGTAGCGCAGGCTTCTAGGTTACCGGGGGATAAGGTGTCAAGGATAGTGGCCCTTATCTTGGACTTGCTTGATAAACGCAAGGCATCACTGAGGGAACTGCAGGTGCTGCATGGTCACCTCAATTTTGCTTGCAGGGTCGTCGCGCCGGGCAGAGCATTTGCTCGACGCTTGTGCGATGCCATGGCAGGCTTATCCAGGCCCCACCATAGGGTTAGACTCACTCGGGGTATCAGGGCAGATATGCTTATCTGGCTCCAGTTCCTGAGGGAGTTCAATGGAGTATCATTTTGGAGGTCTGACCTCCTGCCTTCCCCTCGCTTTCAGATACAGTCTGATGCTTTGGGATCCCTGTGTTATGGGATGTACTTCAATGGGAAGTGGGCCTATGGTGGGTGGCCACCAGCCTGGGCAGGCACGGGTCGCCTGCGTGATCTCACGTATCTGGAATTTTTCCCTATCCTGGGGGCTTTGATGCTATGGGGCAAGGAGTGGGCCAACTCGGTTGTCCATTTCTGGTGTGACAATGCGGCCGTTGTGCACATTGTCAACTCACAGACTTCCAAATCGCCCAGGGTTATGGACCTAGTGCGCCAGTTTGTGTTGCGCAGCCTGCGCCTCAATGTCCTCTTCAGGGCCAGGCATGTCCCCGGGGTCAATAATGATATCGCTGATGCTTTGTCCCGCCTGCAGATCTCCCGGTTCCGTGCCTTGGCCCCGGATGCGGAGGAATTTCCCTCGCCACTCCCAGACGAGATATGGACCATTGGCAAGGAGAGGTGAACCGGGCGATTGGCTTGTCCCTAGCGCCACGCACGCGTAAGGCATATCACCACGCATTCAATTCTTTTAGAGATTTCTGTACCCAATTCCGGCTGCCAGAAACCTGGCCGATCCCAGTGACCCATGTACTTCGGTTCATGGTTTACCTGCATGCCCAGGGCCTTGCACCTCGCACTATAGCATCTAGGCTGTCAGCATTGGCTTTTATGGCCAAGGTGGGCGGTCATGTGGATAGTACCGCTGACTTCCGTGTGAGACATGTTTTGGAGGGGTGGGTGCGGGAGCGTGGGCGTTGCCCGGACGACCGCCACCCGATTTCCCCAGGGGTTCTTACCCAATTGGCCCGGGGCTGGCCTAGCCTCTGTTTTGATCGATATGAGGCAGCCCTATTTCATGCAGCCACAACGGTGGCATTTTTTGGAGCGCTCCGCATCAGCGAGCTTGTGATGCTGTCTAAGGCGGATGCAAGTCGTAGGGCACTGGAACTCGACGATGTCTATGTTGCCAAAGACTGGGCTCAGTTGAGGATACACTCCTCTAAGACAGATCAGCATGGCGTAGGCAGTGGTGTAAGACTGCTACGGTGTTCTTTGGCAGACATCTGTCCGGTTGGTGCCCTACAGGAGTTTATTGCACTGCGTGGCACGCACCATGGCCCGTTTTTCTGTCACCAAGATGGGTCTCCCCTTACTAAATTTCAATTTTGGAAGGTGACCGGCAAAGCGCTGGCCAGTGTTGGCCTCCCAGGGGCCCGTTACGGCACCCATTCCTTCAGGATAGGGGCGGCTTCCACGGCAGCTGCTTTTGGGTACTCCGGGGCTGACATACGCAGCATGGGAAGGTGGGGTTCGCAATGTTTTCAGTTTTATGTTCGCCCTCTTCCACTGTGAGTACCAGTTTTGTCACCGCACTTTTCTCTTCCTCGTTTTTTCCTTACAGACCCTGGGTGTCGTATTACACCGGTGACAGTATGGCTGGTGGGCCACAGCTACGTGCACAGGGCAGCGCGTTACGCTGCGGCGACAGAGTGGGGACCCCGACTGGGACTGGGTGCATACGCAAGTCTCACATGGCATGGTAAGCCCGGGATGTTATGGCGGGAGCTGTTGCCATTTCTTTTTTCAGGCCGGAATGCTGACCCGCCTGACATTCTGATCATACACCTAGGGGGCAATGATTTGGGCCAGGTCACCGGCTTATCGCTAAAGCATGCGATTTGCGGCGACCTTGCCTACCTGCATTATGTGTGGCCCGCTACGACCCTCGTTTGGTCGGACATGGTCCCGCGGCACACGTACAGGGGAGGTTTCGACCTCCAGGCCCTTGACCGCGCTAGACGCATGGTGAATAGGGCTGTGGCACGCTTCCTTGCCGACAAAGGTTGGGGGCGGGTCAGTCGTCACCCCGCCATTAGCCTACAAAATTACGGCCTTTATGCAGGGGATGGGGCCCATCTGTCGCGAGGAGGTATGGACCTCCTGTTGGGTGATTGGCGAGCAGGCCTGTTGACCGAGCTGACGGTCTGGGGGGGGGGGCGTCGAGCCTTCTTTGAAGCCCCTCCGTGTGGCGGGTAGCACTGGTAAGGTAAACATTTATGACCCACAGGTATCCGGCAGGTTCGCAATTGACTGGACAACACTAGACAGGCATAAGTTGGTTAAACGTTGTCCGGTCAACGACGAACTAGGCGATGGGGTGATGGCTATAGCTAGACAGCATGCATCACCCCGTGATTTTACGGATACGCGTCAGAGGGTGGGGTCATTAGTTAGATATTGACTACGGTCAACAATTTGTTTGTTGTCAACAAACAAATTGATACAAATAGATACATTGTAACAATTGCCGTTGGCAATTTTGGGTGGTACCTTACCAGTGTTACTTCGGCCTGCTTGTCTTAAGAATTATGATTGGTCAATTACCAATAGAAATTTATAATTCGGACTAGGGCATGAATCAATAAATGTGGCCCGATGCCGTTATCCACTTTCATCAGTGTCTGAGTCCTTTATTGGGGGGTGTGCCTGCAATGCGAGTGCGGCGCCAAAATGGCCGCCGCGCCCTTTGCGGGGCCCCCCATCGGACGAAGGCATCCGGGTAGTTAGGGGGCGTGGCCAGCACCCTTATATAAGGGGCGGCCACGAGGCATCCGAGCTGCCATTTTGCGAAGCGACGGAGCGGAGAAGTTTTTCCCCTCCACCCCCTCCCTAGTTAACAGTGTGATATTTTGGTCGCTTCGGGGCCGGGTGGGAATTTTTGGCTGGGACCCACAATTGGCTCTCGGGTCCTGGCTTTTTTGCCCATCCCACACTGTTGCTATGGTTTGATATAGGGGTTTCTGTTGCTGATGTTGACTTTGGTCACATGGGCGGGTAGCACTGGTAAGGTAAACATTTATGACCCACAGGTATCCGGCAGGTTCGCAATTGACTGGACAACACTAGACAGGCATAAGTTGGTTAAACGTTGTCCGGCCAACGACGAACTAGGCGATGGGGTGATGGCTATAGCTAGACAGCATGCATCACCCCGTGATTTTACGGATACGCGTCAGAGGGTGGGGTCATTAGTTAGATATTGACTACGGTCAACAATTTGTTTGTTGTCAACAAACAAATTGATACAAATAGATACATTGTAACAATTGCCGTTGGCAATTTTGGGTGGTACCTTACCAGTGTTACTTCGGCCTGCTTGCCTTAAGGATTATGATTGGTCAATTACCAATAGAAATTTATAATTTGGACTAGGGCATGAATCAATAAATGTGGCCCGATGCCGTTATCCACTTTCATCAGTGTCTGAGTCCTTTATTGGGGGGTGCGCCTGCAAAGAGATTTGCTGCCCTTCAAGAAAGGATTGAAGACCTGGCTGGCAGGGCAGGTGTGAGGCCCAAATTGGAACACAGTCCCCGCCTGCTGGCTTATGTAAACAATTAAGAACTCTCTCTTCTTTTTATAGTGGGTGGGATGGGTGGGTGGGATATGGGTCTTTTAAAGTGGGTGGGATATGGGTCTTTTAAAGTGTTTTTAAGTGTTTTTTAGAACTTGTTGTAATGCCGCCCTGAGTCGGGTTCTGCCTGAGTGGGCGGCATATATAAATATGACTATTAAATTAAATTAAATTAAATTATTTTAATAAAATTTGTCATTGTAAACTGTGGCAAACGTAACCCAGGGCAGTCGTATGCTGGGGTTTTACTGTACATCATTGTCCAAAACAATCTTCTTTATTTGTTTATCAAGTAGCAAACCATCTTGAATAAAAGTTGCTTGTATAGCTTCCTTTCTATGCAGGAGACTTTTCAGCATTATCGTTATTCCTCGCCATCTGGTAACACATGTCAGTTTCAGTGTTCTTGCAGAATTCTTCTGAGACCCTTTTCTCCTTTTGAATGTTCATGAATGTTTGTTGAATGATGTGATGTTTCTTAACAAATTTGATAATTTTCTTGGTATCTGACTGAAGATCTTCGATTGGCACGAACTTCATTATGTCATGAAATAGCAAATTTGAACCATGTGCTGCACAACCAATTGTTTTGACTTGTGCAAGTTGTGTGTGAATGATGTTACATGCACATTTCATGGCTGCTAAAAGTATTTTTTTAGTTTCTTATATATGAAAAATTCATTTTATTACATAATAGTCTTTACCAAATATGCTTTTCTTGTACCATTTAAACACATTAAAAAATCTGAATGTAACTTGTAGAAATAACAAAGACATAGTGTTTTCCCAATTTCCCCCAATTTTCCAGGTCCCCCCCCCCAAAAAAAAAAATTCCTGGGTTTTTCCCTCCTTTCAAGATTCTGAGGAATTTTACATCTCTATGAGTGCCTTAATGTACTTAAGTTTATTACCAGTCTAGCTAACTTATTTATATTTATTTATTTGTTCCACTTTGAGTGAGACTGTAAAACAGTGGCTGATGAATTCCAAAGAGACACAGCAGAAAAGAAATTATTCCATAGAGGGGGAAGCTCTGCCATATAGGCATCACTTGGAGGAATTTGTACCACATGAAAAAGCCATTAGCTATACTTCATAAACCTTCTTGGAAGACTCAGTGCAGCTGGGTTCCTACCAAGGCAGAAAGTGAAATCTGAAGTACAAGCTGGTGTATGTTTATATCAATGTCTTTTTGCAGCAAACGTCTTATATATACTTGCCATATTTATCCAGTTGGAATCAATTGGTGGTATGGAAACCAATATGATGTGCTGGCTAGTCTGTTAGATATGATTCAGGAAGACTTGTGTGCAAATCTTGCCTCGATTCCTGGGTGGCCTTCAACCCAGGATAGTCTCAACCTAACTCACCTGTGCCAGAATTTTGGGGAGAACTAAGTGGGAGAGAAGGAGGTGTCAAGTATTTTAGGTAAAGGTAAAGGTCTCCCTTACTTGAAAGCCAGTCATATTTGACTCTAGGGGCTGGTGCTCATTTCCATTTTCAGCCAAAATTCGTGCTGCAGTTGAAACCCTAATTGGTCATGGGGAATGTGAGGGCCCTTGAGCACTCTTTTTAGGGTCTTTATGTAAATAAAGAGAATGGCAGAGTTAAGAAATGTGTGACACCCAACCTATGGTTCGATTGTAATTTCCTGTCCTTACCATTTGTCCTGGACATTAGTACTGTACATTACAAAAACATGTCAAACAACCCTGATTGTCCAAGAACCTGAAGAATGCTGCAAAAATCCCAGGAATGCTTCTAAAAATTCTGACAAAAAAAATTTCAAAAAAATCCAAAATCACACTCAAAACCATTCCTAAACACTCTTCACCTCATGGAAAACCCACAAGAGCAATGCACACATGTGTGCTGCCTTTTATACTGCCCAGGCACAATGCAATCTGGGAAAAACCCAATGCCTCATACAAAGTTGCACGACTTTGTATGAGGCAACTTTTTTCAAGGAATTAGGCGATGTTGTATGAATCCGATGTTGTATGAAGCGGACTTTGTAAGAGGTATTACTGTATTTTTAAACCAGAAATGTCAACTCTGACAGGCAAGATCCCCCCCCCCCCAGATTTTAGGCAGAATTCTTAGTTGTACATGAAGATTCCTGGCATAGCCTTGTGGTCTCCCCTGTAAGTATTAACCAAACCTAACCTTTGTCTTGATTATGCTGGCTACAACTGGTGAGAGTTGCAATCAGACATTTAGAGAATCATATATTCTACCCCTTTAGTCTGGTCTACTAACCCATGCAAAACTATATTTCTGGAGCATTCTCAGTTAGGTGGGAGGAAGTGATACAGATTCAAAGTGAGAAAGTAATACAGCAATTCAGTGCACTAACTCTACATTGATCCACCCCCCAAAAAGGGATGCCTGATGTAGTTTACCAGACAGGTGCAGCTTGTTTTTGGAAAGATGAGGATTCTCAGCCCCATCTTTTGGTCTGGAAACTAGAACTGGAAGACATTAATGACTGCAGCTCAGTATTTGCATACTGAAGGTTTCCTTTGAGGGATGATTTTAGAAGTGGGGAATAATATGGCATTCAGGAAGTGTTAGAGACGTTCCCTTTCTTAATCAAGAGTATAGGTAGCTTCAGAGAAATTGACACAGAAGGGTACTGCAACATCACAACCTCTGTACATTTACCATTAGAAGTAAAGAGGCTTCTGTCTAGAGGAGATACAACTCCATTTTGAAGCATGAAATGTTCAGGGGGAGAAATAAAAAGAAGCTCATTAAGCCTCTGTTGCCTTCATAGAAATAATACAGGGGAGAAATGTTTTTGGAGAGAGCACTTTAAAAAAAACTTCACACAGCCACAGATTATGTCCAGTGTTGAACTGATAGATGCAATGACATAATTAAAAATAGGAGCCCTTGTGGTACAGGGGTTAAACTCTGTACTGTAGTTAAAACTCTGTGAATTTGATACAGATGGGGATCAAGGTTGATTCAGCCTTCAATCTTTCCAAGGTCGATAAAATGAGTACCCAGCATGTTGGGTGCAAAATGCTAATTATCTTGTGAACTACCCAGAGCATGCACTAAGCACTATAGGGAGGTATATAAGTGTAATTGATATTGCTATAGCAGTGCTTGGCTAGTGACAGTGAAATAGATTGGTGCATGGATGTTTCTTGGACCAGAGCTTTAGTTAACTGAATTCTCTCTCTTTTTGTTTAGAACGTTCTGTAACTCTTGCAAGATACAGTGGATTAAAATGTGTATAACATACAATGTAGAGCAGGAATCCTCAAGCTTTTAAAGCCAGGGCTGGGTCACGCTTGCTAAGACAGCTTCGGGTGCCGTATGACCATTTTGCCCTTCCTTCACCACATGGCACTTCCTGGTTTGGTGGTGGTGGGGCCACATGAAGTGGTACTGTTGGCTGCAGGTTGAGAATCCCTGATGTAGAGCAATGTCATTGGCTTGAGTAGACTCTTAGCTCCAACTCAGATTCACAGCATGGTTCATTGTCCTTTCACATCTGTGAATTTCAGTAATGCACTTAGATATTTTGGTGTGTGTTGAAATGGAGACCTTTGCAATATGGTCTGAATTATCCAGTTTTTCTGAAGAAATCCCCCCTCTCCCCTCCCCCCCCACACTGATACTCACACTCTGTTGCCACTCTACCTACAGTAACACAGATAATAGGTATTTTAAGAGGTCCTGAAACTTGTATGTGGCCATGCTTAGGCATATCCAAATATGTGAGTAATGTGAATATTTAGAATCTATTTACATAAGACAGAAATTCTGGAATTAAGATTCTCAAATTGTGGGCAATAAAGTCAGGAGATGGAACAAACCTTAGTTATTCAACAAGATTAATGAATAGAAAAACTTTTATTTAAATGAAAATATATTAGGTTAGCTGGGATTAAGACATGATAAATTATCTAAAATGTTGAAGTGTGGTGTGTCCTGATGATGTAGTAAAACCTCCTGGGAAGATTTTTAAAGGCTTCCTGAATCTCTGTGAGCTTGATTCAAATCAAAGAATGAGAGGACAGAGTTCTTCACTCTTCAAACAACACCTTCCGATTTCTATCATGTAATCATTTACTTTCCCTTTATCCAAAGAGGTTGGGATTAGAAACTAACTACAGAAATAACTAGTTAAGTTATAAGGTCAAGCATAGTTAGCTACTATTACAATTATAATTTTCATACAAAATTCATTAGTTTACTGTTTTTCAAAAGTAGTTAAAATAGGTTTTCTTGAGATATAATCATGTATAACCAATAAGGGCTATCCTGATCATTTAATCAGGATGTGTCCTAGAAGAAAGCTAGCATTGCCACATGAAATTATGCCCTGTAAAAGTACAGTATCATGGGAATCTGTAGCTGGAGTTGAGCTCTTCCATTGAGAACAGTTGCTTTTAGAAATAATAATAAAAAATAATGCAGAAGGATAAGGCACAAGACAGACCAGCATTTGAGCCAGGACGTATTCCATTTCTACATCCTTGTAAGCAGAAATACAAGAAAATAGTTACAGCTACCCTCCAAGAGGAATGAAATAGTATTTCCTTGTGTTGAAATCATACAGCAACTAAATTGTTAATTAATTTTTGGGAGAGGCAGCATTGATGGACCACCATAAGAAGACATACTTATAATCATTAGTGACTGTAACAGAAAAGTAGGAAACAAAGCATGAATGGGGGATTCACAGAGACTTGGTCTTCTGGGAATTGAAGTCCAAGAACACCTGGAGTACCAAGGATCATCATCACGTTCCTAGGGGATGGGAATGAAGGAAGAAAATGACTTGTTGTGAAATCAATAATCTGTACATGATCCAAACAACTGAACAGATGGCTGTACTTATTAATGTCACCAGATGCTCAATGTAGAAATCAAACATACCAGTAGAACTCTGGATTGAAACTAGAAATATTATTAGTAAAGAATGCAAAAATACAATTTCTGTAGTCAAAAGAAAAGAAAAAACTTAGATGGATGATGAATGAAATGCAATTGTAAGAATTAAATACAGAGATTATGGAGGGAAGCGACTCTTCAGTGGTGGTGACCTGCAAGGTATGTGCAATGTTGTTCTTCATACCTGAGAACAACACAGCCAGTGGTGGGCATCAGCAGGTTCGCACCAGTTTGCCAGAACCGGTAGCAGAAATTCTGGCTAGCCCCGCCCATCCAAGTTTTGAAATAAAGTAGTCCTAATTTGGGTGCAATGCAGGGCTTTCCCCTTGGCCACACCCACCATACCACGTCCACATAGTAGGTAGTAAAAAAATTGAATCCCACCACTGGGCAGGCATCACTAGATCACCCACCCAGTCACATGGCCACACCCACAGATTAGGCCACACTCACAAAGTAGGTCATGCCCACAGTGTGGTAGCAAATTTTTTTGGAGCCTACCACTGAACACAGCATACACATGTAGTAAGTGTAAATTGATAGCACTCTTGGAAGAAAAAGTGGAACAACTGGAGAAGTGAGTTGCCACATTTAAGATTATAAAATAAGATGAAGAGTACATAGAGGTGGAAGAACAACAATGCAAAATGTAGGAAGAGAATAAGTAAGTAAAATTGGGTATGGTAAACCATTTCTGCATTTTCTGCACTTAGAAAACCCTGAAAAATGTTGCCAGAAATCAGAATAATTTGACAGCATGAACACACATACACACAGAGAAAAATATATCACTAGAATTAGTCACCATGGCTATATATTAATCTTAGTGTGAGATAAAGTTTGCCTCTGCATACAAATTGATGGCGGGGGGGGGGGGGACAGTGGAATAGGTCTGCTGACTTCATGTCTTGTTTGTGGGTTTTCTATTGTTGATCACTATGGAATGCAGAAAGCTCAATAAATCCAGTCTTTATCTGGCATCATGGGAATCTTGTTATTCCTTATTGTTTTCTCATACAAACAAACAATCTGCTCAAGGATCCACCCAAATGCTTTTGACAGATGAACATTTTAGGAGAATGCAAGCGTGGCGCCAAAATGGCCGCTGCGCTCTTTGCGCCCCACCCACCGGACGAAGAGCATCCGGGTAGTTAGGGGCGTGGCCAGCACCCTTATAAAAGGGGCGGCCACGAGGCAGCCAAGCTGCCATTTTGCGAAGCGACGGAGAGGAGAGGTTTTTCCCCATTGCTCCGTCGCTCTTACCTTAGCCGGGAAGCTATTTTGGGCAGTGGTCCTTTTTGTCCTTTTTTCTTCGGCTTCCCAGCACTTCAAGAATGCCTTCCAAAAAGAAGGCGTTGGCGAACACGGTTCGCACTTCGAGGAGGCGCCAGCCGGGTCGGAGGACCGCGACTGCGCCCCCTCAACAGCTTCCTTTACCAGCGCCCACCGGGACCGGTGGGATGGGGTCGGTTGCCCCATGGCCCGGGACTGGGCACCCTCAGACCGGCCCGGCGGGGGCTGCGGCCTCCGGCCCTCAATCGGTGGCTCCCGGCCCTGGCCCAGTTCATACCTCGGGGCCTTCTGCCCTTGCCCCGCAGCTACCTGCGGTGGGCTTTAACCACGGGGGTGGTTGGGTTCCCTTCCCTGGCAGGGCATGCCGCCGGCCCCTCAAGGGCCGGTACTGGATTCATGGCCATATTCTGGACCCGGGGTACAGAGACCTGACCCGGCACTTCTTATCAGTGGGCCAGCCGGCCCTATGCCCCCCATCAGTGTTGGGGGCTATGTTAATGTTGACGCCCTTCTGGCCCGCGTAGCGGCCCTTGAGGCTTCTTTGGGGCTGGTTAATCTACCCGGGGCGCCTTTGGGGCCACAGGGCGACGCATTGGCTGCCGGTCATCGGCAGGCGGCCGGACGGTTAGAGCCGCTGGAGGCCCGTGGGTCGGCGTCAGCCGCTGCCTCGCAGCTCCCCGTGCAACAGTTGCTGCCATCAGGTACTGACCAGGCCTTGTCCACGAGCTCGGTTGCGGTCGCAAGCTCCGACGCCCGCAGTGGGCCGGAACCCCTGGTAGGGGCGGCCCATGGGGGTGCAGCGTGTGAGTATACGGTTCAAACTAGTGCACCCACACCACTACCTACACTGGGGGGGGCTTCCAGTGGCCGTGGCCCCGCATGGCTGGCGCGGTGATTCAGCCGCCGCCGGGCCATGCGGGGGCGGCACCGCCGAACCAGGGCCCCACTGGGGGTGGCGCCCCCTGTCCCGTTGGGAACTTGCTCGGGGTGGCGGGCTTGGTCCAGGCTCCTTTCACCGTGCCCAATGCGGCCTCTGTGCCATTATTGGCATTGCCTACGGCGGGGTATTCTCTGCCCCTCGGGGATCATCTGGCCCAGGCCACCAAGGAGAAAATATGGCGGGGGGGAGTATGTGGACATTTTCTCCCTTCTGAATAGAGAACCCACCAAGGAGGAGAGGGAGGCGCAGGATGAGAAAGATAAAGAACAGGCACGTCGTCGTAAGCCGCCACGCACGTGGGCCACCTGGCTGCCAGCGTACCTCATATACATGGCTGTGTACCTCAGGGCCCGGCCGGATTTGGCCATTCTTATGGTCCAGTACTTGGACAACATATACCGGGCGATGGTCGACTTCCCGGGCCCGTCGTGGTTGGCTTACGACGAAGAATTTCGCATGAGAGTGCCCCTACACCCGGAGATGAGGTGGGATGAGCCCTGCCAGAAGCTGTGGCTTCTGTATATGACCCCCACGCGCCCGGCGCCTGGGGAGAGGTACCATTGTGGACATGCGGTCAAGCGAGCTGCTCCGGCACAGGCACCCCGCCAGGTGGCGGGGCAGGGGGTTCCAGCCCGCCTGCTGTGTTGGACCTTCTCGGCCAATGGTACCTGCAGTAGGAGAAATTGCCGATATAGGCATGAGTGTCCCTCTTGTGCTGGCCCCCATGCTGCCTCCGCCTGTCCCAGGCCGGGAGGAGCGCGGGGCAGGGGTAGAGGTGGACAGGGGGCGGGCAAGACTGCCACAGAGGGAGCTGGTCAGGCAAAAGGCCCCCTCACCAATTGATGTGGACATGTTGGAGCGTTGGCTCACGATGTACCCGAGGAGGGCAGACGCAGCTTACCTGCTTGAGGGTTTCCAGCAGGGGTTTCGAATTCCTTTCACGGGGGTCAGGGCTCCCCAGGATGCGCCCAACCTTTTGTCACTTAGGGGAAGGGAGGAGGTGGCTGCCTTGAGCATTATTAAGGAGGTCGAGGCCGGCAGGGTTGCCGGCCCTTTCCCTGCCCCCCCGTTTCCCAATTTAAAAGTTTCCCCCTTGGGGCTAGTGCCCAAAAAGTCACTGGGCGAGTTCCGCTTAATACATCATTTGTCCTACCCAGCCGCCCGATCGGTCAATGATGCTATCCCGGATGACCTTTGTTCGGTCCGGTATACATCTTTTGACCAGGCTCTGCGCATGGTGCGCTCATGTGGCCCGGGTGCACTGTTGGCTAAGTGCGACATCAAGTCAGCCTTCCGTCTCTTGCCAGTGCACCCGGGCGACTTTGAGTTGCTGGGTTTCAGGTTCCGGGGTGAATATTACTTCGATAAGGCCATGCCTTTTGGCTGTTCCATCTCCTGCTCGGCTTTCGAGCATTTCAGCACCTTCGTGCAGTGGGCTTTCGTCCGCAGGTCGGGGTCTCGGTCTGTAGCCCATTACCTGGATGATTTCTTATTCGGGGGTGAACGGGGCTGGGACATGTGTGCGCGTCTCCTCAAAACATTTCAGACGCTAATGAAGGAACTTGGTGTCCCTTTAGTGCCCGAAAAGACCGAGGGCCCATCTACCAAACTCACATTCCTGGGGGTGGAGATTGACATGGTAGTGCAAGCATCCAGGTTACCGGCTGATAAGGTGTCCCGGATCGTTGCACTCATATCCGACTTGGTGGCTAAACGCAAGGTGTCCCTTCGTGAGCTACAGGTGCTGCATGGTCACCTCAATTTCGCTTGCAGGGTGATCGCACCTGGCAGAGCCTTTGCTCGACGCTTGTGCGACGCCATGACAGGCTTAACCAAGCCCCACCACAGGGTACGCCTTAGCAGGGTCCTTAAGGTGGATATGCTCATCTGGCTCCAGTTCCTGAGGGAGTTCAATGGGGTGTCCTTTTGGAGGTCCAACCTTTTGGCTTCCCCTCGTTTCCAGGTCCAGTCCGATGCATCGGGGTCCCTGGGTTATGGGATGTACTTCAATGGGAAGTGGGCCTACGGCAAGTGGCTGCCAGCCTGGTCGGGCACGGGTCGCTTGCGCGACCTCACGTATCTGGAATTTTTCCCCATTCTGGGAGCCTTGATGCTATGGGGTGAGGAATGGGCCAATTCGGTAGTACATTTCTGGTGTGACAATGCGGCAGTTGTCCACATTGTCAACTCACAGACGTCTAAATCTCCCAGGGTCATGGAGCTGGTGCGCCAGTTTGTGTTGCGTAGCCTGCACCTCAATGTGCTGTTCAGGGCTAGGCATGTGCCTGGTGTTAATAACGATATTGCTGACGCTTTGTCCCGCCTGCAGATCTCCCGGTTCCGTGCCTTGGCCCCGGATGCAGAGGAATTTCCCTCGCCGCTCCCGGATGAGATATGGACACTTGGCAAGGAGAGGTGAACCGGGCGATCGGCATGTCGCTGGCGCCCTGCACGCGTAAGGCGTATCACCACGCGTTCATCACTTTTCAGGCCTTTTGTGCCCAGTTTCGACTACCCGAGGCTTGGCCTATCCCTGTAGCACACATTCTACAATTCATGGTTTACCTACATGCCCAGGGCCTAGCACCCCGCACCATAGCATCCAGGCTGTCAGCGTTGGCATTCATGGCCAAAGTGGGGGGTTACGCTGACAGTACCACTGATTTCCGCATACAACATGTTTTGGAGGGGTGGGTGTGGGAGCGTGGGCGTAGCCCGGATGACCGCCACCCAATTTCCCCAGGGGTACTTACCCACCTAGCACGGGGTTGGCATGACCTCTGTTTTGACAGGTATGAGGCCGCCCTGTTTCATGCGGCTACTACGGTGGCCTTTTTTGGAGCGCTCCGCATCAGCGAGCTTGTGATGCTGTCTAAGGCGGATGCAAGTCGTAGGGCACTGGAACTCGACGATGTCTATGTTTGCAATGATTGGGCTCAGTTGAGGATACGCTCCTCTAAAGTTGATCAGCACGGCATAGGCAGTGGAGTACGACTGCTACGATGTTCATTGGCAGACATCTGTCCGGTTGGTGCCCTACAGGAGTTTCTTGCACTGCGTGGCATGCACCGCGGCCCGTTTTTCTGTCACCAAGATGGGTCTCCCCTTACTAAATTTCAATTTTGGAAGGTGACCGGTAAGGCACTAGCCAGTGTTGGCCTCCCTGGGGCTCGTTACGGCACCCATTCATTTAGGATAGGGGCGGCTTCTGCTGCAGCTGCTTTTGGGTACTCCGGGGTGGAAATACGCCGCATGGGAAGGTGGGGATCACAATGTTTTCAGTTTTATGTTCGCCCTCTTCAACCGTGAGTACCAGTTTAGTCACTGTATTGTTTCTCCCCCCTCTTTTTCCTTGACAGACCCTGGGTGTCGTATTACACCGGTGGCAGTATGGCTGGTGGGCCACAGCTACGTGCATAGGGCAGCGTCGTACGCTGCGGCAACAGAGTGGGGACCCCGACTGGGACTGGGTGCATCCGCAAGTCTCAGATGGTATGGTAAGCGCGGCATGTTATGGCGGGAACTGTTGCCATTCCTTTTGTCCAGCAGGAATGCTGACCCGCCAGATATTCTGATCATACACCTTGGGGGCAATGATTTGGGACAGGTCACTGGACTATCGCTGAAGCATGCGATTTGCGGTGACCTGGCTTACTTACATTATGTGTGGCCTGCCACAACCCTCATTTGGTCAGACATGGTACCGCAGCATGCTTACAGGGGAGGGTTCGACCTCCAGGCCCTTGATCGAGCTCGTCGCTCGTTGAACAGGGCTATTGCCCGGTTCCTTCTTGACAAGGGTTGGGGGCGCGTCATTAGGCACCCCGCAATCAGCCTACAAAATTATGAGCTTTATTCAGAAGATGGGGTCCATCTGTCGCAGGGAGGTATGGACCTCCTGTTAGGAGATTGGCGAGCAGGCCTGTTGACCGAGCTGACGGTCTGGGAGGGGGCGTCGAGCCTTTATTGAGCCTCTCCGTGTGGCGGGTAGCACTGGTAAGGTAAACATTTATGACCCACAGGTATCCGGCAGGTTCGCAATTGACTGGACAACACTAGACAGGCACAAGTTGATTAAACGTTGTCCGGTCAACGACGAACCAGGTGATGGGGTGATGGCAAGAGCTATGCAGCAGGCATCACCCCGTTATTTTACGGATACGCGTCAGAGGGTGGGGTCAATAGTTAGGTATTGACTACGGTCAACAATTTGTTTGTTGTCAACAAACAAATTGATACAAATGGATACATTGTAACCAATTGCCGTTTGCAATTTTGGGTGGTACCTTACCAGTGTTACTTCGGCCTGCTTGCCTTAAGAATTATAATTGGTTGAATACCAATAGAAATTTATAATTCGGACTAGGGCATGAATCAATAAATGTGGCCCAATGCCGTTATCCACTTTCATCAGTGTCTGAGTCCTTTATTGGGGGGTGCGCCTGCAATGCAAGCGCGGTGCCAAAATGGCCGCCGCGCCCTTTGCGGGCCCCCCCCCCACCGGACGAAGAGCATCCGGGTAGTTAGGGGCATGGCCAGCACCCTTATAAAAGGGACGGCCACGAGGCAGCCGAACTGCCATTTTGCGAAGCGACGGAGAGGAGAAGTTTTTCCCCTCCACCCCCCCCCCCCCTAGTTAACAGTGTGATATTTTGGTCGCTTCGGGGCCGGGTGGGAATTTTTGGCTGGGACCTACAATTGGCTCTTGGGTCCTGGCTTTTTTGCCCATCCCACACTGTTGCTATGGTTTGACATAGGGGTTTTCTTTCTGCTGCTGTTGACTTTGGTCACATGGGCGGGTAGCACTGGTAAGGTAAACATTTATGACCCACAGGTATCCGGCAGGTTCGCAATTGACTGGACAACACTAGACAGGCACAAGTTGATTAAACGTTGTCTGGTCAACGACGAACCAGGCGATGGGGTGATGGCAAGAGCTATGCAGCAGGCATCACCCCGTTATTTTACGGATACGCGTCAGAGGGTGGGGTCAATAGTTAGGTATTGACTATGGTCAACAAATTGATACAAATGGATACATTGTAACCAATTACCATTTTGGGTGGTACCTTACCAGTGTTACTTCGGCCTGCTTGCCTTAAGAATTATAATTGGTTGAATACCAATAGAAATTTATAATTCGGACTAGGGCATGAATCAATAAATGTGGCCCAATGCCGTTATCCACTTTCATCAGTGTCTGAGTCCTTTATTGGGGGGTGCGCCTGCAATATTGTTGAGCATCTTGTCTTTCAGAAAAATTTATCATTACTGATTTTATTGAGGAATTCCTAATAAACTTCCAAGGAAATCTGTAACAGTTTGAAAGCTAGTACTGTAACAGATGAAAAAGCACTATGGTAATGGATAAAAGATAGAGAAACTTAAGTTCTTCAAAGTTACATTCAACCCTGAAGCATGCTGTGTGCTTGTGGGTATATTATGTAGGGCTGCTTAAGGAGTTTGCTGCCCCTCCCCCTGAGCCCACATCAATGGCTGGGGGAAGAAGAACCCAGGGCTGGTTGAGGAGTTCGCTGCCCTTCCCCCTGAGCCCCCATCAACATATTGTAATGTATTGTTTGTAAGCTGCCCTGAGTCGCTACGGCGAGTGGGCGACAATATAAATTTGAACTAATAAATAAATAAATTATGACATTTCTCAGCCAAATCTCCTATAACACAGTTGTTGTAAGAATAAATTGGGATTACTTTGGCACTCTCTGGGGAAAATATCAAAAACAATTATCTTTAAAAAAAAGGTCAGGGGCAGATTCTTCAGTACATGTGGTATCAAAAGGTAAACTTGGTGATCTTCTTCTTTCATGTCTAGGACAGATGTGAAATTGCCAAAATGAAGGCACCTTTTGGTGAGTTCATTCTGCCATTCCTTTTGCCTGACCTAGTGTGAGGAAGATTAACTGACAACACAAGGTTGCCATTACCAGAGTACACCTGATTGTTGGGTATGATATGCCTAACTGCATCAAACATTTCTGCAATGTGTTGTTTCTTTCCTCTGAGGAAAGAGTGGGCAAAGACCACCGTAAGACCATTTTCCAGTCTCCATTAATTCCATTTGCTAATGCTGAAATCTGCCTCACTGCTATTGTCACAGCTGTAGCTACACAGAAAAGGGTGATGGCAGAAAAATAAGATTCTTCTAGGTAAGTCTTCTGGAAGACAAGGAAGCGGCATTGTGCCTCATAGACTGACAGTTCTATAGTTCAAGAGGGTGTTCTGTCATTCTTCGGCCTCTCAGAGAGTCTCTGCAGTTTCTACTGCATGTTGTTAGCGGTTTTGGTGGCAGTAGGAATGTTGGCAGTGCCTAAAATGTTATAATTGGAGGCAGTTAGTGTTGAGGCTCAGCATGCTCCTCCCCTCTCACGCATGAAGTTGTGTATACCCTCACTGAAGATCTGGAATCTGCTCCATGGCTTGTAGATATCCAAATGTCACAACATAGTGAAAGAAACAGAATTATTTCAGCATCCATTTCCATGAATATGGGCTATGTAACAGGAGAGACACTACACCTTAAAAACTGACAGTGAATTAATTCTTGAAGGATGGAAGGTAAACAAACTACCATTGGTTATGACTAGATGCATTTGCTTCAGGAGTCATTAATATGTTTCTTTTTCTAATTTGCTGACAGTGATTGATATAATAGAGTAGTGAGAGCTGTCAGCAAACATGCAAAATGTTTCCAGATTGCAGGAAGAGAAGATGCCAGCAATAAATAGAAGTATGCTAATCAGATGCAGAATGTCTTATCTTTAAGTAGCACAGCTTGAAAGATGGCCATGGTGGTAGATAAACATAAAAGACGCTGTGAAGCAAAAGGATGAATAGAGCAATATCCTCTAAGCAGTGAAGACCGGGAGCACAAGACCCATGTGAAAAAATGTAGGACTTATTGCCCAAGAAAGATATTTGCAGCTGTTGAGCATTAGATTGTGACAGAGTCTGGACTGGACTGATAGGAAAGATAAATCAAACAAGGTGGCATATTCCTGTTTGAAGGTTCTTCTTAATGTGAGAATATACATTTTGTTGAAAAAAGCTGAAGCTGTTTTGAAATATACATGGACTAAGGGGCAGAGTTTACTATATTATGCTCTTGAACTAAATGGGATTTTTGCTCCTTTTTATCAGTGTTAGGAGTGGACCCATGCTTTCCAAGTTTACTTTCCAACAAGTTTTCATATTTATTCCTAAAACTGCACAATTTTGAGCAGCTCCTGCTACTCTTGATAGCTGATTGTGTTTAGGACTTCATCCACCTATGTTTGTGGTCTATGTGGGTTTTTGCTCAAGACTGCTCTTTGCTTATTGTGGGTAGATTGAAGACTTGATTCAGTTCTTTGCTTTGTGATAAGGAATATACCCATCACTAGACTATGAGAGGCTATTGAATATGAATTCTATAATAGAGACATATGTTCAAAGAGAAACTAGGAAGACTTGAGATCATAAAAAAAGAAAAAACTGTAATTGGAGGAAATTAGTTTCACAGAAGTGGATAAAGTACTGTCCCCAACAGACTACTTAAAGGTCTTTTGATACGATAGCACATGAGGTCACCTATCAGCAGCAATTTGTTAGTCTGACCTATGAGAAAGGTCTTATTGACCAGGAAAGGGCATGTTATACTTCATTCTGCCCAACAATTCTTTCCTCTGCTGCAAGAGGCCACTTTTGCTTTTACCCTGGAAATGCCTATTTCTGCCTTTTACACAAGTGTTATCTGCAAGCGTTTTCCTCTCTCAATCCCCTCCCCCTTTTTTTGAAGAAGTAAATTGTAAGGCACCAAAGCTCACATTGATATAAATCTATTGGTCTTAAAGGAGCTGCAGTAGTTTAGCTTTTGTTTTATTTTTGCCACACATGCTGAAATAGACAAGCATAGCTAACCTTTTTGTGTCTCAATGAGGTTCAATTCTTTCTCTCTTTTGTAGCTACTGAGCACCTGTAAGAATGCTATTAGAGTTCCTCGGAAAACCTTTTTATCATGAAAACCAATTTACATTAAAAACCTGTAGAAATTTATTGCGATGGAAAATGTTGTACAGTATGAATTCAGACACAGTTAATTTTCTTTATAGTTTTAATAATTACCAGCTCACTTCCCTTCTTAAAGATATGCTAACGAATTTTCACATCATTTATCCTTGTATAGGCTGATGCTTCCTTCATGTATTCATTATGCTCCAGTAGCTGTTCTTTAAAAAAAAGAAAATAATAAGAAGAAGGGAAAACATTGATGTTCACGCTTCAAGCATGTCACAGCTCCTTCAAACCCAGTTATTGACAAATGTATGATACAGAGTTTAGTTTCAATGGATACATTAATAGTCAAGTTAGATGAGATAAAAATCTTAACTATTTCCTTTCACAAAGGTCCACATAAAAAGGGGCTATTTTGGAAAAGACTCTTTGCACAGGGAGAAAACTTCCACTGATGCCAAGGAATGCTGTCAACAATGTTTCACTGAGGCTAGTACCATATTTAAATACAGTAAAACCTCTAGATACAAATGCCTCAACTTATGAAAAACTCAGAATATGAAAGGAAATCTTAGTAAAATTTGCTTTGAGTTAGGGATTTTTTTCAAGATACAATTTTTTTGGGGGACTTCCAATGCTTCCCATGGTGGCAAGAGGGTGTTTGGAGCATTTCCACTCCATTTTTGGAAATTTTCATTGCATTTTGGCACTGCCAGAAGCTCCCCCTCCCGCCACCAGGAACTGCTGAAAAATCACCCTTCCCCTCAACAGCTGATCATTGGAGATTAGTCCTGCAATTACCAGAGGTGGCCACTAGAGGGTGTTGTCAGAAATGTCCAGAAAAAAGTGAGGGGAAAATATTTTTTCTGTTCAAAACTCTTTCTAAAGTGTACTTTGGAATTTTTCACCAAGTTTTTGCCACTTTAGAGAGTTTTTAACAGAAAAAAAATACAATTTTTGGCTTTTTTTTCCTGAGCTCTGGAATGCATTATTTGGTTCTCAATGCATTCCTATGGGAAATTGCATTTCAAGATACCAACTTTTCAAGATATGGAAAAGCTCGAGGAACGGATAAATTTCATATCTCGAAGTATCACTGTATTGGGAAGTATTTACAATGGAATTGCAAACAGAAGGTGTAACTTTCCTCCTCTGTGTACCACTGTCATAACCCCTATCCACAATGTAGCAATTGTTTGGGGTAAATTATACATATTCAGACACCGATCATTATATATAGTTTTATCATTACCTTCTCCTTGTACTATAGTATTTTTCTTGGTCCTCTGTTCTATTTTTTACAAAGATTAAAATCTCTTCAAATATATTTGTTAAAATAATTAAATATATATTTTTTCTGATTATGCACAGATCCACCTATTCATGAGTATTCACAGTAAACACTTGGTCAGCTATAATCTTTTGATAGAGTGAGAAATGTGTGTGTACTTATGTAGAGGCCACATGACACATTCCCTCTTTTTCTTCCAGCTTGAAGAAATGTTTTACATAAGCTGAAAGCTTGCTCCTCATATTTTAAGAAGCACCGCTTTCTTCGCTCCTGGTTAGGTACCAAGGAGCCCAACTGGGTTTCTAAATATTGCTCTAGGTGACAACATCTACTACTGAATTTTGATGGTATGTTAAAATGCTCCTATGTTTTGTCCATGTATACACCTCCAAATATGTTAATCTGGCATCAACATGACTGAATAGATCACACATTTGGATTACCCAGAGTCAGAAGCCAGGGTTTGAGTCCCCAGTTTGCCTGCTGAGAGGAAAGTCAGGCTGTGTGGTCCTGGGCAAAGTGCAGAGTCCCAGAGAACACATAGAAGAAGGGACAGATAAACATCTTCTGAGTATTTTACACCTAGAAAACACTGGGAAAGGCTGTTACAAGTCAGAAATGGCAACACACATTCATTATTAGTTAGTATATTCCTACATAAGAACATTTACCGCCTGAACAAAACCTCTTCTGTTTCCTGCAGAAAGTCAGTAGAGCACTCTTTACAGTAGTAGGATATGACACTATAATTGCCATTTTACTATCTTTGCAGGGTTACTTTAATCTGTGCAACATGTGTCACTGTCAGAAATTGTGGAGATGGAGCACTGTCAGATTTGTGTTGTTGTTGTTTTTTTTTTTTTACTGTAGCTCCCCTCAGCCCTACTTGTCATACCTAACAAGGGAGAATTCTTGGAGTTGCCGTTCAACTACATCTTAATGTTACATGTCCACTGTTGCTACACAGTAGGTGTGGGCTACTTTGAAAGGATTTGGAGCCCTAATTTTCATCCCCACAATTCTCCATAGGCTGCACCATCCCCAGAAGTAGCCAAATGCAGTTGAAAAGGGGGAGATGAGTTAGGAAGTGACCAGGTAACCCCTTCCAGTATAGATTTTGGTTTGGCCTGGGTTTGATGATTATTCGGTATTTGGAAGGCAATGCAAAAACCTCTGTTCCTGGATGCCTCCAGCAATCGGCAACAATAACTTATCTTTGGGGGGTTGAAATAGGAAAAGGAGTAAGACAAGGCTGCATTTTGTCACCCTGCTTATTCAACTTATACACAGAGCACATAATGCGCAATACAGAGATGTAGGAATCACAATATGGGATTAAAATTGCTGGGAGAAACATCAACAATCTGAGATATGCAGACAATACCACCCTAATGGCAGAAAGTGAGGAAGACCTAAAGAATCTCTTGATTGGGCTGAAGGAGGAGAGTGCAAAAGCTGGCTTGAGACTTAATATCAAGAAAACCAAGATAATGGCAACAGGTCCGATCAGTCCCTGGAAAATAGATGGGGAAGAAGTAGAAGCAGTGACAGATTTTACTTTCTTGGGATCAAAGATCACTGCAGATGAGGATTGCAACCATGAAATAAAAAAGCCAACTGATTCTTGGGAGGCAAGCTATGAGAAACCTGGGGAACATAGTGAAAAGCAGAGACATCACATTGCAAACAAAAATTAGAATAGTCAAAGCAATGGTATTCCCAGTGGTAATGTACGGATGCGAGAGCTGGAAAATTAGGAAGGCTGAACGCAGAAGAATAGATGCCTTTGAAATGTGGTGTTGGAGGAGAGTTTTGAGGGTACCCTGGACAGCGAGGAGAACAAATAGGTCAATCTTAGAAGAAATCAACCCTGACTGCTCATTGGAAGGTCAAATAGTAAAGATGAAGCTAAAGTACTTTGGACATCAAATGAGAAGGGAGGATTCACTTGAGAAGGCCTTGATGTTGGGAAAGGTGGAGGGCAAAAGAAGAAGGGGGAGGCCAAAGATGAGATGGCTAGATGGTATTGTAGACACAATGGGCACAGAACTGGGAGGGCTGAGGGGGATGGTGGAGGACAGAGGCGCCTAGAGAACAATAGTCCATAGGGTCGCAAAGGGTCGGAATCGACTGTGCGACTGAACAACAACAAATCCTTGTAGTGATTTGAGGGTTGGGGGGGTAGCCTAGAGGGCAACAGAGGATTTGAGATGCTCAGAAATACCCCTGTTGGAAAGACTTAGTCACAAGGACTAGTGGGTTTCAGAATAACCTTGGGCCTAAGATTTCTTCCATTTAAGAACTGTAGTTTCTTGCTGGCATAAATCCTAAACCACCCATTTACACCTGTCATCTTTCTTCTACGTTTCTCAAGTACAGTATTAGATATTGGTATCTAATATATGGAGAAATGGCAAAACACAGAAGCCAATGTCAGAAACTTTGAAAGGAAATTGAGTGCAAGTGTTCTTCACACTCCAACCTCATTTCACACCATATTCCATTTTGATACTTTTACCAAAGAATGTCAATATTAATTTCCTTTGTCTCCTTGTCCTTTCTTCCTTTTTTGTTTAATGATCTGAACAAGTTAATAGATTTTGTTTTTGCTTCAAAGTGACAAATGTGGTGTCTAAAGGCATGGTTTTTGATCGTAAATATATTGACCAATGACGTGAAAAGAAGTGATTTGGAGAAAAATGGAGCAAAAGTTTCTGATGCTGTCCACTCCTTCCATCTCCCCCCCCAATTCAGAGTGTTATGTGAAGAGGCAATTCAAGCACAGTTGAAGGGAGATTCACAGATTCCTACAGAAGTAACTGTAGGAAATAAATTGAAATAAGTAAACAAACAAACAAATATAGTTCATACATCTTTCCTTGGGGGAGACGTATGAATTTTCCAGTTGTATTTTGTCCTAAAATTGCGAAAAGCAGATCAAATATGAATGTGACAACTGGTATCTAATCTTTCTTGTAATGTGCAAAAGCTGGAATCATCTTGTTAAAACTGTCCATGCTTTCAGGAACTTTTAGTGGCATTATAATCAGCCCTTGTATAACAAGAAAAGTACAATTTTGTCTTATTTGGTTTTTGATGAAAATGTCTGCCTGAGGAAAAACTATCATGTTGTGTTTTACTCTTTAGTTATAAATATATGGCAAATCACTGAATGAAAGGAGATTCAGCAGCAATGTGATGGGTTGTTAACTTATGATGCTCTATAAGGGAATGGTGATTCTGGCAGGATATTTTTTTGTGCTATGTGAGCATCAGTGCCTGAAGAATCAAGTCTCAGTAACAACACAAAGCAACAAAATGCATTCTTGACCTATCTGAGAAAAAGACATTGTCACTAGAAGTATTTAGCCAATATTGACATATTTCTTTATAACGTGATATGTTTATAAACCAAAGCCTTTTCATTTTTACATTTTGGCAAATGCTGAAATATGAACACAGAGTCATAGAACTGCACAGATAAAGAGATAATGTAGAAGAATCAATAATACACTGTACCCTTAACAGTATATCGAAATTGTAACCCCAAAATTTCTATATATTCACAGAATTACCTGATGATTCTGATAAAAAAAACTGCCTGATCTAGAAGGCCACTTTGAGGAAGAGATAGGGATACTGTCCCGTACCTAATACTCTTGAGATTTGTTGAGCTATATCTTTTAGATGTGGAATGATGAATGTAAACTACTCTGAGATAATAAGATACAAAATTCAGAAATACAGTATGACAATATAATCAAAACTATAATCTAAAGATACAAAATAACAAAAAAAGAATACATTATAGCAAAAAACTAGTAAAGCAATACAAAATTTCCAAAAACATCACATCAGCATAACATCCCAATAGACAAAGTCCTCAGGTGACAGAGCTGTTAAAGCCACGTCAGTCGCCTCACCACAGGATCAGTCTCTCCTCCCCACCACTGCTCTCACCAGGTGTGGGGGTCCAGTGAGTCCGACACATCCAGCCGCAATGGGACAGTTCTCAGCCAGCATCTGGGGCAGCGGCACAGCTTTTGATGGCCCTGGCCGTGATGGACAACAGCTGGGCTTTGCTCCCACCTCCCATGACCAGCAGAGCCACGGGAGGGAGCTGAAGGCACTGGAGTCCGGGGCAGTGGCACTGGCTTTTGATGGCCCCAGCTGTGATGGCCAACAGCTGGGCTTCGCTCCCACCTCCTGTGACCGGCAGAGCCATGGGAGGGAGCTGAAGGCGCTGGCGTCTTGGGTGGTGGTGTGGCTTTTGACGGCCCCGGCCATGATGGGCGACAGCTGGGCTTCGCTCCCACCTCCTTTGACTGGCAAAGCCATGGGAGGGAGCCGAAGGCGCTGGCATCCGGGGCGGTGGGATGGCTTTTGATGGCCCCAGCCGTGATGGGTGACAGCTGGGCTTCGCTCCCACCTCCCGTGACCGGCAGAACCATGGGAGGGAGCTGAAGATGCTGGTGTCCGGGGCGGCGAGGTGGCTTTTGAGAGCCCCGGCCATGATGGGCGACAGCTGGGCTTCGCTCCCAACTCCCATGACTGGCAGAGCCATGGGAGGGAGCTGAAGGCGCTGGCGTCCAGGGTGGCAGCACAGCTTTTAATTGCCCTGGCCGCGATGGGCGACAGCTGAGCTTTGCTCCCACCTCCTGTGACCGGCAGACCAGCAGGATGCCCCTAAAAATAGAATTATAAGCCATTTCTGAGTACTCTTAACCTAGAAAACCCAAAAAATGACTTTATGGCACATTATTATTATTATTATTATTATTATTATTATTATTATTATTATTATTATTATTATTATTATTATTATTATTATTATTATTATTATTATTATTATTATTATTATTATTATTATTATTATTATTATTATTATTATTATTATTATTATTATGATTATGATTATGATTATGATTATTATAAACTGTATTGTAGTATTATTACTTTTTGGAACACTCCAATATTAATGTGGTTGCTTTAAAAAAGAAATCAGGAAGGTAGTTGTGAGAAGGAAACAGGTGAAGTGAATTATATTCATTCATTGGATTTCGTAGAGATTGGAAACTCTTGACACACTGTATACATTACTATGATGGCTTTCTTCATAGCCTTATATATAACTAGCATATTTTGCCCGGCGGTGCCGGGCTTTTTAAAATTGTTTTGGATAGTAAAGGGTTTCGTTTTTTCTTGAACCAATGGTGCTGGGCTGTTTTAAATGGTGTTGTAAGGTTTGGTGATTTTGTGGCTTCAAGGCACTGCGTCCGCCTGCGGCGGACTTGCGCTCCCAGTGTTTTGTTTTTTTTGCGTGCTGGCTTCCTCAGTTCCGGGCTCTTTTAATTGGTTTTTGAACGTTTTTGTTTTATGTTTATGCAAATTTTGTTTTAATTTAATTAATTTAATTTAATTTAATATTTTTTAGTTTAAAATTTAATTATGGCTTTTAAAATGTTTATTCTTACACATTTTTATTTTTTGTTTTGGTTTTTTGGAGTGAAAAGTGATTTCTGGGTTTTTTGGTAATTTTTGAGATTTGTGTGTTTATTTTTGAATGTTTTTAAAACTTATTTGATTAATTTTGGAATTAATCTTATTAATTTTAATATTTTTGAATGTTTTTTTTCTTTTTGCCTCTGGGTGGGGGTGGTGAGCTTTTCTGTCTCTCTTCAATTGTTGCCTCTCTACAATTGTTCTCTTCTGTCCTCTGGGTGTCGCTTCCGGTAAGTTTTCTCTTCCTTTTCTCATTTGAGTTCCGGTCCTCAAAGATGGAAGACGTCTTTTGGTATGTTCTCTGGGGGGGGGGGTTTGGTGGGGGGTGGGATTTTTTTGGGAGGGGGTGTCTGTGTGTTTTTTCTTGTTTCTTTTTGATTGTTTTTGTGATTGTTTTTTGGATTTCTGTGTGGTTTTGAATGTTTTTGGTTTGTGTTTATTTTTTCAGTGTGGGGGGGTGGCTTTCTTTCCTGCGGGTCATGCTGGCTGGCCCATGGGAAGGAAGGGCAATGGCGGGGAGGCTTTCTTTCCCATGGGCCATGCTGGCTGGCCCGTGGGAAGGAAGGGCATCAGCGGTGGGGGGTTTCCTTTTTCCCCCCATGGGCCATGCTGGCTGGCCCGTGGGGAAGAAGGGGGGGCTGTGCACCGGCTTGCCCTTTGAACGGAAGGGCAGCGGCGGCAGGGGGGGTGTTATTTTTTTCCCCACAGGCCATGCTGGCTGGCCTGTGGGGAAGAATGGTAGCGGCAGCGGGCGTTGTTTTTTTAAGTTTTATTTTTCGCGCGCCGGCTGCCTCAGCATTCTGTGCGCTAATGGCGCACAGGACGCTGGGGCTTGTAGTTTTGCCTGCGCGTGTTTGCCTACTTTAGTGGTTTGTTTCCTGTGGGTTTTTTTTGATTGGCTGCGGCGCGTTTTCGAACGTTCCTTTTGCCGCGCTGCTCAGCCTGATTGGCTCTGGCGCGGTGCAGGGCTCCTGCCCCCGGGTCGAAAATTTCAACCCGACAGTTACCTGCGAACCCGGTTCGTGCGAGTGAACGGAGGCCCATTACGGGCTAGTGGGGCCTGGTGCAACATCCTTTGTCACATTCCAATGGTTAACGCACCATTTTATAGGTATAGATCAAACTGTGTGTTGTTGTTTTTTTTTAAAAAAAAAACATGAACCCAGTACAATTTGCTGCTTTCTGAAAACTCAAGTTATTTGCCTCTACCTGTGGTCAGGATTGCCAGAATGTTAATGTAATAAACACTTTGAAAGTGCATTATTTGAGTTAATAATTTTATTGATTGATTTATTTAATCATGCTATTGTCATCCTGAAAACTTATTATCAGGTGCCATGTTCTGTTTCCCACCTCACTGTCTACATCAGAACTGTGGTCATATCATAAGTCTACCTATTATCAGCACTGACACAATATTAATGCTATGTGTATCTGGAATAGCAATGTCATTATAACTTTAGAACCAGGATGGCACACTTTTGGCACTTCAGTTGTTTTAGCCTACAACTCCCACAGTCCTTTATCATTGGCAATACTGGCTGGGGATTTTGGAAGCTGTCATCCAAAACAACAGGCGTGCCAAAGGTTTGCCATCCCTGCCATAGAAGCTTATTGCTGTTAATATGCAATTATTTTCTCTCATTTAACCTACTTCTGTTTCTATCTCCAGACTATGTACTTTGTGCATAAACCTGTGCCGCAGGTGTAATATTCCAAGTTATCTGAAGTAGATAATACACAAGAACTTACATTGAACTAAGAATCATGATTACACTCATATACCACATCATGGCAGCATAGTAGAGCACTCTCTGGACAGTTCACAAGGTACAGTAATTAGCATTTTTGCCCACAACATGCTGGGTATTGAGAGATGGAAGGCTCAGTCAACTTTCAGCCCATTGGGATTGAACTCACATTGTGAGCAGTTTAGCTGCTTTAGCTTAACCACTGCACCATGAGGGCTCTGAAATAAATTTATTAGCCATAAAGTACTTTTGCTTTTATTTTCAATGAACCTGGAATCTAGATCTGTATTAGGTCAAATGTGTCATATTTGTGTGCACAAAATCAGAGATTTGCATCCAATAGTTAAATCTTTACCTATAAGGAGGGACATTAACCGTTGGACTCCGACAGAGACACCCGCACCCATCCATACTATCCCACACTGAGCCGCCCGCACTTGCCTTTACCCGGCGTGCACATCGTTGCAAGGGTCTGGCAGTCACCAGTGGGGCAACCACCTCACAAACGCAAACAAAACAACTTCAAGTCCCAACATTTTCCGTGCCACGCCGCCTCTCAGCCAATCAGGCTGACAGGCGAGAGCAAGCAGAACGTTGGGAAAGCCGGCACGCCCAAAACAAAATGAGCCACAGGAAAAAAACCACCACACGAACGTGAACAAAAGAAACAAAACTTCAAGTCCCAGTGTCCTCTGCGCCGTGACCACTTCAGCCAATCAGGCTGAAGGGTGCAAGCATGCAGAATGCTGAAAAAGCCGATGTGCAAAAAATAAAATAAACTAACACCTCACGCAACGGGAATGCAGAGCTGCTGCAGGTGGACTCAGCACCTCCTGCAACGGGAACGCAAGGCTGCCATAGGCGGATGCAGCGCCTCATGGCCTAGCTAACCCAAACCTGCAAAAAACCACAGTGAGACAGCCACTGGCCATCTTTCCTGGAGCAACGGGGAGAAGAGGGACTCCCTCTCCTCCATGCTCCCCCACCGGAGACACAGTGAGACCACCACCGGCCTCAAGGTAAGTTGAGCCGGGGTGGAAAAAAAACCAGCAGGTAGCAATTCATCAGGAGAAGTACCCTCCCTGGCGAATGACCGGATGCTACCTTTGTACTACTCACACCGCTGTTGCGAGAACTAGCACGAAACAGCAGTGGAGGTAATAAAAAGTAGCAGCCAGCAATACGCAAGGAAGAGCACCACCCTTACGGATTGTTGCCTGCCCATCTCCCGTTAGGTAAGCCTGGGAAAAAGAAGGCCAAGAGGAGAGAACCATTGTCAAGCAAATAGCTCTTCTCTGCCTCCTTCTCCCATGACCGAATTAACAAACCTTACCAGATGAAGAGCGAGCTGACTGCTGGCTCTTCCTTTCCCCCATCGCTGCATCAAAATCTAATTTTGAAACAGCAATGGGGAAAAGAAGAAACGACAAACAGGCTGTTCTTCACCCAACAAAACACAACAACAACAAAACAAAACAGTTAAACAGAACACCAAGCATCAAAAATAATGAAACACAAATAAAGTAACAAATAATTAAAATAAATCAAGTAAACAACACAACAAAAAACAACAAATTCAACAAAAACACCCGAAATACAAAAGACTAACAAAAAAACATGAAAACTCAGTAAAAACACCTATCTACAACATGAAATTACCTAACTCAACAAAAAATAATATCACAAATTAAAGAAATAAATACGGAAAAAATAAAAAATAAATAACAACCATAAATACCCAAAACAATCAAACACATCTAAAATCCAAAATAAAAACATAAGAACAAGCAGAAATATTTTGGGGGTGTTTAAGTAGAAACTCTCTACTTAAACCCCCCAGCCCAACACCCCAAAATCTACACAAAATAAAAACAGAATAAAAAATCAAGAGCACTTACCAAACACATTCTACCTCCATGCCTCCGGAACAGAACTGAACAAAGAAAGACAATAGCAGTACTCTTAATCACAGCCCCACCTAGAGGCTGGAAGAGTATAAAATAGACAAAAAATATTTTAAAAATAAAAATAAATGAAATAAACAAAAGCAAATAAATTAAAAAACCACAAATTCAAATCACAACCACCAAAGCCACCCCTAATCAAAAACACCCACAAAAAAAATATGCCCAGCAAGGATGGGCAAAATATGGTAGTGTATCCATATGAAGAGCTAACACGAAACTATTTTCCCACTGAGATGTAACTTAGAACACTCATTTTCATGAGAAATATTTGATATTGGGATGCAATATGTTTAGCAGTTCACAGGATCAGCTAAAACATTGGAAATGGCCTTATAAAATCACCTTGTAACTATTCTTTAAGACAAGGGTGCCCAAACTTTTTGGACTGCGGGCCGGTCATGTGGTAGAGCTTGCTGGCCACCTGGTTCCTCCCACCTGGAAGCAGAAGTAAAACATGCATGCACATGTGCAGAACGTGCCCATTCATGTGCAGAATGCTACTGTAAATGACCCTCAGATATCGTAAATGTGCTTACAACAGCCACAGGTCGTTAATGGCAGGATTCTGCACATATGCACATGGGGTTTTCTTCTGCTTCCAGGAGCAGTGAGAGCAGAATGAGCTGGATACGGCCTGCGGGCTATAGTTCGGGCACCCCTGCTTTAAGGGCTCAGTTTCATATCAGAATAATTGGCACCTAGGCAGTATGATTGTAGAGTCAAACTGAATACAGTACAACAATGCTGATGCTGCCTCAAAATAAGGATACATTTACTAGGACTGAGCAAATATATTTGTTCTCTAGGGCACATAATTTGGTGATATATGTTGCTACCAGTTTTGGATCAGTACAGCATTTTTCTTGTTTCCATATATGATATTGCATTACTGCTATTCCCCTGCCATATTTATTGTTTCACTGGAGGCATACTGTTTAATTCATTTTCTTCTACACACATCGCAAAGCTTGGGTGACAAAGCAACAAAAGAGAATGTCTGAGAATGGTTTACAATTTTGCTGTAAGTGTACTGCATTACAATTAGTGTATTACTGTAAACAGCATAGTAATTCTCTAGAAAGATAAATACAGTTCTGTTTCACTATATATGGTGCATCACAATCAAAGCAACACAGGCAGAGAAAAGTTAACACTAAAAGAATTAAGATGTTGGTGTAAAAATGAAGTGCAAACAGTTCCCCAAAACAGTCTTATTAAGCTGCAGCCCTGCAAAGTTAGGAATCATAGGAGCAGTGACAGGTCACCTACCTACCTACCTACCTACCTACCTACATACATACATGTCCAGACAGTATCAGTATTTTTCTTACCATCAACATGGCACAAGGCTTAAATTTTGCACCGAAAGCAAATAAAAGTGATGAAAGCCTGACAGGTTTTTTAAAACCACCTGCAGGAGATAATGTGGGTTCTTTGGTTTGTTTCAATCTGCAGAAGGGTGGAGTTCAGCTAACAAGAGTCCCTTAAGTCACAGGCTTTCAATGTTAGTGCTAATTTACAAATAAATAAACAAAACCCAAAGTCTAGGACAGAGGCTTATTTTTGTAAAGATTTCAAGAGAAACTTCAAAGTTTTCCGAAGAGCTGGCATGAAAGACAATTAACTCTTCAAGTGGACAAGAAGTGGACTGAACCTCCACCAAGATGGCTCAGATTTGAAGCTGTCTCTGGTAGCACTAACCCACTAAAAACAAAACAAAATCAGTTGAAAAATCATTTCAAGGGTTTCACAAAGTGTGAAAAGACAATTGATTTCCAAAGGATTTTGGGAATGGAACACCAGGGGATTATTTTGGGAACATTTTCTCACAGTATTATTGTGATATCTGATTAAAGGTAGTAAACTTTTGCTAGAAAGACTAAAAAGTTCTAGGTTGGATTTTTTTTGTATTTCTAATTACAAAAATGCAGAGCATTTTGAAAGAATACATGTGATTCCCTGCTGTGATTCCTCATATGAACCACTGGCACAGGGATCTGCTAATAGGCCATCTCCCCAGGAATATCTTACTGTTGCAACAAAACCTTTAAATGGAAGCTTTTTGCTTTAAATGGAAGCCTATAAAATTGAGTTAGAAGCTCTAGCAAGCATTTCTGAGGTTCCATAAGGTTCCAAATGGATGCTATTTACAATGTAGCCAGAGCCACAAGACAGCTTTGACGGCTGTTCTTTTGGAGGCCTCACTATCTATTTCTCTCAAAGTGGAACAGGTGCTACAGTAATGCATTACTGCAGTGTAACTTTTCCCCACTGTGGTGCACTTTAATTTAAAGAGGCCCCAACACAATTTCCAGCTCCACTGAAGATTGTAATAAGCCCAGTCTTTTTGCTCTCCCATAAATTCCTTGGGCTCCCCGCCCCCCGAGGATGGAGGTGTTACATTCTATTTCCTTGTAGCACCAACATGCTTTTTAATGCCTTGTTTTGTGCAGCCTGCCTCCTTTGAAATCATCCAAGATGTGGCACTCATATTTATTGTGTCCTGGACACGCAATCACTCTTCATGTGGGTCAGCAGGATAAAATGATGTTCAAACCCAGGGACTTGTTAAGCTAGTCTCAAAAGGCACTTGACAAAATCATTGAGTTCTGAGTCACACATGAGCTCTCTTAATGCCTTAGAAGAATGGTCTCAAGTGTTTGGTTGCTAAACAGAACCAGTAATGAACTCATTCACAATGGCAGAATTTTCACTTCTTTTCATGCTCCTACTGTTAGCAGAAAGAAACAGCAGCAACAAAAATGTTAAACTTTCATTTACTAACATTCTGTATTTGTATCTTTTGAAAACTTAGTTCACAGCAGGACTGCAACATGAGCAATGCAATGTGGTGCATGTCTAGTTAGAAATGAACTCAGGGTCTTCAATGGGATTTATTTCTAAATAGTTTTGTACAGGATTGTAACCATAACTTGCTGGGTGAAGTGAATTTGTTGAACAGCAGGTTTAAAGTGTTTTGTATAAATAATGAGGTGATTTTAGGATGATTAGTTGTGTCAACAAAAGTGTCCTCCATTTTTATTTCATAGCCAGGGTTGTCTCTTCTCACAAAATACTGCATAAATCCTGCTGCAGCATGTGCTTAATTAAGTCAGCCCTAAAATTTAGGGAGAGAAAAACAAGGCATGTCACTGCCATAAAGACATAGATCACATCATATAGTTTCCCTTCTAGGTTCATCTTACTATGACAAAGACTAAACAATTAAGAACTCTCTCTTCTTCTTCTTTTTTTAGTAGGTGGGATGGGTGGGTGGGATATGGGTCTTTTAAAGTGGGTGGGATGTGGGTCTTTTAAAGTGTTTTTATGTGTTTTTAGAACTTGTTGTAATGCAGTCCTGAGTCGGGTTCTGCCTGAGTGGGCGGCATATATAAATATGACTATTAAATTAAATTAAATTAAATTAAACCCCCCATACCACACATTTAAAGCCTTTGTAATATTAGCATCCTTGCAAAAGCTTTGAATTACTTGGTGCTTATTTGTGGCTACCCATCTTCTTACTTGTTTACTTGAAAATTAGTCACATCCTAGAAAGAAATCTTGGATATTTATTAAAACAAAATAAAGCAAAGCATTGGCATGGCAATTTGTGGCATGACTTTTCTTTCCACCCATTCTACATGAAAAAGTAAAAGTATAGAAACATCTCAATTAAAATCCCTATTGTTTAGCTTCAAAATGGTTATAAGAATCAGATTGAGGCACATCTTCTATTGTTTAAAGCACAAGTTTCAAGAGACAGGAAACAAAGCATTAAGCAAATTTTTTTAGCTCAGCTCAGCTGCTACTGTTTTCATTGGTTTTTCATGATTATCAGCAATTTTAAGCATAACAAAGCAATCTTTACCTATAAGGAAGGACGTTAACCATTGGAATGTAACAATGGCTCCTGCACCCATCCCTACTATCCCCTACCAAGCCTCCTGCACTCACCTTTACCCGGCCTGCCCATCGCCGCAAGGGTCCGGCAGTCACCAGTGGGGCAGCCGCCCCATAAAGTCAAACAAAAAAATAAAACTACGTTTCCCAGCCTCCTTCGTGCTGTGCCACCCCTCAGCCAATGAGGCAGAAGAGCACGAGCATGGAGGAGGCTGGGCAGATGGTGCGGCAGTTTAAAAATTAAAACTGCGCAGAGATCCAGCTGGCAAAAGGTAAGTGCGGTCTATGGGGGTTGGGGGGAGGCACGGCCCAGGTAACCATGCACCCCGCCTCACCACCTTGCCCCCCCCCCAACTCCCTAACCCCCACCGACCTCACTTGACTTTTGCCGGCTCTGGCTGGGTCTTTGAAAGTCTTTCCCTCCCAACGTGGCCTTCTGCGTTGGGAGGCACACCGGCCTTTCCTTTTGACCCTGTGGGCATGGAGGTCTCCACGCCCGCAGAGACGAAGGACAGGCCAGTGCTTCTCCCAATTCAGAAGGCTGCACCTTGTGGGGAAAGACCCAGCCAGGCCAGTCGGCAAAAGGTAAGTGCAATAGGTGGGGGTTAGGGTGTGAGGGGAGGCATGGCCCCGGGAACCACGCCACCCTCCCCCACCCCACTACCTTGCCTGCTCAATCCCTGCCCCTCTTACCCTTTGTCGGCTGGTCTGTTAGCCTGGGGAGGAGACCATGGCCGAATCCTTCAGCCATGCATCCTCCTCGAGCAGCGGAAAATGCAAGGGTGCCAAAGGCGCCTGCAGCACACTCCCCATTCACCCGGGAACACAGGGCCGAAGGACCCAGCCACTGCCTCTTCCATGGGCAGTGGGGAATGCAAGGGCGCCCAAGGCGCCTGCAGCAAACTTCCCATTCATCTGGGGAGGAGTCAGTGGTTGGGTCCTTTGGCCATCCGTCCACTCCAGGTGCCAGCCAAACAGCCCTACCCTAGAAGAAACACCCAAAGTACAAAAAACACAAACAAACAAACAAACAAAACAAATAAACAAAAAAACAATAAATCACAAACACAACAAAACACATTTAATTTAATTTAATTTAATTTAATTTTTAAATTTATATGCCACCCAATCAGGGGAACCCGACACATCCAAAATACAAAAAAGAAATGGAAACACATGAAAAACTCACTAACACCACCTATCTACAACAAAACACCACCATGAAAAACCCTTACTAAAAATGAAAAAACAACACAATGAACAAAAATAAATGCTAACAAATTCAAAATAAGAAATAACCAGAAAACTAAAAAAACAAAAAAAACACCATAAAAAATCCAAACAAAATACAATAAACCAAGCGAACACACTAAATTAAATCAACAAATACTCTACTTAACCCCCCCCAGCCCAACATCCCAAAATCAAAACAAAATAAAAACAGAATAAACAATCAAAAGCACTGACCAAACACGTCCTCCCCCCATGCCTCAGGAACAGAACTGAAGAAAGAAAGAAAATTGCAGGACTCTTAAACACAGCCCCACCTAGAGGCCGCAAGAGTAAAAAACAGCCAAAAAAAATTGAAAAATCAAAATAAACAATAAATCAAATAAATCAAATAAATCAAATAAATTCAAAAACCACAAAATAAAATCACCACCACCCAAACCACCCCTAACCTAAAAACACAACAAAAAAAAAAACTGCCCGGCAGGGCTGGGCACAATATTCTAGTACTGTATAATGAAGGCATAAGCAGATCCTGTTTACCCAAATGATGGTCTGATGCTTGGTGCTATCTGGAATTTTATGTTGCCCCCTTGTTTGGGTTTCAACAGCATGGTTTCTATAGCAATCAAAGTGTGTTTATTTTTCAGCTAGTGGGCTGACTGATGAGCATATGGTCCACCTGATTGGCACATGCCCAAGTGGCCAAGCACATGTCCAAAGGCCCAGCCCCCCCTTGCCAATGTCTTTGAATTGGCCAGGAGGTGGAAGCATTGTATTATAAATAACAATTTGCAGCTTGAAGATGATAGAATAAATGATTCCATGTCCTTTTTTCAATTTGGAAAGGATGACACATATGTTGTCTAAACATAAGGAAAGTATACTTTTCAATTAAGAGATATTGGTTTTGCTTATTTTGGGGTTCTTCTAATACAAATCACTGTAACACATGAAGCAGGTTTGTGTATGTAGAGAATAAGGAAGTGGCTGAAGCTGTGCAAAGTAACAGAGAATGGGTTAAGGGCTTAGCTGAAAGGAACATTTTCAAGAATTGGTTGTTCAGAGAATGTCTTATCAGCAGGTGCAAGGAGGTGCAGAGCATGTTTGCCAGCAATGGGTGAGGTAATTGTAAAGACTGTGGGAATGTGCTGTGGGAACAGAGATGTTATGTTAAAGGAATGCTTTGATTGGTTAATTTTGGGGAGATCAATAATGAGTGACAGGTTGCACTGGTTCATGGGTTTTAGAGTAGTCCGGGATTATTAGTCTTAGAGTTAGCCTTATACTGGGAAGTTAAAGATGTAAACCTATTTAGAAATGACTTAGAAATGGCTACAAAATGATTACTTAGTTCAGAATTTGTTATTTTTGCTGGAAAGGGAAAATAGATGGTTATTCTAGTAGTATTTGATTAGCTGTTTTTCTTAATTCTATTTTTAATAATGGAACTCTGCATTTCTGAAGATTTTTACATTTTTGCTACTATTCTTTCTTTTTAATAAATGAAATAATTCTACACTGTGTGGCGATTTTTGAAGACAGGGGTTTGAGTATTGCCAGAAGGTTTTGCCTTTTTAACGAGGAGTCCTATGCTGCCATTTTAAACAATGGAGCCTATGCTACCATACTTTTTTTCCTCTCTCAGTCAATCAGAGGTGGCTTAATGGAAGAAGCTTACCTCAAAGGGGCTGACATTTTAATTCAGCCAAGTGAAATCTAGGACAGATGTTCTGATGCTTATGCATTTGGGCAGTTTAATTATCAACAGTCCCATTAAAAGTGGTAGACAGAGAGAGGTCAGGCTGGAGGGTCCTGTCTTGGTCATTGCAGGTTCTGGTTAGTTTCACACAGCCCAGACTGCCAAAGTTACTTCCCTGGATGAAATTATGAAATTATTGGCTATAGAGCAGTTCTGAAAAGCCTGACGAACTGAAGGTGTCCTTTATGGAGAAGCAAATATCTGAACTGCATGCATTAACACAAGCCATGGACAAACTTTGCATATTAAGGAATGCCAAGTACAAAGGGAAAGTACAAAACACAAGTCCACCTCTGAATTTTACAAAAAACCTCAAAAGGGAACCCCTACACACTGTGTGCCTTTGAAATGCTTCCATTGAGTAGTCCCTATTGACTTAACAGGACTTATATAAGTGTTCATTAATCAATTCCCATTAAGTCACTGGGCCTACACTAGTATGAACTAACAGCAGCATTTAGCCTAGTGGAGCAATAGCATTATTCTTATTGTCATAAATGTCAGTGAAGCAGCAGTTAGATAAGTGGGTTTGCGAGCTGGTAGATGGCATGGATAGAATTTTTTTTCTTCCAGCTCCAACATCAATTTAGAATGAGGCAGAACAGAACTCAGAGATCATAATGCCTTCATCATTTTAAACATTAGGGCCTTGATCTGAGTCAAGCAGCTGTGGAACTCCATGACATGTCAGTTTAAACATTAAAAAGAAGAGTCCGTAATTCAAGGGAAAAATATCACTAGATCATCCAATAAAGAAAATGCCTGCAGGAAAATACGGATAGAATAATTTTCTAATAATGCTGCTTGGCTACCTGCCAATGTGGAAGTTATACACATTTGAGAAGATAAGTTATTGTTCTGTGGTTATAAATGTACACTCATGGTTATTTCCTGCAGAAATAATTACCACAGATGTTTTCTATACCTTGGCTGCTTATGGCCAGACCAGTGGGGGTGAGACATACACATACTTCATATATCCATGAAATGGTCGGAGGAGATGCCCCCTACATAGCCCAGCCTGTGCTACTTATTGACTCTTCTTCTTTGCCTTGCCAACCATGCAAGCCCCCATATAGGCAATATCTTTTTCAGCTGCTCTTCAATGTAAATTACAACTCAGGCTTTGACACTTCCCCTAAAGATCTTGGCTGAAATTCAGGTATCAAGAAATCTGTCAAGATGTAAAAATTTGTCCTTTACTTCAGGTGAGTAAGAGAAAACCAAAGCAAAGGACAAATTTTTACATCTTGACGGATTTCTTGTTTCTTGGTGTTTCACCATCTTGCCATTTTCATCTACCTGAAATTCAGGTATTTCAGTAAAATATTTGAAAATCCACAGAGGACTATTCATCCAGTAAATTAAAACAACAACCCAGGAATAGATTATGAAAAAGTTTTGACTAAAACTTTGGTTGGTATAGAGAAGTGTGCCTTCCCCCAAGGTCCCTTCGGTTCTTGCGCACCTTTTAGGGGTGGGTTTTTTAACTTTTAACTTTGTTTTATTATGTGTCTTTTATGTATTTACTGTCTGCTATGTAAACCGCCCTGAGTTGGGTTGTACCTAAGTGGGCGGTATATAAGCGTGATAAACAAACAAATAAACAAACAAACAAACAAACAAACAAACAAATAAATAAATAAATAACCCCAAGAAGCTTTCATCTTTAAAATCATTTCCCATCCCCCACCCCCACGACATATAATTCTTATTATTAATTTAATTTAATTTAATTTTCGTACTTATATGCCACCCAGTCAGGAAACCCGACTCAGGATGGCTCACATAGTACACAATCACAATAACAAGCTAAAATCAACAGATAAAAGCATGAAAAATATAAAAAATAGATAAAAACCACCCCCATTAAAAAAACCAAGAGGGATGATCTTGATTTATTGTATAAGCCAGCAGCAGGGGCCACACTTCCATCAGGGCCCCAATACCTGCCTCACCAGCCATGTTTTAAGATCTTTCCTAAAGGGCTATAACTCCATCTGCAACCGTAGCTCTATTGGCAGGAGGTTCCAAAGGGCTGGTGCGGACATGGAGAAGGCCATCCTTCTTTTGCTAGAGAGACGAGCCCCTCCAGCCGATAGTACAATTAGAGAGCCCCTCTGGTCCGCTATGTTTGGATGGACAGACATTCTTGGGGCGATGCAGTCTCTTATGTATCCTGGCCCACTACCATGTCAGGCTTTAAAGGTGCAGCTCTTGAAGCAGTGGTGAGGTGCAGGCATAACGCTCGCACCCCATCACCACCCGGGCAGCCGCATTCTGGACCAGCTGAAGCCTCCAAATGGTCGTCAAGGGCAGCCCCATATAGAGCGCATTACAATAATCTAGTCTGGAGGTGACCAGAACATGTGTTATTCATGTGGAGGAAGCCTAAAAGGCCATTCATTGTTAATAACTCATTCTCAAATTGCCCTCCTTAAAAATCATTGCCCTCCTTAAAAATCAAATGTGCCCCACTTTGGGAACCATGACTCTAGACAGTATTTTGACTTTCATAGCCATCTTTAAGGCTGCTGCCCAACCTTGTGATTTAATATTTTTCACCAAAACAGAAAAAATAGGGGGTGCCATGGGATATTTCTCTGCTATTGGTTGTTTATACAGGCCTGTTAATCTCTCTTACTCTTAAAAGATAGTCTTAAATGGAATCCGTTTGAATGCTGTTTAGTGGGCACCTAGACTAAAGTGGCTCAAGTGGCTAAGATGCTGACTGGGAGGTGGAAGGTCAGCAGTTAGATTCCCGAGTACTGCAGGATGGAATGAGCTCCCATCTTTGTCCCAGCTCCTGCCAACCTAGCAATTTGAAAGCAAGACATTGCAAATAGATAAATAGGGACCACTTTGGTGGGAAGGCAAACAGCGTTCCATTCACTCTGGTGTCTAGTCATGCCTGCCACATGACCATGGAAACGTCTGCAAAAGCAGACAGTGCTGGCTCTTCGGCTTTGAAACAAAGATGAGCACTGGACCCTAGAGTTGGATACGACTGGCTTTCAAGCAAGGGAAGCCTTTACCTTTACTAGATATTCATGCAGTTTCCAGCATGAAAGATCACAGATAATATATATTGTTCCTGTCATAAGCATTACTTGTCACGATATTCCATAGTATTTAGTTGCTTTTGGCTACAGTGACAGTGAGAAGGAGAAAGCAGTTTATGCAGTTATTATTATTATTATTTTTTGTTGGGGGACTACACCAAAAGCTACTTCTGCATTTTGACATCAGAACAGCAATGCTGTCATCAGACAGCTTGTCCTGAAGGAGCTATAAAAGTCTAATGTTCAGATTAATCAATAAGCACATCACTTTAAAGAGATTTGTGAGTCTGCATTATTATATGTTGCTAGTTTGGATTCAAGAGCTTGGATCTCATTTCTTTTCATGAGATCAGAAGATACCATATTTGTGATAGCTATTCAAAGTCTGATCTTCCATCAAATTCCAATGAACTAGGAATAAAATTCATTCAAAATCATGTCATTGTGCATAAATAACAGTGGAATCAGTCCTTTGGGATAGATGTGCAAGTAGGAACAAAACATGCCCCCCTCATTTTTATTTACAATCAGATGTCACAAAGCTAGATTCAGAAATGTGTCATGAGAAAATTATTCACTTTCTGAGTTAAAATCCCCTCATAATTGCTGCACTCACTATTGTCCTACACTAATTGTCTGTCCATTAATGTGTTATTATTCTGTCTCTTTATAGAGCTTTGATGGGCAAATATTCCTTTAAATAATCTGAAACGTAAGATATCTGAGAGATAAAATATTTTAAGAAATATAAAATGTTAATAACATAAAAAAGAATAAAAATACAAAAAGGAATCCCCCACATCAATAATCAATCAATCAATCACTTTTATTTGTATACCACATTTTCTCAGCCCGAAGGCGACTGCATAGCAGACAGTAGTCGAAAAGGTGATACAATAATATTAACATACAAAGTAGATAAATACATATTGTTACAAGTTCAGTAATACAACGTAATCCAAACAAGGTCAGTATCAAGAGCACAGGGGAAAAACAACAACAAGAAAAGTACAATATAACAGTATTAAATCACCTTGCAACAGTCCAGCAACAAAACCCAGAGTCCAACGTCCTTAGACAGAGCGTGGTCCCCAGGAAATGCTCACAAGTCCAGTTGCAGCAGTGGGGTGGTGACTCCAGCGTCCCTTTAAGCTCTACACCCGGATGGATAGGAGGCTCAGCTGCCTCCCATCCTGGGGCTGATGACAGGAGCCCTGGGAGAGGCATGGCAGGTCTGGTGGCTGTGGCAGCTTGGCGCTTCTTCAACCCCCTACCCAGATGGGGCCAGGAGGGAGGGACACTGGGCTCAGCTGTCACCCATCCCGGGGCTGATGACGGGAGCCCTGGGAGAGGCGCAGTGGGTCCAGCGGCTGTGGCATCTCGGCATCTCTTCAATCCCCTGCCTGGATGGGGCCAGGGGAAGGGGCGCCGGCTCCATGGTCTCTCATCACGGAGCTGATGATGGGAGCCCCGGGAGAGGCATGGTGGGTCCAGTGGCTGCAGCATTTTGGCATCTCTTCTACCCCTTGTCCGGATGGGGCCAGGGGGGAGGGGTGCCAGGCTCAGCTGTCTCCCATCCCGGGGCTGATGACAGGATTCCTGGGAGAGGCACGGCAGGTCCGGTGGCTGTGGTGTCTCACCGACTCTTCTGCCCCCTGCCCGGACGTGGTCAGGGGGTGGGGTGCTGGGCTCAGCTGCAAAACAGCAGTAGCAAATTGCTAGAAGTGCTTAAATTCTTCAACTAAAGAGCAACATGAGTTAATCTACTTTCTTTATGTTATTTGTTATTTACTTTCTGTATTTCTATGATTTGTTATTAACTACCCAGAGTAACTATTGGTTAGGCAGCATAAAAATATAATAAATGAATACATCAGTTAAAAGGTGTTTCAATTAAAAGCAGACGTAAGCAACAAGGGCCCATTTTAAAATGGGCAATGGAAGTAATAAATCACATAGCCACCTTTTTTCTTTATGCTATTGGAAATATCATAATTAGGTACTTGGAACAAATTCTACTGTCATATGCATTTCCTAGGAGATTGAACCTCCGTGTGGGCTCCATTTCTTCCTGTATGACTATCGAGGTTTTTTTACACTTCTAGTGAGCCACTCTGTAGGTTCTCTTTTTTCATTGCCTGTGCTTTTTTTTTAATACTTAGGCCAGGAGTGCCCAAACTACAGCCTGGGCACCAAATCTGCCCCCCCCCCACACCAATTCATCCGGCCCCACACCCGGAAGTGGATGGGGATGCACCCACAGATGTGCAAACATGCCTGCACCACTCCTGGAAGTGGTTGGGGATGCACCCATGAATGTGCAAATGCACCTGCGTTGCACCTGAAAGTGGTTGCAGATATGCATGCATAAATGCACCCACTTCCAGGGGCATGGTCAGACCCGCTCAGCTGTTCTAGGGATGTGGTCAAGCCCACAGTACAAAATGTTTGGGCACCCCTGACTTAGACTATCAAAATGTCAGTTTACATGTGATTTGGTTCGATCCTATTTTAAAATATTTGGTTGATCTGCTTTAGATACAAGAATATAACAATAAATTTGAGGAGGAAATGGATATCTTTTTCTTTTCTTTTTTCCCAGTTTAATTGGCTCACTCTGAGAAAGCATGAAAGGATTATTTTTCCCTGTAGAGTTTTGAAATGGAGCCAAAGATTTCTTCTTCGTGACTGAACATCATTACTACAGAGATCTACAAAGGCCAAAGTACAACAACATATTCATATACAGGGATCCCTGAAGGAACTCTACTAGTTTATGCAAGAATGGGATTATATTTATTTAACTAGAGTACATCTACTTTAATCTCTGACTACCACTTCAAAACATGTTCTATATATTCTGACTGAGTAACATCAACATCTGGGCACATGCCTAACAGTTAATACTGCTGCAAATGTATTCAGAAAATGTTATTTGCTTGGATAGTTTACTCCATTGCACCAACCAGCCAAATGGTTTGCATGGAAGCAACTACATCAGCTCTGGAAATGGAAGTACTGTACTGTACTAAGTATTCTTTCTCAAAAGATGGTGTTACATTATCAAGTATATCTCAGCTTATGTAGTTTTCATTATCATTCATCTTATATTTACGTGCTTTCCTTGTCCAGACCAATTGTTAATACCGTCATTTCTTATTGCTTAGGAACCGTGTTGACTTTCAGATGCAACTTATATTTCACTGAACAGGAATGGTGTTATGCTATCATAACAGGATCATCTGTTTCTTTGTATTATTTATATCTTGCTTTCCAGCTGTAAATTAGGCTGCTAATATGTCTGTCTGTCTAATCATCCAACTGGAGGAGAAGGTCAGAGAAGGATAAATATTTTAAAGTCTATGAGAACTTAATTTATGCTGATAGTGGCTTATCCAGGTAGAGAGAGAATGGTTATCCAATGTGTTTTGTCATCTGAACAGAAATTTAAATCTAAGATGCCCTGGTGAATTTCCATCTAGTACACAATGCAATTTTAAAAAAAATTGCATCTCGTTCAGGCATGTTTTTAGACTTATAGCCTCACGATGGGTATATTTGCCACCAAGATCATTAAACAGAGCAGAAGCAGATTTCAAGGCTTAAAGTTACCTGGTTTGGTTTTAAGATATAGAAATGGCACTATCTATACAAAATAATAAACAGGTTTTTAAAAGACACTATCTGGCAAGAAGCCACAAGCCAACTCTTACTTAATTAATTTCCTTGAAGGAACAGTTAGGGGAGGATATCAAGCTGCCGCAAAACGGGATTAGGGAAGAGTTATTTCAGTGCTGAGATATGTAGACAATATTATCACTATGGCAGATTTATTTTAGGATTAGTGCCAGTAATAAGGAAAAGTAGCCAACATCTGGACAGATAAGGTAAAGATAGAATGTAGCCTAGAATAAGAACTGTGGTGGGAAAGGGAAAGGCAGGAATGATTCATGGATGAGTTAAGAATCTTACCCTTTAAGAAGTGGACAAACCTGGGCTTGAGCAAGGGTCGACATTCATTTTCTCATCTTCACATGCTCACTGAATGCAAGAACCACAATCAGGCTTAACCTGGTAATGGCAACCTGGTCTTGTCCGTTAATCTTTCTCACACTAGGTCAGGCAAGAGGAACTGTAGAATAAACTCACAAAAAGGTGCCTTCATTTTGGCAGTTTCTTGTCTGGCCTAGACACAGAAGAAGAATATGCTATTAAAAGAACTATAGGCAGCATACAGCTAGAATGTGTGTGTGTGTGTGTGTGTGTGTGTGTGTGTGTGTGTGTGTGTGTGTGTGTGTGTGTGTGTGTGTGTGTGTGTGTGTGTGTGTGTGTGTGTGTGTGTGTGTGTGTGTGTGTGGTGGGAGACAGAGAGAGAAACAGGGAGAAACAGAGACAGAGGTGAGTTTTATCATGAAGTTGTCTACGGCAGGTGAACAGCTGGGAGGGGAGCTGCTTACACCTAGAGAACATGGACTGATGGAGAAAAAGAAATGCATGGAGAAGCTGTCAGTGAATGTATATTGCTGAAAATTCATCAGAGTCATGAAAAGCAATACATTTCAAAATAATCAAAAAGTGGCAGGAACATTAGAGCTCTGTGGGATGGACGACAGACAACAAATGGTAATGAATTTCTTGGGAATATGAACCGTGATGTCTAGGGGTTACCTTAAGTATTTCTCCACATTTGGAATTGGAACCCTGACTGTGTTATTGCCTGACCTGCTGTTTGACATATACCTTTCCTGCTGCCTAAGGCTATAACAAAGCAGTGAGAAGGGAAATAGTGAAGCTACATTTTGTCGTAGCTCCACTAAAATGGAAGGAACAACATAATGAATACTGTGGTAAAAGTAAAAATGTCATTGTTTGTATGTGTTTCTGGCACAGATTCTGGATGAGTAAAATGCTGGTGCTTTTTGTACAGAGCTTCTGGGAGCTGTGGAGATATTATCTGGGAAATTGAATTCAGCAGAGCTATGTGTCAGCTCATAATGTTATATCACATAAGAACTGCAAAACAATTTTTGTTCTTTTCTTGACATTATGCCAGGAGTTCTCAATCTTTTAAAGCCAGTGGCCGGGTCATGCTCCCTCAGACAGCTTCGGGGGCCGGATGGCCATTTTGCCCTTCCTCCACCACATGACACTTCTGGGTGTGGTGAAGGTAGTGGGCACATATGAAATGGTGCCACAGGCTGCATCTGGTCCACAGGCCGCAGGCTGAGAATCCCTGCATAATGCCTTCAGTTCATACCTACTTGGAACAGGCCCAACTGAACACAGCAGGCTTTACTTCTGAGTAAAAATACGGAGGATTGCCTGACAGTCTGTACCCCAGGGTGAGGTTTTTTTTTTTTTTTAAACACCATCCCATTGACATGGAGACAAAATTTTATCTGGAACTTTTCTACAGGGAGAATTAAAAGGAAAAATACCATTCTTTGGATAGGGTTTTTCCAGGAATGGCTAATAATAAGAGCTTTCAACTTAGCTCTCCCCTCATTTATTAAATATGTATGACCCTGGCCTAGAATATGATCTGAAATCCCAGAAAAAACAAAAGCTTGGAAAAGTTACATTTTTTAAAAAAAGTCCAGCATTCATAGAATCTCAGCATGCCCATTGGCCATATTGGGGAGATAAGTTTTCCAAGTCCTCAATAGAGCAAATATGTAGAAATTATTTAGGTCTGGATCTGTGTAGAATATGGAAAACTTGGGTTCTTCTGCACTGTAATCTAAGTGTGGAATTGCTTTATGGGCATCTATGTCACTTTGACATGGCATTATTATCTTTCTTCTTCCTAGCTTTCCCCATCCATCTTTCTTAAAGCAAGACAAGACAAAAGCAAACAATTTCTAGATATTGGTGCACTCTACGCCTCCTTTGACTTTTTTTTTAGAATCTTGGTTTTGAGATGTTCAGTGACATTTTAAATTGAGTATATAAAATTATTACCACACAAGATACATCTTGCCATTAGACAGAGTCAGAGAGCTGATTTTAGATGTCATAAAAAAGTAGTTATTTATTATTAATGCTATTTCACTTGTGGGATTTTCTGCTTAGATGCCAAAATAATTTTACTAGCCTTCCATAGTATGAATCTTGGCATGGGCAAAGAGTCTCCTTTTGGTTCCAGTCAACAAAAATGTCACGGGCCACTCCTGTGCACATCACTCATTTAAACTTTAATGTCAGACTCAATTAGCACAATTTTTCTAAAGACAGAAACTTTGTTCATCTTAGCAGATATGAAATAATATGAAACAATGAACTGATTGTATGGGCTGGACATAGGCAGTTCACATGAACAACATATCTTCTCTTAATAATCCAATATTTCTGTGTAAACAATGACAATAATTTAAATGCCAGGGTGCATCATAGGGTTAATTTATTTCTACTTTATTCAATAAAATGTTGCAAGCAATTTAATTATAAATTTAATTTAATTTAATTTAATAGATTTATATACCGCCCTATCCAAAGGACTTTGGGCAGTGTACACTAAGACCAATATACAGGCAAAACAATTTTAAAAACCCATAAACACATAACAATATTAACCCCCCCGCCATGACATCTATTATCTAAAAGCAAATAATATAAAATCTATAATATAAATATAAAAAAATATTCATATAAATAAAAAAACCTTTAAAAATTAATTACATTAATTACTTTATCTATTAATATAATTGTTTTTATCATTTCCCCTTGCTATACTTATTGTTAGGGTTGTTCATCTGATCTGACCAAACCCTGGAAATGAATTGGAGGATGTGGATTAATAGATCATGTCCAATCTGAAGCGCATTCATTAAAGGGCCAATTCAAATGTGGAGAATTGGATGTAAAAATTAAGCCGCGAAAAAGACAACAGCAACAGCAACAGCAACAGCAACAGCAACAGCAACAACAACAACAACAACAACAACAACAATAATAATAATAATAATAATAATAATAATAATAATAATAATAATAATAATAATAATAATAATAATAATAATAATAATAATAAATTATCATTTACTGTGTGTGAGTCTGCATAGGTAGTGACATTTTGGCTTCCCTACAGCCCCTAGCTGCTTTAGATGTCTGATTTAATTCTTAGAGTGATGAATGTACAAAACTGATTCTCTCCCCCCCCCCCCCCCACACACACACACACCTATTGTGCTTTTGTCTATGTGACTGCAAGCAATTGCACCTAGTTCACTCACATGTTTTGGAACAATACAATACTAGTAATACTATAATATCACATGTTTAAATGTATATTGCAAAACACTGTTTTTTATTGCTCATTTTATTTTATTGCACAAAAGCTTGAAATTTTCATTATAGTTTCTCATTAATTAAACACACATACACACAAAGTATTGTTTCAACAACTATATTTGATCATTGGTTCGATTTAATCATGAGGCATCTCTGCAGCAGTTACCACTCATAGTGCAGTGTTTGAACTGCTGTACTGCAGTCAGAACTGCTGACATTGTGAGTTTGATCCTGACAGGGATCAAGGTTGTTTCAGCATTCCATCCTTCTGAAGTTAGTAAATTGAGTTCGCAGCATGTTACCTTGTGAACTGCCCAGAGAGTGCACTAAGCATTATGGGGCAGTATATAACAGTGGTGGGCATCAGCAGGTTCACACCAGTTCACCAGAACTAGTAGGAGAAATTCTGGCTGGCTCCACCCATCCATGTTTTGAAATAAAGTAGTTCTAATTTGGGTGTAATGCAGAGCTTTTCCCCTGGCCACACCCACCATACCACTCCCACAGAGTAGGTAGTAAAAAGATTTGAATCCCACCACTGGGCAGGCATGACTAGATCATCCACCCAGTCACGTGGCCATGCCCACAGAGTAGGCCACACCTACACTGTGGTAGTAAATTTTTTGGAGCCCATCACTGTTATATAAGTGTAATTGCTATTGCTAAAAACAAATGATGATATCCTTAGGGAATGTCTGTCTTCACCCTAGTAAGGCTTCTAAGGACAGTAATTCTTATGAGACTGCAGGAGGCTCAGAGATGGACACTGTTGGAAGATGGGAACAGTATCACCAGTTATTGAGATAGATGTTAAGTTTTATTGTGTGTGTGCATGTTTAGCAGAGTAGCATGTAAGCGTAACACAAGTAGAAGTGGTGCGCCTTGGACTGAACACACACAAAAGACGAACGGCAGCGTAGTTCAACAGAAAACAAACGGCATTTACTTTTCTGGTGCTAATTATCTTTCAGTGTAAAATGTAAATATAGATAGCGTCTCTCACAAAAGGTATTTACACAAAGTCAATGTCTCTCACCTTAACAGGAATCTCTCAATGTCCTTCAGAGGCTGATTAAAGGCTTGTGGATTTGTTTACAGTCTTTGGTAAATTCAGAACAACAGTTCAGCTCATTCATAGCAGTTCAACAGGAATGATAGCCACGACTCATTCAGGCTTCAAGTTCAATGGCATAAGCAGTTCAGTTCTTGCAAGCACAAACATACACACACTCTGGCAAAAGAGTTTAGTTAGTGCTTACTGAATGCTTTCAGGTTCCAATGCAGGATTAGTTGCAGAAAAGCTTCTGCCTGAGCTCCTTCTCAGCAACTTCAGCAAGAGTTACAGAAACAGTCCTTCTGTATTCTCTCTTCTTTCTCAAGTAACTCCAGCGTGAATTCCAGCATGAACTCCTCTATTCCTCCATTACTCCTCGATAACTCCTCCAAATAAGCACTCTGGAAGCACTTCATTTATAGAGCATAACACTATAGCTACACATATTAGTGATATCAGATGTGCAGTACAGATACAGGCTCTTAAAGCTATAGGCGCATACATTCATCCTATGCAATACCCAGTACCACTATTTCTATACCTGACAATTGTCACTGTTTTTCATCTTCATCATTACCTCCTCCTCCTTTTTTAAATCCGAATTGGAATATTGGCGATCCTCATGGCAATCAGCCACAAGGACTATCCTGAGAATATAATGCAGTGGCCTTTCATCTGCCTTCCACATTGCAGCATGACACCTGTAGCATTGATCAAGTTCTTCAAGTCACTTTCTGGTCCTGAGCCCTTTTGCCACACAAAGTCCCTATCAGCCCCAGGCCAGTATTGATGCTGCTGCTGCCCTCCATCAAGATGGATCGAAGTGGGATTTAATCCACTTGGGGGCCATAACACTTCCCTGTGGACTTAGGCACCCAAGATCCTTAGTTCTCAGGGCTGTCAGGTTAATTAACTGCCGTCTGACACTCGGCATTGAGTTGCTGGCAGTATTGTCTACTCCAGGGGTTTGCAACCTATGGCCCATGGGCCCAACACCATTCCATCTGGCCTATGGCAACGACCCTGGAACCAGAAGTGGATGCACCTGCGCATATACAAACACACCCATGCATGTGCAAATGTGCCTGCCACCATTGCATCCATTCTGCGGTGCAGTCTGAGGGGGAGTTGTCCAGCCTGTGGTGGCATCCAGTCTGTGGTGTGGTAAAGTTGAGAACCTCTGGTCCACTCTATTACAATAGCAGAATAACCTGACCATACTTACATAAACACTGTTGGAAGACGGGAACAGTATCACCAGCTATTGAGAAAGGAAACATGCAATGGCAACTTAGTTTCATTGCATATGTAAAGATCTGTTTTGATCACTAGTAATGAAAAACCAGGATCCAGATAAGTAGATTATGATGAAGGACATTCCACTCCTATCACTCTTAACATATTTCAATTCCACCTGGATGGCAAATATCCCCAAACTCACTCAGTGCAACGATTTCTTTCTTTCTTTCTTATCATAGTGGATAAGGTTAAAATTATGTGCTAAGGTGAATTACCCATGTAATTACTTCACATAATTGTTTCATGTTGCTAGGAGGAACAAACTCAATGGGAAGTACATTGTACACACAGAAAAAGTGCTTTTATCTGAAGTGTCAAAAGTCAACTACAGTTCTACATGTAGCCTAAAGCTAAATAGCAATGGCTGCATAGTGCTAGAAACCATTTGTCTGTGTTGTGCTTCCTTAAGTTATTTGAATGAGAACTTTTATTAAGGGGAAAAGGATTACTACCTTCACAAGAATTGATGCAATTTTGGAAACAGAATAAGGTTTTAAAGATGTTGAAAATGGTTATGTATAAATGTAAAAATGAGAGCTTTTGTCCCAAACTAGTATTCTTTGGTGTGTGAGTTGGTGGGATGGGAGGATGGCTTCCTTTTTTTTAGTTTTTAGTCTTTTTGTATTTGGAATAACAAAAAATGATGTTAAAGCCATTTTAGTTATTTGTCATCAGTACGGATGTGCTATATAGGGAGTGGTGTCATTTTTAGTGGGGTTACACTGTAGTGTTTCTTTGGGATGGACATTAAAGTACAAGAAAGGTCATTAATATGCCCATGTTTGGAGTGATAATATGAGGACCTGAATATTGTTGCTTTTGAAAGTATAGCTTTAAGCCAGGGGTTCCCAACCTTTTTGCACCATGGGCTGAACGGGCCGGTCATGTGGTTCCTCCTGCTGTAAACGCTGCTGTAAAATGTATCCGTGGCTGTCATAAACGTGGGTGCATTTACGGCAGGTGTGGGTGCATTCACACATGTGCGGGCATGTTTTATGGCTGTCGTAAATGTGTCCATTTCTGCTTCTGGTAGCGGCAAGGGTGGTGACGGGCCACATGAAATGGTGCTACAGGCCAGGACTGGCCTATTAGCCATAGGTAGGTCACCCCTTCTCTAAGCAAAACATTTTCTTCCTCTTCCTCTTTGGGAAAATTATTCCTAAAAGGAAAAAGGGCCAAACTGCAGTTTGAATTCTTTCATTCAAAACACTGATTTTTTCCTCCACTAAGAAATTAAATTATAAAATATAACATCTATTAAAATAACTCTTATTTGTATCACTTGTGAAATAAATGAATGAAAGGAGAAAACAAATTGAAATAAGGAAGGATGGTTTATTCCTTCTGTGATAATTATAGAGATTATAGATATCTTCTGGGTTCTTGCAATGAGATCATTAAAACATTTTTCTCTGTTTTTGATTGGGATATTTGGGTAGGAAAAGCTGAGTCTGGGGTAGAGGTAGGATATTGATGACTGAGTTTAAAGAGGAAGTGCTTGTTTGGATATTTTGTGAAGGGGACACTGAATTTAAGCAGGATCTGTTTTTCTGACAATTCAAGAACTTCATTGCTCCTTAAAATCCCTTGAACAGACCTGGTTGAGGGTAAGAACAGTAACAGTGATTTCAACAAAGGAAAATGTTTTTTAAATACCAAGTAGGTGTGCACTGAAATTGGGTGGTGGTGGTTCTTTTTTGTTGTTGTTCAGTCGCACAGTCGATTCCGGCCCTCCACCTTTCCCAGCATCAAGGCTTTCTCAAGTGAATCCTCTCTTCTCATTTGATGTCCAAAGTAGTTTATCTTTATCTTTACTATTTGACCTTCTAAGGAGCAGTCAGGGTTGATTTCTTCTAGGATCGACCTATTTGTTCTCCTCGCTGTCCAGGGGACTCTCAAAACTCTCCTCCAGCATTACATTTCAAAGGCATCTATTATTCTGCGCACAGCTTTCCTAATGGTCCAGCTCTCATATCCGTACATTACCACCGGGAATACCATTGCTTTGACTATACGAATTTTTGTTTGCAAGGTGATGTCTCTGATTTTCACTATGTTCCCCAGGTTTCTCATAGCTTGTCTCCCAAGCATCAGTCACCTTCTTATTTGATGATTCTACACTGTATGAAACCTTTGTTTGGTTACAGTGCCCGTTTTCATTTCCCATTTATTCCTTTTCATTCAAACCAAAGCAACTTAATTTATACTTCAGGGTTTCAGGTGGCTAAGACGCTGACTGAGAGGCAGAAGGTCAGCAGTTCGATTCCCAAGTACTGCAGGACAGAATGAGCTCCCGTCTTTGTCCCAGCTCCTGCCAACCTAGTAGTTCGAAAGCAAGAAATTGCAAGTAGATAAATAGGGACCGCTTTGGTGGGAAGGTAAGAGCGTTCCATGCCTAGCCATGCCTGCCACATGACCACAGAAACGTCTGCAGAAGTAGACAATGCTGGCTCTTTGGCTTTGAAACAGAGATGAGCACTGAACCCTAAAGTCAGATACGACTGGCTTTCAAGCAAGGGAAACCTTTACCTTTACTAACCTACCCACTACCCCATTTTTTTAAAAAAAGTACAAATAAGATTGTAGGTGAATGGCTCCCTCTTGAATTTCCCTTGGCAATAAGCTATTTAGTACTGTAATGAATGATATGTACTTGCCTAGTGCTGCAATGGAGTTTTAATTAATTTTCAATTTTGAAGACAATGCGAATTCACAGTTGATGTCACAGGGGGGAAGAACAAAGCTACAGCAATACAACAAAATGTTGAAAGATGCCAAATAATGAGGTGATGCAGCATTTATTTATATTTGTTTCTTTCCCAGATTTACTGCGGGAATATGGGCAGGGCTGTAGGTCTTGACACATGGTGTGACAGGTATCCAGGGTACTTGCCGTATGAGTGCAATGGCATCTTTCCAAACATTGCTGCCTGCTTACCTAATTAGATATACATAATGGTGGCACAGTAGTTAAACTGCTGTACTGCAGCCAAAACTATTGACATTGCAAGTTTGATCCTGATGGGACTCGAGGTTGATTCAGTCTTCCATCCTTCCAAGATTGGTAAAATCATTACCCAGAATATTAGGAGCAAAAATGCTAATTACCTTGTGAACTGTCCAGAGAGCACTAAGTGCAATTGCTGTTAATTGTAGTAGTAACTGGAGAGAATTATGCAAAGCATTTTGCATTTTGTAGGACTGAATATTTAGAAAAGAAATTGACAAATTGTAGTTAGGATGTTCACAAAGAGTATCATGGAAAGTATCATGGAAGAAAGTTGTACTGAATTTATACTTTGGTCCTAATCCTGACCTGCAGCTGATTTCCCCATCTCCCCAGAATCCTCATGCATGCAGATATGAATGTGCATTTAGTATAATGTACAGTTTGTCCAAAAACTAATTTACACAGATAATTCTGTGCATGAATTGTGTGAAATTCTAGTTTTCCATGCTCCCACCCTGGTTCCCTTCTCAGTGTCCTGGTGTTTTGACCATGATCACCCATATCTTGGTAATACCTACAGCAGATTTTTGCAATGTCCTTTACCTTGTCAATTTGCAAACAGTTCAAAAACTGGTCTAGGGCACTGTGTCCAGAATGCTAATGAGTGCCAAACAACAAGGTTGTATTTCATGCTTTTTGGAACATCTGCATTATGCCTTCTACTTGCTGTATCAAGGAAGACTTTAACTTTTGTTTGGTATAAAGGAGGAAGTGCACAAAGACCAGTGGTGTTTATCCATGCTCCTTCCCTCCTTTGGACTAGGCAGACATTTTGGACAGCAACTTCCAGAATGTTAATGTTTATTTGATTTATACCCCGCCCTATTCGGCACAGGCCGACTCAGGGTGGCTTACAACACGTCAAAACAGATACAAATGGCAATACAGTAGTACAATAAATAAATAGTACAGTATCAACAATACATATCAAATAATGCAATACAATAATACAATATCAACAATACATCTCAAAGTGTATCAGCAATATATCAGCAAAACAATATGTCAGTAAACAATATATCAGAAAAACAATATTACCTTAGAACATATCAGAAAACTTATCATATCAAAGGGCATCAGCAAAACAATATATTGACCAAACAGTATATCAGCAGGCAATATCAGGACGACATGTCAAAAACAAACAATCTATATAGTCACAGAAAAGACTTCAAACCCGACCTCGTCAGGGAGGGTGGCGCCTGACACAGCTGCCTCCCATCCCGGGGCTGGTGGTGTGGGCCCCGGGCGATGCTGGAGATGTCCGACTGCTGCTGCTACTGCTGTGGCTCCGGCGCCTTTTCAGCTCCCCACCCGGACGAGGCCAGGGGGAGGGGTGCCCGACACAGCTGCCTCCCATCCCGGGCCCGGTGGTGTGGACCCCGGGGGACGCTGGAGAAGTCTGGCTGCTGCTGCTACTGCTATGGCTCTGGTGCCTTTTCAGCTCCCCACCCGGATGAGGGCAGAGGGAGGGGTGCCCGACACAGCTGCCTCCCATCCAGGGCCCAGTGGCGTGCGCTCCGGGAGAGGCTGGAGAAGTTTGGCTTCTACAGGATAGCCAGTGGAGTTTAAAAAGATATGGGCATCATCTTTGTGCGGGCTGTTTCCAACCATGTGGCTTCTAGCATTACCAGTTTAAAAATACTGGGCAGCTATTTGAACTGTCCCTCCTTAGTAGATTTTTGTGGGGGGTTTTTTAATGGGAAAAAAGAGTAAACATTGGGGGAATACAAATGAGAGACAATTAAATCTGGATCCCTCCCAAAATTCTGTCAATAAAGCACGACACCCCAGTTATTTATTTTATTCAGGGATTCAAGGTTGTTTAAAAATGGAGGAAGGGAAAAGAGACACCTAAATTAAAATAGTAAGAGTTCTATGAAAGGCATCATGATATTAAAAGACCTTTAAATTTTAAGGGGAAGACCAGCCAACTGGGTTAGAGAACTGGTAAAAGTGAATGCCTTTGATAGTGTATAGTTGAAAAACTCTAAGAAATGCCATGGATGAGTCTTGTCCTCTAACTCATTCATTATTTTGAATTCTTTCTGTTCTGTCCTTTTCTTAATTCTAGAGATGGCTCTGCATATGTTGTCATTTTCCTTGAGGTGCATCTCACATTGCCATTAAAATGCTAGCCCACATGCCTTTTTTGTGCATCTATCCTTTTGTCCTGTGTGAGCTTAAGATAAATTTGCAAAATGGAAGGTAGTGGGGAAATAAAAGGTGCACGTTTGCTCAACTATTTTAAATTCAGAATGCTGGGTAATAAGTACCATATAATGTGTGTCTATTGATTTTTTTATTTGTCTCCTACACGTTCTTCGCATAAGGACAGTCGAATTTAAGCTGTTTACAGTTGACTGGACAGTACTGTCTACTACTAGATTTGTAACAATGGGCTATTTCTTGTTGCCTGTAAAGACAGCAGAGTCTAGAAACAGATAAATATAGAAATGTCATGAAAACAAAAAGATTTGAACCTCTCAAGCATCTGAAATAAAGATCTGAAACTGATTCCAAAAATGCCAGTCTTGGTATAAATGTTCAGCAGTGTGATGTTTTTGTTCTAGACTGCTTGCAGTGATATGCACATTTTTATATCATCTTTAGATGAGAACATTATTTAACAATAACAGTGATAAATTAAAACATTAGCATAATTCCCTAACCATGCATATAATTAAAGTACTTAATTTTATTGTCAGTATTATACTATAGGCAGAAGACAACACATTAATAAAAATGAAATAGATTTCAGTAACCAAATCTTATGTGGTAATGCTAAGGTAACCCATACTTGAAAATAGCATGTGGTTAAAAAATCAGCTCTAAGCAAGCAACCACCAAGCAAACAGTTCATATACTGTATGTGTATCTATATGTTTTCTTGTACACTTGAAGGTAGATTATGAATGTGTAAATGAATAAATAACTGTAAATAAATACTGCTGTGTTGGAGGCAGTAGGAAAAGAGAAAAACCTGACAAGTGAAGGATTGACTCAATAAAGGAAACTACAGCTTTAAGTTAACAAGGTCTGAACTATTAATGATATGACCCTCTGAAGATTATTCCTTTGTGGAGTCATTGCAAAGCAGATTTAATAGCACACAACACATACAGTATTAATTTTTCCCCACACAAATTTATAGTGAACTTAATGGAATTTACTGCTACAAGATGTTTTGAAGGCAACTATTTCATATTGCTTAAAAGAAGATTAGACAAATTCATGGAAGTTAAGACTATCAAGGGTTACATCACCAGAAAGGTTATACATACCACTCATATTTCAAAAACCTACAAGCCAGTTATTTGCTGGGAGATGACAGAAAAACTGGGTACAATTGCCCTTATGTCCAATCTGCTGACGACTCACAGGCATCTTTGTGTCACTGCAGAAAATAAGGATGCTGGGTTAGATACAGTGCTGTACTGTGGCCAGTTCTGAATGGTTCTTGCTAACCGCTAGCAGAAATTCCAGACCACACCCACTTGGCCAGCCACGCTCACCTCTCAGCCTCCCCCTCCCAGCGCCAACAGAAATGTATCCCATTCACCTTGCCCAGGTGCGCTTTCATCTCTGCACTTCCCTCACGCCTTCAGCCCAGGGCGAGGCAAATGGGATGCATTTCCAGCGGTGCTGGGAGGGGAAGGCCAGTGCCAGCTCACCAACCTGCCCTACTCACCTCCCAGCAGTGCTGCCAGCAATGCTTCCCATGCACCTAGCCCAGAGCCAAAGGTACGCTTGGTAGCACTGGGAGGGGGAGGCTGGCGCCGCTGGTGAAAGCCAAGAGAGCAAGCCAAGGTAGGTTTCTTTTCTTTATTTCTTTTTTCCTTTTTTTGTGGGGTGGTGGTGGCGGTTGAGGCCATGCCCACAGATAGCCACGCCCACAGATAGCCACGCCCACTGAGTGGGTAGTAATTTTTTTACAGTGCATCACTGGTTAGATAGATCTTTTTTCAGTTATGTTATCCTCAGATGGATTTGTTTAAATGAATAAGAATGAGTGAACAAGAAAAAAAACATTGTTGCTAAGTGCTGTCAAGTTACCAACAGTTTATGGTGATGTTATGAATGAGTGATCTCCAAAATGTCCTGGCCTCAACAGCCCTGCACAGCTCTTGTTAACTCAAGCCAGTGGTTTTTTAGGGAGTCAACCCTTCTTGTATTTGGTTTTTTGCTACCTTCATTTATTTCCCCGCATTGTTATTTTTTCCAGAAAATCTTGCCTTCTCATGATGTGCCTGAAGTACGACAGCCTCAATTTCATCATTTTGACTATAGGGGCTGGGGTGGCTCAGTGGTTATGAAGCTCACCTTGTTAGCTGAAAGGCTGTCAAGTCAGCAGTTCGAGACCCAGGTACCGCATGACGGATTGAGTGCCCATCTCTGTCCCAGCTTTTGGAGACACAAAAGGAGCCTCATTTGGGCATTCCCTGAGCGAAGTTTCTTCTGCAAAAATCCTTTCAACCCAGAATAATTTCTGACACTATATTCTTATTCTTATTCTTATTCTTATTCTTATTCTTATTCTTATTCTTATTATTATTCTTATTATTATTATTATTATTATTATTATTATTCCTACAGAGATAGTTCAGGCTTGATGTTGTTCTAGGACTCCCTTCATCTTTCTGGCAATCCAGGACATCTGCAAAGTTCTCCTACAGCAGCACATTTCAAACAAATCATCCCCCAGCTCCAGCTTTCTGTTCTGTCCAGCTTTCACATCCATAGATGGTGACCAAGAATGGAATAGTATAGATGGTCTTGGTCGCCAGTGTCACATCCTGGATGATCTTTTAGAATTTCTTCGCTGCTGCCTTTCTAAGTTAACTTCTGATTTCTTGGCATCAGAAAGACAACATTAGTACAAATGGTTGCCTTTAATTTTGTTCAATTTAATTTAAATCAATTTAAGCTTCCTATGTTAAAATTCACTTAATTCATTTATTTCCTAAAAAGCATCCATTTTACTTTGCTTGCAATAAAACGTAGCATACATTGATTTGCACTTAGTGAACAGATCCATTCCTAGAAGTATAATTGAAAACCTTCAGATTACATACAGAATGCTGAGTCATATTATGTATCTGAAAGTTTACCCTATATGTCTATGCATAGTTATTTAAATATAGTCCCATTGAACAAAGTGGGACTTATTTCCAAACAAATATGCATAATTGCTAGGCAAAATTTTCTCTCCTAATATGATAAAAATTAGGTAAAGGTAAAGGTTGCCCTTGCACAAAAGGCAGTCATATCCGACTCTAGGGTTCAGTGCTCATCTCTGTTTATAGCCAAAGAGTCAGCAATGTCTGCATCGGCAGACATTTCTGTGGACATGTGGCAGACATGCTTCAATGGAACACTGTTTAACTTCCCACCAAAGTAGTCCCTATTTATCTACTTGCAGTTTCTTGCTTTCAAACTGCTAGGTTGGCAGGAGCTGGGACAGATATGTGAGCTCACTCCATCATACAATAACTGGGAATTGAACTCTGACCTTCCAGTCAGCAAGATTTAGCATCTTAACCACTTGAGCCACCACAGTCCCTGGTGATAGAAATTAAATGTCTATTATATCTGACTAGTAAAGATACTCAACAATTGATCTTAGCCAAAAGGCCAAGAAGCCTTGTAAAGAAAACCCCTGTTTAGTTAAACATAAATATCCATAATCTGAGAAGCAAACATATTCCCATGTTCATACAGGCACTGGTGTTGAGATTCCCTGTGGGATGATGTCATTTTATGTTAATCACCTGTTAGTTTAATAGGATTTTACCTAGAAATGCTAGCACTGCTTTTATTTTCTCTCTCTCAGTTATTCCACTTAGCCTAAGCGAAGCCATTTTAGAAAAGCACACTCCACCATTTCCCCCACTAACTGGGAAAGCACCTCTTGTACTTTTCCCAAGACCAAGCTCTGGGAACAGTACCAAAAGAAGGTCCAATCTCACAGAGTGAGATGAGAACACTGATAGCTAGCCACCTGCTATCTTTGAAGTACGCACAAAATTGTCACTTTGACAAGTCAATTAGCATTTCTCTGGGACAGTTTCTCATAGAAAAAGGTATAAAAACCTATTCAATTTCTTAAGCGAGGAGTCCGTTTTCCAATGCTATGAGGACCCATATCATTTGCCATCTCGAGGGGTCCTGATCCAAACCATTTAGCATGGGGCGGCAAAGACTGCCACACTTTATCTTAGGCAAGTGTTAGCTAAGAGCTTTTTATTTCGTTTCTTTCATTTTAAATGTTTCCACTTTATTCTTAGCTTAGTTAGTCATTTTTCTATATTCTGCAATTACTGGACTTTGTTATTTTTCCAATAAAACCTATAAAAGGACTTGGTTCGTCCGATGCACTCATTTTGTTCCTTTTGCAACTTGAGGCAACTTGAGGAGGGGGAGCTAAAGACAAAAAGGCCTGATTTTTACAAAGAGGACTGTGTCTAATTTGTATCTATTGTGGACTCTGTTACCAAGAAGAAATAACTTTGCTCGGCATTCCGGAGACAGCGAGTTGCTCCTGGAAAGAAGGTAACAGAAGTTTCACCCCATGCACCTTGCTATACCATCAAGGCCATTAGTTTCTCCAGAAGCAAGATAACGGTGACTTTTGCATGAGAAAGTGGAAAAATCTGTCCCATGGGGTCCTTGCAGTTAATTTCTCCTGCATAGCAGGTCCCCGATTGCCATTTCTCTGCGAACCTATGAGCTAGGTTAACTGGACTAGTCTTCCTCAGCCAAGCCTTGAGGAAGCCACCCTTTCAGCCTGCTAGCCATTGAGGCTTCTCATCTTGTGCCGCGACCCACAGCCCCTGTTAGGAGCGTAAGTCAGGTGCTTCGCCAGGCGAGTAAAGTCGTCGATAGCTGGATGTTGGTAAAAGGATAAACGCAGGCAAAATAATGTTGCATTTGATGGGATATGAGTGTTTGCATAATATACTCCATGAAGTTGCAAGGCATAAAGGGTCTCTAGCTCTTTAAGGTTTAGCTCTGTACCATACACAGCTGTTGTAATGATTCTGGAAGAATACCTACTCAACTACATTTATGCCCACACTGAGCTACACTGTTTGGCTTGCTTGTTTGCTCGCTCATACTGCCTTGGACTCGGTCACTGGCTGCAATGCCCACCTTGCATCCTGCTTGATGCCAATAATTTTCTTTGATCTGCTGCCGCTCTTATCCACAGTTTGGAAGAAAGCCCAGAGTAAGAACTGACTTCTAACTTGTCTTGGGAGAACTCTGCTGGTGCTGCTGTTTGCAGCAGAAAGACTCCTCAAGGGTAAGCCGTCTGTCTCTGCCCTTGACCCTCAGTGTTTGTTTATGGACTACTGCACCAGTTGTGTGAATATTACTTGAGAGACTTGTGTTTATTTCTTTGGACTGTATCTGCTACCCGGTGAGGGAACCGGGAGACGCTAGAGACTGCTCAGCCTACTGTTTTGTTTTTCCTGCACTGTAAATACCATTCACCTTCTTCTCGTGAGTAAAGTTATTTGTGTTTCTGATTTTGACCAAACCAAGGCCTGTGCTTCTTTTGTATACCACTCACAAGGCAGACAAGCATCTATCCGAGGGTGTGCCATCAATGGGTCCCTCTATGCTCCAGTCTGTGGTCCGTGGGCCACCCAGCAGACTGTCAGATGGCTATGGGCCCAGGGAATCTCTGAGACCTGCCGTGTAGACGTCCTGGCCTCGGAACTGTTTGTGTGTGCTCATACTGCTACCCCGATGACCTGCTTTGATCAGGATGGCTCTCAGTCCCCTTGGTTTGATTACAGGCCTGGATGGCACCAATTATAATACATGGGCCACGAAGTGCAGTCTGTTACTAAAGAATGAAGGACTCTGGGGTATCATCCCTACCAGATGTAACTGGCCTTGATCCTGCTGATGAAGAGGATGCAGAGAAATTGGCTAAAATTCAAGACGCGAACCAAAGAACTCTCTGTATCATAGGACTCACTTTTGCAGATGACCAACTTGCCCACATAAGGGGTCTGGATTCTTCTGCTGCCTGCTGGTAGGCACTACAACACCTTTAGTCAGAACCACGGTCGGAGCTCAGATCCAATTGACTAGGCATCTCTTTTGGATGCAGCTTGCCCCAGCCAGTGATATGCTCCAGCATGTGGAACAGATGAAAGGCATGTTCACAGAGCTGCAGGAGAAGCAGCTTGTGTTTTCAGAACAACAAAAGGCATATATTCTCCTCTCATCCCTGGATAACTCCTATGATGACTATGTCACAGCCCTGGAGGCCCTCCCACATAGTGAAATCACCTCAAGTAATATCACCGCCCATCTTCTGGAGCAAGCCCGATGCAGAGCCGAGAGAGATGCCCTTCAACCTCCTCTACGTTCTGTGCCCAGAAGCTTGACCAAAGAGCAGCATCCTACAGCACACATGTTCAGAAGATGCTTTAACTGCAACAAGCCTGGTCATATCGCAAGAAATTGCACCACCTGAAAAAGGACTGGTAATAGGGGTAAGCTTTTTGCAGCATGAACTGAAAATACTCTGGGCACGCCCAAAAGAGACATAACTGCTGACACCTGGGTAGTAGACAATGGGGTGACCAGGTGTCTCTCTTATAATGCCAGTCTGTTTATTAACATGGGCAAAAGTAAACAGTTCATTTCACTGGCTAATGGGTCCAAGATTCCAGCTAAGGGGAGAGGGGGAGGGAATGTGTCTGTCTTTGAAACAGAAACTCCCCATGTTGTATGTGCCCAAGTTAAAGGTGAATTTACTGTCTGATAAGGTCCTAACAGAAGCAGGTTATACCATCCTCTTGAATCAAGGAAAATGTGAAATTAAGAAGGGATCCTTAGTGTATGTTGCAAACCAGGAAAAGGGGCTTTATGTATTGCACCCCAAAGCCCAGCTGCAGCATGTTATGGGACTGATTTCCAAAATAAGCCCATGCATGAAAATTGTATACACTTACTGCATCGTAGGTTAGGGCATTGCAATTACAAAGACTTAAGTAAAACAATAGAATTAGTTGATGGGATTAACCTAAAACCCTGTGCATGGTATGTCCATTGTAACCCATGCCAACAGGCAAAAAGCGGGGTTGCCCCTGCTAACCAACTCCATGGTTTCAGCTCTAAGATGCCTCTTGATTTGGTCTTTATCGATCTTATTGGACCAATGAGGCCAAGCCTAGGAGGAGCCAAATATGTTTTGAACATCATTGATCACTACTCAAGATATGGCTTCTGATGGGATGTGAGTATTTTTCTGAATACTCTCCATATGGTTGCAAGGCATATAGAGCCTCTGGCTCTTTAAGGTTTAGCTCTATACCTTACACAGCTGTTGTAATGATTCTGGAAGAATCCTACTCAACTGTATTTATGCCCACACTGAGCTACACTGTTTGGCTTGCTTGTTTGCTCGCTCATACTGCCTTGGAGTCCGTTGCTGGCTACAATGCCCACCTTGTATCCTGCTTGATGCCAATAATATTCTTTGATCTGCTGCCACCCTTATCCACAGTTTGGAAGAAAGCCCAGAGTAAGAACTGACTTCCAGCTTGCCTTGGGAGAACTCTGCTGGTGCTGCTGTTTGCAGCAGAAAGACTCCTCGAGGGTAAGCCATCTGTCTCTGCCCTTGACCCAGTTGTGTGAATATTACTTGAGAGACTTGTGTTTATCTCTTTGGACTGTATCTGCTACCCGGTGAGGGAACCGGGAGACGCTAGAGACTGCTCAGCCTACTGTTTTGTTTTTCCTGCACTGTAAATACCATTCACCTTCTGCTCGTGAGTAAAGCTATTTATGTTTCTGATTTTGACCAAACCAAGGCTTGTGCTTCTTTTATCTACCACTCACAATCCCTTGCAAGCATTTACCTGAGTGCGTGTCATCCGCGGGTCCCTCTATGCTCCACTCTGTGGTCCGTGGTCCATCCCGTGGACTGTCAGCATTTAAAGATTATCAGTTGTATTTCATGGATCAAAATCTACTTCCCTAGATATAGCTTTGGATTTTGATTAATAAAAGCTCACCTTGAAATATGACTGTCCATCTTTAAAGTGCTATGTGAGTTTACCTACTCCTCATCTTGCCAACATGATGAGAAAGATTATCATAGTTAATGACATGGTAAGCAAATTCACTAGTGATTTGGAAGGCCATAACTCAGACACTTTTACTCCAAACTTCACCAAATTTAGCAAGGGTGAGGGGAGAGTCAACAGAAAACTCTCTCCCATTTTGGTATGATGATGTGGCTTGGGGCTGAGTTATACCTCCCAAATCTCTCACGGAATTGTTCCAGCTGGTGGGGGCCTAAGATCATATGCACAGTACTGTATGCATAGGGCCTGAATTTTGTAGTACTAAACCATAGACATCGGAAAGTATGATCATGTAGAGGCAAGTTCATAACTTTGCTTATCCCCACCTTCTATCCTTTCTCTAATTCTTTGGTATCTTTACAGCGTGAGATTTCAGTGGAGCTTTTAGTACTTATTTCTGTTTATATAAGTATAGGCATAAATATTAACAACAATGATTTATTAAACGAGGCATTCTTGCCACTGATCTATAAACAGCATTATCTCCCTCTATCACAAAGTGATTCCCAGATCATTGCAGGCCAACGACTGATACAGATTTATAGTGACATAATTTCAGAGAAAAAGCCAACAAACAAGATAGCATCAGTTTAATCAACATTTGCAGTAATTCTCAATTTTGGAAAAGGATGTGTTTAATGTTAAAAAGAAATTACATCTTGGACTAAGGGCACTTCCTGACTGTTATATTTATGCACAAACAAATATGTCAAATCGCTTTGAGAAGGAGGTTGAGTCTTCATAGGTTGTCAATATGATTTTTTGACATCTTTATCATTTATGTAGAATGATAAAATATAACAGTTTTCTCTCCTTTCTTGGGAAAGCAGAGTGACAATCTTGCCTGTCAACCTTAATCCTGAAGAATACGTTCTGACTGGCTGAGATTTAGTTCAGATAATTCACAGAATTTTTTTCTCCATATACTGAAACTACAGCCTCTGCTTCTAGGTAAATGCTATCACAAAAAACCTTGAGTAGGAATGACAAGACCATTTTTATCCAAGAAATATGTTTTCATCCAAAGTTGTTTCTTTCCAAATACAAATAAAACACCTTGGAAAGTACCAAAGCCTATGACCTCTTTTATTACCTGGTTAGGTAAATAATTGTGCAATTATATTTATAGACAAAATTTTATAATTGTTCAATTATATTTATAGACAAAATCTTAACTCTTACACCACTCTAAAAATAATTACATGTCCTCAAGTCAGTTCTGACTTATAGTAATCCTCAACAGGTATTCCAATGTCAGATTCATGGATCTGCATACAGTTAATAAATTTATTTTTACCCTATAGGATATTTTCTCACTGGGCAGCTTACCAAAGTACATAATTTCTGAAATCTTGTTGCTTAGTGTAGTAAATTGCATTAGAAGTAGGTCTACTATGGATTTGGCTAGTCAATTTCTTTTTAAGTTAAATTCATTCTAATGAATTTTTCTAGTTGTGACTCACTATGCTAAGCAATAGCGTTTCAGCCAATACATAAATTTTATATAGTTTTATGCATGGTTATTTACCTAGCCAGCTATTAAAAGAGGTCATAGGCTTTGTTACTGCCAGCAGTAATAACTAAACATTAAAACTGCATTCTACCTCATAACAAAAATGTTGTATTACTACAATGACAAACACCCAAGTAAAATCCTTAACGTTAGGGAAAGGCATCAATAAAAAAATAAGGTTTGATTTCCACTAAAATGGCTTACTTAGTTGTTGGAAATACAGAAAATGATAGATTCATCTATCCAGGCTCAGAACTTACTTAACTAAATTACGTATTTATATACACACGTGCACAGATACAGAGAAAGATCACAGATAAGTTACTCCACAATGTGGTGTAGAAGACAGGATATCAGACTAAGACTCAGGAGACCTGGGTTCAAATCCTCAGCCATGGAAACATAGGAGAATAGCGATATAAACCGCTCATTGAACATCTCACATATTTATTAGGTCATCAGGAGTCAGAAGCAACTTGACTGAACACACATACGAATGAGAAACCCCAGGGTATTTCTTTGTATAAAATAATGGTAAAAACTTAATTTGATACCATTATTCATTCTAATGGCAAATTTCTATGGAATTTTGACTTTTGGAAAAGAATTCAGTAGAAAGGAACCAGAAGACAAACCCTATAGTAAGACTACAATGGGTCAAGTAATTGTAGCATACTGGCTCATTAAGGTCAAAATTACACCACAAAATAGCTTTGAAATGTTATAATAAAATGAAACACTAGCTATAGTCTCTTTTGCATCAGTTCCTCTTGAACGGAGCAAGGATAATGTTTTGTTCCCTCTTCAAGACACTACTTCTATCTGCATGTACACTTGTCATGTCTGATTTTGATATACGGTAATTAATTTCTAGGGGCTCTTTATACTAATTCACCTGAAAGTTCAAGGATATTATCCTAGGTTTTTCAGCTAATTAATCAAAGGTTACATGTTGGCCATTAATCAACTATCTTTTCTGAAAAACATGCATTTAGAGTAATGAAGGCATATAAAAATGCCCTAAGTAAATATGTTCATGTTCCATATAAATTTTAGTAAGTTTACTGAAAGCATAGGATAATGTGTGCACAGTGCTTCTACCACTGGTGGCAACAGTGGATGAAATGTAGCTCCTAGACACTTTGCAGGATTTTCTCCAAAATTTGCTTGTCTTTGCCATGTTTGCCTTCTTAAATATTATCCCAATGCCATACTGTTTATCACCTGCACCAGAATTCTCTGGCCAATGGTGTATGGGTGTATCAAAGCTCCGGAACTTTCTGAGTAGCAGGGATAATGATGTTATTTCCTCCTTTCCCAGGCATTATTATTTCCCTTGTTGTTAATTACAATCCGCACAGGAGTTGGAAACAAACAAAATTCCCCAGGAACAGAGAAGTCTCCCTTGTTCTAATGCAGGGGTTCCTAACCTTTTGACACTGTGGGCCTGACCACACTCCTGAACAGCTGAGTTGCCTGACAACGCCCCCAGAAGTGGAAGCGGCCACATTTACAACAGCTGTAAATGTGCCTACTTCCGCATTTATGACAGCCATGGATGCGTTCCAAGTTCCCAAAACTCTCTGAAGCCAAGTTGAAAGAGGGAGTTTTTACTGGCCCTGACATACAAAAACTGTAATCCATTCCCCTCTTTTTAGAAACAATGGTAGAAAAAGAAAAGTAAGCATGGGTCTCTTTCAAAGACGTAGTTCACAAGTTTTTAGTGAATACTAAAGACCCTCACTACAAAACCATTGTACAATGCATGTTGAATGTGTATAAAGCTCCCTTGTGCAAGATGAGTCTAAATGTTCATTTCTTACACTCCCATGTTGACTATTCCTGAAAACTTGGGAGCCTACAGTGAAGAGCAGGGTGAAAGATTTCACCAGGATGTCCGTGATATCGAGAGACGCTACCAAGGAAGATGGAATGTCAATATGCTAGCTGACTACTGTCGGATGCTCAAATGGGAAACAGAAAATTTAAAGCGAAAGTGTGTTCGGAGGAGCATAAAAGAGAAGAAGAAAAGGGTTCACAGACAAAAAGAGTGAACACGGAGTATTAAGCAGTGATGGGCACCAAAAAGATTTACTACCACACTGTGGGCGTGGCCTAACTGGTGGGTATGGTCTAACTGGTGGGTGTGGCCTAACTGGTAGGTGTGACCTAATCAGTGGGTGTGGCCTAATCAGTGGGCATGTGATTGGGTGGCCAATCTAGTCATGCCTGCCACATAGCCCATGAATAATCCCAACAAGATGCAAATCCGTTAGTGGCAAAATCCCAACAGAAATAGTAAGTCTTCAAAAAACAAAAACAAAAAAACAACTGACTCCAATTGAGTATAGCAATCTTTGTATTTTGTATTTTTATAGTCAAAGTTCTTCAAATCAGTAAGTTGTATCTAGACGTAATGAAAGTAATTAGTCAAACGTATCACTCAAATCAGAAGCATTTGGGCCAATCTGATCATGTGTCCCTGCTCCTGACTCCTGCATACATCCCATTGAGGAAACAGACCCCAATAATAAAGAAGGATATTACAATATGGCCGGCAGAAGCGTCTCAACAGCTACAGGATTGCTTCTCTGACACAGACTGGGAGGTATTTGACCAACAGGATGTAGAGATTCATACAGAGGTAGTGTTGGTTTACATGAGGTTCTGCACTGACAATGTAACACAAAAGCACCAGATAAAGATCTATCCAAACAGGAAGCCCTGGATGACAAGGGAGGTCCAGGGGTTGCTAAAGGCAAGGAATACTGCTTTTAGAAGTGGAGATAGGTCGCTGTATAGCCTAGCCACAGCGGATCTAAAGAGAGGCATCGGTGTGGCCAAGGAGGCATATAGACAGCGGCTGGGAAATCATTTACAGAGTAATGACACCAGGCAGGTGTGGTGAGGTGTACAGGAATTGACTGGGTATAAACCTAAAGGCTCCCTGGCAGGTGAGGGAGGGGCATCACTGGCAGAGGAGTTGAATGTCTTTTTTGCCTGCTTTGAAACAACATCAGCAGTGATATCTTCAGAGGCTTTGTCACCATCACTACCGTCACTATCATCGGTACAAAGGAATGTAGTATTCAGTGTGGAAGAAGGAGAGATGAGGAAGGTGTTTATTTATTTATTTATTTATTTATTTAGTATATTTTTATACCGCTTTCCTCACCTATTGGTGACCCAAAGCGGTTTACAGACAATGATGGTAAATTACATAAAACTTAAGGCCCATGTCATGAGTAACAGCCGCTTCCACTCCCCTGCAACTGGCTGAGGGGAGGAGCTTAGGGGGCTCTGTGGCAGGGACGAAGGTGGAAAATATCCTCCTGCCACGAAGCAACGGTCACTCCCACTCCCCTCCAACCGGCTGAGGGGAGAAGCTAAGGGGGCTCTTGAAGGGAATTAACCCAGGAAAAGCCACAGGGCTGGATGGAGTAGCTGGAAGACTGTGCATATCAACTAGCAGGAGTTTGTATGGGGATATTGAATCGATCCCTATCTCAGGCTATTGTTCCATCCTGCCTAAAGTCTTCTATTATTGTTCCAATACTGAAAAAAATCCAACCCGGAAAATTTGAATGATTTTCGTCCAGTGGCACTCACACCTGTAATCATGAAGTGTTTTGAAAAGCTGGTACGAAATTATGTTATCGCTTGCCTACCAGAGGGACAGATTGCTCTCTGTGGATTTCAGCTTGACATTCAACACCATTCTACCACAGTGTTTGATATCTAAGTTAAGAGATCAGGGGTTCCCGCCATCACTTTGTGGGTGGATATTGGATTTTCTGACAGAACACTCCCAGAGGGTCCGGTTGGGCCCTTATACCTCTAATATGCTTAGTACAAATACAGGAACACCACAGGGATGTGTGCTTAGCCCACTACTTTATATTCTCTATACGTTTGACTGTGTTTCTGTCCACCCTAGCAATAGGATTGTCAAATTTGCAGATGACACAACTGTGATCGGGCTCATCTCTGATAAGGAGGGTGAGACGGCCTATAGAGATGAGGTGGAGCAGTTGACAAAGTGGTGTAGAACCAATAATCTGCTCATCAACATAAAGAAAACAAAGGAGCTTGTGGTGGATTTTAGGAGGCAGAGAACCAATGTCCAATCACTTTTGATTGACAGAACTGGTGTAGAGAGGGCAGTGACGTTCAGATTTCTGGGCATTGAGATACAGGAGGATCTGTCCTGGAGTGCCAACACAAGGGGGCTTGCGAAGAAGGCGTAGCAGAGACTGTATTTTTTGAGAACTCTAAGGAAAAACCATCTTCCACAAAAGCTGCTGCTTGCCTTCTATCGCTGCGCTATTGAGAGTGTGCTCACTTATGTCTTATGTGTGTGGTATGGGAGTAGTACTCATCGGGATAGGATAATGTTGCACAGAATTATTAAAACAGCGGAGAGTATCATCGGCTTTAGAACAAATTTACACCATCAGGTGCCACAGAAAAGCATTAGATATAGTAGGAGACCCATCGCATCCTAGCCACTGCTTCTTTGAGCTTCTGCCATCAGGATGGAGATATAGAACAATGAAGGTAAAAACGAGCCATCTCAAGAACAGTTTCTTCTCCAGAGCAATTTTGGCTTTAAATGGAAACTCTGGACTCTGAAGTCATCTTATCTTTTTAATTTTTTTAAAATTTTTTTAGATTTTTAATTTTTAGGATTTTAGAATTGTAGAATTTTGAAATTTTAAAATTTTGAAGATTTAAAGTTTTGAAGTTTTTAAATTTTTAAATTGTACTGTATGGTACTATCCTAATTGGTGTTTCTGTAGCTGTTTTAAATTAAGGGGTATGCCTTATTCATGTTGATATATAGCAACCAAGAAATTTTGTTGTTCCCGCAAGGGGACAATGACAATAAAGATCTATCTATCTATCTATCTATCTATCTATCTATCTATCTATCTATCTATCTATCTATCTATCTATCTATCTATCTATCTATCTATCTATCTATCCTCTTTCAAAAAGGTAAGTATTAACAAAAATCACGAGGTCCACACAACCGAGGCTCAACTCCTTCTCTTTCAAGCGGGGAAACAAGTCACCTGTAATGTCTGTAATGATCAGTCAATGTAACTCCCGAAGTCAACCTGGTTTGTAGACCTTTCATCAAAATTTCCTCAGGAAAGTAAACATATCTTTTATCTGTGGAGTTATATAACAAAATATTTGTTAGACTATAATGTATTTATCATAATCACGTGCTAATACAGTGACTAACATTTAATACTTAATAGTATTGCCCAAATACCTTAACATGCATCCTACGAGCCTCCCACTGTCATCTGTTTCTGGTGCTCACGGACGTTACCAAGCATGAACGGGCTCTCATTAAAATAGCTGAACCAATTCACCTGAATCCCAGCAATCCCTACCAAATCTAAATCCGAAAAACTTGTGCAGCCCTAAGTATTTACAAAAAACAAGAGAGGTCTGAGTCATGATTGAGTCCATTAGGTTGCAGAGTGTCTAGGCAATGAATAAAGAAACCCTCTTTTTGTAGTAAAAGGTTCTCGATGTCAATACCGCTCCCGCTGGTTATGCTCAATTTTTCTAATACCACAAATTTAACTTGGTAATCCTGGTGTTTTCCCTCCATATAATGAGCGACCAGAGGGGCTTGCTCGATCTGTCCCCTAATTCTGGAACGATGTTCGCTCAATCTAATCTTCAATTTTTGAGAACATTTCCCCACGTATTTTAAGCCACAAGGGCAGATCCAGAGATATACGCAATGTTTGCTGTCACAAATGCCCATGAAAACACCTGCAAACACAGATAGCAGTGGCTCTTTGGCTGTAAATGGTTATGAGCACTGCACCCTATAGTGGGATATGACTGGCTTTTGAGCAAGGGAAACCTTTACCTTTACCTATTGGTAAATCCAAAGCTACCAGTCATATCTGACTCTAGGGTTCAGTGCTCATCTGTTTATAGCGAAAGAGTCAGCACTGTCTGTTTGTAGATATTTCTGTGGACATGTGGCGGGCATGACTAGACACCACAATGTTGTTACCTTTCCCACCGAAGTTGTCCCTATTTATCAACTTGCGGTTGCCAGGAGCTGGGACAGAGACGAGAGCTCAAACGGTCATGTTGGCCTTCCAGCTAACAAGGCAAGCTTCTTAACCACTGAGCTCAAGTGGCTAAGGCTCTGACTGGAAGGTAAATTCCTTTATTTCAGGTCAAGAACATGTATATACAGAATCCAAAAAGGTTTATATCAAGTAGCAGAAAACCAAAGCTATCCGGTGTACAGCTTTTCGAATACTTCAACAGGGTTTTCTATAGTGATACAAAATAATAATAATATATCTATATACATACATACACACATATACACTGTTTATCTACAAGATATAACAATATATTTTATCATAGTCCAGAGGATACGCTTACCTTCTCAATACGTTCCTAGAATTTTATTTAATGATAATAGATAGATTCATTTGCGTTATGGCCTCTTTGTTTTTTCATATGTGCCTCGACGTTGTACTCAATTGCAATTCAGTGATTTAAATACACTCAGCACATGATCCAAGTGTGTTCATTTACATCAGTGGAGGTGGCGGTGTATATGTGTGTATGTATGTGTATAGATATATTGATTATTATTATTTTGTATCACTATAGAAAACCCTATTGAAGTATTCGAAAAGCTGTACACCGGATAGCTTTGGTTTTCTGCTACTCGATATAAACCTTTTTGGATTCTGTATATACATATTCTTGACCTGAAGAAAAGGAATTTATTTTGACGGATTTCGTTTGTGCATTGGTTATCACCTACCGTCGAGTCACTGTGTATCTGACTGGAAGGTGACAGGTTAGCAGTTTTATTCCCAAGTACTGCAGGACGGGATGAGCTCCCGTCTTTGTCCCAGTTCCTGCCAACCTAGCAGTTTGAAAACAAGAAATTGCAAGTGGATAGATAGGGGCCACTTTGGTGGGAAGGTAAACAGCGTTCTATGCACTCCGGTGTCTAGCCATGCCTGCCACATGACCATGGATACGTCTGCAGAAGCAGACAGCGCTGGCTCTTCGGCTTTGAAACAGAGATGAGCAACCTGAACCCTAGCATGGGATATGACTGGCTTTCGCTCAAGCTAAAGGTATCCCTTGCTTGAAAGCCAGTCATATCCAACTCTAGGGTTCAGTGATCAACTCTGTTTTACCATGGAGCTTCCTGGGCCAGCTGCACTCTACCTCGAAGCAGCAGTGAGTCTTTAAGGTGCCACAACATTTTTTTTGTTTACTCTCTAATATGTATGCACAGAATAAAATGGCTATGAATTCTAAAGTTTTATTCTATGCAAGCAGATCAGGAGGTAAACAAAGCAAAAACACAAAAATGTTGTGGCACCTTGAAGACTTACTGCTGTTTAGGGAGCTTCATGGCCCTCATTGCCCCCTCCACCCCCCTGGGAAATCCCTTAGCCTCTGCCCCCCCTCACACACACAGGGGGGGGGAAGTAAACAAAACAAAAATACACACTTACCTAGAAGGTGCCACATCGGACTGCTCCTTCCTCTTCCTCCTTGTCCCTGGGCCCACGGGGGAGGAAGGAGTGCTCACGTGATGGATTTCCCTTCCTCCTCTAGTCCTCCAGTGAGTCCAGTGCCTGCTGCTGCTTCCCGCCCACCTCCTCCCAGGAGAGCGATGACGGCTCTTCCTTCTCCTCCAGAGCGGTTGCTGCTAGCTGCTGCCTCCTTAATAGGTGCAGGTTCCACTCGGGTGGTGTTGGAGGTGGCAGCGTGTGCATGCCTGGGGGAAGGGGAGGGGGAGCTGACTTCATGCCACCCAGAGCAGCTCGCACGCCCCCACCACTGCTCCCCTTGCCTCCTTCTAGCAGCAGCAGCAGCAGCAGCACAACTTTCGCGATTCCTGGACCTAGTCCTGCAGGAAGAGAACTTCTTGCAGGATGTCTGTCTGACTCTGGGCATTGAGCGATTTGCCCTGCTTACGCCATGCTGCCTGGACACCCTGCTACCGCCAGGGAAGGGAAGAGCTAGTCCAGGTGCCGCTGGTCCAGGCGCCGTGGTGCAAGCTATTCCCTAGTTAAGTTTCCTCTTGGGGGAAGGGAAATTAACTTAGGGAATAGCTTGCGCTGCGCCACCTGGACCAGCGGCGCCTGGACTAGCTCTTCCCTTCCCTTCCCCTGGTGGTAGTAGGGTGTCCAGGCAGCATGGCGCAAGCAGGGCAACTCTCGCAATGCCCAGACAGGCATCCTGCATTCCTGCAGGACTAGGTATAGTCATCATAAAAGTTGCTGCTGCTGCTGCTGCTAGAAGGAGGCAAGGGGAGCGGCAGCGGGGGCGGGCGAGCTGCTCTGGGTGGCATGACATCAGCTACCTCTCTCCTTCCCCCAGGTGTGCACTCACCGCCACCTCCACCACCACCTGAGTGGCACCCGTGCCTATTAAGGAGGCAGCAGCAGCCACTCTGGAGGAGGAGAAGGAAGGAAGAACTGAAGCCAATGCCCGCCATCGCCCCTCTCCCGGGAAGAGGTGGGCGGGTGGTGTGGGGAGGGGGCGTGGCCAGCCAGTTCTACTACCAGTCCGCTCAGACCGGGGCGGACTGGCTGATGCCCAACACTGATGTTAAGTATATATTATGAAGAAATTGTTTGTTTAATTACAGTATAAGAAATAATATGTTTAGTTTGTTGTAATAAAATAGTGATTTTCTCATAACTCTTATGGTTTTTTTAATGCAAAAACCCTCATATTTTGGAAATAAACTGTACATGATGGATGAAAATCGAGGTCATTTTTGATTCAACACACTAGAAAACACCAAAATTCAATATTCACCAAAAATATCCTATTCAGCTGATTATTGTTTTTTTTTTTTTGCAGACCTGTGTAGGCATCTGGAAGGTCAGCAGTCCAGCAGTGCGAGTCCTGAGTGTTGCATGACAGAGTTAGCTCCTGTCTCTGTCCCAGCTCCTGCCAACCTAGCAGTTCGGAAGCAAGAAATTGCAATTAGATAAAAAGGTACCACTTTGGTGGGAAGGTAACAGCATTCTGTGCATTCCAGTGTCTAGGGATGCTTGCCACATGTCCATGGAAACATCAGAGGTCACAGACAGCACTGGCTCTTTGGCTATAAATGGAGATGAGCACCGAACCTTTGAGTCAGATATGACTGGCTTTCGAGCAAGGGCAATCTAACAAAGGTAAAGGTTTCCCTTGCTCGAAAGCCAGTCGTATCCGACTCTAGGGTTCAGTGATCATCTCTGTTTCAAAGCCGCAGAGCCAGCACTGTCGGCTTCTGCAGACGTTTCCGTGATCATGTGGTAGGCATGACTAGACACCGGAGTGCACGGAACACTGTTACCTTCCCACCGAAGTGCTCCCTATTTATCTACTTGCAATTTCTTGCTTTTGAACTGCTAGGTTGGCAGGAGCTTGGACAAAGATGGGAACTCATTCCGTCCTGCGGGTATCAAACTGCTGACCTTCCACCTCCCAGTCAGCGTCTTAGCCACTTGAGTCACTGCAGTCCTAACAAAAGGTCTGTGATTTTAAAAAATACCACTACACACATACAGACAGAACCATTAGACAGAGAGAACATCCAAGAGGTTTGTGCCACTCATCAAATGCAGAATGAATTGTAACTATCAGAGCATACTACCACCTTCTTGTGCATTCAAAAAATATAAGTGTGGAAGTAGAGAAAGAAAATCATTTTGTTAGTTCAACAGTCTTGATGGAAATAATATTTTTGTGCTCAGAAGACCCCTCATGGGAAGAGACACATGTCACCCTGAGCACTCATGCTTATGGGAAATTTTACGGTGGTAATTTTGACTACAAAGAAGACTTTCACAGTGTCCAACAGAGCAACCTGATTGCTTAGTTAGTAAACAGATTTTGATTCATGAAAACTCATATGATTGGCAAGAAAAGAAGAAGGTTGCAGTGGAAGTTGACCAGTTGCCAGATGACAGAGGGATATGAAGATGAGCATGGTAAGCATGACTACTTGCAGCACTGTTTTCCAATTTGTGCTTTGACAATGTATTTAGAGAAATGCTTGCTGATTCAAATGGCAAGTGAGAGGCCATCAACAACATACAAAATGTAGAATAATTGTAGTTAAAGATCCATGATGAAACTGTTGAGGGCACTGTCAAATAAGTATCTTGGATACTTTGATGGATCATATCTTGGCAAGAACAGAGAAGACTCTGAACAATTTCCTTAAGATGAATTATGTAGTATTGAATAAATGCTTAAAATGACGTTGAGATTGTGTATTGCATGAAGCTATGTATTCTCAGTTTTACTGTGTTGGTTTGAATTGTGAATGAGCAACTATAAACAAGGTGGAAATGCATAAAATGAGGATTTCTCACAAGATGCTAAGATTTTTGGGGACTGGAAGAGTGGTGAAAGAAGCACTAAGACTAATGAATGAAGACTAAGAAATCATAAATAACAGCAAGGTAAAATACTTTGGTCACATAGTGATAAACAAATTTTTTACAGCTAATCTTTAAGGGTGAAATACATAGGGAAAGAAATATAGAAATGAGACATTATTGGCTGAAAAGTCTGGGAGACTGGTTTTGATGCAACATACTGTAATTGTTCAGAGGATGACAGGAGCAAGTAGAAGAACGTAGGGCATTCTGGAAAAATAATATGTTTGTCAAGCAACGTGTGTCTCATGCAATGCTAAGGGGTAAAATGCATACAGTTGGAAAGGAACACAAGAACCCTTTACTCAATTTTGGGACATGTATATATTAGGTAAGATATGTAAATAATTGCACATTCCAACTTTACCTTTACCTATTAGAATCCAACTACCACGTTCTTATTTTATTTTATTTTTTGCCCAATCACATTAATTTTGTTGGGGCAACTGAGCTCATCCTCCTGTATTTCTATGCATGCATATGCATTTTTGACATAAACTGCAAGTCCACCTCTCTCTTTTTTTTGCCCTTTCTGTTCTTTTTGAATAGTTTATATCCTTTAATTGTTTTGTTCCAATTGTGGGAGTCATCCCACTAAGTTTCAGCCATCCCTATCAAGACGTATTTATCTTCATGAACTAAGATTTCCAATTCTTGTTTGTTTCCCATACTCCTGACATTTGTATATAAACACTGGACATTGTGTGCTTTGTGGCTTGCTTTTCTTCCTACACTTTTATGAAGTTCATCATTATTGGTCTCCTTTAGAGGTGCCTGATCTGCAGGGCCGTAGCCAGGATTCTAAAATTATTATTTTTTGGGGTGGTGGTGATGGATTTTTTCAGGAGGGGCAACAATGTCACACACACATATATAACATTGGCATCCCGGGGTGGGTTGGGGGAAGCTGTTAGCTCATGAGGGTTTTGGCCCCCCTCTGGCTCCGGCCCTGTTGATTTGTTCCTCTTATTGTACATAAATCTTAATCTTTTGTTATCTCTGAATTTACATCTCCCTTTCCCTTCCAATTCAGTTTAAAGCCCTTCTGATGAATTTTTTTCGCGGTGTAACCAAACACATCCTTCCCACTTCTTGTGAGATGCAACCCATCCCTTGCCAGCAGCCCATCTTCCAGGAAGCATAGCCCAGATTCCTTACATCAGCACCACCTTCATAGCCAGTCATTCATCAAGAATATTTTCTTCTTCCTTTCTATTCTTCTTCTGTTCAGGGTAAGATGAATGTAGAAGACTATTTGGGCCTTCAAAATCCTTGAGTTTCTCCCTGCTCCCTGAGGGTTTCAAAACTTGATGTAATTTCCTCATTGTTTATCTTCCCTTTGTCACTTGTTCCCATGTGGATGAGAAAAAAGGGATATGTATCTGTGGGTTTTCCAAGTGACGTCAATCCTTCTATCACATTCTCCAGGCAGACAACATACCTGGTGGTTCCAAGTATCTTTCCGGAATATTTCAGTTTCAGTCCCACACATTACTTGGACTACTACTACAACTATTCTCCTCTTCTTCATTTTCAAGGGTGTGGGTTAAGTGACACTGTTTTGAAGAAATTCAAGCTCTCTCATGTCCTCTCATGAGGTCTCCTACTAGTCTTCTTCTGCACATTTTGTGCCAGACTCCTCTTCAAGAATCTGAAAACAGTTTTGCAGTTCTAATATTGAATAGTGTCTCTTGTTTCTATGTATTTCTACTGTATAACCAGTGCATTCAATAATGCTGTTTATAGCAACATTTCATTCAGCAGCAAATTAACTGTCCAAATGATGATTTATGAACAAGAAGAACTGGGGGAAAGCTGCAATAACACTCTTCTCTTTTACTACTGCAAACCTTTAAGGAATGCATCCAAATCAGCCTTTCAGAAAATAAAAATAAAAACTATAAGGTTAATATTAAAAAGAGCTGTGTTAACTGAAATGTGAAACTGAATTCAAATACTGTACTTCCATAATGGGAAACTGAATAACTGTTGGATTAGAGAAATCTGTTTCCATCAGTGGCAAGTTGTTTTCGTTGCTCAAAACATAGGACCCACCGACTATACCAGGGCATGAGTATTAGTCTCCTCTAGCCTTATATTATTTATTCTGATTGGGAGCAGCAATGTAGGATTTCAGATGACAGAGATTACCATGAATTGATACTTGATCCTTTAATGGGCTGAACATGGATCTTTTGCATGAAAATTATGTGCTCACACACTGAGTCGCTTTCCAACTTCCTGCACTCAGGAAGCACCATTTCTGGAGCCAAAATGTGCATTATAGTTATCAAGAGTGATGTAACCCTGTAGAAGAGGCTGCCAATGAGAAACATGGCTACTCATAACACACATGCCACCCACAGCACCAGCACCAAGCTCTTGTCTTATTTTTAATCTTGTTGCTTTGCAGGCTGCTTGTGTTGCCTTGTTACCCAAGTCTTGTTAAAGGTCTTTGTTCTTAGTTGTCACAGCAGCAAACAGACAGTTATCTGTCGGGTTTACCTGATTAAGTAAAGGTAAAGGTTTCCCTTGCTCAAAAGCCAGTCGTATCCGACTCTAGGGTGCAGTGCTCATCTCTGTTTCTAAGCCGAAGAGCCAGCGCTGTCTGCTTCTGCAGACGTTTCCGTGGTCATTTGGCAGGCATGACTAGACACCGGAGCGCACAGAACGCTGTTACCTTCCCCCCGAAGTGGTCCCTATTTATCTACTTGCAATTTCTTGCTTTCGAACTGCTAGGTTGGCAGGAGCTAGGATGAAGACGGGAGCTCATTTCCGTCCTGCAGTACTCGGGAATCGAACTGCTGACCTTCCGCTTCCCAGTCAGCGTCTTAGCGACTTGAGCCGCTGATTGGGCGGCATATAAATTTGAATATAAATTAATTAAATTAAATTTCCCCCCTGAATTTAGCAGCTTCATTGTGTGGGGAAATACACAGGCCTGAATGAGAATAATAGAGAAAATGTCCTGGCTGCATGCAGGATATAGGGCATGCTTTGTCACCCCTGTATACTAGACTATTTGCTTCTTAGTAAATAACTTTCATAAAATAAAAAAATAACATCAAATCTTTCTGTGTGTTGCATATTATGCTCCCACTTTGGGGCACTACACTCTTGAGGGTAAGGAGGTTTTTGAGTGCACAAAGAGCTTTTTTGATTTATTTCAATCTATGCATCAATTCAACCTTGTATAAATAGACCTTTCCATTGAAATGAATGGGGAGTATTGGCTTCACACCAGAATGCATTTTTACTTCAGACTGGGGAAATACTGCATTTCATTATTGTTGCAGCTGGCAATATGGATGATGACTGTATTTAAGGAATGATTTTATGGAAACAGGATAGCAAAGCAACACCAAGAGGCTAAAAAGAACCAGATAAAAATCAATGTTTTCTAATTTAAATAGAAAGAATCCAGACAAAATGTATTGTATCATCAGACTATTCAAAAGAGATAGCTACATCATTCAACAAATGAAATCCTAATCTTCTCAGAAAATAAAAATAACTGTAATGCCAAGATTGTCATGTTCATTTAACAAGCGAGAATGGTGATTTGACTGTTTGTGTTTTGCTCTTGTCTTAACAATGAATATTTACAGGTGAAGAAAGCTGTGTGGAATATTTATAGACAGGCATTTGTCAATAGTCTGTTGCTAGCAGTTGGAAGCAGCCAACATATTTAATACAAAATGGAACATTTTCAATTGAAATCTGAAAGCACCATGTTGAGAGAGGAGAATGCCGAAAATGATCCATCATATTCTAGGCTAAGAAAGAGAATCACTAAAATTATTGTAGCAATTAACCTCTTACTGTTATCCAGTGATACTTGCATTTTAAAAAAATCTGCTGCAATGGTCATTCTTTGTGTGTTTAGTTTTATACAGATATGAGTTTTCACTAATACTCTGAGATTTAGCAGGCAAATATTGTTAGCCACAAATGTATGTAAAAAGTTATTTGCTTATGAAATTAAAAATAATAAAATTTGAAAACATTCAGTATATTGAGTTTTTTAGGATTAGATCAACCTACTAAGTTATTTCATAGAATCACAGAATTATGGAGTTGGAAGGGACATATAAGGCCAACCCCTTGTTCAATGCAGTAACCCAAATAAAAGGAGATCTGGTAGATGGTTACTGCTTTTCCAGTGCTGAAGCTTTCACAAAGTCCTGAAGTAACTGGTTTTACAGTCATGGTGCTCTAATGGTTAAGATGTTTTTCCTGATATTCAGCTTATATTTGGCTTCCTGCAACTTGAGCCCACTATTATGTTTTCTGCACTCTAGAATGATTGAGAAAAGGTCTTGCATATCCTCTGCAAGACAGCCTTTAAAGTACAGTAATACCCCGGATAACGCTAAAACTTGGTTCCACAAGTCTTAGTCAGTGATGGGCACCAAAAAAATTTGCTACCACACTGTGGGCGTGGCCTAATTGGTGGATGTGGCCTAATTGGTGGGCATGGCCTAATCTGTGGGCATGTGACTGGGTGGCCAATCTGGTAAATGCCTGCCACATTGCCCATGAAAACATCTGCAAACAGATAGCACTGGCTCTTTGGCTGTAAATGGATATGAGCACTGCACCCTATAGTGGGATATGACTGGCTTTTGAGCAAGGGAAACCTTTACCTTTACCTATTGGTAGATCCAAAGCTACCAGTCATATCTGACTCTAGGGTTCAGTGCTCATCTGTTTATAGCCAAAGAGTCAGCACTGTCTGTTTGTAGATGTTTCTGTGGACATGTGACAGGCATGACTAGACGCCAGAATGTTGTTACCTTTTCCACTGAAGTGGTCCCTATTTATCTACTTGCAGTTTCCAGGAGCTGGGACATGTCAGCCTTCCAGCTAACAAGGCAGTGGCTGCAGTGGCTCAAGTGGCTAAGGTTCTGACTGGAAGGTGGCAGGTCAGCAGTTTAATACTCGAATACTGCAGGATGGAGCAAGTTCCTGTCTTTGTCCCAGCTCCTGCCAACCTAGCAGTTCGAAAGCAAGAAATTGCATGTACATAAATAGGGACCACTTTGGTGGGAAGGTAACAACATTCCGTGCACTCCGGTGTCTAGTCATTTTAATTTTAATTTAATTTAATTTTTCAATTTCTATACAGCTTTTCTTCCCCTAGGGGAACTCAAAGTGGTTTACAAGTAATACAAAGCAATACAAATGATTCAATATAAATAATACAAAGCAATATAAATGACACAAAGCATTCACAAATCACATTTCAAAAATAACAAAATTAGAAATTACAGGATCCAAATACAATATGCAATATACTAAGTAAATTAACAGTATCTACAAACATACTATAATCATTTCAGTGAGTCCTGATGGAGCAAAAGCTCAACATCCTCAACTGACCTCCCGGAGCGGGGGGCGAAGGGGGGGAGACTACAGCAGTCATCAGAGCGCGTCCTGCCGCAGCTGTCTCTGCCTCCATACCTGTTCCGGGGTGGGAAGGCAAAGCCGGTCTGGCGGTGGCAGCAGGGGCGCTCTTAAGAGTCCCCTGGGTGCATCCTGCCGCAGCTGTTTCTGCCTCCGAACCTGTCCCGGGGTGGGGAGGCGAAGCCCGTCTGGCAGTGGCGGCAGGGGCACTCTTTAGAGTCCTCCGGGCACATCCTGCCACAGCTGTCTCTGCCTCCATACCTGTCCCGGGGTGGGGAGGCGAAGCCGGTCTGGCGGTGGCTGGGGCGCTCTTAAGAGTCCTCCGGGCGCGTCCTGCCACAGCTGTCTCTGCCTTCGAACCTATCCCGGGGCGGGGAGGTGAAGCTGGTCTGGTGGTGGTGGCAGGGGCGCTCTTAAGAGTCCTCCGGGTGCATCCTTCCGCAACTGTCTCTGCCTTCGAACCTATCCCGGGGCGGGGAGGCGAAGCTGGTCTGGTGGTGGCGGCAGGGGCACTCTTAAGAGTCCTCCGGGTGCATCCTGCCACAGCTGTTTCTGCCTCCGAACCTGTCCCAGGGTGGGGAGGTGAAGCCGGTCTGGCGGTGGCGGCAGGGGCGCTCTTAAGAGTCCTCCGGGTGCGTCCTGCCGCAGCTGTCTCTGCCTTCGAACCTATCCCGGGGTGGGGAGGTGAAGCCGGTCTGACGGTGGCAGCAGGGGCGCTCTTAAGAGTCCTCCGGGTGTGTCCTGCCACAGCTGTTTCTGCCTCCGAACCTGTCCCGGGGTGGGGAGGAGAAGCCGGTCTGGCGGTGGCGGCAGGGGCGCTCTTAAGAGTCCTCCGGGCGCGTCCTGCCGCAGCTGTCTCTGCCTCCATACCTGTCCCGGGGTGGGGAGGCAAAGCCTGCCACATGACCACGGAAATGTCTGCAAAAGCAGACAGCGCTGGCTGTTTGGCTTTGAAATTGAGATGAGCAGCCTGAACCCTAGCGTGGGATACGACTGGCTTACGAGCAAGGGAAACATTTACTGCTTCAATCCAAAGGTTGTGAGTTCAATCCTGACCAGGACTCTAGGTTGACTCAGCCTTCCATCCTTCCAAAGACACTAAAATGATTACCAAACATGTTGGGTAAGGTAAAGGTAAAGGTTGCCCTTACTCAAAAGCCAGTTGTATCTGATTCTAGGGTTTAATAATTAAATTAAATTCAGTGCTTATAGCCAAAGAGGCAGTGCTGTCTGCATCTGCAGACATTTCCGTGGACACGTGGCAGGCATGACTAGACACCGGAGATGCACGGAACACTGTTTACCTTCCCATCAAAGTGGTCCCTCTTTATCAACTTGCAATTTCTTGCTTTTGAACTGCTAGGTTAGAACTTGGCAGGAGCCGGGGCAAACGACAGGCGCTCAGGTGTCTAGTCATGCGTAGATATCCCTGGTGGGTGTGCAGACCCTGTCCCCCTCCCCCCACCCATTTACCCCCCCCCCAACACACACACACACACACACACACACACACACACACACAGGCGGAGACTCACGGCCACGTTGTCATCGTGATCGTCTCCTCTTCTTTGTCCTCCTCCAGTGGCAGCCGCTGCCTCCCCACCCACCCTGCCCACCTCCTCCCGAGAGAGGGGCTCTTCCTCCTCCTCCTGCTGCTGGTGCCGCTCATGCTGTGGTGGAGGCAGTGGCGGGGGAAGAGGAGGAGAGCTCACACCGTGCCACCCCCACCATTGCTCCTTCTAGCGACAGCACAACTCTTGCAATGCCTGGACCTCCTGTCTGGACATTGCAAGAGTTGTGCTGCCTGGGCATCCTACTGCAGGGGAACTTGGGGAAGAGCCTGTGCCACGCTGCCTGGACCAGCGCACATGCTGCTGGAAGAAGCGGTGGCAACATACGGGCTGGTGGTCCAAGCAATGCGGCACAAGCTCTTCCCGTCCCCGGGCAGTGGGATGTCCAGGCAGTGCTGCGCAAGCAGGGCAACTCTCGCAATGCCCAGACAGAAGTCCTGCAGGAAGGTCTCTTATTTTCTATACCCTTCCTAATGATCCCTAGCATTGAGTTTGCTTTTTTCACTGCTGAGGCACATTGGGTTGACACCTTCATTGACTGTCCACCAGTACACCAAGGTCCCTTTCCTGGTTTGTCGCAGAGAGTTCAGACCACATCAGTTTATAAATGTAATTGGTTTTTTTTGCTCCAGTGTGCATCACTCTGCACTTACTAATGTTGAAGCTCATTTGCCACTGTTTTGCCCACTCCCCCAGTGTCAAGAGATCCCTCTGGAGCTCCTCATAATCTCTCACAGTTTTCACTACCCTGTATAATTTAGTGTCATCAGCAAATTTGGCTACCTTGCTATTTACTCCTACTTCTAGATCATTTATGAAGAGGTTGAAAAGCAGGGCCCCCAGTACTGAACCTTGGGGGACCCCACTCTTTACTTCCCTCCACTTGGAGAAGTGTCCATTTAGTGCTACCCTCTGTTTCCTGTCCCTTAGCCAGTTGCTGATCCAGGACAAGACCTGTCCCTTTATTCCATGACTGGTAAGTTTATTCAAGAGCCTTTGGTGTGGGACCTTGCCAAAAGCCTTCTGAAAGTCCAGATAAACAATGTCAACTGGATCCCCCTTATCCACATGCTTGTTGACACTCTCAAAAAAATTCCAACAGATTAGTGAGGCATGATTTGCCCTTGCAAAAGCCATGTTGGCTCTCCTTTAGCAGCGCCTTCTCTTCTATGTGCCTATTAATTCTATCTTTTTAGGATGGTTTCCATCACTTTACCTGGGACACATGTCAATCTGACTGGTCGGTAATTTCCTGGATCACCCCTGGATCCTTTTTTGAAAATTGGTGTTACATTCACTACCTTCCAGTCATCAGGCACAAAGCCTGATTTGAGGGAAAGATTATATATTTTGGCTAGGAGATCAGCAATTTCATCTTTAAGTTCCCTGAGAACTCGTGGATAGATGCCATCTGGTCCTGATTTGTTAGCATTTAGTTTAACAAGACATGCAAGGACCTCCTCCCTGGTTATTTCTATCTGGCTTAATTCTTCGGTTTCCCTCCCTACGAAGATAGGCTCTGTTTTGGGCATGTGGTCTCTGTCCTCTTCAGTGAATACTGAAGGAAAGAATTCATTGTCTCTCTGCAATCTCTGTTTCCTCTTTAATAACCCCTTGCCTTCCATTGTCATCTAATGGTCCAATGGCCTTCCTAGTTGGGTTCTTACTTCTAATGTACTTAAAGAAGTCTTTGTTATTTCTCTGAGTATTTTTAGCTATATGCTCCTCAAAGTCTTGCTTTGAGGAAAATATGTTTGTTTACTTTAGGACATCTAATATGTCAGAAGTATCCATGCTGACCCCTGATGGTTACATAATTTCTCTCCCTCTAGAACAGGGGACCCTAACCTTTTTTGCTTCATGGACCAGTTTCATGCTAAACAATTTCCCCATGGACCGGTAAGTGGGGTGGTGGAATTGGATGGTGCAAGCATATAATAAAGTATGATAAAGTACATAATATATAATTTATTACAGTGAGGTATCACACTGCCCACAGGCAGGGTCAGAGCCCTGCCATAGTTACGCAGCATGGAGGAGGGGCCTGGCTATTTGCCTATCTTCTGTGTCTGAAGCCCAAACTCTTGCTCTATTCGCCAGGCAGATCCAGCAGAGCATATTGAGGGCAGAAGGTTGCCATTCAGGCTCCCAGTGCCACCCACTCCCATGGTCTAGTTTGGGACAGCCTGTAGTTGGGGACTCCTGCTCTAGAAGACAAGTGTGAGGACTGGGATGGGTAGGCTGTTTGACCAAAATCCCCTAGCACTTTAAACAGTAACTGCTATCTTTTAATGTAAGCTTTTATGAATCAAGTCTACTTCCTGAACACTATTTTTCACAGCCCCAGAGGAAGTAGACTTGCTCTAGGAAAGTTCACATTAAAGTATAGCACATTTTTTGTTTTTACGTTTTTTTCTTGTCTAATATGTCTGCATATACCAGTAATGGCAAACCTTGGCACTCCAGATGTTCTTGGACTATAATTACCAAAAGCCCAAGTCAGAACTCCTGCTGATCAGGACTTCTGGGAACTGAAGTCCAAGAACACCTGGAGTGCCAAGGTTTACCAACACTGGCATAGACTAACATGGTTACAATTCCAAACATTTCCTAGGAAGCTGCTATTGATCACCATTCTTTGCATTTCCTATTACTTATATATGAATTGATGCCCTTTCTCTGAGTGGCAAAATACTTGTGCTTCCTCTCTTCATCCTCCTACTCTGTTACAGTTACAGACAGCATGTACTCCTTGTAGGACTGATTGCATTAAATGGGGGGGGGGGGGGTTTTGTCTTGAAATAAAATCACATTCCCTGCCATGATTGATGTACTGACACATTAAAGAAGTTTTCAAATGTAGTGGCAAAGGGCAGGAATGATACAGCATAAGTGCAGCTAACCACTCTGGGATTTATTGTGGTGATTAATCAGAAGCTAGCTTGGAGGCCAGCTTCGAAGAACAGTTCCATCCCCTCCTAATAGTCTATTCTTTGTCACCTCATGCTGATGTGCTCTGCTCTAGCTACTTCAAGCATAGAAAAGACGTACATGCACATTTAAATATTGTATGAGGTTTGTCTAAGCCTGAATGATCATGTGCATATTCAAACCTTGGCATACAATTGACCCTAGTCTAGAGAGAAGCCAATACTCATGGACTTCCCCCACCACATAAGAGACCAACTGCTGAATTCCAGCTTCCAGCAAAATTTGCCATGCAAAAAATATTCCATACTTCTTGGTTCTCATAAGTATTACCTCTAAAGTAGGGTCCCAGCAATAACACCTCCTACCTTACTGCTAAACCAGAGATGGCATTAACTATGTGGCTGCAATTAAAATGCACACTTTTTTCTATATCAATAGCAATCGGGTGGGGTGGTGGTGGGGCCTTATATGGTTCCAACAGGTATCACTTGAAACTACTGTTGCATCTTTTGGGGAGGGGGCAGTAACAGTTAAACAACCCATCCTGCGCAGTTGCATACACTTTCCCTCATCTGCAATTTACAATCTGAAAGAATTGCTGTATTGCTTTACTGAATTCCTACAATAGATGTCAAATCTAAAATGTGTCCAGTGGAGGACAACAGTGATGGTACAAGGTCTGGAAACCCAGATTTGTTGGGAATCCTTAAGGAAGTTTGGTATTGGTTGTTTGGAAATGAAAGAGTTGAGAGAGGGTATCATCTTCAAATATCTTGAGTCCTGTTATATGAAAATTGAGCTTGTTACTGTTAGGCAGAAAATATTGTTTGCTGTTAAAGGAAAATGGTCTACATGACTGTCTCATGGAAAATTGATGCTCTGCTGCTTCAGAGGAGAGGGTGTGAAGTAATGGATTCAAATTATAAAAAAGGAGATTCCAGTGAAGCTCTTGGGGGGGGGGATTCCTAATGGTAAGAGCTGCTAGACAAGAGATGGACAACATCTGGCCTGTGAGCCCCATGCAGACTCCCAGAGACATTTTTGTGTCCTCTATGATCCTTGAAGTCTCTTGACTCCAGACATACTTCCAAAGTTTTTTAAAATAATAATAATAATGTTTTGAGATCTCCCAGCACTTCTCTACAACCATTTACAAAAAAGAAAAAGAAAAAAGAAATTACTGTATTTGCCTACGTATAAGACACACTTTCCCCCTTAAAATACAGTGGGAAAATGGAGTGTGTCTTGTGTGCTGGCAAATATGGTATTCACTATATATAGCAGCCTCTAGTGGGCCATTTTGGTAATAACGGTGTGCGTCTTACACTCCGATGCGTCTTATAAGCTGGAAAATATGGTAAAATTTGTTGTTACTAGCTGACATGACAGGTCTTTTTCAGTACTTTGGACATCAAATGAGAAGAGAGGATTCATGTGAGAAAGCCTTGATGCTGGGAAAAGTGGAGGGCAAAAGAAGAAGGGGGCGGCAGAAAATGAGATGGCTAGATGATGAGCACAGAGCTGGGTGGGTTGAGGATGATGATGGAAGATGGTGGAGGACAGAGGTGCCTGGTGGCCAATGGTCCATGGGGTTGCAAAGGGTTGGAATCAATGTGCGAATGAACAACATCAACAACAAAAAAATTCGTTAAGTTAAAACAAATTTTCAGTTAATTTATTGTAGCAGACTTCCCATAATACCTAATGAGGCATTCACTTCTAAAGTGATAATAAAAGACAATTAAAAATAATATGCAAATTAGCTTCTTTGGTCATGCCCTTTCACATTAAACCTTGGTGTCTTGGTAATGCAGCCTTCAAATCTGCAAATTGGCATGTGGGCATTCAGAGACTAACTAGGAAGGTGGTCGGTCTACTTCAATGGAATGTTGTAAACATAGAATTAGATGGATGTCCCTCAGACATGCTTAAATTGTGGCTCCTTGTGATGGCAGCAGTAGGAGTAAAATTCTGTAATATTGTCTGGCCCTTCCATTGATGATCAGAGAACAATAATCTGAGATCTAGAATTAAATTCATACCAGATTTCCTTTAGGTAAAGGTAAAGGTCACCCTTGCTCGAAAGCCAGATGTATCTGACTCTAGGGTTCAGTGATCATCTCTGTTTATAGCCAAATAGCCAATGCTGTCTGCGTCTACAGACATTTCCGTAGACATGCAGATTTCCTTTATAGTATGACAAATAGTCTTTACCACTATACCACAAATAATAACAAAAAAACCCACCCCTGAACACTTTGCTATTTCTGCTACAACATTTGCTGAATAAAGTATTATTAAAAGTGACAGAATTCACAGAATGAGAGCACAGATACAAAGGAGAAAATGAGGTTATGAGAACAGCGAGTTTGGAAGAAGCAAGGGGAAGTGGAGGGCAGCTTTTTCACCTTATGAATCATTTAGTTGCTACTCTCTTTCTTGTACTACCACAATCAGCTTTATCAGTCTTCACATTTTCTAAAATTACTGAGTGGTTTCTTTGCTCTCAGCAATAATAGCCAAAATGGCTCTGAGGACTTCCTGTATTGACAAGAAATTGATGCTACAGTCCCCCAATTTATATCCTCTACAGATCTTTTCCTTAAAATCCTCCACAGTTGGAGCACCACATAACTCAGAGCCCATTCTTCTCCATGTGAGCCACCATAGCTCAGAACATTACATTTCCAAGAAACTCATTTTTGTACTCATTATTTCTTGGCAGCCAGGTTGCTTTTAGCTATCATTGCTCTGATCACAAAAGTAATTTGTTGTGTTGCATGTTAGTAATACTGTACCATATTTTTTTAATTACAGAAAAATACTTTTGCATTTCATTTTGTGTACAAGTACCATATGGGACCATGGAAATATGTAAAAATATATAAAAGATGAAACCAAACTACACATATCTTGCTTTATAGAACTAACAAGAGAATGGCACAATGTCTGGAAAAAATGTCAGTTATTGAGAGAAATAGTTTTAAAAGAAAATTTTGAAAGAAACAATTTATTATTTGTTACACCTAAGAGATACAGCTGTCATATCTAAAAATAACTTTTTAACTACTAGTTTTACTACCTATCACCTAAAAGTAACTAATCAGAGATAACTATGTAATTTGCAACTAGTTACTCCAAAGTTCTGTGATCCATGCCACCATTTCTGGTCTGCACATTGAGCTACATGTAGAGAGTATAGTGTGCTAGAAGATAGTCTTTAAACTAATTTTTTCCACCACTTTAGGAGATTTAGAACAATTTTTCCTTGGTGGTTTGCCAGAAATGGTACAAGACATATTGGAAGACTGTTTGTGGCTGAGCCAACAGATTATTTTTTCCTTCCTACTGTTACATTTTGCATTTTCAGTTTCTTTTATTATTAGCATGCTTTTAATATTGTATTATTGGCTTGCTTTTTATAACATACAGTATTAATCACTTAAATAACAAAGGTCTAAATTCACTTGTTTGTTCCACTGAATTAATGGGACTTAAATCTCTTGACTCAATTCCAGTCATTCAAGGGTCTTTATGAGTTGGCATTAACAGTTGCATTTAGTCCAAAATATTTAAGTATTGGAGGAGACAGAAGAAAATCTGTTCAGTGTTAAACAGGTACTGATGCTTTATATCAGGAGTTCTCAACCTTTTTAGGCCGGGTCACATTCCCTCAAACAGCTTCCGAGGCTGGGCGGCCATTTAGCCCTTCCTCCACCACATGGCACTTCCTGGTGTGGTGGAGGCAGTGGGGGCACATTAAATGGTGCTGTGGGCCCATCTGGACCACGAGCCAAAGGTTGAGAATCCCTGCTTTATATGAAAGCCAAATTATCAGTCATCTATTTACCCATTATAGCTGTCTGCATGGGATGGGAAGAAATCTGAGATTTCAGACTTGAGAGTCTCTCAACTCTTTCTAGGCTGAAAGATTCACATGCAAAACATCACTGAGCCACCTCAACTGTTTCTATTCTGATAATTTACCGTATTTTCCGGCGTATAAGACGACTTTTTAACCCCAAAAAATCTGTGCCAAAGTTGGGGGTCGTCTTATACGCTGGGTACTCTGGAGCCAGGGGCCGCCCAGTGGGGAAAGCCATTCGCCGCCGCTGCGCAAGGCCTCCGGAGCAAGGGGCTGCCAGGATACCACCACCCTCAGCCTTACGGGGGAGGCGGTGAATGGCTTTCCCCGCCAGTCAGCTGCTGATCCTCCTCCTCCTCACCCCCCCTGGGGTGGTGGTATCCGGGCGGCCCCTTGCTCCGGATGCCTCTCGGCAGCGGCTTTCCCTGCCGGTCAGCTGCTCCTCCTCCTCCTCCTCCTCACCCCCGGCTGGGGGTGGTGGTGCAGAGGAGAAGGAGCATCAGCTGACTGGCGGGGAAAACTAGCCGCCGCCACTGCGAGGCCTCCGGAGCAAGGGGCCGCCCGGATACCACCACGCTCAGCCTCACGGCTGCGGCTGGCTCTCCCCCCGCCGGTCAGCTGCTGCTCCTCCTCACCCCCCACCCCCGGTTGGGGTGGCGGTATCCACGAGCCGCGCCTCCCCACCCCCTTCACCGGTGGGGAAGGTAAAAGGAGCCGGTGAAGGGGCGGGGAGGTGCGTCTTGCGGTGTCTCCGAGCCCGATGGGGCTCCTTTTACCTTCCCCACCGGTGAAGGGGGCGGGGAGGTGCGGCTCACGGTGGCTCCGAACCTGACAGGGCTCCTTTTACCTTCCCCGCTGGTGAAGGGGGCAGGGATGCCGCGAGCCGCACCTCCCCATCCCCTTCACCGGCGGGGAAGGTAAAAGGAGCCCTGTCGGGCTCGGAGACACCGCGAGCCGCACCTTCCCGCCCCTTTCACCGGCGGGGAAGGTAAAAGGGAGGTGGGTGGATTCCTCTGGGAATCCTGAATAAAAGTTGTCATTGCACTGTATAAGAATAATACATTTTCAGAGGGGGAAGATTTCACACTACAGAAACCAGAGTGCTGTTCCCTCTCCCGGGAGCTACAGCAGAAACTCCAAGATCATATGTTATGGATGATGATGAAGTGAAGCAAAGCCCATAAGGGATGGGTGTTTTCTCAAATGTTGCATCATTCTAAATCAAAATGTTTTAGTTGCCTTTTCTAAAACAACCAAGAGACATTACATTGGACAGTGATTGAACAGGAAACAATATATGAGCCCTGGTAGCATGGCTGAAATGGCTAAGATGCTGACAGGAAGCCGGGAGGTCAGCAGTTCGATTCCCGAGTACTGCAGGACGAAATGAGCTCCTGTCTTTGTCCCAGATCCTGCCAACCTAGCAGTTCAAAAGCAAGAAATTGGAAGAAGATAAATAGGGAGCACATTGGTGGGAAGGTAAACAATGTTCCGGTGTCTAGTCATGCCTGCCACATGACCATGCAAACATCTGCAGAAGCAGACAGTGCTGGCTCTTCAACTTTGAAACCTTGTCCCTACCGTTGACAAGCTATTGCATTCAATCATTTTCAGTGTTATATTTCTATCTTTTTAAAGTGATGGGATATTTTCTTGCTGTTTTGTTTTGTTTTGTTCTGTTTTGCAATGAGCAAAAGTAAAGTGCCAATCTGGCCAGTGTGGACTGAGAATGTACTGCCAAAGTATTTTGTAGGAGTGGTGCGTCATGAATCAGTTTGTAATGTAAGTGATAACAGCAAGTTTTTCTGCCTGCTTCTTAGTTTTGACTACTATCATTGTTTTCATTAGTGATATCTGCTCTGCAGTTGCTTCCCCTATAGCTTACTTTGCTCTTTCTCTTTACTATTGCACTAGTAAAAAATAAAATAAATGAGATGACAAAAATCAAGATTTTAGTCCCAAATTGTCTAAATCCACTGAAATAAATGTAGAAATAACATGCTAGTGTTGATTCTGCTTATTTTTGTGGATTTACTATAGCTGGGACTAAAAAAAAAAGTACAGTGGAACCTCATACAACAATTGCCCTGTATAACAACAAAACCACATAACAATTAGTGTCCTGCATAACAATTTTCCCTATGGAAAAAATTGTTCAACAATTTTTCAATAGGAAAAACCACTTAGCAAAAAATAAATAAATCATTGTACGATGCATCCCATAGGGAAAATCGCTATACAATGCATGCATCATATAGCAATTGTTTCGTACAACAACGAGCCCCGTGGAGCGGATTAAAATCATTGTATGAGGTACCACTGTACTTTTTAAAAAACATCTCAGGGCTAGCTTGTGTGTTTCTTTTACTGAAATATATAAGAGTTATTAACATAAAAGTTGGAAAAAAGATGGAATTGTTTTGAGGAAATAAATAGAGGCCTGGTTTTCCTGGATGGAACAGAAAGTGTCTTGTCATTTTGTCCATAGAGCAAAAGGAGCTAATGTAGAAATGAATTTTCTCCATATATCAGTCCTGGGATGTGAAATATTCTGGCATTCATAACTTCTGTACCATGCAGTGGTGGGATTCAGCTGGTTTGGCTCAGTTCTGATGAACTGGTAGTAGAACAGGCCCACCTCTACCTCCTCCTATCATCCCACTCTGCACATCCGGACCCAGTGGTCACCTGTAGCAGCATTGCCAGGGGTGGCAAAGGCAGCCCTCCTTCCCACCGAGCCGAGCTGGTGCAGCACATTGGTTTATGGTGGAGGCTCTGCCATGCCTCCTGCCTCCATCCATTTACATCTGCACTTGTTTCCATGGACATGTGACTTGAAAGCACCGAGCTCGGATTGGCACAGCAGTGACGGCTCAGGCAGTGGGCCTGGTTTGGCTTTTTGCATCTTCCCCTCCCTGCCTCTCCTGGACTGGAGGCACCGGCTCATCATCGCACTTTCTTCTTCCTCCTCCTCCTCACCAGGCTTTGTGTGAACTGAGTGAGGTGGAGGCAGCTGCCTACCATGTGAAGGGTTGGGGAAGCTCTGGACCTCTCACCCTCCATCCTCCTCCTCCTCCTCCTCTGGTGGAAAAGATGCTGAGCCGGCTAATGAGCAGCAGCAGCATTTGTCTGGCCTCCGCGGTGGATGTACCAGTGAGGAAGCAGCCCCAGGTGGTGTGCTTGCCAGTGCTGCCCGCAGTGAAGAGAAGGCTCCAGGCAAAACCTGGGGGAGAGAGTCTGGCATTGCCGGTTCCCTTGCCGCCCTTTCTGAAATTTATCAATCCAGCAACCAAGCACATGATTTGAAGTGAAACTCCTTCCCTCTCTCTCACCCGACCCACCCCACCAGATACACAAAGACTCTCTCTCACTCTCTCTCGTTGAAAGCTCACATTTAAAAATACAGGATTTAGTCTTTAAGGTGTCACAACCTTTTTTGACTTTTTTTTGCTGTTCTGTTTACTCTCAGATATGTTTGCAGACTAAGACGGCTACCACTTCAAACATTTAATTGTTGTTGCTGCATTTTTTTGTTTTAAAATGCCCACCCAATTACATGGCCACTTGGTCACGCCCACCCAGTTACATGGCCACATGGCCACACCCACCCAGTCACATGGCCACATAGCCATGCCCACCCAGTTACATGGCCACATGACCATGACCACAGAATAGGTAGTTCAAAATTTGGAATCCCACCACTGGTACCATAAGACAGTGGGGAAAATTGTGGAAAGGTGTGATATGATGTGTGTCTTGGTCCCATGATGGACAAGCCTCTGTGAATAAAAAAAAGAGGAAACATAACACAAGGCCAATCTACACTTGATAAAATAAAGCATTCTATTCCATGCTCAAAAATTCCTGTATCTTTACCACCATACACCTCAATTACTAATTTCCACATACAGCTGCCCGTTCTTTTTATTTCAGACACTTCCATTTTGTCCCCCGTTAAAGATGTGCCATCCCCTTCTCCACTCTTTGTAGCTGCTAGCATCAAGAGTGCTTTGATCCTGTTTCTAGGTTCCTCCCTCTCTTTCTTCCTAACAGATACAGTGGAGGAGGAAGAGGAGGAGGAGCAGAGTCCATCCCATTCCCTCAGTGCACTTTGCAAAGAAGGGGAGAAGTGAGGCTGAAGTATCTGTGTCCTTCTGTAACCCCTTTCATTGGTGGTGGAGTCATTGCCCCCTTCTCCATTTCAGTCACCCACTAAACACCCCCCACTATTATTGCCGCCACTGTTGCCACCACCAAATACCAAAGCAGCACTACAGCAGAACAGAGAGAGGGAGGGAGAAGGAGGGAGAGAGAGATTGATCTATGGGCAGAGAGGGGAAATCAGACCATTATTGTTGTCAAATTGTGTTGCATCACTTAGAATTAAAAGAAAAATAAAGAAGAAAGCATACAAAAGGCTTCCGTGTATGTCATGTAGCACAAGCCCACAGCTCTATTATTGAGTGATTTATCTGTTTACACTGACTACATATCAGGCTAATTAGCAGCATAGCAAAATAAACACAGCTCTATTGCTGTACCAAAAAAAATATCACAAGATGGAAGTTAGAATAGATGGGATGGAATACTTTAATGCAAAAAAGCATAGATGTAATAATTTGAATTTGACTCAAAAAAGAACAAAAACAAGCAAAAAAGGCATGATAAAAGCAAGTGTAGATTGAATCAGTTTTATTTTTCAGTGGCTTTTGATATTGTTGACAGCACTATATTCCTCAAGTTTATCTGCAATTTAAGAATTTGGCTCTATTTTACAGGGTTTCAGTTTTTTCTTGTGGGACAAAGAAATAATTTGAGGGGACTTGCAAAACTCTTTACAGTAACCTAATTTGTGTCATATCCTTGAGCAGATGGACATAGGACAGTGGTGGTGAACCTATGGCACACATGACAGAGGGGGCACTCAGAGCCCTCTCTGTGGACATGTGTGCTGTTGCCCCAGTACAGAGTTCACCCTGCCCCTCTGCCCAGCAACCCAATGGGAGCACTTCCTCCTTTTCCCCAGCATAGAGATTGCCCCACCCTGTCATGGGATAGAAATGGGCCCTGTGTGTGTTTTAAAATCTGTGATGGAGGTTTCTGTGTGCTGTTCACCAGGAGGGAGGTGGTAGTGTTGCATTATGGGTTGTCACTAGGAGAAACTGCTTAGTAGACCAAACATTCTAACCCTTATGTTCTTGGAGAATTGAAACCTAAAATTTGATAGACATGTAATACTGGGTAGTCATTGGCTGGGCTCCTTCAGAGGAAGGATCAATGGGTAGAGTTTGTGGGAGGAGATAAAAAGGAAGGGATGAGGGAGGACACCACTTTTGCTCTTCGCTCTTTCCATGCTGTGTAATTAGTTCTCTGGAGTCTGCTCAGAACTTAGCAAACATGTAGGCTTTTAAACTAGAGACGGGGGCCTCTGGGCTTCCAAACTGTTATGTTCTAATAGTGTAACCTTATTCATGTGATAACAATGTATCTTAACAATGTAACCTTTCCTACAAGTAACAATATAGTCGTCAGCTGTATCACCATAAACCCTGTATTAGGACGCGAGCTAATAACCACCAGTGGGCAGCAGCGAGCGTCCAAGCTCTCTTGGTCCATACTCATCAATAGCCACAGCGCGGAGTTTCCCGCCACTACCTACACCTGGACAAGAAGGGCGTGACCAGCAATGATGTCACGCAGACAATAGCCAACCGGCTATCGTGGAGCCACATTCGAATGTTCATCACTGTATATATAGAGCTTTGCATCCGCCATTACCTCATGTTCCCTCTGTCCACCATGCAATAAACCTGAGTTAAACCAGCCCATGGTTGTTTCCTGTGTCTTGGTTCTCATACACTAAATTGGCGACGAAGGTGGGATAATGGATCCCCAAGGAGCCAGGACACAGAGCGGTTTCAACATTACCAAACCGCAAGACTGGGAACTCTTTGAGATGGACTTCCAGGCGGCACTGGTGGAACTCAAGGTCAAAGACGACGAGGAAAGGAAGAGGGCCATCCTCACCAGAATGCTTGGGATAGAAACCAAGCGAACGCTGGTGAGCATTATTGCACCGAAGAAGATGAGTGACTTCAAAGCCGAGGACATTATGAAACTGCTGCGTGACCGGTTCCGACCCTCGAGGGCAATGTTTCCCGCTCGGAGCGCGTTTTGGAGGCGAGTCCAAGCGCCGGATGAGTCGGTTGAGACCTTCGTAACAGCCATGAGAATAGCCGCCGCCCCCTGCAGATGGGACAACCTAGAGATGGCCCTAAGGGACGGCGTTCTTTGTGGCCTGAGGGACAAGGAAGTGCAGCGCAGCCTGATGAACAAGGAGCCGCCACCCACGCTGGCAGAGGTTGTGGAGGCCGCGAAATCCGCGGAATCCACGAATGCTGGGGTAGACGAAATGCACCAGTGGCGTGAGTGGCGTCCTAGGGCCGGCAAAGCGGAAAATTCGGTGCACGGCAAGTCCGGACAGTCGGTGCACGCAACCCGACGAACCTCGAAGTCGTCTACGGAAGGCAGCGACGGCGAGGAGGTCCAGAAGGTCCGAAAAGGAGGGCGCCGCTGCGATGGTTGCGGAGCGGCCCATGAGCGCGCGAAGTGCCCATTCAGAAAAGCCGAGTGTTACAACTGCGGCCGTCGGGGGCACATCGCCAAGGCGTGCAGAAATCGGAAAGAGGGCCGGAGGCACTCACAAGACCGTTCGGCCAGACCGGACCGTCCACCGAGGTCCAAAGATGGCGCCCGGACCACGAGGAAGCAGGACGGCGTGGGCCGCATCTCGGACGACAGCGAGGACGACGCCCCCGTGTTCAGTGTGTCCGCGGGACAACCCCATTACTTCGTCGAGGTACTAGTACAAGGGGCCCCTATTAGGATGGAAATTGACTCGGGGTCCTCCTATTCTATAATTCCCCAGAGAGAGTTCTTGAAAATCGACCCCCACGTGCGGCCCAAATTTGAAACGTTGAGGTCCACGCTACGAGACGTGCAGGGGAACAGCATTCCGGTGTTGGGGGTCGGGAAATTTCGGGTCCGTTTTAAGAAACATTCTGCGGAACTCCCTCTAGTTGTTCTCAAAGGGGGAAATTGTAGCCTCCTCGGGACTCAGTGGTTTCAGCCTTTGGGTTTGTTCATAGGGGGGGTGCATGCTGTGGGTGCGGATCCAATAAAAGCGGTGTGCGACGCGCACTCCGCCGTTTTTTAAAAAGGACTGGGAAAGTTCAAGGGACCCCCTGTAGCCTTCGACCTAGACCCGGAGGTCCGCCCGATAAGACTCAAACCACGCAGGGTGCCGTTCGCACTAAAGGACAAAATAGAGGCGGAACTGGACAAACTGGTGGACCAGGGGATTCTTGTTCCTGTTGATTCCGCGGAGTGGGAAACTCCAATTGTGACAGCACTAAAAGCTAATGGGGAGGTGCGCATTTGCGCTGATTATAAGTGTACAATTAACAAGGCAATCCGCCCTAATGCATACCCGGTGCCGGTGGTCAGCCACCTTCTGGCCAGGCTGAATGGGGGAAAATGTTTCGCTAAGCTCGATTTAGCACAAGCCTACCAGCAACTCCCTGTAACTCCCGCCACGGCAGCGGCACAAACTATAGTTACACATAAAGGGGCGTTCCAGGTGTCGCGTTTACAGTTCGGCGTGAACTCGGCACCCGGCCTTTTTCAGTCGATTGTGGAACGCCTCCTGAAGGGGCTGGAGGGAGTGTTGTGTTATTTTGATGACGTATTGATAACAGGGGGGAGTGAGGCCGAACTGGCAAAGAGATTGGATAAAGTACTGACTGTGTTCGAGAAAGCGGGGCTGCGACTGAGAAAAGACAAATGCGTATTTTTCGAAACAGAGGTTGAGTTTTTAGGGTTCCGTGTCACACCCGAGGGAATTAAGCCGTCCAAATCCAAAGTAGCCGCCATCAAGCAGGCTCCTCGCCCCACATCCAAAACCGAACTACAGTCATTCCTGGGGCTCCTAAATTTTTACCATACCTTCCTTCCACGGAAGGCGTCTGTGGCCGAACCGCTCCATCGGTTGCTTAAAAAGGAGGAAACATGGCTGTGGGGTGACGAGCAAGAGAGGGCTTTTAAAGAGTTAAAGCAACTCCTAACATCCGAGGCAATCCTAACTCATTTCGACCCCAAACGGCCAGTGGTCTTAGTTTGTGATGCGTCCCCGGTGGGGGTGGGGGCGGTGCTTTGCCACGCGTTGGACGACGGAAGGGAGGCCCCGATAGCGTTTTATTCAAGGTCCCTGTCGAAAGCAGAACGGAATTACGCACAGACCGACAGGGAGGCATTAGCGATAGTAGCGGGAACCAAAAAATTTCACGATTTTCTGTATGGTCGCCCGTTTACGATCGTGACCGATCACAAGCCTCTGTTAGGAATTTTCACTGCAAATAAGCCCACGCCACAGATCCTGTCCCCGAGAATGCTGAGGTGGGCTATCTTCCTCAATGCATACCAACATGAGTTGGAATACCGGCCCGGAAAGGAGATCAGCCATGCAGACGCACTCTCACGGTCTCCTCTGCCCTTGTCGGGTGACCAAAAGGCAGGGGTAGAGAGAGACCACCAGGTATTGTTGATAGAGGTCCTAGAGTCACCCCCAATAGTACCAGCCGACATTGCCAGGGCGACAGGCAGGGACAGAACGCTAGAGAAAGTAAGCTCATGGGTACAGAAGGGGTGGCCGGCGTCCTCCCCAAGTACGGAATTCGACCCATTTTTTCGGAAGAAAATAGAGTTGTCCATAGAGAGGGGGTGCCTTTTGTGGGGCCAACGGGTGGTAGTCCCTACATCCCTGCGACCGAGGGTACTCAAACTGTTGCACGTCAGCCACCCGGGGATCGTCCGTTCCAAGGCGCTGGCCCGGAGTTACTTCTGGTGGCCCCAGCTGGACACAGACATAGAGCACATGATCGGCACTTGTGAGACATGCCAGGGCTCCCGACCAGAGGCGGCTCGACTCCCGCATAGGGAATGGGACGCGGCAAGGGGGCCGTGGTCCAGAGTGCACATAGATTTTGCTGGCCCGTTCCGAGGAACCCTTTTTCTCCTGGTAGTGGATGCGTACTCCAAGTGGCTGGAGGTGATTCCGGTAAAGAGCACGTCCTCCACCACTACAATTAACCATCTAAGGAGAGTCTTTTCCACGTTCGGTTTACCCGACACTCTGGTCAGCGATAACGCTAGTTGTTTCACGTCCGCTGAGTTCAGGGCATTCATGGAGGCAAACGCCATTCGGCACGTCACATCCGCGCCGTTTCACCCGGCCACGAATGGCCAAGTGGAGCGGTTGGTGCGGACAACAAAGGATGCGCTGAGGCGCATGGGCTCGGGGGACCTGAATCACCAAGTATGTCAGTTTTTATTAGCGTATAGGGTGACCCCCTTGGCATCCGGATATTCGCCGGCAGAGCTGCTGATGCGGAGAAAGCTGACCACGATTCTGACCAGGTTAGACCCAACGAGGGTCGAGGACAAAGGGAAGAACGTAGGGGTAGCGGTGTCGAAAGGTTTCGCCGCCGGTGATCCTGTGCATTGCAGGAACTACGCCAGCACAGGGCCAGCCTGGGTACCGGGGAGAGTTGTAGAACAGACGGGACCAGTGTCATATCGGGTGGAAACGAGCACCGGTCTACTCTGGAGGCGGCATGCAGATCAGCTCAGGAGCCGGGTTCCCAGGAAGCAATCCACGGACGGCATGGAAAATGCCTCAGCGTTAGGGTTCTCCTCCACCCGCTTAGCCCAAGGAGGAGACAACGAAGGGCAACAGTCCCAAACAAGGGGGGGAAGCAGCGGTTCCGACTCAGATCCTTTTGACACGCCAGCTCTATCCGATTCCGGGGAAGAGGGTGAGGAGTTTGCGACTGCTGCCCCCGAATTTGATTTTGCGTTGCCGAGCCGGGGGGGGTTTTTGGAGTGTTCCCCCACCCATCCAAGCGAGAAGAGGGGTTTTTCGTTAGCCCCCAGTGCCCCTGGTTCTTCCCAAATAAAGCACACACCTCCCAAAAAAGCCGCAGAACCGCGGCAAGTCACTAACAAGTCTCCCTCTCCAATTACAGGACAGGAAGCCAGGGGACAAGGAGAAGGTAGCAAAACCGGGGCAGGGCAGCCCGCACCGAAACCCCAGCGTCTTCGAAATAAGCCATCTTGGCTGAGAGACTTCGTCTCATCCTAGGGGGGAGGAGTGTTATGTTCTAATAGTGTAACCTTATTCATGTGATAACAATGTATCTTAACAATGTAACCTTTCCTACAAGTAACAATATAGTCGTCAGCTGTATCACCATAAACCCTGTATTAGGACGCGAGCTAATAACCACCAGTGGGCAGCAGCGAGCGTCCAAGCTCTCTTGGTCCATACTCATCAATAGCCACAGCGCGGAGTTTCCCGCCACTACCTACACCTGGACAAGAAGGGCGTGACCAGCAATGATGTCACGCAGACAATAGCCAACCGGCTATCGTGGAGCCACATTCGAATGTTCATCACTGTATATATAGAGCTTTGCATCCGCCATTACCTCATGTTCCCTCTGTCCACCATGCAATAAACCTGAGTTAAACCAGCCCATGGTTGTTTCCTGTGTCTTGGTTCTCATACACTAAACAAACTTAGAATAGGTTTCATTATTTTTAATTTGCTTACTGAATTGAAAATGCTTCATTTGGTTAGAATTGTTTTGCTTTCTGAAACTAAGAAACCTTTGCTTCTTGAACTTATGAAACTAAGAAATCTGTAACCGGCTTCACTACAATATATTTTTAAGAGACATTATGATGACTGGAGTTGTTTAATTTCCTATGCACTACCTTACTAACAGCCTGATTCAGATCAGGACATGTGAGAAGGCAAACTAAAATCCTGGATTGCTTAGCCAGAGGGCATCAACTCAGTTGTGGTCCTACTAATTTGTAGGCCCAAGGATCTACTCAGGAGGTTGTACACAAGCAGCTAGCACTTGAAGTAGAAGTATTTACTACTGGTTCTGAGGGTAGCAAACAGCCAGAGGTAGCCAAGGACAGTCTTCCTAGTTAGTTTATTGGACCTCTCATGGAAGAAATTTCTGTAAGTGACTTTATGTAAGTTCAAACATAGTAAGAAGTACTTGCTTTTGTCTGTACTTTTGTCTGCAACTTTTGAGCTTCGTTAGATTACCTCAAGTTTGATCATCCTAATGAGAAGAAAACTATCTCATCACACATAGTTCTGTAACCTTTGTGAATTCCCCAATCCTGTTTCCCAATTTCTCTTTAAATATTTATTTATTTATTTATGGATTTATATCCCACCCTTCTGATGGGGAACACCACTCAGGGCAGCGAACAGCATACAATAAAAACAGTGAACAAGCAACTACAATAATACAACAACAAATTAAAATGGCAGCAGATAAAAATGATCAGTAACCCGCCCCCCATTAAGAACTAGAGTTAAAACACTAAAACCTACTTGGGTAAATATTAAAAACTACCCTCACCCACCTTCTTCCCATAATAAAATAACAGAAGAGAGAGCAAAGAGCAAAAGAAACAGAATCAAATCGAAGTTCGAATCAAAGTTTAATTTATATACCGCTTTTTCGCCCACAATGGGTGACTCAAAGCGGTTTACATAAACAAAGTAATACATATCAATAACATAATTCAGAAAAAATCATCAAAAATACAAGATATAAGAACAAAATAATTTGTTCAAGACAACAATAAAACGATAATCATCATAAATACAATGTAGACTCAATAGCAATGCATAAGAAAACAACAACATTCAATAGGACCCACCGTCTGCCCAACTGCTGTCTCAGCCCTTCAAGTCCCGGTTGAGCGGCGGGTCTTGGGGCACTGGAGATGAACACAGTCCAGGCCATGGGAACCAGCCACCGGAATTGCCTTTACCTCCCACAGCCGGCCCGGCCAGAGCAGGAGTCGAGTTGGCGATAGCCAGAAAAGCACTGGCTGCGGCTCTCGAGGTTGGAGTTCTCTCCAGCCACACCATCTCTCCACCCGTCGGATTGGCCAGGGGGGGGGGAAGGGAGCAGCCCACAACCCTCGCCGATGGCAGAAAAGGAAGCACCCAGTTGGAGTCATGGTGGTGGCCCTCGGCGGTGGGAGAAGGTGTCTTGTGTAGCCGCCAGAGCAGCTCCAGGTGCCACTCATCTCCACCAGCCGGCTGCCAGTCGAAGCGGCGGTGGTGACCCTCAGCGGTGGGAGAAGGCATCTTTTGTAGCTGCCGGACTGGCTCCAGGTGCCACTCATCTCCCCCAGCTGGCTGCCGGTCGAAGCGGTGGCAGTGACCTTCGGCGGTGGGAGAAGGCATCTTTTGTAGCTGCTGGAGCGGCTCCAGGTGCCGCTCATCTCCACTGGCTGGCTGCTCATCTCCCCTGGCCCTCAGACAGATTTAAATGAGCCAGCGGGCTTGTGCAGTTGAGTCAAGCACATCCCAGATCCGCTGGCATAGCCAGGTCTTTAACTTTTTCCTGAAGGGTAGGAGGTTCAACTGGAGTCAGAGTTCTGGTGGTAGGAGGTTCCACAGGGCTGGGGCAGACACAGAGAAGGCTCTCCTCCTGGTCCCAGTCAGATGAGCTTCTTTAGCAGATGGGACCACCATTGAGCCCCTCCTGTCTGCCCTTGTGGGATGGGCTGAATACCTTGGGGAGATGCGGTCTCTTTAGTACCCTGGACCAATGCCATGAAGGGCTTTAAATGTCAAAACCAGTGCCTTGAATTGCACCCGGAGGCAAACTGGGAGCCAGTGCAACTCCCAGAGCAGTGGCAAGGCATGGGCATAATGACCACACCCCATCACCACCCGAGCAGCCGCTTTCTGGACCAGCTGAAGCCTCTGGATGGTCGCCAAGGGCAGCCCCATGTATAAAAATCTCCAAATGTTTGGGGGGTTTCTTCCTCCCAAATTAAAAAAATTAGGGATAATATATTTTGGGAGGGGGTGGTTGACTACAGGTAATGGCAGATCTGGAATGATGGTAGTAGAATTCAGGGAGCTGCAGACAGAAAAAAGGAAATGTTTTCCATCTCTGCTAATAACAAATACATGAAAATGTAGTTCAGTGTCAGTATCATGCCATGCACATTGAAGCAATAAATTGTAATTTATGCTATCCTAAATATGAAAGAAACAGAGCTGACAATGACAAACCTAGAAGGGAGTCTTGTGCTTTGAATGAATAATTTGATCAAGCATTGGAGAAGCTGTGAAAAAAGGCAAATTCTATACTGGGATAATCAGGAAAAAGGATCAAAAATTCAGCTGCCAATGTCATGTTGTTACATAAATTGATGTGCAAGAATACTTAAGAATATTTCAAGCCCATCTCTACAGAGGTCTTCCTTTTCCATAACCATTCAATGGAGGGAAATCTACTGTGCAGTCAAAAGTAGAATAGTTGTATTCCTTCAGGAGTGTATCCGAAAGAAAAGCTTTTCATAAACTGCAGTATAAATAACTATAAGCTGCATTGTTTGTTTCTTTTTGGATTTAGTCAGAATTTGGGGTCATTGTATCGAGATAAGGATAGCATTCACCAATCGGGGGTGACTGACATCTTTCTTGGTACCCCTGCTTTTACCTCTCATTTTGGTTTGAGAATGTCAAATGCTGTATGTATTCTTCTTTTTTGGGGTCCTGAATGCCTTTGCATTTTAAAAAAAGATTCCTTTGAAGCCCCTCTGACACCACAGTATCTTTAGATATGTTGCCTAACCAGCACATTCCTTCTAGGCACATCTTTTAATTTCTGATGATAATTTCTGCAGTGGCTCAAGTCGCTAAGACGCTGACTGGGAAGCGGAAGGTCAGCAGTTCGATTCCCGAGTACTGCAGGACGGAAATGAGCTCCCGTCTTCATCCCAGCTCCTGCCGACCTAGCAGTTCGAAAGCAAGAAATTGCAAGTAGATAAATAGGCACCACTTCGGTGGGAAGGTAACAGTGTTCTGTGCGCTCCGGTGTCTAGTCATGCCTGCCACATGACCATGGAAACAAGCAGACAGCGCTGGCTCTTCGGCTTAGAAACAGAGATGAGCACTGCACCCTAGAGTCGGATACAACTGGCTTTCGAGCAAGGGAAACCTTTACCTTTACTCTTATTGCTGCTCTCAGAATAGAAAATCATTCATATCACTGGTGGGGGTGGGGGGACCCAGCATGGTATTATCAGCTAGGGACATTATTGTTCCTCTTATCCATGCAGGTTTCTTTCATTGGACTTGAGCAAGGTCATCCACCCAATGAAGAATCTGAACATTTTCCTTCATAACCTTTTTAATTGGCATCTCCTAGACCAGTGAAGGCAAACCTGTGGCACACATGCCAGATGGCATGCATAACCTTTTCTACTGGTATGTGTGCTGTCATGGGCAAGCCCCACCCCACACCACTGATGGCAGTACTGCTTCCCCACCCACCCCTCTCCCTATTCCAATGGGGAGGTGAGAGGGGAGGCTGAAATCCCATCTGGGAGGCAGCAGTTGAGGTGTCCAGATACCACCCTCCCACACCTTGTAGGAGGTGGAGGAGGTGGCAGCAGTGCACTTGCAGGGGCCATACTCATCCAGAGGATGTCCAGACCCATGGAGGTAATGTGCACACACCCACATGACATGACCAGAGGCGTACCGGCAATGTTGTGTGCTGCCTCCTCCTCCTGGGGCACTCAGTCTCTAAAAGGTTCACCATCACTGTCCTAGACTTTTAACAAAATAATCTTTATTAGTTCCTCTATAGCAGTGATGGTGACCCTTTCAGAGACTGAGTGCCCAAACAGAGGGGTGGGGAGAACTCTGTGATGGGGAAGGGAGGAAGCACTCCAAGTGGACTGCTGAGGAGAGGGGTGGGTGAACTCTGTGCTGTGGGAGGGAGGAAGCACTCCAATTGGGCTGCTGGACAGAGGGTTGGGCAACCTCTGTGATGGGGCAATGGTGCATGTGCCCACAGAGAGGGCTCTGAGTGCCATCTCTGGCATGCATACCATAGGTTCGCCAGCACAGCTCTATAGCGACATAACCTTTCATTATTTTCAGTAGGATCAAGAAATATCAGATTTTATTCTCTGTCTTTCCCTCACAATTTTTCCTATAATTGCTACAGATTTTTATTTAATCTTCTTCTATGCCTTGGACTCACAACAAGAGTCTGGATGCACCTAGAATTATGCATTTACACTACAGTGTCCTTAGCATCACCATCAATTTATTTGATCAGACAAGAATTAAAGTAACAGTATCATCTAATTCAAGGATGAGGCAGGGAACATGTGGCTTTCCAGGTGTTAATAGACTGTAACTCCCTTTATCCCTTACTATTAATTATGCTGATTAGAGGTAATAGAAACATGTGAGATAGGATTAACTATTTCAGTGAACTATGTTAGGGTGTGGTTGCAGAGATGCACCTGGCGGCGCACAGCAGAGCAGTGGTCCCCCCAGATTGCAACACAGACCGAGACTTATTTTGGTGCAAAACAAAGGTTTACTCAAAGGTGGTGAAGGATAAGGGTTTTGGAATATTTACAATGGCAAGCACAACATAACATAAAGCAGATAATGTCTCTTGCGTGCACCACAGTTCCGGTCACTGTGGCAACAAAGGATAAAAACAGCAATAGTCTTTGAAGCTCAGTAAAGCAGCAGGCTTGAATGATCTTGGGAGTCCTCTATATTCCATGGATAGCAGACAAAGTTTGATAGCAACAGTACTTAATGAAAACTTTCTCAGGACCAAGCTACATATAATTCTGGAGATATAACAATATATTCTAACTTATTTTCTTTAGTTAAAATAAGCCTGTGGAGTGGCGTCACTGGATTGAGTTCATAACACATAGGAATCTTTTTTTTAGATAGAGGATCAATAAGCAACAGGACTTGGGAAGGTTTGAATCCCAGTCCCAATGAAATTGCTACCCTTGTTTTAAACTCAAGAAGACCTTGAAAGATGCATTTCCACATCTCTAATTTCATATCTAGCTGCAGTTTACTACACCAAGCTCATTATTAGGACATCAGGAGACAGATATATTCTTCTTCTTCTTCCATGTTTCGGCCAGATATGAAACTGCAGCATGAAATGTCTACACCTAGGGGGGAGCGGACCAAATGTATAGTCACAAGATGGGGGATATTTGGGTCAGTAATACTACAAGCTAGAAGAATCTTGGGGTTAATATAAGTTAACAGTGTGATATGACTGCAGAAAAGGCAAATACTATTTTAGGCTGCATTAATAGAAGTATACTCTTCTGAACCTGTGTGATACTAGCCCCTTTCTATTGGGCACTAGTTGAATCACATCTAGATTTCTGTGTCCAGTTCTGATCACTATTTTTTTAAAAGTGAGGCTAACAAACTGGAGCAGGTTCACAGAAGAGAACAAGGGTGATCAGGGGAGTGGAAACAAAGGTCTGTGAGGAAAGACTAAAGGAACTGGTAAATGTTTAGCCTTGAGAAAAGAAGACTGAGAGGGTATGTAATAGCACTTTTCAAATTCTTGTAAGTCATACCAAGAAGAAGCAAGATCTGTTCTCAGTCATCCCAGATGACAAGATATAAAAAGACAGGCTCAACTTACAAGAACTCAGATGTAGGCAGAATATAAGGAAGAACATCATAACTGTTATTTGGATTCCTCCACTGAATTCAGGGTTCAACTCAATGACCTCATAGGCCCCTTCCAACTCAATTATTCTATGATTCTGTAGCATGTCGTTCTAATGATACACGTCACTTCCCTGAAATTTTAAATCTCTTGATTTGTCTGCATTTGCTACATTTAATGCTTGTTGTGTTTGGTGATCTAAATTTTATGTGTATAAAAGCTAATAAAGGATGAAGGATCATCCGCTTGAATAGTCAATTTTTTTTCGGTATACGTGTCTTTGTACCAGTTTAGAACTTTACTTCAAGGCATTGCATTTCTGAATCTTTTGACTACTTGTGTTACCCTATGTTATTAACAGTGCAATTGTAATTGCCTGCCATTTCTGCAGCACTCTTCATCCATCAATATGATCAAACATTGAGCAAAGTTGTGCCATTTATAGCATGATTTCTTCTTCTGCATTGAGAAATGAAAAGAGTTTATAGATCAAACTACCAGCTATGTCTCGGCAACTGTATATAGTCTGGAAACATTTTATATAAATATTTGAATAGCTGTGATTTAGATTTTCTAACAGTTGAGCATGTAATTTCTTTTCTTTCTACTCTCTGGAGAAACGTACCATAAGGATGCAGTGTTTCTTCTAAATCTTTATGTCAGGAAGCTATTAATCATCCAGGAACATACCAGCCTGGGAGTACTGCTCAAAATTATATAAAGGCAAAATCTTAATCCGCAGAATGTATTCAAGAACATTCAGGAGATGGCTTGTGGAAATTTAGATCCTCTCCACAGGAATATAGAACTCAAGCCAAATAACAACCAACTTTGATCATCCTTGGCTTTAAAAAAGATTGCCATGCCACATAGAGGCATGAATTTAGGAAAGGAAATAAAGTCTCATTTTCATAGTAGTTCTTCTTTAAGAGAGAATATATTTCCTTATATCCAGCATTTCCTATACCCAAGCATCATTCCATGTCTTAAAGTTATAAATAAAACATTATTTAGAAAGTCATTTTCAGGCAAATCTTTAATGTTTTCAGGGATTGGCTATTTTGCTTAATGGGAAAAATCATCCAATTAACTGTATATGAAACTAAAATGCAATGAACACAGACATATTTTCATACTCAAATATTAGAGAACTGTATAAAGTCAGGCTTCAACTCTGTTGAACTTGTAGTCTGTCCATTTCATTCCACACAGAGCATATGGGCAGAGCATATATTCTGTCTCTGTCTTGACGTTGTATAAGAAGATATTGTCCTGTAAGAAAGATTGAGATTTTTGCTTGGCTATGAAAGAACTTGATATTCCTTGCTCAAGACCAGTAGAAATTGAGTGGCTTATGCAAAAGTCTTTTGCATGAGTTGTTTACTCTAACAGAATTCCACCTATGTCTTTTTTTAACTGGAGATCAGGTGCCATGTTCTTGTCAGATGTGTAAGTAAGTGGCTACCTTAGAAACAGCTGAAAATGGCAGCTAGTGATGGTGTTTTAGAGAAAATGAACTGTGGAACTGGGAGTTCTTTTCCCCACAAAGGTCCCTAGAAAGTGAAGTTATTTTGGTGCCTGGGGCACAAGGCACTTACTCCCTCACAGCAAGCAAGCAAGCAAGCAAATATGCTGCTCTTTCATGACACAAAAAACATGCTGTTTGTTGTTGTTCAGTCACACAGTCAAGTCCGACCCTTTGCAACCCCATGGACCACCGTATACTAGGCTCCTCTGTCCTCCGCCATCCTCTGCAGCCCACACAGATCTACTCCCATTGCATCAACAATGCCATCTAGCCACCTCATCCTCTGCCGCCCCTTCTCCTTTTGCCCTTGATCTTTCCCAGCATCAAGGTCTTCTCAAGCAAGTCCTCTCTTCTCATTTGATGATCAAAGTACTTGAGCTTCAGCTTCAGTATTTGTCCTTCCAATGAGCAGTCAGGGTTGATCTCCTTGCAGTCCAGGGGACTCTCCAAAGCCTCCTCCAGCACCACAGTTCAAAAGCATCTAATCTTCTGTGCTCAGCCTTCCTTATGGTTCAGCTCTCACAACCATACATTACTACTGGGGATACCATTGCTTTGACTATGCAGATTTTTGTTGGCAGGGTGATGTCTCTACTTTTTATTATGCTGCCTAGGTTTCTCGTAGCTTGCCTCCCAAGAAGAAAGTGTCTTTTTATTTCATGACTGCAGTCACTATCTGCAGTGATCTTGGAACCCAAGAAGGTAAAGTCTGTCACTGCATCCAATTCTTCCCCTTCTATTTGCCAGGGAGTGACAGGGCTGGATGCTATTATCTTGGTTTTTTTGATGTTGAGTTTTAGACCAGATTTTGCACCTCTTTCACCCTAATCAAGAGGTTCTTTAGGTCTTCTTCACTTCCTGCCATTAGAATAATATCATCTGCATATCTCAGGCTGCTGATGTTTCTCCCAACAATTCCAGCATGTGATTCATCCAGCCTTGCATTACGCATTATGTACTCTGCATATAAGTTAAATAAGCAGGGTGACAATATGCAGCCTTGTCATATGCCTTTTCCTATTCTAAACCAATCAGTTGTTCCATGTCCTGTCCTATCTGTCACTTCTTGACTTATTACAGATTTCTCATAAGACAGATGAGGTGATCTGGTACTCCAATCTCTTTAAGCACAGTACTTGCCACAGTTTATTGTGATCCACACAATCAAAAGCTTTTCTGTAGTCAATGAAACAGAAGTAGATATTTTTTCTGGTACTCAGTGGCTCAAGTGGCTAAGGTGCTGACTGGAAGGTCAGCAGTTCGATTTCCGAGTACTGCAGGATAGAGTGAGCTCCTGTCTTTGTCCTAGCTCCTGCCAACCTAGCATTTTGAAAGCAAGAAATTGCAAGTAGATCAATAGGGACCACATTGGTGGGAAGGTAAACAGTGTTTCGTGCACTCTGGTGTCTAGTCATGCCTGCCACATGACCACGGAAATGTCTGTGGAAGCAGACAGCGCTGGCTCTTCAGCTTTGAAACAGAGATGAGCACTGAACCCTAGAGTCGAATACAACTGGCTTTTGAGCAAGGGAAACCTTTACCTTTTACCCTTGCCCTCTCCATGATCCAGTAAATGTTGGCAATTTGGTCTCTAGTTCCTCTGCCTCTTCAGAACTCAGCCTGTACTTCTGGAAGTTCTCTATCAACATGTTGCTGAAGCCTAGCATGTAATATCTTGAGCATGACCTTGCTAGCAGTGTGGGTTGAGCGCAATTGTAATTTGAGCATTCCTTGGTATTGCCCTTCTTTGGAATTGGAAAGTATACTGACCTTTTCATATGGTCAACCATGTTACTCTGGCCAATGATAGACCTAGTCCTCTTAAATAAGACCTGGAATTGAAGGTTTTAAAAAGAGAGAGAGAGAGTAACATAAAGTTGTTACCATTGGGTGGTTGTTTTTTTTGTAAAGTTTGCAGATGATCACACAGAGTATCAAAATTGTCCAGACTAATCTGTTCAAAGAAATGAAAGATGGTAGTGAAGTCAAAATGGAAAAGAACTGTTCACATTTCACAACCATCTCATCAGAGAGGAAATTGTCAAAAAATGTTCTTGTAACAGCAATTGATGTGCTTTTGCTTTCTCCAAAGATGAATATTCTTCCATGGAATTCATCAAGTCTGTATTTGAAGAGTGGGTCATACTAGCTTTAGCAGTAACTATTTCTTTTTGTATACAGCAGTTTCTAAAGTATGTGCCATAATGACAATTCTAAGGAAATTATTGATTTGAATGCATGTTTCCAAATAGTTTCAGCATGGATTCAGTTTTTATCCATAATTGGGGGCACACTAAGATTTCTGTAAAATCCCAATTTCTAAAACTGTATTATGGACTAATGACATGCAATTAGCACATAATTTGCAGAGACTGCTTGGCACCAAAAGAGGTGCATGCTATGTTCAAGTGGTGTTTCTGTTGTACACACTTGCAATTTTAGCTGAGCTTGATAAAAAATATCATTAAGACTCCCAGCTAATTAAAAATGAATCAGACCTTCAGAACCAGTAACAACAAAATGCCTCAATGAATCTCTGTTCTTTAAACGACGTTCCTGTGATTTTTCTTCAATTTGTAACAGCTGATTTAACAACAGCATTCAGTCAATGACAACTATATTTTGCTTTGCTTCTTTAAAAAGAAAATTAGAAAATGGGCAAAAGGAAATTTTTATTGTGGTGAGTTTTGAAGAGGAAAGGTGCAAAAATAAAAGGGGTGGTAAATGTTTTTAGATCGAGTTTATTTTAGTGGAGCATTCATCTCTGCTTTAACATTTCCATTATATTTTCTTTCTGCATGCCAAGCAAACCATGAGATAAGTTCGGCTAGTTTGTGTGCATGCTTGTCATTCTGTTGAACAACTATGGAGGTTAATTTAATCAAGCTTCCTAAAATGAAATGGTATTTTTAAGGGGTTGTAAAGACATAACCCCCAAATCCAGAATTTGAGAAAAACTTCATGCCCTTGAAGTCTAAAGTTTTTTTTTTTAGAAAAGGTTTGGTGCTGTTTTTCCCATTCCATTCTATATTCTGCTTCCCTGACATCCTTACCAAATAAATCTTCTAGCCAACACTTCCCTCTATCCACAGCTAGCCCTAAAAAATACAAGGCTATCAATCTGTTGACCTGAGCACCATCTAAATACCTGGGTCATGAAAACATAGTTCTGAGAAAGCCCTCTTTATCATGGCATTAAAAGGTTTCTTTGTTATATAGTATTTATTTATATTTAGAAGCTTGTCACCTGAGAAATCATTATGTTATAACTGTTATCCTGAAGGTTTGAAATAAAATGTTAGCAACAACAGCAAGCAATTACATTTATATGCTGCTTCATAGAACTCAGAGCACTAACTGGGTGGTTCACAAGATAATAAGCACTTTTGCACTGAACATGCTGGGTACTCATTTTACCGACCTTGGGAGGATTGAAGGCTGAATCAACTTTGTTTCCCATCAGGATCGAACTCACAATGTGAGCAGTTTTAGCTGCAGTACAGCAGTTTAACCCACTGTGCCATGAGGTGCTGGTATTATAGTGTGTTCTGTGGTAATACTATTTTTAGGGGCTCCATCAGCCTTTCATACCCTTTTCTATAATACTCCATTCCATTCCTCTTCCCTGTGTTGTATATTTTGCCCCCTCCAAGACATATTATGGCTGTTGAGTGAACTTAGTCTTTGCTTCCCAATTAAATAAAACAAAGGGATGGGGGGGGATAACGGTGTTAACCTTCATAATTAACAGATTTCTGTACCGTAGCAAAGACACGCCAAGGAATACCATAGTATTTTAAGTGCCTCCCACCCCTACAGATGATTGTGGTGTTGTAAAACAGATCTTTGTACATTCATGACAATGAACCCCATTAACTTACATACTGCCTTTCCCTCAACAAAGGAACTAAAAGAAATAAACTAAAATATCATAATACTAATTAGCTACATGAAGCTACTTTTATGTTTAATATGTTGTCTGGATCTGAAACCCCTTGTGCCAGTCTCCATGAAATTATGGGTTTTGCATCCCAGACGAAACAACAAACCTACCATTGCTTCAGTCAGCATCTATTTTCTCTGGGGGCAATTCTACAGCAGAGATGCTAGCCCTTTATGTGTTGACTGACCTACCAAGCAAAAAGCTCCAGTCTGTTGTGAAATCAAATATGCTACTAATGAATTAAAATATTGCTTCATTGTGAGATAGTGCTGCTTTTCTGTTTCTTGGCAGATATGAGGTTCTTGAATGTCTTGTTGAACTAAACACTAAAAAAATCACCAGGACCAGATGGCATCCATCCACGAGTTCTCAGGGAACTTAAAGATGAAATTGCTGATCTCCTAGCCAAAATATATAATCTTTCCCTCAAATCAGGCTTTCTGCCTGATGACTGGAAGGTAGTGAATGTAACACCAATTTTCAAAAAAGGATCTAGGGGTGATCCAGGAAATTACCGACCAGTCAGATTGACATGTGTCCCAGGTAAAGTGATGGAAACCATCCTAAAAAGATAGAATTAATAGGCACATAGAAGAGAAGGCGCTGCTAAAGGAGAGCCAACATGGCTTTTGCAAGGGCAAATCATGCCTCACTAATCTGTTGGAATTTTTTTGAGAGTGTCAACAAGCATGTGGATAAGGGGGATCCAGTTGACATTGTTTATCTGGACTTTCAGAAGGCTTTTGACAAGGTCACACACCAAAGGCTCTTGAATAAACTTACCAGTCACGGAATAAAGGGAAAGGTCTTGTCCTGGATCAGCAACTGGCTAAGGGACAGGAAACAGAGGGTAGCACTAAATGGACACTTCTCCAAGTGGAGGGATGTAAACAGTGGGGTCCCCCAAGTTTCAGTACTGGGACCCCTGCTTTTCAACCATAAATGATCTAGAGGTAGGAGTGAATAGCATGGTAGCCAAGTTTGCTGACGACACTAAATTATACAGGGTAGTGAAAACTGTGAGAGATTGTGAGGAGCTCCAGAGGGATCTCTTGACACTGGGGGAGTGGGCAAAACAGTGGCAAATGAGTTTCAACATTAGTAAGTGCAGAGTGATGCATGTTGGGGCAAAAAAAACCCCAATTACATTTATAAACTGATGGGTTCTGAACTCTCTGCAACAAACCAGGAAAGGCACCTTGGTGTCCTGGTGGACAACTCAATGAAGGTGTCAACCCAGTGTGCCTCAGCAGTGAAAAAAGCAAACTCCATGCTAGGGATCATTAGGAAGGGTATAGAAAATAAGTCAGCAAGTGTCATTTTGCCTCTTTATAAATCTATGGTGAGGCCCCATCTGGAATACTGTGTACATTTCTGGTCGCCGTACCACCGGAAGGATATTATGGAGCTGAAGAAAGTGCAGAGGAGGGCAACCAGAATGATTAGGGGACTGGAACACCTTCCTTACCATCTGAGGCTGCAACGGTTGGGCCTTTTCACTCTTGAACGACGGCGTCTAAGAGGTGACCTGATTGAAGTTTATAAAATCATGCACGGTATGGACAAGTAGATAAGGAAAAACTGTTTTCCCTATCGCACAACACTAGAACAAGGGGGCACTCAATGAAATTTTTGGGTACTAGTTCTCAAACAAATAAGAGAAAGTACTTTTTCACCCAGAGGATTACTGGTCTATGGAACTCCCTGCCAGAAGAAGTGGTGACAGCTGTCAGTCTTGATAGCTTTAAGAAAGGATAAGACAAGTTCATGGAGGACAAGGGTATCAATGGCTATAATTATGGATACTTAAGGACAACCTCTAGGTTGGAGAGATAGGCAGGATATCTCTCAATGCCATTTCCAGGGAATCCTAAGCAGGTGAAGGCATATCCTTGGGAATACCCTGAAGGAAATGGTGAGCCACTGTGTGAGACAGAATACTGGACTGGCTGGGCTGTGGCCTGTTCCAGCAAGACTGTTCTTATGTTCTTATGTTTGCATATGATTATGCTGGAAAAATTGTGTAAGAAACTGAATCTCTTGCCCTAGCCTTATTTGCCCATATTCTCTGTCGGAATGTGTTACCTGGTACAAACAATATATAAGTAAAAACTTGTGTAGAAGAATGGGATTATAGGGCAAGTACTTGCTCCATTTTGCAAAACAATTGCTTAAATGGAAGTACAGTAAAACCCCTACTTATAAAAAAAAGTCCGCTCCGTAGGGTTTTGCTTAAATCAATTTTTTTGTAACTCGAAGCAAACCCATAGGAAAAATGAAGGTTTTATGTAAATTGAAGCAAACCCATAGGGAAATGAATTTTTACATAACTTGAAGCAAACCCATAGAAAAAAGAACCTTTATGTAACTCAAACAAACCCATAGGAAATTGTGTAAACCGGGACATGGTTTTAGCATAAAATCATTATGTAAATCAAATTTTATGTAATTCGAGGCATTTGTAATTTGGGGTTTTACCGTTCAGAGAGGTGACATCAAGATTTTCATGTGTTCTCTATAACAGCCCCTGACAGGTGGAAAGTTGGCTGAGGACAAAGGCAGTTCTAACTGCATGTATATAAAAATGAAAAAGTAATTCAGAACAATGGTGGCTTATCCACTATGCTAAATGGGGCACTGCTCTCCTATGACATATCTTTTCCTCATTTCCTCTAATGTATGTTTAGAAATTGTAGGTCTGTATGCCTGCCTGTCTGCACATGTGTGAGAGAGAATCTTTCTCTCTGTGTGTAAATGTCTGTAAATGCATGAATACTCCTTTTTGTTCCAGCTCTGCTTATCAGTCTGGTTCCTTCCACTACTGGTTACTGTGCCTGCTGCCCCAGCAACAACAATGGGACCTGCCTGCGCTGGTTCAAAGGAGAAGAAAATGCAAAATTCTGAGTAAAGAAGGGGGGGAAATGCTGTAAGAAATAGTGGGGCTGCAGTGTCTTAGTGGTCAAGATGCTGGACCTGAAGACTAGAGGTTTTATTTTATTTATTTATTTATTTTTCATGCTTATATACCGCCCACTCAGGTAGAACCCAACTCAGGGCGGTTTACATAGCGGACAGTAAATACATAAAAGACACATAATAAAACAAAGTTTAAAGTTTAAAAAAAAAACACCCCTAAAAGGTGCTCAAGAACCGAAGGGACCTTGGGGGAAGGCACACTTCTCTATACCAACCACCCAACGGTACCCCCATCCCCACCCGCACCCCAAACTTGGCCCGCCAGCCAGGTCTTTAGTTCCTTCCTAAAGGGCAACAACTCCATCTGGAGACGCAGTTCCACAGGCAGGAGGTTCCAAAGGGCCGGTGCGGACACAGAGAAGGCCCTCCTCCTTGTGCCAGAGAGGTGAGCCCCCCTGGCTGATAGCACAATTAGAGAGCCCCTCCGGTCCGCTCTGGTTGGATGGACAGACATCCTTAGGGCAATGCGGTCTCTAAAATACCCTGGCCCACTACCATGTAGGGCTTTAAAGGTCAAAACCAGCACCTTGAATTGTACCCGGAGACAAACGGGTAACCAGTGCAGCCCCCGAAGCAGTGGTGAGGCATTGGCATAACATCCACACCCCATCACCACCCGGGACGCGGCATTGTGGACCAGCTGCAGCCTCCGAATGGTCATCAAGGGCAGCCCCATGTAGAGCGCATTACAGTAGTCCAGTCTGGAGGTCACCAGAGCATGAGTGACCATGAGCAAAGAGTCCCGGTCCAGGAGCGTGTGCAACTGGCGAATCACCCGAAGTTGGGCGAAGGCCCTCCTGGCCACAGCCACCACCTGTTCTTCTAGCAGCAGCCATGAATCCAGGAGGACCCCCAAGTCACGCACCGGGTTGGTCTGGGGCAAAACAGCCCCATCCAAAACCAAAGATGGTAGCTTCCGGGATAACGCAGGACCCCCTATCCATAGCCACTCAGTCTTGCTAGGATTCAGCTGTAGCCCATTTGCCCCCATCCAGACCCCAACAGCCTCCAGACAGCTGGAAAGGACTTTGACTGCATCACTGGGGTCCCCACGGGCCGAGATGTACAACTGTGTGTCATTCGCTTACTGGTGGTACCGCACCCCGTGAGAATGGATGATCTCACCCAGCGGCTTCATGTAGATGTTAAATAGGAGAGGAGAGAGTACCGAGCCCTGAGGCACCCCATATTTTAAGGGCCAAGGACTCGACCTCTCACTCTCCAACCACACCGACTGGGTCCGGCCCCTCAGAAATGAGAAAAACCAGGACCACACCGTGCCCTGGATCCCCAATCCTCGGAGTCGTTGGCAGGTCAGTAGTCTGAGACCCGAGTGCTGCATGCTGAAGTGAGCACCCATCTCTGTCCCAGTTCCTGCCAACCTAGCAGTTTGAAAGCAAGAAATTGCAAGTAGATAAATAGGTACCACTTCGGTGGGAAGGGAAACAGCTTTCTGTCATGCGTGCCACATGGCCATGGAAACCTCTGCAACCTCTGCAGTTGCAGACAGCGAGCAAGGGTGATCTTTACCTTTAAGGAAGTATACAAATATGCACGAGAAATCTGTACATGAGTCAAGAAGCAACAGTTAGGACAGAGTATGGAATGATGGAGTGGTTTGGAATAGGAAAAGGAGTAAGACAAGGCTGCATTTTATCACCCTACCTTTTCAACCTATACACAGGGATGGAGGAATCACAATATGGGATAAAAATTGCTGGGAGAAACATCAACAATTTGAGATATGCAGATGATACCACCCTAATGGCAGAAAGTGAGGAAGACCTAAAGAAGCTCCTGATTAGGTTGAAAGAAGAGAGTGCAAAAGCTGGCTTGAGACTCAATATCAAGAAAACCAAGATAATGGCAACAGGCCCCATCAGTTCCTGGAAAATAGATGGGGAAGAAGTAGAAGGAGTAACAGATTTTACTTTCTTAGGATCCAAGATCACTGCAGATGAAGATTGCAGCTATGAAATAAAAAGGCAACTGATTCTTGGGAGACAAGCTATGAAAAACCTTGGGAACATAGTGAAAAGTAGAGACATCTCACTGCAAACAAAGGTCTGCATAGTCAAAGCAAAGGTATTTCTGGTGGTAATGTATGGCTGTGAGAGCTGGACCATTAGAAAGGCTGAACGAAGAAAAATAGATGCCTTTGAGATGTGGTGCTGGAGGAGAGTTTTGAGAGTCCCCTGGACAGCGGAGAACAAATAGGTCAATATTAGAAGAGATTAGCCCTGAGTGCTCATTAGAAGGTCAAAAAGTAAAGATGAAGCTGAAGTATTTTGGACATCAAATGAGAAGAGAGGATTCACTTGAGAAGGCCTTGATGCTGGGGAAGGTGGAGGGCAAAAGAAGAAGGGGATGGCCAAAGATGAGATGGCTAGATGGTATTGTAGATACAATGGACACGGGGCTGTGTGGACTAAGGAGGATGGTGGAGGACAGGGGTGCCTGTAGAGCGATGGTCCATGGGGTCGCAAAGAGTCGGAATCGACTGTGTGACTGAACAACAACAACAACAAATATGCAAAATGAATGTTAGTCAAACATGAGCATGTGTGAGTTGTAATAAATGATGAAGAGATTACAGAATATATTCCAGATGAGTATTTTGCAAAACCCATCAGTTTGTAGCTCATTTTGAAAGTTTAAGTAAATTACTACTCTGGATCAAGGTAAGCAGCACTAGAGATAGGCTGATGTTTGTATGAGAGGTGACTTTAAAGTCAGGTGTCATCCACTTCTAGTCGGCCCCATTGCTCAGTGGCTTAGCATGAAGCTGCCTGTCCATGTGTTGTTTCAAATGCATTCATCATCTGTTTCTGCAGCTCTCTCCCTATGCTTCTGGGTTTTGTTGCATCACTGCTGGGTCCACTGTGCTTTTTGGAGCAAGAAAAGGAGTAAAGTATGAGTCATGCAATTCATGAGACTTTTTGTTGAACAAGCCTTGTCAACAGTGGTGCAAAGTCTAGGGGAAAACCTTCTAAACTTGTCCTATCCCTATGACAAAAAATATCACACTCATACTTACGTTTTGGGCTTACAATGTAAGGTGTTAGAATGTGGCTGATCTGAAAACTTTATTTAAAATGTAGGAACAACAGAGAGGACCAGGGCCATAGCCAGAAAGTGGCCAGGACATCGCCCACCCTGAGTTAGCCATTTTGCCCACCCTTAAACTCCCAGATGCTTATTTATATGCCATATTTTTTCTGACATTGTTGCCCATCCTGGAAAAAATATTTGCCCACCCACATCTAGAATCCTGGTTACGGTCCTGGAGAGGACAGAAGAGGTAGCCTTTTTTTATTGCCGTCATTGTGATATTTTAAATGTTTGAAGCCCAGAAATCCCTAAACCTTTTGAACAAATCTCTCCTAGAAAGCTTGTAAAAAACAAGACTCATTAAGTCAAGCAGGAAGTTTAGCTACCATTACTGATAAAGCAACAAGAATCTTTTACCATTTAATAGACTATTTAGTTTTGTCTTTAATTGGCCAACATCATCAGCCTGAACACAACACTGGAGTTTGTCCTGTAGCTACAGAACTTGCCGAGATTGTTTTTCAACATATCTTGCCATTGTTTTAAACACTGGTGTTCAGGGATATTGCATCTGCAGAACCAAGAAAAGTACCTAATTTGCTACAGCTTTATGAAAAGATTGGTCCCTTTTCATTCAGGTTTTCATTATTCATGTGAGTCACAGTTTTTGATGGATGGAAACCAATTTGCTAAAACTCTATTAGCCCTGGTTATGAATTATAGAGGTGCATCTAAGATTAAATAGCTTTGGGAGACTGACAACATAAAAGCTATTAAAAATAAACTACTATAGGTTATATTGCTACAGAGGGATAAAGGCTTTATATGTACAGCTATATAAGCATGACCATGACGGGTGTTTTTCACAGTATTCCAAATGCTGTAAACAGACAACATTTCATTGGGGGAGAGGGAAGTCTGCTCAAAATAATAAATGCTTAAAAACCCAGGAATGGTTAGACTTGAATACACAAAGGATACACTTGCAGGTAACTTTTCTCCAATTTTAATAAAACCAAAAGAAAGCTAAAATGATGATTGGGGGTTAAGTATATGGAAGTGCTAAAGTTTTTCCTTGGCAACCATTTCTTCTCTAGGTGAAGGGTAAAGGTCACCCTTGCTCAAAAGCTATTCGTATCTGACTCTACGATTCAGTGCCCATCTCTGTTTATAGCCAAAAAGCCAGAACTACAGGGCCGTAGCCAGGGGATGGGTGGGTTGGGTGTTGCCCACCCTGAGTTAGCAGGTTGCCCACCCTCAAATTCATGGATGTTTATATATATGTGACATATACCATGACATTGTTGCCCATCATCAAAGGGTTGGGGATCCAAGGCACTGTGTTGTCTTGGTTTTCCTCATTCCTGGAGGGCTGGACCCAGTTGGTGTGGTTGGAGATTGAGAGGTCCAGCCCTAGGCTTCTCCAATGTGGGGTGCCTCAGGGCTCAGTGCTTTCTCCTCTCCTGTTTAACATCTAAATTAAGCCGCTGGGTGAGATCATCCGCTCCCATGGGGTGCAGTACCATCAGTACGCGGATGATACTCAGTTGTACATCTTGGCCCGTGGGGACCCAAGTGATGCGGTAAACGTCCTGTCTGGGTGTCTGGAGGCTGTGGGGGTCTGGATAGGGTCCAACAGGCTACAGCTGAACCCTAGCAAGACTGAGTGGTTGTGGGTTCGGGGTCCCGCATTAACCTGGGAGCTGCCATCCTTGGTCTTGGATGGGGCTACTTTGCTTCAGACAGACCCAGTGCACAACCTGGGGGTCCTCCTGGATGCACATCTGCTGCTAGAAGAACAGGTGGCAGCCATGGCCAGGAGGGCCTTTGTACAGCTACGTGTAATTCACCAGTTGCGCCCGCTCCTGGATAGGGATGCCTTGCTAATGGTCACACATGCTCTGGTTACCTCCAGACTTGATTATCGTAACATGCTCTACATGGGGCTGCCCTTGATGAACATTCAGAGGCTGCAGCTGGTCCAGAATGCGGTAGCCCGGGTAGTGATGGGGTACAGGCGCTATGTCCGTGCCTTGCCTCTGCTCCGGGAGCTTCAATGGTTACCAGTTTGTCTCCAGGTGCAATTCAAGGGGCTGGTAATGACCTTTAAAGCTCTTCATAGTAGTGGGCCAGGTTACCTAAGAGACCGCATCACCCTAAGAGAATCTGCCCACCCCACTAGGGTGGACCGGAGGGACTCCCTCAGTGTTCAATCGGCTAAAGGGGCTCACCGATCTAGCTCAAGGAGAAGGGCCTTTTCCATGTCTGCCCCAACCCTATGGAACCTCCTGCCAGTAGACCTATGGCTACAGACGGAATTGCTGCCCTTTAGGAAAGTGTTGAAAGCCTGGCTGGCAGGGAAAGTATGGGGGGCCAATGGGGTGCTGACTTCTGCTCATTGGCTTTGTTAGGATTATAGGTCCCTTTTTACTGATGGGTGGGGAAGGGAGGGTTGTTTTAATTTTGGGATGGTTTTAAATAGTTTATTTTATTTTATTATTATTATTTTTCTTTTTTTACTAAATTTTTAGGGGGTGTTTATAATATTTATGTTATTGTGTGTCACCCTGAGGTGCCCTTGGGCAAGTGGGTGGGATATAAATCCAAATAAATAAATAAATAAATAAATAAATAATCCTGAAAAAATATTCGCCCACCCACATCTAGATTCCTGGCTACGGCCCTGCAGCACTGTCTGTGTCTGCAGACTTTCTGTGGGCATGTGGCAGGTATGACTAAACACCAGTTTGCACAGATCACTATTTACCTTCCCAGAGATGGGAGCACACTCCATTGTGCAGAACTTGGGTCTCTAACTGCTGATCAACCAACTTTCCAGTCATCAAGTTCAGTGTCTTAATCACTAAGCCACCACAGTCCCATTTCTACTCTAGGAACTGCATTTCCCCCAGTACCTTGGTCTTCCATCCTGCAATGCTTTTCTCTCAGGGACATTTATGATCCTGTTTGTGTAGTGACATAATCACAGCTTTGTTGACTGACAGTGGGCACTTTATTTTCACCAAACTAGATACTTTCTGTGTATTTAAGAAAAATGGAGAAAAAGATGAGCTTGTACTGAAGATAAGACATAATGGGCAACTGTTTATTATGGAGGAAATATTGGTAAAGGTCTGTGTATAACTTCTCAATGTGACCCCTGATTGCCTGGAGCATGTATATGACTGTTCCTAACAAAAAAGAGCCAGATTTTTAATAGTGCTGAACCAGCAGTGTCTTGAGGAAACAACAATGATGTGTAAGTTTGCAATTAATTAATGAACACTTGTGTAAAATGGCAGGGAGGGATTGTCCAGAAATATTTTATCTTCTGCAAACACTACTTTCGTGACCATAACATTTAAGTATTTGAAGAGATTGGTCATTGTTGACTGCAACTTGTAACCGAGGATGCCTTTTTCCCCCTGAAGCAGGAAAAATGTCACTGGCATGAATTTGTTTAAGGTGGATCCCATCTTGCCATGAGGTGACTCACACACTATGATTTCGGAGCCATCACCCATGGCACACACGAAGCGTGACATGCAGGATTTAACACTGGGACTGCAATGGACCGTCACAGCCTTGAGGATATGGACAAGGAGCGCCATCAGAGCCAGTCCATCTGTCATGGCCTCTTCCACCTCCATGACTGTTGGGAATCAGAGTTCCTCCTCCACTCATTTTGCCATTGGGCAATATGATGGTTTCCAGTGGCATTTTCTCCACTGAGGGGACCATCACCCCACCTAAAGGGGCTCATCTGCCCATAGCCATTGACCCCTTTAGGGAGTCAGGTTAGTTAACCCGTGCCTGACACTCGGCGTTGAGTTGCTGGCTGTACGGTCTACTCCATTACCGTAGCGGGATGTCTGGCCAGACAAATGAAGAGATTGGTATAGCAACATTTTACTTTGTCAATTTTTCATGTTGTCATTAACTTTATGAAAGACATATAAAACAATTATCATGCTACACCACTTTGCTCAATGCATTGATCTGAGCAGAGAAAACCCATATTCTGTTGACAATATCTCTGAAACCTTTCAATCTGTTTCATCTATTCAATGGATGCAGTAATGGTTATGCTTTCCTTCTGCATCATCATCAAGTGGCTCTTTATTTAATTTATCTAGAAGAGGATACTGGGGAAACTATTTGGACTAGGAAGAGAAAATGCACTTGCAGGAGGGCTTTTGTATTATTTATTTAAGGTAGTTCAGTGAGAAAACATTACACCTTGTCCACCAACATAATGTTAAATAATGATGCTTTTAACTCTTGATTTAGAAAAGTCATCTAGGCCAAGGCAAAAATAAATTGTACAGTACTAGCTGTGCTCCGACCATTTGGAGGTAACAACGGAAAGAAAAAAGAAGTACAAAAAAATGAAGAGAGGGAGAGGAGATGATGCTTATAACATGTAAGAATGTAATCAGGCCTAAGTCTGGAATGAATGTGTCAGGGTGATTTAATAACTGGGGATGATAGCAGGAGATAGACAGCGATATGGCAAGAGCTTTTCATTTTACTTGCAAGAAAGCAAAATCATGTGTTTTCTATGCAGTGTTTGCTTTATGTGGAGCAAAGGTGAGGCACAATAAGGAAGGAAGAAGTTACTCATGCACCTTACTTCTTTTTGTTCAGTCGCACAGTTGATTCTGACCCTTTGTGACCCCATGAACCATTGCCCGCCAGGCACCTCTATCTTCCACCATCCTTCTCAGCCCGCCCAGCTCTGTGTCCATTGCATCTACAATACCATCTAGCCATTTCATTTTTGGCCGCTCCCTTCTTCTTTTGCCCTCCACCTTTCCCAAAGAACTTCATCTTCATCTTTACTATTTGACCTTCTAAGGAGCAGTCAGGGTTGATTTCTTCTAAGATTGACCTATTTGTTCTCCTCGCTGACCAGGGGACTCTCAAAACTCCCCTCCAACAACACATTTCAAAGGCATCTATTCTTCTATGCTCAGCTTTCCTCGTGGTCCAGCTCTCACAACCATACTACCACCAGGAATACTATTGCCTTGACTATGCGTATTTTTTGTTTGCTTGCCTCCCAAGAATTAGTTGCCATTTTATTTCTACAGTGATCTTGGTTCCTAAGAATGTAAAGTGTGTCACTGCTTCTACTTCTTCCCCATCTATTTTCCAGGGACTGATAGGGCTTGTTGCCATTATCTTGGTTTTCTTGATATTAAGTCTCAAGCCAGCTTTTGCACTCTCCTCCTTCAACGTAAGGAAGAGATTCTTTATGTCTTCTTCACTTTCTGCCATTAAGGTAGTATCATCTGCATATCTCAAATTGTTGATGTTTCTCCCAGCAATTTTAATTCCAACTTTTTATTCATCCAGCCCTGTGTTGCGCATTATGTGCTCTGTATATAAGTTAAATAGGCAGGGTGACAAAATGCAGCCTTGTCTTACTCCTTTTCATATTCCAAACCACTCTGTCATTCCGTGTTCTGTCCTAACTGTTGCTTCTTGACTCATGTACAGATTTCTCATGAGACATATAAGGTGTTCTGGTATTCCCATCTCTTTAATTACTTGCCACATTTTATTGTGGTCCACACAGTCAAAGGCCTTGGTGTAGTCAATGAAACAGAAGTAGACCTGTTTATGATATTCCTTTGTTTTCTCCATGATCCAACATATGTTGGCAATTTGGTCGCTAGTTCCCCTGCCTCTTCTGAATTCAGTCAGTACTTCTGGTAGTTCTCTCTCCACGTGCTGCTGAAGCCTGTCCTGTGTTATCATGAGCATGACCTTGCTATCATCTGGGATGAGCGCAATTGTTCGATAATTTGAGCACTCTTTGGCATTGCCCTTTTTTGGGATTGGAACGTATACTGATCTTTTCCAATCCTGTGGCCATTGGTGTGTTTTCCAAATCTGCTGGCATATAGAATGCAATGCTTTAATTCCATCGTCTTTTAGGGCTTTTAATAATTCACCTGGAATAGCATCATATCCACTAGCTTTGTTATTAGTAAAGGTAAAGGTTTCCCTTGCTTGAAAGCCAGTCGTATCCGACTCTAGGGTGCAGTGCTCATCTCTGTTTCAAAGCCGAAGAGCCAGCATTCTCTTTTAGGGCTTTTCTGACTTCACTCTCCAGGATGTCCGGCTCCAGTTCAAAGCTCTCATCATTGTGGTTGTCAGGGGTGTTGAGGTCCTTTTTGTAAAGTTCTTCTGTGTACTCTTCTCATCTTTTCTTATTCTTTTCTGCATTAGCTAGCTCCTTGCCATCTCTGTCCCTTATCATGGTCATTTTTGCTTTAAATGTTCCCTTGATTTCCCCAATTGTTTTGAAAAGATCTTTAGTCCTGCCTCTTGTGTTGTTTTCCTCTATTTCTTTGTACTGTTCATTTAGGTAGGTTTCCTTATCTCTCTTTGCTTTTCCACCACTGCTGCCGATTTAAGCACTTGGAGCAAGGTGAAAATGCTCCCCCACCAAACCACTGCCATAGAGGCTGCAAGTGCTGCTGAAAAAAGTGTGCAATTCTGCCCCCATCAACTTTTAGGGCTTTGAAAAAGTCAACTGGGATACCATCATCACTGGCTTTGTTGTTTGCAGTGCTTTTTAGGGCCTTTCTGACTTCACTCTCTAGGATGTCTGGCTCAAGTTCAATGGTCTCATCATTGTGATTATCAGGAGTGTTGAGGTCGTTTTTTGAGTTCCTCTGTGTACTCTTTTCATCTTTTCTTAATCTCTTCTGCATCAGGTAGCTCCTTGCCGTCTTTGTCCCTTATCATGGTCATTTTTGCTTTAAATGTTCCCTTGATTTCCCCAATTTTTTTTGTAAAGATCTCTAGTCCTGCCTCTTGTGTTGTTTTCCTCTATTTCTTTGCACTGTTCATTTAGGTAGGTTTTCTTATCTCTCCATATTTTTCTTTGAAATTCTGTATTCAAGTGATTATTTTTTACTTTCTCCTTTGTCTTTTGTGTTCCTTCTTTCCTCTGCTATTTTAAGAGCCTCAACAGACAACTACTTTGCTTTCTTATGCTTCTTTTCTTTTGGTATGGTTTTCCTTGCTACCTCCTGTATGATATCCCGGACCTCTGTCCATACTTATAAAATTTGAGAATGCTGAAAAATTGGGTGGAATAGCTAATACCTTGGAAGACTGGAAGATAATTCAAAAAGATCTTGATAGGCTTGAACACTGGACTGAAAACAAGGTAGTGAAATTTAACAGGGATAAGTGCAAGGTGGGAAAAGAGAGAAAATGAACAGTTACAAGATTAACTATCTCTTTTAAGTGTAAAAATAACCAGCTGAAACAAAATCCTTTTAAAAACACAGTTCTATGTTTTCTCCTTATGGAACAGAGAAGCAGAGAGTTAGCTCAGAAGGCAAGATTCTATTTATATATTCTGTTTCTTCTTTAAGGCTTCCAGATTACCATGATTCATATCTTTCACATTACATGTTCCAACTGTATGTGTTGCACAGCATTGGACTTTCCTTCCAATTTTGTATTTTTCAGTCACTAGAACTCGTTTTGGCTTTAATATACTTGCGTAATCTGTAAGAACATGATTTGCACTTGTCCTTTACTCTATCCCAGTAGTTGATAGAATGCTTTTTTACCTGAGTGTCTCATCTTCCAGTATTATCTCTTGTTTCAGTTTTAATTGTCTCATCATAGAAATTTCAGACAAGTAAAGTTCAGTTGTGGTTTACCATTGACTTCATCAGCACAGATACCAGGTATCTGCCCTCCAGATGTTTCTTGACCCCCATCACTATTGGAATTATCCATTTTTTTTTCTGTTGATGTGGCCAATATTCCTGAAGATGGTATGTGCATCTAGGTTTGGTGCCCCAGGGATAAGCATTCTACCTTGGATGGCCCTACTAGGAATTTATCCTCATACTGTATTGGAGTCTAGCTTCCTTACATCATTGCTCATGGTGTAACACTTCTCTAACACACTCAAATCCTACCACCTTGTTAAGGTGTGCACCCAAGAAGAGGAAATCTTTTAATAATTAGGTTTTGATGGTAGGCATCTTGGTGCTTAAAACTTGGTGCTATTTCTTGTTTTATAGAAATTATATGTGCAGTGGGTTTTTTGGGTGGTGGGGTGGTGGTGAACAGTAGCAGTACATCATGGAGAATTATGAATGAGTTGGTGTGACCAAATTGACAAGTGCAGTTTTTGACAGACATTCATACCAATTGGGTGACTAAAATAATATGTCACCAAAACCATTTTCAGGAACCACCACTTGTCATTTTGGAGAGCCATACTATTCCTTCATGCAGTTGCATCTGCAATGATGATAAAATGGATGGACTGGCTGCAATAGATGATGACAAGAAAGAATGAGCAACTAGTAAGTTCATGATAACTCAATTTGTTTTTGTCTTCTCCTTACTGAACTGAACTGAAAAAAGAATGAAAAAATGAAACAGAAATGATAGCAATAGCTAGAAGTTTCACAAAAGTATGTTCTTGAGATGAAGGACATTCCACATGAACTGAATAAACTATAAGATTAGCCAAGAACTACAAGGATGAATGGTCATACTCATGAAATTGAAGACATAAAAATGCTATATCTATATTCCTGAAGTTATAAATATACAGATATTTCCCATTGTGGAAAAACCTCTCTTTCCTATCCCTATATCTCTATCTCTACTTGTCTTTCAACACTGTCGTCCCATATTATAGGAAGAACTAAAGGATGATTACCATGTACTGTTTTTTAATGGCATCAAATGACAATTTATAGTAACCATATTAAGGGGTTTTCAAGTATGTGAGATATTTAAGAATTAGTTTTGTCATTGCCATCCCCATTAAGTTTCCATAAACAAACAGGGATATGAACACTGGTCTCCTGAGGCCTAATCAGTACTCTGCCCCCTACAATACTTGGGCTTTATCAACTATGACCATAGTAGCTTCAAAGTTAATAAAAAGAGGAGAGGGCAATTCTGCAAAATCAGTGAATTAGTTGAAAAGATGAATTTTTAAATAAAACAATAAAGTTAAATGTGCCTATATTATTTTTAAAAATGCCCATGCCTGTGATGTTTCCTAATCAGTTTTAAAGATTGGTGTTTACATGAGACGGAGCCAAAATTGATGTATTTTAACCACTTAGTGGTTTGTGTTAAACCACTGGCTGGGGCCCATTTATTTTACACCAATACTTATACAGTTGTATAAAAAATTGATTTGGAAAGTGTGTCTGGTTTCATTATTGTTTATCTAGGGGTACTCAGATTAATGTCCGATGGCAGCTGAGATGGGTTCCAGCCAATTGGAGGAGATGGCACCACCCAATCCATGACATCTTCATTGCTATTGCAGACCACTGCTGCCAAACAGCTCTGGGCCCTCTCCACCTAATAGCTGGATTGCTTCTTCTGTTGCAGCCATGGATAATTTTTTTAAATTTTTTTTATTAGGAGTGACATAATGCTGCATCACTTCAAATATTATTTTTTAAAATTATCTGCTCAGGCATCAGAGGTGGACTTCTACTGATCAATGGCAGTAGCTCTCCCCCAATCAATTGGAACCTATCTCGCCTGATCAGCTGGAGCCTGTTTCTGCTGCTAACTGAAGATTGTCTTTGGGGATCCATGGTGGCAGTGGGCCAACTCTAACAGAACATGACCTGAAATCAGAGTTGGAGAAAAAAAATCATCACTGTGTTTTGGGCTAGTGCAAACATCCTAATTTATTAACTTTTGCTTCAGTTTAATTTTAAGGTCCTAGGGACATAATCCCTTAGTAGTTGAAGTGCCTTAGTACCTTTGAATAAAAGAAATAAATTTGCAGTGGCATGGAGACCTTAACACCACTGAGGGTCAGATAACATGTACCGCATAGCTGCCTTTGTAGTTTGTAAAACCTGTCTCAGAGCATTTGTAATATATAATAAGACAGACGAAAACATTATAGTTAGCTTTTCCAGATTATTTTATTTTTTTTGTTTCTAGACTTGTCCTAGATAGAAAATAGTCCGGCCTTTCAGTTCTGGCATATATTATTTAAGTGCTCAGAAGAACATACTTTATAACATTTCTGAGTCCATTCTGAGTCAGTGCCTTAACTATTAGTTTTTTTCAATTTAACAAATCAAACAAGATTTTGTAACTATTAGTAACCATATCACAGGCTGTTACTGAAAATCAAGTTGTTTCCCGATTTATCTTCATTTCTATAGTGATCTAGCTATTGTGCCCGGCCTTGCTGGGCATGTTTGGTTTTTGTTTTGGTTGGTGGGGTGGTTTTGGGGGGTACACACACACACACAGAGAGAGAGAGAGAGAGAGAGAGAGAGAGGAGGTGACAGGAGTTTAGGTGGTTTTGGGGGTTTATACAGAGAGAGAGGAGGGGGCGGCTGCCTTACTGGTTGTGGCTGAGAGTGAACTTGCAGAGAGGTCTCCTCTCAATGTAGCGGTGGAGGTAGGTCTGGCGGCAGAGTTTTGAGGAGCGCAGTAGCAGCCTCCAGTGTGGTAGTGGGGAGGAGGTGGAGCTCCTCTTCTCCCCACAGCCCTGGGGACAAAGACCAGTGCTGGCCTTGCTCTGGCTTCAGCGGGGTAGCAGGGAGGAGGGGAGCCCCTCTTCTCCCCGTGGCCCCAGGGACAAAGGCCAGCGCCAGCCTTGCTGTGGTTTCAGTGGGATAGTGGAGAGGAGGGGGAGCCCCTCTTCTCCCTACGGCCATGGGGATGAAGGCCGGTGTCGGCATCACTGCAGCTTTGGTGGGGTAGTGGGGAGAAGGGGGATCTCCTCTTCTCCCTAGGGCCCCAGGGACAAAGGCCGGTGCCGGCCTTGCTGTAGCTTCAGCGGGGTAGTGGGGAGGAGGAAAAGCCCCCTTTCTCCCTGCAGCCCCAGGGATGAAGGCCGGCGTGGCCTTGCCACGGCTTCAGCGGGGTAGTGGGGAGGAGGTAGAGGACTGCTCCTGGGGGCAGAAGTGAGGGCAGCGAAGCACAATGGCTGCCTTCGGCATTCTTGCACTCCCTGCCTGGCGAACTCCACTGATGCAGCTGATCAGTGGAGAAAGGCTTGCGTGATGGCTGTTTTTTCCTGTCACGTGCGCCAGCTGTCCTGCCTCCTCTGTGCTTGCATCCTCATGCCTGATTGGTTGAGGCATGCCATGGTGCAGAGGATGCTGGGAAGCCTAGTTTTTCTGTTATTGTTCATGGGGCATTGGCCTCACTCAGGGCTTCCGGACCCTCGTGGCGACATTGTCCAGGAGGTAAGGTAAGTGTGGCCGGCTCATTACAGGATGGGCTGGATGTGTGCAGACATGCATTCTGGACATGCACGGCCCAACCCATTCTTATAGGTAAAGATGGTAAGGAGGTTCGAATTTAAAGTTGTTTGTACAGTGTTTTTTCCTTCTCTCTCTCTTTTATTTAGATAAAAACATTTACAAGGCAAAGGGACTAGCATACATGCACTGACATTTGTTTCTCCAGGTCCACCAACAGTAAAAAAAAATCTTTGGCAGATTAGATACTTTTAGATGAGTGATTTTTGATATGCACCTTCAAGTCATCCTACGTGATCCTATGAATAAGAGTCTCTGAAATGTCCTGTCTTCAACAGCTTTGCTCAATTCTTGCAAACTCTGTGGCTTCTTTTAGGAAATCAATCCATCACACATTTGGTCTTTCTCTTTTGTTAATGCCTTCAATCTTTCCTGGTAGTATTGCCTTTTCCAGAGAATCATGCTTTCTCATAATGTGCCCAAAAGAAGGACAGTGTCAGCTTCTCTGTTTTTTCCTCCAGAGACAGTTCTTGGTTTATTTGCTCTAAGAATCACTTGTACATCTTTCTGGCAGTCCAGGGTATCCATAAAACTCTCCTCCAGCACCATCTCTAGAGTTGATTTTTTTCACTGTCAGCTTTTTTTACTGTCCAGCTTTCACACCTCTGATTGGCATTGCATAGCAACCATCTTGGTCCTAGTCTCCAGCAACATATCCTTACACTTGACAGTCCTGTTTGGTTTTCTTTATTTGTTGGCATATTTTGTTAGGATTTTGCAGGCTCTGTTTTGTGGGTTTAAATTATTCTATTAGTTGTCTACCTAACCTGGTGATTTATTTTTTCCAAGTTCTTTCAGAGCATTTATCACTTTGTTTTTTTTGGTTTTTTTTTTTTAGAACTGCTGGTTCTTCATCATAGAATCCCTTTTCAAAGGAATCTGTCATTCTTTTGTTTCTTCTGTATAGGTCTTTCAGTATACTGTCTTCACCTTCTCTTTATTTTATCTTGGCCAGATAATATGCTTCCCGTTTGGCATTTCTAAACTATGTTTAAAATTCCCTTCCATTACTTAGATCTTCTAGAAAAGATTACATGCCCCTCCCTTTGGTTTCTCTTCTCCATTTCTTTTCACTGGTTTCTGTAATAATTCTTTTTGTCTTTACATCGCGGTGACTGAAAAACTGCATTCAGGTTTCTGATTCTATTTCTGACAACTTTTACTTTTGTTTTTCACCATTCATTTATAATTTTCATTGTTTCTTTGCCATTCATATAGGTTTTTCTTTTCTTGTCAATACAGGAACTTTCTTTTTGCATTATTTTCTAATAATATCTCTAGGTTTAATACATCAGTTTTTATAGTTCCTGGTCAATTGAGTTTAATAATACAAATCTGTTTCTTATATAGACTTTAAATTCACCAGAAATATTTAAATTATATTTTGGCATTAAAATTATTTTAGAGTTCTTTTTCAGCTATACTTTTATATTGGATATTAAGAGTTCATGATCAGTGCCCCCCATTATGCCGGATAATACAGCTTCTCTTTCTCCTGCTTCCAATTACATAGTCTATTTGGATTTTGTATTGAATGTTGGGTGGTGTCCACATGCACAGCTGTCCATTTGGTTACCTGAAATATGGACAGTGGTACCTCGCTTAAAGAGCATAATGTGTTCCACGGGATTACTCTTTAAGCAAGTTTGCTCTTTAAGCGAAACACCATTGTAAGTGACCAATTGTGACTTTTGGTGGCGGGTGGATTGCGAACCCCAATTTAGTTGTTGAGTTTTTGGTTGGTTTTAGTTGTTAAGTGAAGCGACCATTCAGAGAAAATTCTGCTCTTTAAGCGAGTTAGTCTCTAAACCAGGCGCTTTTTATGCGAGGTTTTACTGTATTTGGAATAGATTATTGGCCTCACATAAGTATGAGTCATTCTCCTGCTTTATTTCTATTCTGTAGGACAAATTTGCCAACATTTGGTTCTGTTTTGTTCCCTATCTTAGTGTAGTATTTCATGATTATAAGCATGACTTATTTTGGTGTCTGATTATTTCCCTTTTGGATGCTTGCATAAAGTTTTCCATTTCCTCTTCTTCATCATCTGTGGTTGAAGCATAGACTTTTGAATGATGCTTTGTTGATAGACTTTCCACAGAGTCTGATTGATATTATTCAGTCAGACTTTGCATTATAGCATCTAACTACCTATGCTACATCTTGGCTGTGGGGTTTTTCAGCCATGCATGAGAGTGAAATGATTGGGGCTTTTATCCTATCATTTACCATCAGGATTAGTACATAAAAAGGTGGATATCAGCAAATCCAGCTATCAGTTCCCCCCTTATTGTTGGCCCTATTTCTCTTTTATTGCTTTCCTCTGGAATCACCAACATGCATTTCTTACCGCCCCCTCCCTCCCCCAATTTAACAATCCTGTACAAATGAAGTGATCCTGACACTGAACATAAGTGACTGCAGGGCACTAAGTCTTCAGATCATTGTAAATAGTCGTGATTGTCAATTCAACTCTCTTGCCAAATGTGTTTGGATTTTACTGTTTCAGCAAACTTTGCTGGTAGTAAATATGCTTGCTAGACTATTCATAGGAGACAAATATAAAAGAGGTGTGAATTAGCTGTCATAGGAAGTTCATCTTAAAATGTGAATGTATTTTTATGAGCAGTTTTTGCAGTGTAAGCCTAATATAGAGGCGAGGAACTCAGTTGTACATGATAGTACTATAAATTTCATGTGGACAAGGGCCTTGTTTTTTAAAAAAATCATTGCTTTGAACATTCAAGCTGGGAACACATGAATGCTATTCTCTAAACTTCCTCATCACAATAGCAAAGGAAGGGGGGAAGTCAGGTAATAGGGAACAAAAACAGTTACTAAATCTTACCCTCACTTCTACAAAATAGGTAAAGGTAAAGGTCACCTTGCTCGAAAGCCAGTTGTGTCCAACTGTAGGGTTCATTGCTCATCTCTGTTTATAGCCAAAGAGCCAGCACTATCTGAGTCTGTAGACATTTCCATGGACATGTGGCAGGCATGACTAGACACCGGAGTGCACAGAATGCTGTTTACCTTCCCACTGAAGTGGTACCTGTTTATCTACTTGCAATTTCTTGGTTTCAAACTGCTAGGTTGGCAGGAACTGGGACAGAGACAGGAGCTCACTCCATCGTGCAGTATTATTTATTTTATTTATTTATTTTATTCATATTTATATTGCTGCCCACTTGCCATGGCGATTCAGGGCAGCTTACAGACAATACAATCAATAAAATAATAATATAATAATGCAATCAATAAATCAATACAGTATTCGGGTCTTGAACTGCTGACCTGCTGACCTTCCAGTCATCAAGTTCAGTGTCTTAACCACTAAGCCACTGCAGTCCACCTCTACAAAACACACTTCCTTCTATTGTAGTTTGGAAATAGGAAAGACAAAGGGATTACCATTAAAACATCTTTTTGTCAAAGCTGAAGATGCTGTTTTAAAACATAATTACTACTCTAGGTAATGTGTTTAGAGAAAACATCATCTCTATAAATGTCAAATGACAGGTTTTGAATAGATCAATTATCTCTACCTCTTGTTCTCCACTGTTTAATATGAAAATCTCTTTGTTAAACATTTTAACTTTTTAAAAAATCTATATATATAAAAGAGAGATGCGTTCTTGCATGCCCAGTATACAAATCCACACTCCTCCACCGATCTCATCCAAACTTCGCACGCACCTACCTTTAACGTGCGAGAACAGTACTGCAGGGGTCCAGCAGGCCATTTTGGGGTCTGACACCCCTAAAAAGGGGTGACAAACTTCCTCCTGGTGAGATACAAAGCAACACAGCAGCAGTCCCAGTGCATCCTGGGAGTCATAGTTCTTTGGGTGGATTGAACCATTGACATGAATGAACAGAGATACTACAGCTCCCAGTGGCCTGTGTGTGGCAACTTAGGCATGCCACAGCCAATCAGGGAGGCTGGGCCAAAAGTGGAAGAGGCAGGGCACCATCCACATGGCCGGCACAACAGCGGACACCACACGTGCAAAACGCGGCCATTGGGACACCCAGGCGCCCCTAGGTAGCGAATGTGGGGATGCTGCTGCAAGGCCGGCGCAGGTGGCTGCCATGACCAGCCCAGCACCGGTGGCCATGTTGCGACCCCCAGACAAGCTGGATGCCTGCAGAGGTGGGGTAGGCAAAGAGATGCTGGGCAAGGCCACAGCGGCAGCAGCGGCCTGGCTGAGGGAAACTCCAGTGCCCCTGTCTAGAAAGAGAACAGGGCCACTGTGCAAAGGCCAAAGCAGGCACCTGCCGGGCCAACCATGGCATTGTCAGCCACGGAGATGCCCCCAGATGCGCCCAACACCCCCAGTGGAGCCGACTGCAAAAAAGCACAGAGGACTGGCACCACCCGCACCAATGCACGGAAGCTCAGAAATAACCGCAACAATGCTGCTACGGTAGGTAGGAAGGGCCCTCCCAAGTGCCACCCAGGCAAAGTCGGGGACCACTGCTAGTAAATTATATTAACTGTTGATTCCCCTTCAATTAGCTTGGGTAAAACATATTCATAGAATGCATACGAGAGCCATTATTTGTACAAACTCTTTTCATGGTAATGTTGCAAATTTTGCTATCTTTATGATTAAAGGAAGCCGCTCATGTTTACACTGATCTGTATCTCCAAAAATCATGCTCCCAAATGCTACAACTTTAATGATCTCTTGGACTTTCAGACAAAAAGGTATCATCATACCATACTCTCTTCTTTACAGAAGAGCCACACTCCTTCTTCCAGTGTTTTGTAGTCTACATTTATTACTATAAAATAATTTCTTTGTAAGCAAAGAATAATGAATATGCCACTCTGGTGTTAAAAGTAGTTACACTTGGGGTAGTGGCAGGAAACTGTTCCATGCCTCAATATTACCTGCCCCAGGTGTGAAAAAACATTGTGCAAAGTGGCCTCCTTTGCATAACCTGCCTCTCTCCTATGTCAGTCTGGTGCTTGGCCATGAGTTTATCTTATGGTACTTGTGGGAAGCTACAAGCATCTATTTTAAAATCCCCATGGTACCATTCACTGAACTTCATTTCAGTGCCTTGTGGGAGAAAATGGCATTCCCTACTGAAACTTGATAGAGAGCATTCAGAAGGCTTCTCACAGACCTTCTTAGAATGGGACTCCACAGTTGTTGCAAATGGTGATGGACTCTGCCAGGCTATTGTACATTTCTCTGTGCTCACATCTCCACATGCGAATCATGTACAGAGCTAGCTCAGCTCAGAGTTCTCAAGTTTTCATCTCTTTAACCTTTTCTTTCTGTGTTAACTTAAGAAATGTATTGAAAGTTAATATAGGGGATGAAGGTGGTGCTATGTATTGAAAGTTAATATAGGGGATAAAGAGGGATGCTTGCAGTGCTGGAGGACACCCGCCGCGAACAGGACCTTTGCTGTGTTTCCCTGTCACCCCTAACACCGGCACGGGGATGGAAGCAGTTGTCTCCTGAGCTCCCTGGTCTGGCATTGGTCGTGGGGAAGTTGGAGCACCGCTGGAAGGGGTCGCTGCCTTTATTTTGTATTTTGCATTTTGTATTTAACTTTGTAGTTTCTGAAATGAATTGTAACTGGTATTTTGCAACTGTATTGATATGTGTATTCTATTTGGTGATATTGTATTTTTAATTGTATTTTTGTATGTTTTTTTATCCCCCCCCGTACTTATGATTTGCTTTGTATTTATTTAATTGTGTTGTAAACCGCTTTAAGTTGTCAGTAGATAAGAAAAGCGGTATATAAGCACACAATAATAATAATAATAATAATAATAATAATAATAATAATAATAATAATAATAATAATAATAATAATAATAATAATAATAATAATAATAATAATAATAATAATAATAATAATAATAATAATAAAACAGCTTCAAATGGAATTTGAGAGCAGTAGCGTTGAACAGTGGAGGAGAGGATACATTACTATTGTTACATAAATGCAACAGAGAGCAGAAGTCAGACTGGGCAGCTATATAGCAGTGGAACCAATAAATGTTGCAGGGGATTGAACTTCCAGATCCTGCCTCTTGGAATAATCCTTGTTTCCAAGGTTTGAAATAACATAACTCACATTTTTATGGGGGCATACAGTATTTGCTGTAGCTATTAGGGATAGATATTTGGCCAGATGTTCATTTAATCTTACATGAAAACTGTTCTTCTGGAGGGCTTAAATATACATTGCAACTCCCTCAATCAGCTTTGTCAATAGCTTGCAGAGTCTTATTGTCCAGTCTTGAAGACTACCACCACCTCCTTCTTCTGCTTCTGCTGCTGTATCTGATTCTGAATATTGGCGATCATCATGGCGATTACTTTGGATCATCAAAAAAAATTAAAATTTGGTTATGTTCACTCTAGAGATGTAATCCCACATAAGGGGATTGCAAGGCTGATTAAATTATTTGAGCTGCAAAACTAGAAGGGACCCTATGGATCATTGAGCCCAGCCCCTATCAAGGAAGCACAGTAGGGAATAGAACTCCCAACCTCTAAACCACTGAGCTATATAGCTATTTCAATTTTGTCACATGAGAACAACAAAAAACCAATTTAGAATGAGGACAGTCTTTCATGTCTTCAGAAACTGCTGTGTATAGCCTTGACATTTTTGCTCTAAAAGAAGGAGTACTTTTTGCAGCTACTAAAAGGATCTCTTTTTCTAAGCACACTGGTAACTCTATGCTCAACAGCTCCTCACAAGGTCAGGTGAAAGAAACGATGAAATGAATTCACCAAAAGGTGGCTTCATTTTGGCAGTTTCACACATGGCCTAAACATGGAAGAAGAAGCAGCTTCATCTTTGCGTCATGTCCCTTTAGAAACAAATGTAAGATGTTTGAAAAGTTTCTGGCTTTAGAAATGTGCATGTTTTGCCACACAGAAGCCCACATATTCAGTGACTTGACTCAGTGTTAGTGTAATAATTCTGTTATGAAAATAGTTTTTAATGACTAGCTGATAATTAGCAAAATAGCTGGAATCTGGTATAACTCAAGTTATTTCTCATTATTACTGAGTTTAGCTGAATTACAAATATGATCAGTAATTTGACCTTAACAGAGGCATGATTTTGATGAACTGAGCATTAACTTAGAATTAGAAACAGAGAAAAATATTAAATGTTTAATTACCAAATGTGTTTATATAGAATCCACAAAAGACTATGAGCATTAGCCTAACAAATAAAATATCAATAAAATATCAAAGTATTACATAATAATTAGAAATGTTCCCCCTAAAGATAGCTATATGGCAGGCAAGCATGCCTTATTATGTGTTTTACTAATGGCTTAAGCAAATACATCCAGGAAAAGAGTGTACCACTGTCATACAGCAGGCTGCATCAGAGTTTTTAATTTATTACTAGTAGTATATACTGTGCTTGGCTAAGTGAAATTGCATATATCATGACAAGCAATTCCTGCTAATTAAAAGGGTGCTGATTCTTTTCCTGAGCACGTGCCTGATCATGTGTGCACCCATGAACACAATGAATACCTTGTTAATTAGAAGTAGTTTGCTCTTATGACTTATAACCTTTTGTAAGTGTAAATGCACAATAGGATTCTGCCAAGGTTAAGTTACATAATATAATTTTAGAATTATATATATATAAAGAAACCAATACAATTTTAATTTAATTTTTAATTTAATTGTCACATTTATATACCGCTCACTCGGCCAAAGCCAACTCAGGGTGGTTCACAATAAAAATTAAAAAAAAAACACATGTTAAAAACAGTTAAAACTACCCACCCCCTAAAAACAATATAATTCCATTTGTTATAAAAAGGCAATAGAAAGGGTAATATTCTTTCAAATTGTGGCACACATAAGAGTGATAATGGAAGCAGCTGCCATAAAGACAACAAAGTTTAGTTGCATATACACTCATATGTTTATACATATGATTGCTCACAATGTCAGCCATGTGACCAGGTACATAATCAGAACCTTTCTATATTGCAGCAACTGCTTCTTTGACTGTTCTTATAAGTATGATGATAATGTGACCAGAATGTAGCACAGATACCATTAAAATACAGGTAAGATACAAGTGATAGTAAAGCAGCAGAATAAAAAGGCTGAAAAAAATTAGAAATTGAATCAAAATAAAAAAAAAACAGCATGGTTAACATTAAGTTTGAAAGGTCTTGGGAAGTGTGAAGATATGTACCTGGTTTTGAAACAATAATAGTGGAAACAATTGTGAATCCTATGGAGAGAAATCTTTGAATTAACTGGAAAGACACCAAAGTATTTGGACCACATTCTGGATCAAACCTACCCAAACCACTGTCTAAACACAAAAAAAAGAAAGTTAACACAAGAAATACAGGTGAAACTCAGAAAATTAGAATATATTGCAAATGTGCATTCATTTCACTTAGAAGGTGAAACAAATATATGAGATAGACTCACTGCATGCAAAGCAGGATATGTCATGCTTTAGTTCAATATAATTGTGATGATCATGGCATATAGCGTACATGAGATTATGTGATAATTATGGGGTACATGAGATTGGGGGTTTGGGATTTTCATAAACGGTAAACCATAAGCATCAATATTATAACAAAGTGAGGCTTGAACTATCTCACTTTGCATGTAATGAGTCTATCTCATATATTTGTTTCACCTTTTAAGTTGCATTACTGAACTGAATGAACAGTTGCACAGTATTCTAATTTCCCGAGTTTCACCTGTAGATATTCATTATAATATTTTAATTTACTTGAATTTTATCTGTGTTTTATACATGTCCGTGATTTTAAACTGTGCAATGCTTTGAAACAAATAATTAATGAGTCTTTTCTCAATTGAATGTGGGCAACTTGCAGAGAATCTTGAGGACCTTCAGCAAACTTGAACCTAAACTGTAAAAGTTATTCCCAGTCTTAAATTTTCCATTTCTGGCTATGATGATTAAGATAAGGTGGCCCTGCAAATTCAAACACTCCTAGGTTTCTATCAACCTTTGGGATTGAGGCTGCTTTGATCACCCTTGTAGCAAAGGCTTATTAGTTCTTCTTGACCTGTCTAAGTTGGATACTAGGGGCATTCTGTTAGGGGCTCGCACGGGAGGTGTTGAGGTAGCAGTAGTGTACATCAGGCCATCTGATGTTTGGTGCACACCAGAACTAAGAAGCTTACCATGAGTTGCAACCAACACGCTGATGACATCAAGCTCCATTACTCCTCATTAATCAACACCAAGGAAACATTAAGGAGCCTTGGAGGCTATCCAATCTTGATAAGGAGCTTAATGAGCATGTTGAAATCCTGACAAGACATAGGTGTTTCTGGTTGGTAGAAAGTTACACTCAGGAATTGGGATTCATCTTGTTCCTGAAGGGGTTGTACTCCCCCTCGCAAATAAAGTTTGCCACCCAGGAGTATTCATTTTTGCGCCCCCCCCCACACACACACACACACAAGATGGCAAGAGTGATGAGGAATGCCTTTGCTCAGTTCTTTTAGCGTGTCAGCTACATGCTTACTTCAGTTTACTTGACATAACAAGAGTCAAGTATGCCTTGGAAACATTGTACCTTGATGAGTGCAATCCACTCTATGTGGAGCTGCCTGGAAAGAGGTTACAGCAGGGATGGTTTTGTTGGATTTTTAAAAAATGATTTTATAGTTACATTTGTTTTTGTTTGCTTTTGTTATTTATGTAGATTTTCTAGAAGAGATGTGGGTATAAATGTAATAAATATTAATAACCTCATACATATTTGCTTAGATGCAATGTACAAAATTCAACATGATTTATTATTACAATTGCAACCTCAGTAAACAAACCAAAGAAGCAAGTGAAAAAACAGAAGTGAACAGGTTTTACGTTTGTGGCACCTTGATAGAAAACCTTTCCCAGAAGCTCATGGAGGTCATATTTGAATATTATTTTAGGAAAGGAAAAAAGGCATTATACATAACCTAGGAGCCCTGGTAGCATAGTGGTTAAACTGCTGTTTTTATTGTTGTTCAGTCGCACAGTCTATTCTGACCCTTTGTGACCCCATGGACTATTGCCTGCAGGACACCTCTGCCCTCCACCATCCTCCTCAACCCTCCCAGCTCTGTGCCCATCGCATCTACAATACCATCTAGCCATCTTATTTTCTGCTGCCCCCTTCTTTTTTTGCCCTCCACCTTTCCCAGCATCAAGGCTTTCTCAAGTGAATCCTCTCTTCTCATTTGATGTCCAAAGTACTTTAGCTTCATCTTTACTATTTGATCTTCTAAGGAGCAGTCATGGTTGATTTCTTCTAAGATCGATCTATTTGTTCTCCTTGCTGTCCAGGGTACTCTCAAAACTCTCATCCAACACCACATTTCAAAGGCATCTATTCTTCTGCGCTCAGCTTTCATTATGGTCCAGCTCTCACAACCATACATTACCACTGAGAATACTATTGCTTTGACTATGCAGACTTTTGTTTTCAAGGCTGCTGTACTGCAACCAAAAAGGTTGTGAGTACGATCCTAACCAGAAACAAGGTTGACTCTGCCTTCCATCCTCTGAAGGTAAATTGGGGGCAAAATGCTAATTAACTTGTGAACCACCCAGAGAGTGCACTAAGCACTATAGGATGGAATATAAGTGTGATTGCTTTGCTTTTTCTTTAACCTGTAAATTAAAACTGAAAACATGTTGGCATGGAAGAAATATAATCGAAGAAGAATGCTGTGTTTCAGAAATCAGATCTCAAAAGAATCCTTTGCTTGACTTTTTAAACAATAAAAACCCTAATGATGTTTGTTTGTTTGTTTCCCACCCTTTTGGTGCAAGCACCACTCAGGTAAAAGGAAGTTTAAAAACTACATAAAACATTCAATAAACAGCCAATAATCAGCAGCATAAAACAAAGTATGTATTAAAAAACCACACTAATAATCATCCCAATAATAACAAGAAATGACCCCAAAAGCCAAAAACAGATAGCGTCAGGTAATCTTAAAACCATAACAATATCCATACAATAATATCCATAGTAAAATACTATGAGCAGCAATAAAAAGATGCAATAATAATAATAATAATAATAAAGATTCCAGGGCAACATTAAACAGCTAATGCTCTTGTAGGTCTTAAAAGGCTTGAAGACACAGGTAAGTCTTTAATGGTTTACAAAATGTTAATAATGTAGGAGGTGTTCTAATCTCCAGTGGCAGTTCATTTCAGAGGGTGGGGGCTATGGTGGAGAAAGCTCTCAAAGTGGTCCTTGTTTGTTCTGTCTCTCTAGGTGTAACCACTCAGAGTTTACATACCTGGGTGCTTTGGATATAACTCCTCATGAAGAGCAGCTCCCGCAGAAAGTTTGGTTTCAAACAATTCAAAGCTTTATAGTATAAGTCAACACCTTGAATCTGGCAGGGAGTTTTATGAGCAACCAATGCAGACTAGCCAGGACCAGCATGATATGGTCAAACTGACCAATACCCAAAACAAGCCTGCTAGATGCATTTGCAAAATCCAGGCTGTGAGAGAAAAATTCTTCTGAAATACTCTCACGCATTCAACTCTTCTAAGTATGAGATCACAAGAACATTTTTTTCAGCCACTATTGCCTGAGTTGGGCAGAGCAGTTTCAAAATATCTATGTACCAGTGTTTCCCAACCTTTGGTTTTTGGAGTTTAATATCTGGGACTGTGTAGTTTGCCCATGAGTACATAGGCTGTGTCTTCTCTCTGGAAGCACAGTGGGGAACGGAATTCCTAACCTCTGGCTCTGAGGTATCCAGCCAGCCAATCAGCATAATACAATTCTTATAACTAAACTGCACTTCATCCAACCCTCCTTTAGCACTCTAATTGGTTATGCAACACCATGTGTACAGGATGAGCATTCAGATTAGTGTCTGCATTGAGCATTAGGGTACAAAATTTCAAACAAAGCTTACATCAGGTTCTGTTTATTGACTGTACACATAATAGCCAACTAGAATTGCATGTAGATAAGTCTCTTGTAAGAAAGTATCTGGCACTTTTTAGAATCTGAATCTTAGGGATTGGTGGAGAAAGTGAGACAGTGAAACAACTAACACTACTCATTGTTAACAGACCTCTTTGTCTGTTGGCTTAGTATACCAAGAGGGTGGTTTTTTTTAAGAGTGAGTGATGTTTTGAAGTTTTTAAAGCATGAGAGACACTTGATTTCTATTCATGATCCTTAGTTTATATTTAGATTATGTACTACAATATAACCTCCAGCAGTGGGTGAACTCTTCTAAACAGGTCAGGTTGGAGATGAATTTAACAAAAACAAAATGGATGAGAAACAGCCAATGTACTCAGGGTTCCATCAACATTAAGGGAACCAAGATTGAAGAAGTAGCTGATTACGTCTACCACAGCCAGCAAGATAGATAGATAGATAGATAGATAGATAGATAGATAGATAGATAGATAGATAGATCTTTATTGTCATTGTCCTGCACAGAACAACGAGATTGGGGGGGAAAACACATCAACTCAACAAAACCTCAACAAAATACAACTATACAAAATTATCAACATACTCCCACCCCACATATACACATTTAACCCCTAAAAAGCTCTAAAACTCTAAGACTCTAAAAACTATATACAGAAGCTCCCTCATAGACTGCATTGCACTGCATTCAACTGCATTTCCAACCAGATAACATATGTGGTAAGAGGATAAGAAGATGCAAAGCAGCTTGGATTGCCTTTAATATAAACCAAACAGTGCTAACAGATACCAGTCTGCTGTTGAATATCAGAGCAAATTTATTCAGTACATTTGCACAGCTTCGTGTCATTTACCAACTGCGCCCGTTCCTGGACCGGGACTCCTTGCTCTTGGTCACTCATGCTCTAGTCACCTCCAGATTGGATTATTGTAATGCGCTCTACATGGGGCTGCCCTTGGTGACCATTTGGAGGCTTCAGCTGGTCCAGAATGCGGCTGCCCGGGTCGTGATGGGGTGCGGGTGTTATGCTCATGCCTCACCACTTCTCCGGGAGCTGCACTGGTTGCCGGTGTGCCTCCGGGTGCAATTCAAGGTGTTGGTTTTGACCTTTAAAGCCCTTCATAGCATTTGACCAGGTTACTTAAGAGACCGCATCGCCACAAGGAATTCAGCCCATCCTACTAGGGCAGACAGGAGGGGTTCACTGGTGGTCCCATCAGTGAAAGAAGTACATCTTATTGGGACTAGGAAAAGAGCCTCTTCCGTGTCTGCCCCAGCCCTGTGGAACCTCTTACCACCTGATTTGTGTCTCCAGACGGATCTACTCCCCTTTAGAAAGAGGCTGAAGACATGGCTCTTTCAGCAAGTTTGGGGCATGCTTGACTCTACCAGCCAGGCTCGGTGGCTGATTTAGCCTATGTGAGGGGCTGCCCCGCAGGCTTGGTTATTCTGTTTTAACAGGGCTAGGGTGGGGGTGGGTTGTTTCTTAATGACGATTTGTTGATGTTTTAATGCTGGTTTTAATTGGGGTGTTAGGTTTGTTTTTAGTTATTGTCATTGAATTGTTTTTATTGTAATTTTTATTATATTGTTAGCTGCCCTGAGTGGTGTACCCACCAGGAGGGCGGGATATAAATGTGCAAAAATAAATAAATACAACAGTGTTACCAGCAATGTTGTATGCAGCAGAAACATGGGGAAATAACAAAATCAGAGGAAGAAAAACTGGTGGTTACCCAAAGAGAAATGGAATAATTGATGTGCAGAGTAACAATCAGGGATAAGGTCAGCAATAAGGAATTATGCCAAAGAACCAGACTGTGTGATGTGGTCGATGAATTATATGTGGCAAAAAGAAGATGGGCAGGCCATATCACCTGCCTAAAAGATAACAGATGGACCTGTAGGTTAATAGACTGGATACCAAGGGACCATAAAAGACCACTAGGCAGACCCAAAAAATGATGGGATGAGCTGATGGTAAAGCTGTTTGGCCAGAGATGGAAACAAAAGGCAAAATATAGAATATTTTGGGGTTCAGTTGATTTGCACTAAAAGCAATGACAAATTGATATTGGATATTGGGTGTACTTTACCGGAAAAAGATATTATAGATATGAGCTGCCAGTGTAGGTCAGTGGACATAGTTGTGGATTTGGTTTCAGGAGACCTGTGTTCCGATCCCACATAGCTACTGAAACTTACTGGAACTGTGTGGTGATTCCAAAACCACTCCTTAAATATTTCATGTAGCTTGAAAACTGTATCTGGCTCACTATACACTGGATGTATAGTAAATCATTCTACAATAGACCCATTGAACTGTTTGGGGACTTGGCGAGTCTCCTCCTCCATATACACCTACTTTAGAGTTAATCTCTGTAAACCTAAACTGTGCAATTTACTTTTGCACAGTAAGTCCCTGTTAGAGTAGGCCAATTTGAATTAATGGAACTTTTGAAGGCACTGACTCACTAAATTCCCATTGATTCAATGGGCCTACTCTAGTATGATTTACTAGGCTAAGCAACAGGATTCTGCCTAATAAATGTAGTAAGGAAAAATATTTATTACAAATGCAGTGAATCTCAAGGTGGCTCTTACCTCATATATGTACAGTATAATGAAATAGAAACATGGTGTAAAGTGTTTTGCAAAATGAATCTGAAATTTCAAACTCATAGTCTCGTACCCCTGCTGAAACAATAAACTACATGTGTATTTAAAACAGATTGTAACAAACATAGGTGTGATATATGAACAGAAAGTGGCTGAGAAGATAAGCACAGAAAAGAGCATATTTTCTATACCTACACTGGTTCTTCAAGTGTGCTTGAATTTATTTTTTTCTTTTTATCTCCTCTTCCTCCTTTTTCATGTGCCTGAAAAGATACATTATAACAAATCTTTCATCCCGCCACCCCCCAGCTCCACAAATTCTAGATTATTTTTTTCCAGCCTGGTGATTCTTTATAGGGAGTGAAACTTCATTGGCAGGTTGATTGTTCAAACATAGCAACTTTGAAGGATTATGTCTTTGGAGGTAACTGGTTTTAGCACCATCTAATTATGAAACTGGCATCCTGCATAGTTTGGCCATAGTAGTGAGCAGACAGTGCCATCCCTTCTCCTTACTTGAATGCAGGACCTCCTTTTATTCCATATCCTAATTTGATTTTAATGAATATGTAAATTCATTTTTCATCCAATTCAAAGTGTTGGTCTTGAACTTTAGAATCCATCCCACTTGGAGTCAGGACTCTGAAGGACCACCATATGTGCACATCCTATATAAGCATATGCATTTTTTTTTAACTTTCATCGAGTTATTTTCTCTGTGTGAAGGGTATAATTAATGGCTAATTTTGAGAGAGTTTTTTCAAAGATAGTGTCCTAGCTTTGGGATATTCTGTACAGAGATAATTATTCTGATATTTTTGCAGCATCATGACAATATATTCTTTCATTTTCCTAGGCATTTAATTTTTTATTTAAATATAAAAATTTTCCTTCCAACCAACCAACCAACCAAACTGTGGATAACTATGGTTTGATTCACACATTATTCTGGAAGGACAATTCACATAAAATTTTGCAAACTTCAGATTCATCAAGCATCTCTATTTACAGTATGTTCCATCACTTTATAGTGGCAAGGCTTCTCATTTATTCTGTGTAAATGTAGCAGGTGTTTTAGTAATAATAATTCTTCTCTCACCTATCCAGTCATTTGACAGTTTAAGTCTCTAAGCCAGGTTTCCCATCTCCACATTTCCTTTTATTTTGTATTTTTATCTATTTTCCCTAGAAGTTTCAACCTTCTGTTAGATTCAATATTATCTCTAGGTGGTCTTCAACTGTTCTGTTGCTTCGGGAATTTCTTCTTATGATTTCTATTTAGGTGAAAAATGGCAGAGTTCTGTTATCTTGGGAATTAGTGCATAGTTACCAAGTTAGAATGACTTGTATTATAACTTTCACTAGTGGGGAAGAGTCATAAGGATATCTAAATCTCTCTAGTATAATGGTTGATTCTTTTGTGATTGTATTCATCAGATACATGGCAACACACTTTGCTCCTATGTTGCTTCATATTGTTTTCATATTACTGTCACTAGCCTTCCTTAGAAAAATACATAATGGTGGCATTTTTGGAAAAGATGCTAAGTAAACAACTCGACAACAGCTAAAAAGCTAAACTGTAATAATGGAGAAAGTTGAATAGACCCATTCAAACCTGGGTATAGTAAATGCACAATTAAGGTTTTAAATTGATGCATCTATTCAACAAGAAGCATTCTGAGCAAAATGAAGCATCCTGATATTTTTAAAGTGCAGTATGCCAGCCTAGCAGTATCTTATGTGCATGTAATCACTTGTTTGTTTCGAGCTATTGGGCTAAGGCACTTGAATCTGCTGCTCTTCTGCACTTTGCCAGCTGATTGGTTACTTTCTTAGTCTAGCCTGGTAATTCCCAACCTTTGGTTTCTGGACTTCAATTCCCAGAAGCCTAAGTCAATTTCTCAAAGCACTGCTCAGTTAATGTACCGGGGGGACTGCAGTGGCTCAGTGGCTAAAAAGCTTGCCTTGTTATCTGGAAGGCTGGCAAGTCGGCAGTTTGAGATCTGGGTAGTGCATGATGGAATGAGCACCCGTCTCTATCCCAGCTCCTGCCAAACTAGCAGTTCAAAAGCAAGAAATTGCAAGGAGATAAATAGGGACCACTTCGGTGGGGAAAAGATCTTAGGAACATGAAAGTAGCCTCATTTGGGTGTCCCCTGAGCGGAGTTCCTCCAGCAAAAATCATTTCAATCCAGAAAGCATCTTTGTGTGCTTCTGACATGATTTTTAAAAAGCCAATGTACTGACTTAGGCTTCTGGGAAGTGAAGTCCCACTGTGGGATGTGGGCTCCATGTTGGGACCCACTGGTCGAGCCCAAAGGGCGGCTTCTTCTTCTTCTGTGTCTAGGTCAGACATGACACTACCAAAATTAAGGCACCTTTTGGTGAGTTCAGTCAGCAGTTCCTTGCACCTGACCTAGTGTGAGAAAGATTAGCTGGCAACACAAAGTTGCCATTACCAGGATATGTCTGATTGTGGTTTTAAAATACCAGTCTTTGAGAAGACTCCTTCTGTGTACTCTACCCAAAGAGCTGAGGAAAGAAGCAAGGAAACTTAAGTGGTAGACAAGAGTCATAGTAGCTGGCAATGTCTCTGTTCACGCTGAATCTTACCTGACAATCAAACCGTGAAAATGATAAGGAAAATGAGCTGCAACCTCTGTTGATTAGGGATGTGCACAGGAAAAAAAGTATTTTCATTTTGTGATCTTTAAGAGAGTGTATCTTCCATTTTCTTTAATTATTATATTCCATGTACAAAATAGAAGTAAGCCTTTTCCATGTTTATTTTTTTACACCAAAGTGAAATTGTCTTTCAGTCTTCCCATTCTTGTTTTCCCATTCATGTTTCTTACACTTCAGAAAGCCTACTTCACAAAAGCTGTGACAAGGCAGCAGAGTTCACAGGTAATTCAAAAAAGGAAAGAGCTCTTCTCTCTCATCATGAAAGAGGGGGAAATCCTGAAACAAATCAGGGTGACTTTTTAAAAATATATATACCAAGGAGGCATTCTGATACAAGCAAGGCACATGGAAGCAGCAAAAGTAATAAAAGGAAATGGAGGAGGAAAACAATAAAGTGTGTATGTGTATGTGTGTGTGGGAGTATCCAAGGTGAAGATAGACAGGCAAGCAGCAATCCAAGATGGAGAGCATCAGGACTCGGAACACAGTACTGTAATCTCAGAAGGAATGAATGATGCAATAAGACTACTCCTCGTCAGGTTCTAGGCCGCTTACAAATTCAAAATTCTCATCACTATCAGATGATATGAATGGCCATCATGATTATTGGCTGGAAAAATATCTGGTATGATAGACAAAATAGCACTGTAATTTTACACAAAAGAGGGTGAAATAGAAAACAACCTACAACATTTTAATATACCCTTTTTTTTGGTAGACATTAATCATCCATACTATTCATTTCATAGTTTATTTGTATACTGCTTTTCTCAACCCTGCGGGTAACTCAAAGCGGATTCACAACAAACCAAATACAAAATACAATACAAAATACCAAAAAAATACAAAAACTAATAGAATACAGCATGAAATGATAAACCACTAAATACAAGTAACATATTAATACAAAATAAATAATCATTAACAATGTGTACGAGGCTTATCCAAACTGGCTCACGAAGTTCAGGTGTGGCGGCTCTGGCTCCTGGCGTCCTTTTAAATCCCCCGACCAAATGGGCCAAGGGGGAGAAGTGCCGGGCGCAGCTGCCTCCCATCCTGGTGCAGATGACAAGAGCCCCAGGAGAGGCTCATGAAGTCTGGTGGTGGCGGCGGCGGCTCCGGCTCCAGTGGCAGCTCCAGCTCCGGTGGCGGCTCCGACTCCTGCCGTCCTTTTAAATCCCCCGCCCAAATGGGCCAAGGGGAGGGGTGCCGGGTGCAGCTGCCTCCCATCCTGGGGCTGATGACAAGAGCTCTGGGAGAGGCTCATGAAGTCCAGCAGTGGCGGTGGCGGTGGCGGTGGTGGCGAAGACAGCGGCAGTAGCTCCAGCTTCGGCTCTGGCTCCCACTGTCCTTTTAAATCCCCTGCCCAAATTGGCCAAGGGGGAGGGGTGCCGGGCGCAGCTGCCTCCCATCCCGGGGCTGATGACAAGAGCCCTGGGAGAGGCTCACAAAGTCTGGCTGCTCTATAGATAGAGTCTCTCTTTTTTGGCAATTGAATCAGAAAGAGAATTTATTTTGTGTTTAAATCAGTGGTTCCCAACCTTTTTTTGGCCATGCCCTACCTAAGTATCTCTAAAATCCTGATTCCCACCTCCCACCCTTTGGTGTTAAGAAATTGGAGACTACAAGCATTGAAGTGAAATACAGCTCTTTTATTTCTGGGGTCTGAACACCACTTGGAAGGGGAAAAGGAGACTTACATACACAATAAACTAGATACATTTGAGTGGGAACAAATACAATTGGGTGATTTGAATACATGCTACATAGTATATACATTTTGACAGTTCAGGAGCGCACCTCTCAGCTTTTGAATTTTGCGTGCTCGAAATCTCGTGATACTTCGCGATCTGCCGAGATCTCGCGGCTGTCAAATAACGATGCTGTTTGACAGCATTTTGCATGGGATATCGGCGGTTTGAATGTTCAACATGTTTTTAAGCACAGTTATCATACATAACACCCCCCCCCCCCATTACATATAATTCTCATTATTCGAAAGTTTAACACCTATTCACCTGGAGAAAACTAAAAAACAATTCACTGTTAATAACTCATTCACAAATTGCCTCCCTTGAAAATCAAATTGCCCCCCTGTGGGGTGTGTGCCCCACATTGGGAACCACGGGTTTAGAGTCATTGAAACACAAAAGGTCCATCACTATCCGTGTAATGCTTGAGAGACAGCAGGCTCACTGAGTGAGGATGTCTTGAGCTGGAAGTGTTAATATATCTTGCAGTACACATTCACACACCATACTATTTTGGAAATTGCTTTAAGTAGCCATCATATTACATCATGAATATGTACAATTTCTTCAACCAAGTTAAATTATCATCACCTGATGTGACATTTGACATGTTGTTATCTGCTGATTTATAGAGCAGGACAGGGTTTAAAAAACTGCTTTGAAGACTGTTTTTAGCCTATTTTTAACCTACCTACTTGGGGCATAGATAATAGATAGAGCCATGGCTTAAAAGACTTAATACTACCAGAGGTCATGGCAGGGACTTTAAAAGCCAGACAACATCACAAGTCATTCCAGCCCTTATTACAGAGCAATATATCTGTTATCTGTGCCAGTTTCCCCAGCAATAGTAGCAAAGTGAGAATATAATGAATCTATCATAATTTACTTACCACATGTCTTTAACAAGTAAATTGAAGGCATACGCTTCTTCATGGTGCCTAGTTCTGACAAAATAAAGTTGTGTAAGTACATAACAAATCTGACTAGTATCTGGGAGGAAAAAATCAAGCTAAAAACAGAGAGGTAATTGGGTTCCAATCATGTTTCCAACTCCTAAGAGTAAATTTTATTAGGACTTGATTCAACTGGCAATTTGTATGCATCATCTGTCCCTGCTCCCTTTCTGGGTGCCATCCAAATGAGCCCTAAATTAGCAGCTCTAATGCTGGATCAACTGGATGAATTTGCCTACCACTAAAAGTGGTTGTTAGTGGATCCCAGATAAAAGCAAGTTCCTCAAAAGCTGAAAGTGATGAGCTAATCAATATCTTTATAGGGTCACATAGGATCGTACCGGCTACTTTCAACACCTTATTCTTGCTGAGCCAATTGTTAATACAGTAGAACCCTGTATAATGAAAAAGCTCTGTTCTACGGAGTGCTTTGTTATACGAATTTTTCATTATATGAAGCGTTCATTATATGGGGTACCACTGTACAACTGTATTTCTCAGAGAACGGAAAAGTTGCTTTTTTGGACTAAAACTCCTAGATCAGCACAGGTTATATCCCTGTGATAAAAATGAAACTTTCCCAACTTTATTATCTGTAACAGCAAATGCTCTGCTTGGTGAAGTGTATGTGAGTTTTGAAATATATTTGCATTGAGACACACAAAATGTCAGTCTTTATAACTTCTTTCCTAGGCTTGTCACATACTCATAGTTCTGTACCTATTGCTGGAAGACATACAGTTAGTAGTCTTTTTGAAAATACATCTGAGTAATGTTGAATATATTTTCTTTAAAACCCCAACTGCCAACATCATTGATATACTGCCTGAAGGCTTTGTCCTGTAGTAAGATTTTAATAACCCTTTGTATTACTCACTGACAGTCTCTTTCTTTATTCTCTAATTCTATTTTCTTTGAAATATGATTTACTTTTTTCATTTTCAATTTCTGTTCAGTAGATGTTTCACACATTCAGAGGTGAACATATGTATTTGCTATTATTACTTATTTAATCTGAGGTTATTTGCCCCTTCCCCCCTTAATTTCTTTTTTCTTTGTACTGCCAGATTCCTCTGTGCTACTAATAGAACTCCTGTCAAGATGAAGATGATATATACTGTACTTCAAATGTTACTAAAACATCACTGCATGATATTGAAGAATAAATATTTTCTTGAAAACCTACTAATGTTTCTTTCATTTAAACACAACTCAGGAAGGTGAGAAGGTCTAGAAAGAAAATCATTTTCGTGAGAAGGTCTAGAAAGAAAATCATTTTCATCAAGACATACATAATTATTATTTTTTCAAAAAAAGCCTCTGTCTTTTGCAATTTACTAAATTAATCTCTTTGAGGCAAGGCTTAAAGATTTTTCTTATGAAATTGCCTTATATTGAATCAGACAATTGGCTCACTTACTTAGTAATGTAAAATAACTGGAAGCATATTTCAAGTGTTTCAGATGTATGTAGTCCATAGAAGTTACTGAAATACTAGAGATTAAACTCGAAACCATTTGCAGGCAATGGCTGTACTATACCAAAGAGTTGTTGACATTCCACCATAACTCTATTGAATTTTATTTATTTATTTATTTATTTTCTATCACACCCAAATAATACAAGCACACTCTGAGGGGCTCACAACGATATATAATAAGAAACCTATAAAACAAGATGCAATAGTAAATCAAGCATTAATTAATTAATACATATCACATCATAACTGATTGCAACAACAAAAATCTACCTACATGGCATCCTTAACAAAATTAAACACATTAACAATACATCATACATCATAGCTCACTGAATTTAGTAAATGAGAATTTCTGTATTTGTAAAAGTCAGTCCACAGCAAAGGAAAGCTTGTTAAAACAGGAATTTCTTCATTTGTTTTTGAAAAGTTTCAAAGTTTTTTGTGCATTTCTGGGGCTGCCCTACATTTGAAATCATGCTGACATGACAGGAGAATGGTGAGGTTGTGGCCCAGTGCAAATTGGTAGGCAACTTGTATTATACCCCAGAATCATCAATAATATGCACAGGTTCACATAGAAGCTCTTGAGATAAAGGTCAATAGGAAAAGCTAAATATTTGAGTGGAATGTAATTTTCTGATACAGTATTCATTATTTAGATTTGCAGACATACCTCATTTTTCCATTGGCAGACTTTCTTGCAAATTAGGAATAAGTTTCATCCATTTGACTCCTCTATACCTTGTATCCTGATCAGACCTTTTCATTGCAACAGATTCTCCAGCCCCTTTCTTCTCCCCCTTACTCATTAATATACCTAATGGTATATTGTCTATTGATTTTTTTCTTTAACTCTGGAATTAGTGGCTCCTCATTTTGAAGCACAGTCTTTTAGAGTCAGCGTGACTCAGATGATAGTTGATGCTCAGCAAATCTCTGAGAATGATGTGTTCCCCTTGGCTGGATCTTGGTTGCCTTTGCCCTATTGCAGGGGTGCTCAAACTATGGCCAGTGGGCCAGATCCAGCCCCCAACACCAGTTCATCCAGCCCACACCACCCTTTCTGCTCCAAGAAGTGGAAGTAAAACACTCCTGTACGGGCATGTTTTACTTCTGCTTCCAGGAGCAGCAAGGATGGTGTGGGCCAGATGAATTGGTGTTGGGGAACAGATCTGGCCCATGAGCCATAGTTCGGGCATCCCTGCCCTATTGCATGGCATCAAAACAGTTCTGTCTAATGATGGCACATTTTCCCATGGTTTCCAAGGCAGAGAATACACAGAAGTGGATTGCTATTCTCTTCTTCTGGGGGTACCATGGGAATGTGCAGCTTGTCCATGGTTATACAGGCTGGCTCTTCTCCCAGGAGACACAATGGAGAACTGAACTTTCAACCTTTTGCCCTGCAGCCAGATACCTAAACCAGTGAGCTATTCAGCCAGCTGCTCTTGCACTAATCTAGAAAATTAGAGTCTGCCATCTTTCCCTAGACCCCACCCCCTTTCCATGTATGCTTTTCTTCCTGATCTTATAGAAGTGACATTAAAATTTGTTCCTGGCTTGTTTTTTGTTTTCAATGAGTGCAGTATACATGGCATAGAATCGTAGCCCAGCTTTTATATTTTCACTACAGCATCATTCTGCTTTATGTTATCTGACTTGAGCTTCTGGGATAGATAGCTTGCTGTGGGGAGAGGGGTATGCTAAAGTCTTTTAATAAAATAGCTGTATTTGCCTTCTCATCCATTGCCCATCTCATTGGTAATTCCAGCTGGGCAGTGAGTCTCACTGAAATTTGCTTACTTATAAATTCATATACTTATTTTAGAATAAGAAAACTCAAGACTATATATTTGAAAGAGGCTTATCTGCATGATGAGAAAAATAAATATAGAATACATAACCTTGTATTGCATACAGCAGTTGTGTTGTTTGCCACTGAGATCAGAATCATACTTGTGGATATTGAACTAGTGGATTATTTGCAATAAGGAAATATGTTTTAATAATGTTATAATAAATAATAATTGGATAAGTTTTTTAAATGTATGATCACTTGTCAATGCTAAGAGCTGTAGTGTACAGTAATCTATGCATGTGTTAAAGTGACTTGCGCAGAACTGTTCTGCGCAGCTCACTTCTAAGCATGCATAGAAGGCTTTTACGCATGCGTAGAAGGCTTCTATGATCCCCTTCTGCACAGAAGCCTTCTACACATGCGTAGAAGGGTTCTACGCAAGCATAGAAGGGTTCTACGCATGCATAAAAGCCTTCTATGCATGCATAGAAGTGAGCTGCTCAGAAGGGATGTGCAGTAATGCCTTTCCCCCCACTGCCAAATTCCAGGGTTTCGGCAGCTCCGGGCGGGAAATGGCAAAAATCAGCACCGAAAAATGGGAAATCCCGGCCAATCCAGGAAGGTTGACAGGTGTGCACTAGTCATGCTGCACAATTATCTTGTTTGAGAAGCAGACAAAGGGCTTCATCCTTCCTGGTGCTCCTGGATCTCTCAGTGGCTTTCAATACAATCAACCTATTTGAGTTTTTTTTAAAAAAAATCTTCTAAAGCAAAGTGACTTGTTGAAGCTGTATACTAAGACATAGTTAGCAGAGTAAGTTAGTCACAATGACATGAGAGCCATCCACAGGAGGTTAATGTAGAATTGGTTGTCTCAGCAATCTTTGGCAATTTCCTTCTTCAATGGCCAATCTCAGAAGGTTCAAATTGGGGATGCTGTTTTGTCTCCATGGATACACCCTGTGAAGTTCCTCAGGGGTCAATTATTTAACATATTATTTAACATACAAAGCCATTGGGGGAGGTCATTCAGAGATTTGGAGTTCACTGTCATCAATATGATGATGAAACACAGCTGTATCACTCATTTACATTTTCTGCAGTGGATGAATTCAGGGCCTTGAGATTGCCTAGCGGTCCTAGCCTCAATATTGTAGTAAATTGGTTGAAGGTAAATCCTGATAAGATGGAGGTCCTGTTGGCCCAGCTACACTGACTCCAGGTTGTGCACCATGTCAGGCACATGGTGTTAATATAACCCTAAATGGGCTGTGACCTTGCTACATGATGAAGCATCTCCCCCAAAGATGCATTGCCCATATCACCATGTCCTCTTGAAATACACAACTTCAGGTGCCAACATGGAGAATGGTAAGGAAGACCATAACTAGGAAAAGAGCCTTCTTAGTGGCAGTGCCTGTTCTGAGGAACAGCTTGTTGGTGCAGGTGCAACAAACTCATTCCTTGGCTGCATTTTAAAAGGCTTGGAAAATAAAACCATTAGTGAGGCATTTAAGGATATTCTCCGACTGAACAAACAACCCTAGTGGACCCAATGTTTTGAAGAAGCTTCTAATAAGCTTCTTCAGCTTGTTAAATGTTAGCTTATAAAGCTGGCCCTTTACTAATGAAGCCTTAAATTAAATTGCTAGTCCTAACTGAAGTGGGCCTATTAAATCAATAGGATTTATATAAGAGATTTACCTGTCAACAATTGATCCAATGGGTCTACTCTATTTCAGATGAGCAATTGAATTTAGACCCATATTAGTTATCTAGCTCCTTTCTTATTATACTGTTGATGGTTTACATATTAATAAAACCAGAAAAAATACTCATACCTTATTGGCTGATTCTTTTCTTCTCTCATCAATATTTTCCCTGACTCCAGACATAAAACTAAATCATTTTGCCTGAGCATGCTAGCTACCATGTGGGTGAAGCACATGCTACTTACTTAGATTCTTTTGCTCTTGCATTACTGAGATAAACATAAGAATTCTGAACTTCACCAGTGAGAATCTCTCTATAAAACCCTCCTTTGAAATTCTATTCAAAGGATTTTTCTCTCCCCAGAATTGTTCTCAGAATTCAAAACGTTAAAATAGTTAAGATTTTCATGGGAGAATGGTTGTGCGTGTTTGTTTATTTTTTGGCATACCACTGCACACCTCTTAATTTGATTGCACATAACATGATAACACAAGATCTAGTATGTCAGTTTGGCATGACACTGGTAGCATAAAATCTTTTCCCATGTGATGGTTGATTCACACGTGCAAGTCTTCAATGGATGTCACAGCCATCAAAATGAGAATTGTGCAAACAGACTTCAGGCAGCTTTTCCTACTTATCATTTAAATAGGAAACACCACTTTCCAGTTTCTTAAACCACTGGAAGCCTGGAATATGCAGGACTATTATCATTTTATAAATGTTTATTTCACTAAAGCTTAGTTTCTGTGGATTCTAACAAAATGATCTGGCTGGCTGCATAAAACAGTCGGCTAACAGGGAAAAGAAATGCCTTATGTAAAGTGGCAAATGCTGACATTAAAATGACTGAAGTTTTTACTAGCTGCTGGAGCTGGCAAGGGATTTCCATATGTCCAGCCAGCTGCTGTATGAGCTGTTTGGTTAGAATTTATCCTTCCCCAACCCAAACAGACAACACATAAGTTTTAATGATGATTTCCCATCCATTATCCAAGACCTGCAAGTCTGAATACAGAGCCCCTAGGTTTTGATGCCTAAGTAAGACTAAAAAACAAAACAAAACACCCTAACTATAGATGAGTGCAAATGGCCTCCCTTCATCTCTATTTCTAGAGGTAATTTTGCACATATCACTGCCTTCTCCTTTAACAGCCTCTTTTCTTACAGGTAGGGTTCATCATTAGCAACGTCACAGCTTCTTCTTTTTTGGTGGGGATCCCTTCTCTTTATTGTAGTAGTTAAACTGGTGTAAGTAATTTCCCACACTTTACAGTCTGGAAACTAAAGATTCAAGCAAGTAGGACCAGGATACCTGTGTTTTTTAAAAGGTAAAAATTTAAGCACCTTTTAAGTCCACAGATGGGTTGTGTTCAATCAAAACATGCCCCAACTGCTTTGAAGCATCCCAATGAAGAAAGTAAACATTTTGTTTTCAATTTCTGATACTAAAGAAGCATCACAAACTAGATTAATTTGTCTAGAGTTGAAATTTAGTCTTTTGCATAAGCCACTTTCTGTATTTGCAGCTACATGTCAGATAAATGTCATAAAACACAATAAGGCATATTTGGAGTGAATGGGAGTCACTTTTCTGGGCTGGGGTTACCATCCCAGCCCTTTAGAAAATAACTAAAAACCTGGCTGGTGGGCCAAGTTTGGGGTGCAGGTGGAGGGGTGGCTTCCGTTGGGTGGTTAATATAGGGGAGGATGCTTGCCCCATGGTTTCTTCAGTTCCTGCACCCCTCTCTTTTTAGGGGTGGGTTCTTATTGCAGGTTTTTATCTGTTTTATTTGTTTTTATCTGTTTTTACCCACTGTTGTGAACCGCCCGGAGTCGGCTTTGGCTGAGTGGGCGGTATAAAAATTTAACAATAAATAAATAAATAAAAATAAATCTATTTATCCAACAGTAAGCAATTTAATGTTTTTGTTCCTTTAAATTTTAAGAAAGTCCCACCTCTCTTTGCAGGCGCACCCCCCAATAAAGGACTCAGACACTGATGAAAGTGGATAATGGCATTGGGCCACATTTATTGATTCATGCCCTAGTCCGAATTATAAATTTCTATTGGTAATTGACCAATCATAATTCTTAAGGCAAGCAGGCTGAAGTAACACTGGTAAGGTACCACCCAAAATTGCCCACGGCAATTGTTACAATGTATCTATTTGTATCAATTTGTTTGTTAACAACAAACAAATTGTTGACCGTAGTCAATATCTAGCTAATGACCCCACCCTCTGACGCGTATCCGTAAAATCACGGGGTGATGCATGCTGTCTAGCTGTAGCCATCACCCCATCGCCTAGTTCGTCGTTGACCGGACAACGTTTAACCAACTTATGCCTGTCTAGTGTTGTCCAGTCAATTGCGAACCTGCCGGATACCTGTGGGTCATAAATGTTTACCTTACCAGTGCTACCCGCCCATGTGACCAAGTCAACAGCAGCACAGAAACCCCTATATCAAACCATAGCAACAGTGTGGGATGGGCAAAAAAGCCAGGACCCGAGAGCCAATTGTGGGTCCCAGCCAAAAATTCCCACCCGGCCCCGAAGCGACCAAAATATCACACTGTTAACTAGGGAGGGGATGGAGGGGAAAAATTTCTCCGCTCTGTCGCTTCGCAAAATGGCAGCTCGGCTGCCTCGTGGCCGCCCCTTATATAAGGGTGCTGGCCACGCCCCCTAACTACCCGGATGCCTTTGTCCGATGGGGGGGGCCGCAAAGGGCGCGGCGGCCATTTTGGCGCCACGCTCGCATTGCAGGCGCACCCCCCAATAAAGGACTCAGACACTGATGAAAGTGGATAACGGCATTGGGCCACATTTATTGATTCGTGCCCTAGTCCGAATTATAAATTTCTATTGGTAATTGACCAATCATAATTCTTAAGGCAAGCAGGCCGAAGTAACACTGGTAAGGTACCACCCAAAATTGCCCACGGCAATTGTTACAATGTATCTATTTGTATCAATTTGTTTGTTAACAACAAACAAATTGTTGACCGTAGTCAATATCTAGCTAATGACCCCACCCTCTGACGCGTATCCGTAAAATCACGGGGTGATGCATGCTGTCTAGCTGTAGCCATCACCCCATCGCCTAGTTCGTCGTTGGCCGGACAACGTTTAACCAACTTATGCCTGTCTGGTGTTGTCCAGTCAATTGCGAACCTGCCGGATACCTGTGGGTCATAAATGTTTACCTTACCAGTGCTACCCGCCACACAGAGGGGCTTCAAAGAAGGCTCAACGCCCCCCCCCAGACCGTCAGCTCGGTCAACAGGCCTGCTCGCCAATCACCCAACAGGAGGTCCATACCTCCTCACGACAGATGGGCCCCATCCCCTGCATAAAGGCCGTAATTTTGTAAGCTAATGGCGGGGTGACGACTGACCCGCCCCCAACCCCTGTCGGCAAGGAAGCGCACCACAGCCCTATTTACCATGCATCTAGCACGGTCAAGGGCCTGGAGGTCAAAACCTCCCCTGTACGTGTGCCGCGGGACCATGTCCGACCAAACGAGGGTTGTGGCGGGCCACACGTAATGCAGGTAGGCAAGGTCGCCACAAATCGTGTGCTTTAGCGATAAGCCGGTGACCTGGCCCAAATCGTTGCCCCCTAGGTGTATGATCAGAATGTCAGGCGGGTCAGCATTCCGGCCTGAAAAAAGGAATGGCAACAGCTCTCACCATAACATCCCGGGCTTACCATGCCATGTGAGACTTGCGTATGCACCCAGTCCCAGTCGGGGTCCCCACTCTGTCGCCGCAGCGTAACGCGCTGCCCTGTGCACGTAGCTATGGCCCACCAGCCATACTGTCACCGGTGTAATACGACACCCAGGGTCTGTAGGGAAAAAGGAGGAAGAAAGGTGCGGTGACAAAACTGGTACTCACGGTGGAAGAGGGCGAACATAAAACTGAAAACATTGCGAACCCCACCTTCCCATGCTGCGTATTTCAGCCCCGGAGTACCCAAAAGCAGCTGCGGTGGAAGCCGCCCCTATCCTGAAGGAATGGGTGCCATAACGGGCCCCTGGGAAGCCAACACTGGCCAGCGCTCTGCCGGTCACCTTCCAAAATTGAAACTTAGTAAGGGGAGACCCATCTTGGTGACAGAAAAACGGGCCATGGTGCGTGCCACGCAGTGCAATAAACTCCTGTAGGGCACCAACCGGACAGATGTCTGCCAAAGAACACCGTAGCAGTCTTACACCACTGCCTACACCATGCTGATCTGTCTTAGAGGAGCGTATCCTCAACTGAGCCCAGTCTTTGGCAACATAGACATCCTCGAGTTCCAGTGCCCTACGACTTGCATCCGCCTTAGACAGCATCACAAGCTCGCTGATGCGGAGCGCTCCAAAAAAGGCCACCGTTGTAGCCGCGTGAAATAGGGCTGCCTCGTACTTATCAAAACAGAGGCCATGCCAGCCCCGGGCCAATTGGGTAAGAACCCCTGGGGAAATCGGGTGGCGGTCGTCCGGGCAACGCCCACGCTCCCGCACCCACCCCTCCAAAACATGTCTCACACGGAAGTCAGCGGTACTATCCACATGACCGCCCACCTTGGCCATAAAAGCCAATGCTGACAGCCTAGATGCTATGGTGCAAGGTGCAAGGCCCTGGGCATGCAGGTAAACCATGAACCGAAGTACATGGGTCACTGGGATCGGCCAGGTTTCTGGCAGCCGGAATTGGGTACAGAAATCTCTGAAAGAATTGAATGCGTGGTGATACGCCTTACGCGTGCGTGGCGCTAGTGACAAGCCAATCGCCTGGTTCACCTCTCCTTGCCAATGGTCCATATCTCGTCCGGGAGTGGCGAGGGAAATTCCTCCGCATCCGGGGCCAAGGCACGGAACCGGGAGATCTGCAGGCGGGACAAAGCGTCAGCGATATAATTATTGACCCCCGGGACATGCCTGGCCCTGAAGAGGACATTGAGGCGCAGGCTGCGCAACACAAACTGGCGCACTAGGTCCATGACTCTGGGTGATTTGGAAGTCTGTGAGTTGACAATGTGCACAACGGCCGCATTGTCACACCAGAAATGGACAACCGAGTTGGCCCACTCCTCGCCCCATAGCATCAAAGCCCCCAGGATAGGGAAAAATTCCAGATACGTGAGATCACGCAGGCGACCCGTGCCTGCCCAGGCTGGTCGCCACCCACCATAGGCCCACTTCCCATTGAAGTACATCCCATAACCCAGGGATCCCGAAGCATCGGACTGTATCTGAAAGCGAGGGGAAGCCAGGAGGTCAGACCTCCAAAATGATACTCCATTGAACTCCCTCAGGAACTGGAGCCAGATAAACATATCTGCCCTGATACCCCGAGTGAGTCTCACCCTATGGTGGGGCCTAGATAAGCCTGTCATGGCGTCGCACAAGCGCCGAGCAAATGCCCTGCCCGGCGCGACGACCCTACAAGCGAAATTGAGGTGACCATGTAGCACCTGCAGTTCCTTCAGTGATGCCTTGCGCTTAGCAAGCAAGTCAGAGATAAGGGCCACTATCCTTGACACCTTATCCCCAGGTAACCTAGAAGCCTGCGCTACCGTGTCAATCTCCACCCCCAGGAATCTTTTCGGGCGCTAAAGGGACACCGAGTTCCTCCATTAGCGTCTGAAATGTGTTGAGGAGACGTGTACACGTGTCCCAGCCCCGTTCACCCCCGAATAAAATATCATCCAGGTAATGGGCTACAGACCGAGACCCTGACCTACGGACAAATGCCCACTGCAGGAATGTGCTGAAACGCTCGAAGGCCGAGCATGATATGGAACAGCCAAAAGGCATGGCCTTATCAAAGTAATATTCACCCCGGAACTTGAAACCCAGCAACTCAAAGTCGCCCGGGTGCACCGGCAGGAGGCGAAATGCCGACTTAATGTCGCACTTAGCCAATAGTGCACCCGGGCCACATGAGCGCACCATGCGCAGGGCCTGGTCAAAAGACGTATACCTGACTGAGCAAAGGTCATCAGGGATAGCGTCATTGACCGATCGGCCGGCTGGGTAGGATAAGTGATGAATCAGGCGAAACTCGCCCAGTGACTTTTTGGGCACTAAGACCAAGGGTGATACCTTAAGATTAGGGAACGGGGCTGTTGGGAAAGGGCCAGCGACCCTGCCCAAATCGACCTCCTTAGTAACGCTGGCAGCAGCTACCTCCTCCTGCCCCCTAAGGGACAAAAGGTTGGGGGCATCCTGGGGGGACCTATCACCCACGAAAGGGATACGGAACCCCTGTCTAAAACCTTGAAGAAGGTAAACCGCATCCTCCTCCCTGGGATACAATGCGAGCCAACGCTCCAACATGTCCACATTAATTGGGGAGGGGGCCTTTTGGTGAACCAGCTCCCTCTGCGGCAGTTTTGCCAGCCCCCTGTCCACCCCTTCCTCTGCCCCGCATCCCTCCAGGCCTGGGACAGGCGGAGGCCGCATGGGGGCCAGCACAGGAGGGACACTCATGCCTGTACTTGCAATTCTTCCTGTTGCAGGAACCATTGGACGAGAAAGTCCAGCACAGCAGGCGGGCTGGATTCCCCTGCCCCGCCACCTGGCGGGGAGCCTGTGCTGGGGCCGCTCGCTGGACCACATGTCCACAATGGTATCTTTTCCCGGGCGCAGGGCGCGTGGGAGTCATGTACAGCAGCCACAGCCGCTGGCAGGGCTCATCCCACCTCATCTCAGGGTGCAGGGGAATCCGCATACGGAATTCCTCGTCGTAAGCCAACCACGACGGGCCCGGGAAGTCAACCATCGCCCGGTAAATGTTGTCCAAATACTGGACCATCAGAATTGCCAAATCCGGCCGGGCCCTGAGGTATACCGCCATGTATATGAGGTAGGCCGGCAACCAGTTGGCCCACGTACGTGGTGGCTTGCGACGACGCGCTTGCTCCTTATCCTTCTCATCTTGCCCCTCCCTCTCCTCCTTGGTGGGCTCTCTGTTAAGGAGGGAGAAGATGTCCACATACTCCCCCCGCCAGATCTTCTCTTTGGTGGTCTGGGCCAAATGGTCCCCCAGTGGCAAAGAATACCCTGCTGTCGGCAAAGCCGACACAGGCACGGTGGAAACTGCGGGCATCTGCAAAGGAGCCTGGACTAACCCGGTCACCCCTAGAAGATTCCCGACAGGGTAAGAAGCACCCCCTACCACGGGGCCCTGGGTGATAGTTGAAGTCACTGGGTGGAGCGTTGGCAACTGGACCGCCGCACCACCCGTGTGAGGCCAAGGCCATTGAAAAGCCCCCCCCCCAATGTGGCCATGTGTGTATGTGCACTATTTTGGACCGCATACTCACATGCTGCACCCCCATGGGCCGCCCCCACTGGGGGTTCCGGCCACTGGGAGCGTCGGAGCTCACAACCGCCATAGAGCTCGTCGACGGGGCTTGATCAGCACCGGCCTGTTGATTGGGGAGCTGCGGGGCCGTGGCCGAAGCCGGGCCACGCGCCTCCGGCAGCTCAACCCGTCCCACCGCCTGCCGCTGCCCAGCAGACGATGGATCGACCAGCACCCCAAAAGGGGCCCCAGGGTGACTAACCCGGGCCAGGGATGCCTCAAGGGCCACAATGCGGGCCAGGAGGGCCTCCACGCTGACATAGCCACCTAAACCAAGGGGGGTAAAGGGCCAGCCGGCCCACTAACTACAGGCGTCGGTACAGGTCCCTGTACCCCAGGGCCGGAATAGGGCCACGATCCGAAGCCCGGGCCCGGTAGGGCCGGGGAAGTACCCTGCCATGAAAGGGGGCCACACCACCCCCCAAGGCTGGAAGCCCCCGCATTAAGTTGCGCCCCAACGGAGGAAGGCCCAGCAGAATGGGTCACGCCAGGAGCGGCGGCCGCCGCTTGCGGGCCGGGGTCCGCGGCCCCTACTGGGCCCGCACGCTAACCCCCAGCCTCCGGCCAAGGGGGAATTAACCCCATCCCACCGGTCCCGGTGGGCTCGGGCATAGGAGGCTGCTGGGGGGGGGGCGCAGCCGCGGTCCTCCGACCCGGATTGCGCCTCCGCGCAGAACGAGCCGCGTTCGCAGTCGCCTTCTTCTTTGAGGGCATTGCGGCTAGCCGATGGGAAGCCGAAAAGGAGAAAATCAGCAGCCAAGAGGCTCCCCGGTGAGAGTAAGAGCGACGGAGGTAAGAGGGAAAAACTTCTCCGCTCCGTCGCTTCGCAAAATGGCAGCTCGGCTGCCTTGTGGCCGCCCCTTATATAAGGGTGCTGGCCACGCCCCCTAACTACCCAGATGCCTTTGTCCGATGGGGCCCCCCGCAAAGGGCGCGGCGGCCATTTTGGCGCCGCGCTCGCATTATCTGTGTTCTCTCTCACTCTCTCTCTCTCTCTCTCACAATTGGTGTCAGTTTGCTTTGTTGCTGTTCATCTGTTTAGCTGGTTGCTAGGTAGCATGCTTAGGACTTCAATGGCTTCGTGGTTAAGATGCTGAACTTGACAAATGGATGGTCAGCAGGTCAGCAGTTAGAGACCCAAGTGCTGCATGACGGAGTGAGCTCCCATCTCTGTCCCAGCTCCTGCCAACCTAGCAGTTCAAAAGCAAGAAATTGCAAGTAGATAAATAGGTACCGCTTTGGTGGGAAGGTAACAGTGTTCCGTGTGCTCCGGCATCTAGACATGTGCACCACATGACCACAGAAACATCTGCAGGCACAGACAGCACTGGTTTTTTGGCTGTAAACAGAGATGAGCACCAGACCCTAGAGTTGGATATGACTGGCCTTCAAGCAAGGGTGACCTTTACCTTTAGTTACCATGCTTGCAGTATAAAGAAAGCAACATGCACACATCTGCAAAACAAAGTAACAGTAAGGAGACATTTTTATTATTTCCAAATGTCCCAGACCAGGGGTTCTCGATATTTTCCAGCTGTGGGCCAGACCACAAACCCTCAGAAAGTTGTGTGGGCTGGACCACACCCCCTCAGACAGTTGAGCTGGTGGTTCCCCCACCATAAATGCTGCCATAAAACACATCCATGGCTGTCATAAATACATTTATGATGGCTGCAGACTTATTTACTGCTGTCATAAATGTGTTTACGATGGCTGTAAATGAGTCCGTGTTTGATTCTGGCAGTGGCAGCGGCTGGAGTGAAGTTGGGGGCTGGATTATTTGGCACCATGGCTGGATCTGACCTGCAGGCTGTAGGTTGTGAACCCCTGTCCCAGTCTGATTTATTAAGACTTTGAGTACCACTCAATGAGAACAAAGTGGACTGTGGGACACTTATAATTATTTTCCTCTGTGGGTCTCTGTTCTTCTGCCATTCAGCTCAAGAGAATTTTTACCCAAAATTCAAGTCTCTGCAACATAAAGATATCTCCAGTATACATTCAGTGTTCTGCATTCATAGTACAGCTACTGTACATCTCCTGGCAGAGCAGACAGGTGCTTAGCTTGCAGTATTTGCAGAGGCACTCCACCCACTTTCATTTTCTGTTGATCAGGTTCTGAAAACTGGCTAAGGTTATGTGCCAAAGTAAGTGAGTGTAAAGTACCCTAGTTTACCTAGAGAAAGCAGTGATATCTTCTGGGATGGCAGCTGGTGAACACCTCCCATAAGGAAAACAGGAATGCAGAAATTTTGTGCTTTTATAGATCTTTGTTTGTAAATTCATGTGTATGGTGTTTGTTTGTTGGTATCTTGATTACGCTACATTGCATCCTTCTAAATGTGTCCCAAAGGTATGGTACTACAGAGGGGGAAATTCCTGGGGTCTTTTTTGCACGTTTGTAATCATTGTTCTGGAATTATAAGGTCTAATGGATTTTGCATAGTGTTATCTAATATTTGGAGTTTATTTGTAATTTGATAATAGCAGAATACCTTCCCACATGTAAACGAGAAAGGAGAGAAGTAAAACATCCTCAATTGCTGAATAAACCAAGAATCCATTAAAATCCAAAATAGGAATATATGCCTGGGCCCTTGACAGAGAACTATGTAGTTCTAATATTTTATCATCATCTTCTTCAAGTGCCGTATCTGATTCTAAATATTGCCTATCATCATGGTGATCAGTCATGAAGATTGTCCTGGGAACAATATAATTTGTACCATTTGCCTTCTGCATCACAGCGGGGCACCTGTACCACTGATCCAGTTCTGTGAGTCACTTTATGGTCCTGAGACCTTTTGGCACACAAGGTTCTCCTCAGTCCCAGGCCAGTATTGATGAAGCTGCTGCTCTCCATCAAGATGAATTCAAGTGGGATTTCATCCACTTGGGAACCATCACCCTATTATTTTATAGTAAGGTACAAATATATTTATTTCAAATATTTATCTGGATCTGGAGGGATAACCAGTCCTGTTTAATTGCAGTAGCAGTGGGGTAAAAAGGCAAGGGTTCTTACATGTATATGTTGAATGAATTATGTAAGCTGCCTGCTTGCTCATACAGTGGGCTAAGAACATAAATGGCCCGTTAATTTTGTAACCCAGCTTTTGGCAGGATTCCATCATACAGTTATGGAATCATAGAATCAGAATAATTGAGTTGGAAGGGACCTACGAGGATATTGAGTCCAAATCTCTCCTTAATGCAGGAATGAAAAACAAAGCAGGCAGATGGTTGTCCAATTTTCTCTCAAATGCCTCCAGCACTGGAAAGCTCACCATGTCCCAAGGCAACTGGTTTCATTATCGTACTGCTCTAATACTTTTTCAGAAGTCCTCCCCCTCTGATATTCAGCCTATATCTGGTTTCCTGTAACTTGAGTCCATTATTATGTGTCCTGCACTCTGAGATGATGGAGAACAGATCCTTCCCCTCCTCTTTATGACTATCTTTTTAGTACAGTACCTTGAATAGTTTCCCCTTAGCTCTGAAGTTTATTATAGTTGGTACTACAGATCAGTGTCCCCCAACCTTTGGGTTTTGGACTTCAATTCCCAAAAGCCTAAGTCAGTACATTGGTTGATTAGCGCTTTGTGGAATTGACTTAGGCTTCTGGAAATTGAAGTCCAAAACCCAAAGGTTAGGGGACACTGATCTGTAGTTGGGGAACACTGTTACAGATGGATGATCGCTGCATACCCATGGCATAGCTAGCTCATCTTCCTCAACACTTTAATGTTGGTACCACATGCTGACAACATTAGCAAGAAAATGAAATAGAGACAATGCTTATCCCATTTGGTTTTTTCTAAATGCTTGTAACTTAATCCTGTCAATGTGCAGTTCAGTTTGTAAGTGCTCACTCAGTTCTTTCCAAATTTCAACAGCATTAGTAATAAAACAGCTTTTTCTCTCTCTTTTGTTGAAAGGAGTTTCAGAGCGCTCAGCATATCTTCATCATTTCTCTTAAGAGGATGTTAACCATAACAGTGCCATCTATTTTCTCTTGGTTTTGTTCAGAAATGGTCATTAGAAAAGGCCAGCACTTGATATCCTGCTCAACATAGCCTACTACAGAGTTCAATCTAACATCTTGTGGAAGCATTAGATTGGTTCCACCCTTTCAGAAAGAGGCAATCCAGACAACAAGACATTGATTTGTGGAAAAACACTAGTACTATCTCAATTAAATAGCTAGAAAGAATAGTCTATATGGGCACATTTGTGCATGCATGTGAGGAACCACTCCTGGAAGTGGTTCTGGGTGTCTTTGCGCATGTGCAAATGCATCTGAACCCAGGCGTGTGCTGGTATATTGGGCAATTGGGCTTTGTCCCTCCCTGCTCTCGCTTCTGGTGCCATGCAGTGCCAATAGCAATGTATGGGATCCCCAAAATAGATGCCTCCACCATTCCCTGTTCAGTGCCTTCCCATGGTGCCCTTCACAACCCTGTCTTACACCACTCCCGGAAGTGGTTCTGGACATCTCTGTGCATGCACAAATGCGTCCCCGCCATTCCTGGAACTGGTTCTACCATTCCCGGAAGTGGTTCTGGACATACATGTGCATTCATGGGTGAGTCTCCCATCCACTTCTTGGAGCAGTAAGGGCATTGAGGCCCGATGAATTGGTGTTGGGGGCCTGATATGTCCTGGGGGCTGTAGTTTGGGCACCCCTGGTTTATATATTCAAACTAAATTCTTTAGCTTTCCTATTAGTCAATTTGAAGGCACATAAAACAACAGCAAAAATATCTACTCCTGGCAGTTAATTCTCAGCAAAAAATTAGAGAGGGATATATATATAAATATATATATAAATATATATATATATATATATATAAATATATATATATATAAATATATATATATATATATATATGTTGGTTGCTAAAAGAGAATAGTACTACATGAATTTTTGTTTTTGCCAAATACCATAACAAAACTGTAAGAAAAGAGTGACACAAAATTAGTTTGCTTATTATAAATTTATCATTGTGATTGGGCTGTTTGCTTAGATTCGGTGTCAATGTCTTAGAAATTGGCTTTTGGTATATTCAGAGAAGAGCTCTTTCCTTCACAACAGTTTATAGGTTTCAGTAATTTTGTTTCCCATGGTGAAATTGTGTACTAAAATTATCATATCTCTGCAGGAGGTTTCTGCTTTCTCTCTGCCTACTGCTGGTCTCTCAGTCCACCCACCCACCATACCTGCTGATCATCTGATATGAATTAGTACAAAGCTTGTCCATTATCCTTTTGAGAAGATGTCCAGCTGTTCACATCATTATAAAGCCAGTGGTCACTTGACATGCTCATACATCAACAGATTTACTTAGTTGATCACATTTCTTTTCTAGTGTTGAATCTTTCATTTAAAAAATGCTAAAAACTGAAATCAACCTACCGGTAATAAAAACCAACACCAAGGCATCATTTTGAGAAGTTGTATTAACAAAAATACTAATTCCATTTAATGGTGTATAAAAATGCTCTCTCTCCCTCTCCCCATGCATATATATGGGACTGCAGTGGCTCAAGTGGCTAAGACGCTGACTAGGAGGCAGGTCAGCAGTTCGATTCCTGAGTACTGCAGGATGGAATGAGCTCCAGTCTTTGTCCCAGCTCTTGCCAACCTAGCAGTTCGAAAGCAAGAAATTGCAAGTACATAATAAGGACCACTTCGGTGGGAAGGTAACAGCGGTCCTTGTGCTCCGGTGTCTAGTCATGCCTGCCACATGACCACAGAAATGTAGGAAATAGTTCCACTTATTCCCATTGAACATCAACAGATTATTTTTTGCAAAAGGTGAAATGCTATTTCCCTTATTTAGTGTCTTAAGGGAAATAACTTTTCAACTTTTGCAAAAAATAATCTCTTGATGTTCAATGGGAATCTGAAATAAATATTAGTTCACTGCTGGACTGATTCAGAAAATAAGTGGAACTATTTCCTAAATTTGGAAAATTGCTTGGCTTATTTCCAGGTTATTGTGACTGTGAAAATCTGTTCCTTATTCTCAAATCTCCTGTAACTCATACACCAAAATTCTTACATGTTCTTTCTTTTCCACCACATTTACTGATTTTACTTGTTGGTAAACATTCTGGTAGCAAGAAAAAAAGAAGGCAGGCAAATACTGAGTCATTTAATTAATCTTTACTTTTAAACTAGTGTTTTCTGAAACCAAGTAATTAATTAAAAAGAGTTTCAAAAATTAATTTCCTTTTAAATTGTTGTGTTCCTTTTGATTTTTTCAAATTTAATCTCTGTGCACTGGAATAACATAATTTCCTTTTTGCTAGTATAGTTCAAATGCAAATAGATCTTAAAAATTTCAAGGTAATAAAGCTATTTGTGTTTGTACAGATTGGGCAGAATATTTCTTTGAATAAACTACAGCTAAGGATATTTCACTGTGTATGAAGAATCCTGCGTAGAATAATTCAAAGTAGGCAGCCTAACAAATTAACTGCAGTGGGACTTTGATGTAACTCTCTGTATGTAACTGCTATTTCTTTAAGATATATATTCTTTTAACAGCAAGAGTGGCTGACGTTTATTGAACTTTCTTTTGATTTGTTGGCAACATGTTGAAGCCATTTGGAGGAGATCTTTCTTGTTTCTGAGCATAGCTGTATGCTCTGCAGCTTCGCATGTAACAGAGGAGTTTAGCTAAGGTGTGTAGGATGAAACAGATATCTAAATGGGGCCTATACCTTTTCCTTAAAAGTGGTACTGTCAAAAATGTGATGCAAGCCAAATAACAAGGAAAGACATGACTGAGAACAACAGGAAAAAGTAAAAATATAATGTTGTTGCTTTAAGAAGTATTCTGACCAGCAGGATTGGGTCAAACATAAGCTCAGAAATCGGACTAGAGACTATGTACAAGGTGGCCTGCTTACATACAGAGAGAATGGAATGGCAGTTACAGAAGTGGATACATTTTTGGCGGGCTTCCGGAGAGGCGGGAAAGTTTGTACTGACGAATTAGCTAATTTTCACAGCAAAGGGAAAAATAGGGGACAAACGGTGTAAATATAAGAGAAGTGGAAAACCGTTTGTGACAAAACACTGTTGGCACAACAATATTTAGTAGATTTTGGTTGATAGTTCAAAAATTATTTATTATCTTATAATTAAAAATGTTGAAAATAATTAATTTTCCTTTACTTGCAGGTATAATTTTCAAAAAAAGTAACACTCAGAAGAAGAATTTTCAAAAAAAAATCAAATTGTAATGCTCAGAAGAATTTCCAAATGAAGAATTTTTAGAAGAATATTCAAAACACAATCCAGTAATAGTTAATTCTCAAATTCTTAATCAAATGTCTCTTGCAAAATCTTGAGCCTTGTAGAAATAATATTTCCGAAGCTATCCCGATAAATAAAGCTTTTCGGACCAATTGTCTTTCATCAAGGAATCTACTAGTAGTCAAAAATAATTAATTAAAATGTGAATAGTATAACTAGTAGTTTCCATGTAATGCATTACAAGTAATTGCTCTTATACATTTTATAAAGCTATTCATGCATTCTTACCATACATAGGGGCCAGTACATCAATAGCATATCTCAGTGATCAAGTATAAATTGTACATAAAATATTGTAAGGTCTATGTTGGCTTACCAATTTATTTGTTAGATTATTACCTGCATCCATCGCCTCTCTACGTTGTCTGTATATTAAGAACATATAAGAACATAAGAACAGCCTTGCTGGAACAGGCCACAGCCAATCCAGGCCAGCATTCTGTCTCACACAGTGGCTCACCATTTCCTTCAGGGTATTCCCAAGGAGATGCCTTCACCTGCTTAGGATTCCCTGGAAATGGCATTGAGAGATATCCTGCCTATCTCTCCAACCCCGAGGCTGTCCTTAAGTATCCATAATTATAGCCATTGATACCCTTGTCCTCCATGAACTTGTCTAATCCTTTCTTAAAGCTGTCAAGACTGACAGCTGTCACCACTTCTTCTGACAGGGAGTTCCATAGACCAGTAATCCTCTGGGTGAAAAAGTACTTTCTCTTATTTGTTTGAGAACTAGTACCCAAAAGTTTCATCGAGTGTCCCCTAGTTCTAGTGTTGTGCGATAGGGAAAACAGTTTTTCCTTATCTACTTTGTCCATACCATGCATGATTTTATAAACTTCAATCAGGTCACCTCTTAGACGCCGTTGTTCAAGAGTGAAAAGGCCCAACCGTTGCAGCCTCAGATGATAAGGAAGGTGTTCATGTCCCCTAATCATTCTGGTTGCCCTCCTCTGCACTTTTTCCAGCTCCATAATATCCTTCTGGAGGTATGGCGACCAGAACTGTACACAGTATTCCAGATGGGGCCTCACCATAGATTTATAAAGAGGCAAAATGACACTTGCTGACTTATTTTCTATACCCTTCCTAATGATCCCTAGCATTGAGTTTGCTTTTTTCACTGCGGAGGCACACTGGGTTGACACCTTCATTGAGTTGTCCACCAGGACACCAAGGTCCCTTTCCTGGTTTGTCGCAGAGAGTTCAGACCCCATCAGTTTATAAATGTAATTGGGGTTCTTTGCCCCAACATGTATCACTCTGCACTTACTAATGTTGAAGCTCATTTGCCACTGTTTTGCCCACTCCCCCAGTGTCAAGAGATCCCTCTGGAGCTCTTCACAATCTCTCACAGTTTTCACTACCCTGTATAATGTAGTGTTGTCAGCAAATTTGGCTACCTTGCTTTTTACTCCTACCTTTAGATCATTTATGAAGAGGTTGAAAATCAGGGGTCCCAGTACTGAACCTTGGGGGACCCCACTCTTTACTTCCCTCCACTTGGAGAAGTGTCCATTTAGTGCTACCCTCTGTTTCCTGTCCCTTAGCCAGTTGCTGATCCAGGACAAGACCTGTCCCTTTATTCCATGACTGGTAAGTTTATTCAAGAGCCTTTGGTGTGGGACCTTGTCAAAAGCCTTCTGAAAGTCCAGATAAACAATGTCAACTGGATCCCCCTTATCCACATGCTTGTTGACACTCTCAAAAAATTCCAACAGATTAGTGAGGCATGATTTGCCCTTGTAAAAGCCATGTTGGCTCTCCTTTAGCAGCGCCTTCTCTTCTATGTGCCTATTAATTCTATCTTTTAGGATGGTTTCCATCACTTTACCTGGGACACATGTCAAACTGACAGGTCGGTAATTTCCTGGATCACCCCTGGATCCTTTTTTGAAAATTGGTGTTACATTCACTACCTTCCAGTCATCAGGCACAAAGCCTGATTTGAGGGAAAGATTATATATCTTGGCTAGGAGATCAGCAATTTCCTCTTTAAGTTCCCTGAGAACTCGTGGATGGATGCCATCTGGTCCTGGTGATTTGTTAGTGTTTAGTTTAACAAGACATGCAAGGACCTCCTCCCTGGTTATTTCTATCCGGCTTAATTCTTCGGTTTCCCTCCCTACGAAGATAGGCTCTGTTTTGGGCATGTGGTCTCTGTCTTCTTCAGTGAATACTGAAGCAAAGAATTCATTGAGTCTCTCTGCAATCTCTGTTTCCTCTTTAATAACCCCTTGCCTTCCGTTGTCATCTAATGGTCCAATGGCCTTCCTAGTAGGGTTCTTACTTCTAATGTACTTAAAGAAGTCTTTGTTATTTCTCTGAGTATTTTTAGCTATACGCTCCTCAAAGTCTTGCTTTGCTTTCCTGATTGTTGCCTTGCATTTGTTCTGCCAGAATTTATGTTTCTGCCTGCTGTCCTCATTCGGACAAGCCTTACATCTTCTAAATGAGCTTTTCTTGCTCTTGATCACTTCCCGAACAGCTTCTGTAAGCCACATTGGGGTCCTCTTGGACCTGGCAGTGCCCTTTTTCCTTTTGGTTATGCATTCCAATTGGGCCTCTGTTATTCTTTTTGTAAACAGCCTCCATGCCTCTTGGAGTGTTTGGACTCTCTCAATTTTCCCTTTCAGCTTCTTTTTTACTAGTTTCCTCATCTTTGGGAAATTTCCTGCCAGAAGAAGTGGTGACAGCTGTCAGTCTTGACAGCTTTAAGAAAGGATTAGACAAGTTCATGGAGGACAAGGGTATCAATGTCTATAATTATGGATACTTAAGGACAACCTCGGGGTTGGAGAGATAGGCAGGATATCTCTCAATGCCATTTCCAGGGAATCCTAAGCAGGTGAAGGCATCTGCTTGGGAATACCCTGAAGGAAATGGTGAGCCACTGTGTGAGACAGAATGCTGGACTGGATGGGCTGTGGCCTGTTCCAGCAAGGCTGTTCTTATGTTCTTTCTAACAATCTATCTAGATTTCTTGTGATGTCTGCAACTTTTGCACCTGGCAGGCAAGTCACCATATGGTTATCATGTGCTTCACAAATCCATTTCTCTGTATTTCTAATTATTGAATCGCCTAGTACAAGGAGCCTCTCTCCTGCAATCTCTTCATCTACATGCACCTCATCAACCATATTAAGGGAGAGAACCTCAGTTTGTTCTTGTTGTTTATCTTCCTGGATCTCATCAAGTGTGATGAAGGAGAGATCATCAGGTAGAACCAGTTGTTCCTCTGTGTGTTCCTCATCAGGTGTGATGAGGGAAAGAGCCTCAAATTTATTCTATAATTTCAGACTCTCAGAGTAATCCCCTACTCTTCTCCTCCTTTGAGTCACATTCCTCCAAACATCTCCCTCCTGAGTTAGTGAAGGGCCTTCTCCCTCAGAACTGTGCCCTGTCTCTTCTTTTTCCAGCATAGTCTGCTCCGCTCTGTCCAAGAACAGCGCAAGCTCCTTAATTTGTTGAAGGTTAGATATGTGGGCCTCTAGCTGCTGGACCTTCTCTTGTAGTAGTGCAACCAGCTTGCACTTGCTGCAAGTGTAGTTCTCCATATGCTTTGGCAAGAACACAAACATGGCACAAGTATTGCAGGTAACTACAGCTGTTCCCTCAGAATCCATTTTAACAAGTGCAGTATTCTGGGCCTCAAAAATGCACACGTTTACTACCTTTCTACCTAGTAAGACTATATTCTTTCTTTGTTACTAGTTTGCAATCTCACGCGCCGTTAGGCGCGCGGGCCTCTAAAGCAGCTCTACTCCAACTGCAAAACTTACCAGTGCTCACTTCATTTGTTTGGCTCTTCTCAGCAGCAGCTCTGCTTAAGAGCACATGCAGAGTCAAAAGGGCAGACCCTGAAAGAGCTCAGAGCTTTTAAAGGCTAGTGTGGCTCCGCCCCTATGAGTCACAGTTCAGGGAAGGGCCTGGTGTGGCTCTGACCCCCTGCTTCTGGAAGCTTCTTTGTTTGAACAGAGGTGGCTCTCAGCAGTTTAAATTATCAATTTAAATTAGTGGAGGCTTCTAAAGCAGCTCTACTCCAACTGCAAAACTTACCAGTGCTCACTTCCTTTGTTTGGCTCTTCTCAGCAGCAGCTCTGCTTAAGAGCACATGCAGAGTCAAAAAGGCTATTGTGCGTTGGGACGTCAGTTTAGTCTGTTACCATTGGTTAATATAGAGGGTTTAAACTCATAGGTGACTGGCATGATCTACCGATGATGATTTACAGAGCAGGTTGAGCGCCAATACTTACAGACCGATGTTAAATCCTATAGTCTACAGAAAATATGATAATTCAATTTCTGAATTGAGACCCTGCAGAGCTAAGGTATTAAAAAAGTGAATATAAAAGGTTTCACACTGTAATAATCTCTTAAGATTAGTTTTTTCATATTTCGAAGAATGGACTTGTTCTAGTACAACAAACCTAATATCTCTGGCTGAGTGACCTTGTTCCAAAAATGAGCTGTAAGGGGCACTTGTAAATCATTTCCCCGTATTTTGGATCTATGTTCCGATATTCGAACTTTAATTGAATGAGAAGTTTGACAGATGTATCTTTTTTGGCATGGGCATTGCAGGCGCACCCCCCCAATAACGGACACAGACAACATTGAAAGTGGATAACAGCAAAGGGCCACATTTATTGATTCAATGCCCTAGTCCGAATTATAAATTTGTATTGGTAAAACGACCAATCATAATTCCTAAGGCAAGCAGGCCGAAGTAACACTGGTAAGGTACCACCCCAAAATTGCCAACGGCAATTGGTTACAATGTATCAATTTGTATCAATTTGTTTGTCAACAACAAACAAATTGTTGACCGTAGTCAATAACTAACTCATGACCCCACCCTCTGACGCGTATCCGTGAAATCACAGGGGTGATGCATGCTGGTTAGCAATCACCATCACCCCATCGCCTGGTTCGTCGTTGACCGGACAACGTTTAACTAATTTATTCCTGTCTAGTGTTGTCCAGTCAATTGCGAACCTGCCGGATACTTGTGGGTCATACTGTTTACCTTACCAGTGCTACCCGCCCATGTGACCAAAGTCAACAGTAGTAATGGAGAAAGACCCCTATATCAAACCATAGCCACAGTGTGGGGTGGGCAAAAAAGCCAGGACCCGAAGCCAATATGGGTCCCAACCAAAAATTCCCACCCGGCCCCGAAGCGACCATAATCACACTGTTAACTAGGGAGGGGGTGGAGGGGAAAAACTTCTCCGCTCCGTCGCTGAGGCAAAATGGCAGCACGGCTGCCTCGTGGCCACCCCTTTTATCAAGGCGGTGGCCACGCCCCTAACTACCCGGATTCTCTGTCCTGTGGGGGGGGCCCGCAAAGGGCGCGGCGGCCATTTTGGCGCCGCGCTTGCATTGCAGGCGCACCCCCCCAATAACGGACACAGACAACATTGAAAGTGGATAACAGCAAAGGGCCACATTTATTGATTCAATGCCCTAGTCCGAATTATAAATTTGTATTGGTAAAACAACCAATCATAATTCCTAAGGCAAGCAGGCCGAAGTAACACTGGTAAGGTACCACCCCAAAATTGCCAACGGCAATTGGTTACAATGTATCAATTTGTATCAATTTGTTTGTCAACAACAAACAAATTGTTGACCGTAGTCAATAACTAACTCATGACCCCACCCTCTGACGCGTATCCGTGAAATCACAGGGGTGATGCATGCTGGTTAGCAATCACCATCACCCCATCGCCTGGTTCGTCGTTGACCGGACAACGTTTAACTAATTTATTCCTGTCTAGTGTTGTCCAGTCAATTGCGAACCTGCCGGATACTTGTGGGTCATACTGTTTACCTTACCAGTGCTACCCGCCACACGGAGGGGCTTCACAGAAGACCTGACGCCCCCCCCCAGACCGTCAGCTCGGTCAACAGGCCTGCTCGAAAGTCACCCAACAGGAGGTCCATACCTCCTCGCGACAGATGGACCCCATCCCCTGCATACAGGTCATAATTTTGCAGACTAATATCGGGGTGATGACTAACCCGTCCCCAAGCCCTGGTGGTAAGAAACCGCGCCACCGCCTTGTTGACCGCGCGCCTCGCGTGGTCAAGCGCAAGGAGGTTAACGCCCCCTCTGTAAGAGTGACGCGGAACAATGTCCGACCAAACCAGGGTTGTGGCAGGCCAGACATAGTGCAAGTAGGCGAGTTCCTCGCAAATCGCATGCTTGAGCGATAAGCCGGTGACCTGGCCCAAATCATTGCCCCCCAGGTGGATAATTAGAATGTCAGGCGGGTCAGCCCCCAGGCCAGAAAAAAGGAAAGGCCTCAGCTCCTGCCATAACATCCCAGGCTTACCATGCCATGCGAGACTGGCGTGGTCACCCAGTCCCAGTCGGGGTCCCCACTCTGTCGCCGCAGCGTAACGCGCTGCCCTGTGCACATAGCTGTGGCCCACCAGCCATACTGTCACCGGTGTAATACGACACCCAGGGTCTGTAATAAAATTGAGAAAAAGGAAGGTAAGGTGACTGAATTGGTACTCATGGCGGGAGTGGGCGCACATAAAACTGAAAACACTGTGAGCCCCACCTCCCCATGCTGCGTATGTCAGCCCCCGAGTACCCAAAAGCAGCTGCTGTAGAGGCTGCACCAATACGGAACGAATGTGTGCCATAACGGGCACCTGAAAAACCCACCCTGGTGAGGGCTATGGCTGTCACCTTCCAAAACTGAAATTTAGTAAGGGGAGACCCATCTTGGTGACAGAAAAACGGGCCGTGGTGCATGCCACGCAGTGCCAGGTACTCCTGTAGGGCACCAACCGGACAGATGTCTGCCAAAGAACACCGTAGCAGTCTTACTCCACTGCCTACGCCGTGCTGATCTGTTTTTGAGGAGCGAATCCTCAACTGGGCCCAGTCTTTGGCAACATAGACATCTCCGAGTTCCAGTGCCCTACCACTTGCATCCGCCTTAGACAGCATCACGAGTTCGCTGACGCGGAGCGCTCCAAAAAATGCCACCGTTGTGGCTGCATGAAAAAGGGCTGCCTCATAATGATCAAAACAGAGGCCTGGCCAGCCCCGGGCCAACTGGGTAAGAACCCCTGGGGAAATAGGGTGCCGGTCGTCCGGGCAACGCCCGCGCTCGCGCACCCACCCCTCCAAAACGTGTCTCACACGGAAGTCAGAGGTGGTATCCACATGACCCCCTACTTTGGCCATAAAAGCCAACGCCGAGAGCTTGGATGCTATGGTGCGAGGTGCTAGGCCCTGTGCGTGGAGGTGGACCATGAACCGCAGAACATGGTCCAACGGGATAGGCCAGGTCTCTGGCAAGTGAAATTGAGTGGCAAAAGCCCTATATGAATTGAATGCTTGTTGATACGCCTTACGCGTGCGTGGCGCTAGTGACAGGCCAATCGCCCGGTTCACCTCTCCTTGCCAATAGTCCACATCTCGTCCGGGAGTAGCGAGGGAAATTCCTCCGCATCCGGGGCCAAGGCGCGGAACCGGGAGATCTGCAGGCGGGACAAAGCGTCAGCAATATTATTATTAACCCCTGGAACATGCCTGGCCCTGAAAAAGACATTAAGGCGCAGGCAGCGCAGCACAAATTGGCGCACTAGATCCATGACCCTGGGCGATTTAGAAGTCTGTGCATTGACAATGTGTACCACGGCAGCATTGTCGCACCAAAAATGCACCACCGAATTAGCCCACTGTTCGCCCCATAGCATCAAAGCCCCCAGAATGGGAAAAAATTCAAGGTATGTGAGATCCCGCAGGCGGCCTGTGCCTGCCCATGCCGGTGGCCACCCACCATAGGCCCACTTGCCATTGAAGTACATCCCATAACCCAGGGATCCTGAGGCATCAGACTGGATCTGGAAATTGGGGGATGCTAGGAGGTCCGACCTCCAAAATGAGACCCCATTAAACTCCCTCAGGAATTGCAACCAGACGAACATGTCTGCCCTGATACCCCGGGTAAGCCTGACTCTGTGGTGGGGCCTGGATAACCCTGCCATGGCGTCGCATAAGCGCCGTGCAAAAGCCCTGCCCGGTGCGACCACCCTGCAGGCGAAATTAAGGTGCCCATGTAGCACCTGCAGTTCCCTCAGGGATGCCTTACGCTTGGCCAGCAATTCCGAGATCAGGGTCACTATCCTGGACACCTTATCACCCGGCAACCTAGAAGCCTGCGCTACTGTGTCAATCTCAACCCCCAGGAATACTAACTTGGTCGATGGGCCCTCGGTCTTTTCGGGCGCTAAAGGGACACCCAGTTCCTGCATTAGCGTCTGAAATGTATTGAGGAGACGTGCACACGTGTCCCAGCCCCGTTCACCCCCGAATAAAAAGTCATCCAGGTAATGGGCTACAGACCGGGACCCTGACCTGCGGACAAAAGCCCACTCTATGAAGGTACTAAAACGCTCAAAAGCCGAGCATGAGATAGAGCAACCGAAGGGCATGGCCTTATCAAAATAATATTCCCCTTTAAATTTAAAACCCAGCAATTCAAAGTCACCCGGGTGCACCGGCAAGAGGCGAAAAGCTGACTTAATGTCGCACTTGGCCAGCAAGGCACCCGGGCCACACAAGCGCACCATGCGCAGCGCCTGGTCAAACGATGTATACCTGACCGAACAAAGGTCATCAGGTATAGCATCGTTGACCGATCGGCCGGCTGGGTAGGACAAATGATGAATAAGGCGAAACTCACCTAGGGACTTTTTGGGGACCAAACCCAATGGTGAAACCTTAAGGTTGGGAAACGGGGGTGCGGGAAAAGGTCCAGCGACCCTGCCCGCGTCTAACTCCTTTTTAATGCTGGCCGCGGCCACCTCCTCCCTTCCTCTGAGGGATAACAGGTTGGGAGCATCCTGAGGGGATCTATCACCCATAAAAGGGATACGAAATCCCTGCTTAAAACCTTGAATGAGATACTCTCTGTCCTCTCCCCTTGGGTACGATGCGAGCCAGCGCTCCAGCATGTCCACCTTAATTGGGGAGGGTGCCTTTTGGAGAACTAGCTCCATCCGTGGCAGCCTTGCCAGCCCACTGTCCGCCCCTCCCTCTGCCTCGCGCCCCCCCAGGCTTGGGACAAGCCGAGGCTGCGTGGGGACCGGAACATGTGGGACACTCATGCTTGTATCTGCAGTTCTTTCGACTGCAGGAACCATTTGACGAGAAAGTCCAGCACAGCAGGCGGGCTGGAACCCCCTGCCCCGCCGATTGGCGGGTAACCTGCGCTGGAGCTGCTCGCTGGACCGCATGTCCACAATGGTATCTATCCCCCGGGGCAGGGCGTGTGGGTGTCATATACAAGAGCCACAGCCTCTGGCAGGGCTCATCCCATCTCATCTCAGGGTGGAGGGGAATCCTCATACGGAATTCCTCATCATATGCTAGCCATGAGGGGCCCGGGAAATCTACCATCGCCCTATATATGTTGTCCAAATATTGGACCATGGGGATAGCTAGATCCGGCCGCGCCCTCAAATATACCGCCATGTATATCAAATAAGCGGGGAGCCAATTGGCCCAGGTACGCGGCGGCTTACGGCGGCGTGCCTGCTCCTTGTCCTTCTCATCCTGACCCTCCCTTTCTTCCTTGGTGGGCTCTCTGTTCAGGAGTGAGAAGATATCTACATACTCCCCCCTCCATATCTTTTCTCTGGTAGCCTGTGCCAAGTGATCACCCAGTGGCAAGGAATACCCTGCCGTCGGCAAAGCCGAAAAGGGAACAACAGGCCTGGTAAAGGGAGCCTGAGCTAACCCTGCCACCCCCAAGACATTACCAGCAGTGTAAGAGCCTAGGCCCACCCCCGTGGGCATGGTGGCAGTCGTTGTCGCCGGGTGGGGCACCAGAGGGGTAGTCCCTGCACCACCCGAGCGAGGCCAAGGCCACTGAAAGGCCCCCCCTATATTGGGAATATGTGTAGATGTACTCGTTTGCACCGTATACTCACATGCTGCACCCCCGCGGGCCGCCCCCACCGGGGGTTCTGGCCCACTGGGGGCGTCGGAGCTCACGACCGATGTAGAGCTCATCACCGGGGCTTGACCCGCACCAGGTTGCTGGCTGGGGAGCTGCGAGGCAGTGGCCGTAGCCGCGCCACCCGCCTGCAGCAGCTCAACCCTCCCCGCCGGCTGTTGTCCTGCTGCCGTTAGTGCCTCAAAAGGTACCCCAAAAGGGGCACCTGCCTGACTGGCCCGGGCCAAAGACGCCTCGAGGGCCGCAATACGGGCCAGTAAAGTGTCCACATTAACCATGGGTAAAGAGCCGGCCGGCCCACCTGATCCTTGCATGGGGACAGGTCCCTGCACCCCAGGGGCCGTATATTGCCATTGACTAACGCCAAAGCCCGGGAGGGCTGGTGGATTAACCTGCCAAGGCAGGGAGCCGGGCAACCCCCCAAGGCTAGAGGGCCCCGGGAGAGGCTGCGGCCCGACAGGAATAGGCCCAACCGATTGAGCAGGAGGATGAGCGGTGCCCACCGCTCGCGGGCCGCGGGCCGGAGCTCCCTCCGCGCCCGCACTTTGATCGGGCCAAGGGGCGATAGCCCCCATGCCACTAGCCCCGGCCAGGGATGGCAAAGGTGGCTGCTGGGGAGGCGGCACCGCGGTCCTCCGACCCGGATTACGCCTCCGAACCACCCGAGCTGCATTCGCAGCAGCCTTCTTTTTGGAAGGCATCTCACCGCAGCAGAAAGGGAAGCTAGCTAGTAAAAGGAACTAAAAGGCTTCCCGGTAGCACCAACGAGCGACGGAGACGCAGGGGAAAAACTTCTCCGCTCCGTCGCTGAGGCAAAATGGCAGCACGGCTGCCTCGTGGCCACCCCTTTTATCAAGGCGGTGGCCACGCCCCTAACTACCCGGATTCTCTGTCCTGTGGGGGGGGGGCCGCAAAGGGCGCGGCGGCCATTTTGGCGCCGCGCTTGCATTCTATCATATATACCATTCGGGCACTGTTAAAATTGTTGAATTGTTTTAGTTTAAAGGTATAGTTCTTTCCTGGTATTTCCACCTCTTTCATTTCCCATGAGTATCTACATTGAATGCAGCTGTGACACCACATGTCAAAAACAATATTCCGTACGGGTTATTTTCCAGGGCAAAAAGAAATTCAACAACTAATGATGACTTTTTGGCAGCAGCTAATACAATCAGTTCCACTTTAATTAGAAGAGGGTTTCCGACACATATTGTAAAAGGCAATTTTCAAAAGATTAACCTAACACCTAGAGCTAATCTATTCAGATGTAAAGAACGAGGAGGCAGTGCCTCTATCTACACCTCTTTCGAATTTCCCCCTCTCACACACAAAATTAAGAGAACCATTCATAAATATTGGCACATAGTGCAGGACTTACCAGGATGCCATAACAAACCTCTTATAGATTTTAGGAAAATGACAACTCTAAGTAATATATTGACTAGATCAGACAATACCACACGTGGTTGTTAAGATGCACCCATAGTTACAGGCCATTATCGCTGTCACAGCTGCATATGACAAGAGATATACCTTTTTTCTCAGGCTTGCTGCGTTTTCATGATGGGCATGAACTGTTAGTATGCTGATTAAATGCAAGCAACAAAACTTTTCTTGTGCTAACCATTCAACCCAAAAGCGCATCTCTCTCTAGTTATTATCAGATTTACAACAACATAAAGAAACAAGTCTTATTTGAACAACCAGTGCAGCAGACAAGACCGGTTTCTTAGTCAGACCAAGGAGCTACAATAAATTGCAAGATGTCACACATTTCAGAGCTCAATGAGTCTGTTAGTTTTAATTAGATGCAGATTCTGTGGGTTATTCTGAAACCTCCACAATACCCAACTTTTTTCTTCACTAGTGTAACATAATCTAGCTTTGTTCAAGTGATGAACAAACATCAGTTACATTGGCAAACCTTTTTTTTTTTTGCAATGATGCCATAAAGATAAAAATCACAGTTCTGTGAAGATCCGCATTGACTTGCCTTCATATGTTTGTACTTTGCCGCTTGGATGCTGTTTGTCATACAGGCAGAAGTAAAATTGGGAAGCTTGAATTGCCAAAGAGTTGCTTCCGATTACTGGTCAGAGAACATTAGCTCTTTCATTGTTCTGGATCAAACATCCAAGGAAGGAGAAAGCTAGAAGGGGATTATATAAATAGTATAGGAATTTCTAGGACAGAGGGGTTCTCCAAAGCATTGGCAATGAGCAACATATATATATATATATAAAATATCGAGGTACATATAATTGCAAACACATCTATTAAACATTTTACTTTATTTTGGGGGATCTGCTACAATAGAGAAGTAGCAGCAGATAGAAGGGATGTCTTTAGCCTTTCCTTAGCTTGTTGTTTTTGCACTGAAGTTCCTCAACCAACTGCTTTTCTTCATAGGATTCAAAATGTGGGCAACATCTATACTCAAGTATAAGCCAAGTTTTTTAGTCCCAAAAATGAGCCCCCAAGTCAATGATCACGAGGGTCCCAAGACCATGCAGAACCATACTCGAGTATATAAGGTACTAGCATAGTTTGCCTGGCGGTGCCGGGCTTTTTTAAATTGTGTTGGATACTAAAGGGTTTCGTTTTTTTCTTGAACTAATGGTGATGGGCTGTTTTAAATGGTGGTGTAAGGTTTTTTGATTTTGTGGCTTCGGGGCGCTTCGTCCGGACTTGCGCTCCCAGTGGGTTTTTTGGGTTCTTTTTGGCTTTTTTTTTGCATGCTGGCTTCCTCAGTGCCGGGCTCCTTAATTTGGTTTTTGAACTTGTTTTTTTTTTAAAAAAATTTAATTTAATTTAATTTAATATTATTCAGTTTAAAATTTAATTTTGTTTTTTAAAATGTTTTTTTTAATTCATTTTTTTTGTTTTGGTTTTTTGGAGTGAAAAGTGTTTTTTTTGGTAATTTTTGAGATTAGTGTGTTTATTTTTGAATGTTTGTATAACTTATTTGATTAAATTTGGAATTATTCTTATTTTTTTTAATATTTTTGAATGTTTCTTCTCTTTTGGCCACTGGGTGGGGGTGGTGAGCTTTTGTGCCTCTCGTTACATTTGTTCTCTTCTGTCCTCTGGGTGTCGCTTCCGGTAAGTTTCCTCTTTCTCATTTGAGTTCCGGTTCTCATAGAAGGAAGACGTCTTTTTGTAAGTTCTGTGGGGGGTTTTTTGGGGTGGGGGTGGGGGGGTGGGATTTTTTTTGGGGGGTGTATGTGTGTTTTTTTCTTGTTTATTTTTGGCTGTGTGTGTGTGTGTAATTTTTGGTTTTTGGTGTGTTTTTGAATGTTTTTCGTTTGTGTTTTTGTGTGTTTTTTTCAGTGGGGGGTGGTTTTCTTTCTCGTGGGCCATACTGGCTGGCCCGTGGGAAGGAAGGCCAATTGCGGGGAGGCTTTCTTTCCCATGGGCCATGCTGGATGGCCTGTGGGAAGGAAGGGCATTGCGGGGAGGCTTTCTTTCCCACGGGCCATGCTTGATGGCCCATTGGAAGGAAGGGCAGCGGCGGTGGGGTGTTTCTTTTTTTTCCCCGCGGGCCATACTGGCTGGCCAGTTGGGAAGAAGGGCAGTTACGGGGGGTGGGTGGGTTGCTTTTATTTTTGGCGTGCCGGCTGGACCTTCGAACGGAAGGGCAGCGGCGGCCGGGGGTTTACTTTTTTTTACTCGTGTTTTTCGTGCGCCGGCTGGCCCTTCATATGGAAGGGCCGTGGCGGCGGGGTGTGTGTGTTCCCCCATGGGCCATGCTGGCTCGCCCGTGGGGAAGAATGGCAGCGGCGGCGGGCTTCTTTTAACTTATTTTTCGCGTGCTGGCCGCCTCAGCGTTCTGCGCGCTCATGGCGCGCAGGACGCTGGGCCTTGTAGTTTTGGCTGCGCGTGCTTTCTTTCCGCGGTGGTTTTTCTTTTGCGGCTTTTTTTGATTGGCTGCAGCGCATTTCCGAACATTCCTTTTGCCGCGCCGCGGTGAAAGGAACTTTGGGAATTGAAGTTCCCTTTTTTTGTTTGTGACTGGGGGGCTCCTGCCCCCGGGTCGAAAATTTCAACCCGACAGTTACCTGCGAACCCCATTTGGGCGAGTGAACGGAGGCTCGGACGGGGCTAGTGGGGCCTGGTGCAACATCCTTTGTCACATTCCAATGGTTAACGCACCATTTTATAGGTATAGATGAAAACCATTGTTCTGTGCTGTTAAGTTGCTTCAGACTTATGGTGATCTATGAATTAATAATCTCCAAAATGATGTATTATTAATATCCCATTTGAGTTTCTTCAAAGTAATAATAATAATAATTTCATATCAGATATTACTCTGGGTTGAAATGATTTTTAGGGGATGCCCAAATGAGGCTCTTTAAACTTCTGTCTTTCTTTACTGAATCAATCTATCTCATATTCAGTCTTCCTCTTTTACTGAACACCTTCACCATTTCTCAGCATTACTTTCTTTTCCAGTGAGAATCTTCCTCTCATAGTGTCCCTTGAAGTATAATAGCCTCAGTTTATTAATTTTGACCTAGAAAGAATTCAGGCTTCATTTGGCCAACCACCTACTTATATGTCTTTGTACTGGTCTATGGTATTTCAAATCTCCATTTCAACATCATACTTTGGAATAAATCTATTTCCTCCAATTGGCTTTCTTTTAAAGAGGAAGCAGAGGAGCTGCAGATAGGGAGATAGATAAATGCACTCTCTGTTCTCACAGTGTTTTCAACTTTCTCACTATGCTCACTATGCTGAAAGTGTTTTTTTTTTTAAAAAAATGGTATCCATGCCCTAAATCTTAATATTTATGTATAGCTGGCACATTATTACTAAGTGGTAGACATGTAAACTGAAACTTAGTTCTTCCTCATATATCAAACAGAAAAACACTTTCTCCCCTACTATTGAGAGGGTAAGATTTTTCTTTTAAAAATGGTTCTCACATGAGATTGATTTTTAATATGACTGTGAATCATGCAAAACTTAAAATAATTACTGCTGCTGCCTTCTTGATGTATAGGCTTTTTTTTAAGAAAGAAGAAACCTTAAAAGAGTTATTTGAATATTAGTATACAATCAGTCTGTACTTTTGTGCCTGAATGGCATGCACGTGCATTGCTTCAGCAAGTCATGAAGATGCTAAAGACTTTTTGTGGGAATTGCCAAAATCTAAGGTTGCAGGAAGAATGTGTGGTCTGCTGCACTGCTGGTGGAGACAATCTGTCTCATGGTACAGTACCTGGAGAATCCTCAACAGGATTGTTAAGAAAGCCTGCCTTGACTGTAAAGAAGATATTGACAAAATTTCCTCACACCCCTACTAAGCAACCATATGGAACTATTCCAATGAGGTTGAGTGTATATTGAGTTTAAAGTCCCCATGCAAATAAAAGAAATATTTATGTGATGTGGGAAATTATTCGAATCAAAGTAATTCCCAGGTGCAGTCATTTCCTGATATAACATAGCAAGGAGGATAAAGTATTTCTTTGGCTTATTCACTGGCTCTACTCTCACTTCTTAAGTGCTGCAGAAATGCTTTCATATGCAAACTCAACTGCTTGACTGATGGATTAGTAATTTCAGCAGCAGGATGCTGTTCAAGGGAGATCAGTGGAGAATTGACTGTCAGACAACTGGGCAGTGTTAAGTTCAATTGGTGCTGAAGGTGGTTTACTTGAACAATGAGAAGTTTTCAAAGAAGGCTTTTCATGCAATTAATAATAGGAACAACAATAGCTTTCACTTTAATGGAATTATTCAACATTGCCAGAAGGTACTGTGTGGATGAGCTGCTTAAAGCTAGAGCCTCCTACTCAACCAAGAAATTGTGATTCATATTTCCCCTTAATAAATATTAAGTGCCAGTATCTGGAAAAATAATGCCATGTGAATTATCATGTAGCAAGGTAGCATCACATTCCAGGAATAATTCATTTTATTATTATTTTTTTGGTTTTTTTGCTAACTTATTTGGAATTTCTAGTGTCTGTCTACTGGTTGTAATGATCCTCTTAATCAGAAGTAGCAATTTGGCCTCCTCATGATGGAATCATGCCTAATATTGCCTGCTCTCTGGCCAAACAGTCCAGACCTTTCCTAAAAACTCGCCTTCTCACTCCTTTCCTGCGTCTAGGTGGTGAGCAAGGGAGTTCATGAGATTAGTGTAGATGTTGTAGCACGACCAAGTAAACACTCCAGTCTTCAGGTATTTTTAAAAGTATATTGAAATCAAATTAAGGTACAGAATAAAGTTCATCAGAAGTTTGGAAAGCAAATCAAAATAAAGAAAAGGGAAAGCCCTTTGGGCCCCCTGCCTTCCTGTTTAGGCTTCTACATGATTGCAGTTCAGATCCAAGAGAGCTCCTTGGCCCCCAACTTCAGGTTTTATATCTTCCCTCAGGGTCCGCCTCATTGCTATTCCCCTAAAGGTATCCAACCCATGATCTTACAGCATAACGTGTCCATCACACATTAGGCTCCATCTCTTCCAACCCATGAGGCTAAAATGTTTACACATACCAATCAGTGGTGAGCTCCAAAAAAAATTATTACCCTACTGTAGGCATGGTATGGTCAGTGTGGCCAGGGGGAAGCCCTGGGTTGCACCCAAATTAGAGCTACTTTGTTTCAAAACTTTGATGGGTGGGTCCAGCCAGAATTTCTGCTACTGGTTCTGGCAAACTGGTGCGAACCTGCTGATGCCCACCACTGTTACCAATGCTTTTGGTATGTGAGAAAGGGGTCTCCCACACATTGAAATCTCCATCTTGGATTGGGCTAAAACCAGGGCATAAATTCTTCCCTGACATCATCATCATCATCATCATCATCATCATCATCATCATCATCATCATCATCATCATCATCATCATCATTATTATTATTATTATTATTATTATTATTATTATTATTATTATTATTATTATTATTATTATTATTATTATTATTATTAGCAGCAGCAGCAGCAGCAGCAGCAGCAGCAGCAGCAGCAGCAGCAGCAACATCAGTATTAGTACAGTAATACTCCAGATAACGACAAAACTTGGTTCCACAAGTCGTGTATTTGTCCGGTTTTTGTTATGCGGTCCCTATGGGAGATGCTCCACATAATGACAAAAAAAGCCAAAAAATGTCATTATCTGGAGCATCAATACCAAATGCCCCACAGAATGACATTTTGGACATTTTTGTGTCCTTGTGTGGGGCATCACATGGTGCATAACAACACGTCATTATGCGGATTTGTCCTTATCTGATACTGTCGTTATCTGGAGCTCCACTGTATTAGTATTAGTATTTATATTGGTAGTATTAGTAGTATTCAAAGCTTTGTGCAGTACTGTATCAATATTTTTGATGTAAAGAGACAGACAGCATGAACTGCATTCTTGTAGTGTGGTTTTCTCTACTTACAAATTGTTTCAGCTAATATTTTTCAATATTCAATAATCAACCCTGACTGTTCCTTAGAAGGTCAAATAGTAAAGATAAAGATAAAGTACTTTAGACATCACATGAGAAGAGAGGATTCAATTCAGAAGGCCTTGATGCTGGGAAAGGTGGAGGGTAAAAGAAAAAGAGGGCAACCAAAGATGAGATGGCTAGATGGCATTGTGGACGCAGTGGGCACAGAGCTGGGCGGGCTGAGGAAGATGGTGGAGGACAGAGGTGCCTGGAGGAAAATGGTCTAAGGGTCTAAGGGTCGGAATCGACTGTGCAACTGAACAACAACAACAAAATCTTCAGAACAGAAATAAAAATGTTTGGCTTTTTGGACGATAACTCCCAGAATCCATTTGCAGGCATGGTAATATAGAAATGCACATATTTTTCAAGTCTGTTTAAGAAACTTAACTGCTTCAGAGAGTGTTGGGCTGCTCTCCACTGAATATTCAATCGCAAGTTGCCAAGAAACCTAAATTTATGGATTCTCTGGTTTGGTGGGGGATTACAATTATTTATTGCTGAATTTGTTGAACTTTGGAGTCTCTTCCAAATTCTAAAGGTAAAGGTTTATTTTGCTCAAAAGCCAGTCGTATCTGACTCTAGGGTTCAGTGCTCATCTCTGTTTCAAAGCCGAAGATCCAGCACTATCTGCTTCTGCAGATTTTTCCATGGTTATGTGGCAGGCATGACTAGACACCGGAGTGCAAGAAACGCTGTTTACCTTCCCACTGAAGTGGTTCCTATTTGTCTATTTGCAACTGCTAGGTTGGCAGGAGCTGGGAAAAAGACGGGAGCTCATTCTGTCCTGCTGTACTCGGGAATCGAACTGCTGACCTCCTGCCTTCCAGTCAGCATCTTAGCCACTTGAGCCACCCCAGTCCCTCCCCGCCCCTCCTACAATTCATTAATTCTGTGAAAGCCTTTTCACTTCTTCTTCTTCTGCCGTATCCAAATCCAAATATAGGTGATCATTATAGCGATCAGCCATGAAGACTGTCCTGAGAATATAATGCAGTGGCCTTTCATCTGCCTTCCGCATCACAGCATGACACCCATACCACTGATCCAGTTCCGCCAGTCACTTTCTGGCCCTCAGCCCTTTTGGCATGCAAAATCCTCATCAGCCCCAGATCAGTATGGGATGAAGCCGCTGCCCCCTCCCCATCAAGATGGATTAAAGTGGAATTTAATCCACTTGTGGACCATCACCCGCTAGCCCTCAGGGTTGTCAGGTTAGTTAACTACTGCCTGCACTTGGCATTGAGTTGCTGGCAGTATGGTCTACTCTATTACTCTTGCCTTTTTTGAAACTTAAGGGAGTCAGGATAACACTACCATGAGGCAGAATGCAGTTATTGCTAAGCCATCAGATTCTGAGGAACAAGAACGGCAGCTTACTAGATAAACTACCTATCTGAGGATGGAGGCCAGAGTTGTTCATCCTCATATCCTAAGATAATTTGCTACATTGTGTGTGGTGGAGATTATCCCACTGAAAGTGTATAAGTACATTCCACTTGCTACCCATTTGGCTTCATGCCAGACAGTAAGACTCCATGGCATAGTTTAGGGTGCACAGTCAGTTAATTGGAAGTTTTGGCAAGTGGCTGAGCCATTTTTTAAAAATGGTTCTAGCTAAAGAAAGAAGTACAGTAGTTTCAAATCTTTCCCTGTGCTCTCTTTGGCAGGGCGCATTGTTGAAAAAGATTAGTAGGCATACTGTCTTTCTAAGAAATTTATTTGTGCAGAATGGTCAATTTTTGGGATTCTACCTGGATATGCTGTTTGTTGGATTCTGGGGGCATGTAGTCCAACAATGTAAGGTAGGACTTCCAATAAGTGGATTTCAATAGTGTTGTAATGATTCTCGAGAGTAAAGGTGTTGAAGTCAAGGAAAGCGAGCAAGGCGAGAGTATGGTGCAAAAGCCAAGTCCCGATTTCTCGGGTGGTCTCTATTTATTGAGTACAATATCAGAAGATCATGCAAAACCTATGTGCGACCCTCATGTTAGAAGGCTGGCTTAATACATGGCACTTGACTGGCTGGGTTACATTTTCCAGTCTGCATGCCCAGGTTAGCCAATAGTATAATAATTAGCAGTTAGTAGCGAGACTGAGTGTTCCCCTGCTATCTGAGTCCTTGGAGACTCTTTTACCTTATGCATGCTTGTAGCGTCTAGCTGCAGTTAAAGCCTGCTCAGTCCAGTACGCGGACGTGAGCCAGATACCATGTTCGAGACTTGCGTCTCTCACCTACTGACATTTATCCTACAAAGCTCAGTGCTCTAAACCAAGGAAAGATGGAGTTGCTTCTGTACTATTAGCCCGTACCAATTTCCTCTCCTGTAAAGCTCGGTTGGTTTCCAGCTTGTGTGCGAGCCGAACAAGCCAATCGGGAAAGAGGTTGCTGACAAATCAATGACCTGGGCTATCCACACAATAGAGTTTTGGGGGAAAAAATTTGGGGGGGGGGGGGAAATGCTTCACAGTGACACTGCATCCAGGACAACATGAAAGTTAGATGTAACTGATACACAGAGGTACAGTCCCATTGAACATACAGGTTCTGTGGTGTGATTATGGCTAATAGCTGTTCATAGGCCAAGATTAAGAAATTGCTTACTGTGTTGTTAGCAGCTGGAGGTAGGAGAACTATGAAAGGAGAGATGCTGCTTTTGATTTTGGGGTAGTGACTTGAGCACTAATTTATTTAGACCTGCTGCTAAATTGCTCCCAGGGAGTGAAAGACAATTTCATTAAGGTTGTAGCTTTTATTGGATCTGCTTATCTTGTGTGGTGCAATATAGACAAGACTTGATATAACTTATTGTTTATGTGGGAGTATGAAATTGCAAGATCTGAAGTTGCAAAAGGCTTTTCATTGGGAACAAGAGCAGGAGAGTTCACCTGCTCATAAAGGATCAAGTTAGAGACAAGTTTGAATTTTATTAATGGGCTGGTGTCAGAATCACAGAACATTTATCCTTTTAAACATGGGTGAAACATTGGCCAGCAGGAAATTGCACATAATGACCAAGGCTCTGAAATTTCCATTTAACTCTGTGTCCTTTGTGTTCAGTATGGTTATGAATTTTAATCTACCAGCGTGCCTCTTAGAAATATTGCATAGATATTTTTAAGACAAGGGCTGAAAGGTCAATAGACAACTTATTTTACTTCTAGAAGTGGCACTGTTGTCCTGAGTCGTATAATTGAGGATTCAGCAGATGGACACAGAAATACTCCTCTCTCTGTACTTACATGTCTTTGTGTAAGTGTAATTGGCAAGGATATATTGGCTAAAGTTAAACTCATTCAACACAGTATCTTTTTTTTGTTTACATATAAACATTCAATCATATTAGCTCCATCTTCAGTTTGATCTGAAGCCTGGTTTTAGCTAACAAGCCACTTGATTAGTAACAAATCCCACCAAACACTAATGGCATACAGATTCAAATAAACCAATTAGGCTAATTCCTTCCTTCTATCTGAGAAGGATAAATAGTCATGTGAGGGCACCTACATTAATACATACCACATCTTGCATAAGTATTTACTGCTTTACTTGGCAGGAAAATCAACAGAATCTTCTGATACATATGCATCTGTGTGTATATTGGACGTAATGAAACGTAGTTTTACAGAATGACACCTTTTGGATAATATTCAACAAAAATGTACAATTGGGTGTGTGAATCCATTCTATGCAATGCTATATAATCTTAATTCTGCTGTATGGCACAGAAATTTATTTATTTATTTATTGAATTTATATTTATATTGCCACCCTCTCGCTGGAGTGATTCCGGGCAGCTCACAATACACATTCCAAGATACAAGCATAAAACGTCGCATAGTAATAAAATCACAAAAACCCTTAAGCTGGAAAACCATTAAAAGCCCTTAAAATACCCTCCCGACAATATTAAACTAACTAAAAACAGTAAGAGACTCAGACGGTTTTAAATAAGCCACATGGGCAGCACCCCACACCCACTGTGCCAGTCAGGTTTTTAGCCCTTTTCTAAACTGCAATAGCTCTGCCTGGAGGCACAGCTCAGTTTACAGGAATGTGGAATGTAGCAGATATTACTGGTTTTTTTTAAAAAAGGTGTTTGAAATGCAGATTTTTACAGGAAGTTAAGAATTTCTTCAATCAGCAGGATGACTAATAAGAAAGTTCTCTGGCAATTTTTAAAGGCCAGAATCCTGTTAAGTTTCAGTGGTTGGATACCATAACAGATAAGTATACATATCAATGTGGCTTTTTGCAACAATTGTGTACCTCTGTGCCTGATGTGTATAAATTGATGCCATGAAGTCACACTCTTATTCTGTGAAGTGGACATAAGAGCAAAACAGGGAAACCGCTTGTCTGATTGTCCTTTGATGCATGGTAAAACCCATGGGATTTTAGTGAACCCAGAAATTATAAAACACACAAAATGTAAGAAATTACATTACCTTGGGTGATTCTACTAATTGGTGCAGTAAAATCATCCAAGGTAAAATAAATGAGAAAAGAAGTGAAGGAAGGGAAAGACTATGTTGTTTGGGTGGGTGGGTGGGTGGTCTTAAAGACTGACTTAGGCACAGCACAACATCGATGGCTGCAACTGCTGCATCCAAATCAGAATAGCTGTGATAACACTGAACTTCAGGCAGGAAAGAAACATCATCAGGAAGGCCACCTGCATAGAACCATTTCAAATCATGATGAGAATAGGCACCATAATACTTTCATTTCAGAAGTAGTTAAGTAAATTGGCTCTTTCTCTGAGCGAGATCCCTGAGCAAGTGTCTGAAATATTTGTTGCCTCTGTGTTCATACCTCTCTTATTCCTCTGTCATCATTTGCACAGTAATGAAAGCTGTGCAAGTAAAACATCAGAATATGTGGTGGTCTTCTTGCAGCACCCAACCTATATCTTTGAACTTTACTTCCCAATAAGATGTTTCATTGTTATTTTACTTCCAGAGCTATTGTTCATTTGAGTTCATTAAGTTAATTTTCATTCCTGAACAGATTTTTGTACATGTCTCAATACTATGCTCATCAGTTATTATACTTCTGAAACCACTTCAGTTGAAATCATGTGAGGGATATAAACATGCCTGTCAAGTTGAGGTGATGAAAATAAGGGAAGGTTTCCGGCCGCTGGCACACGCATGTGCAGTAACCTGTTTTTGCATGCGCAGTAACCCATTTGCACATGTGCAGTAACCCCTTCGTGCATGCGCACGTGTACAGAAACCCTGCGTGCATGTGCAGAAACCCCTTCGCACATGCACGCATGTGCAGTAACCACTTTCCTGGCCATTCCAAAGATCGGTGAATTATGGGAAATCCCAGCCAAAATGGGATACTTGACAGGTATGGATATAAAGTCCTCATTTGTTTTGTCTTTCCTCACATGCATGAAAGGCAAGCGTGGTGCTAAAATGGCTGCCATGCTCTTTGCGGGGGCCCCCACCCCGGACTCAGACATCCGGGTAGTTAGGGGGCGTGGCTAACCCCTTATAAAAGGGGTGGCCACGAGTCGGCCCCTTTGCCATTTTAGAACAGCAATGGAGCGGAGAAGTTCACTCCGACGCTGCTATTTTGACTCTTGCTCAAACTTGACTTCCTTTTAGTCGGAGAATCCTCTTCTCCGATCAGGGCGCTAGGGTTTGGGTGTCCATGGCACCCAAACGAAAGGCTACCGCGGCCCCACGGCCGCGCACAGGGGGAAGGGTTCGCCCTACCCCCTTGACCACCTCACTTGGGACACCATCAGGCCAGAGGGCTCGTGCGAGGGCACCAAGGGTGGGCGGCAGGGTTCCTTTGACCACTGCCACCAATGTTGGAGACCAGGCCCCTGCCCCCCTGCCCAGTCGTAGGACTCGGGCGGGGGCTGTGCGGGCCTGCTCCCTGGGGGTTTCTTCCCCTGTTGACTTGCCCTGAGTGGGGCAGGGTGGCACAGTCAGGCACAGCATGGGACCGCGCCCTGTCGGCGCACCAGCACCCCACGGGCCGGAATATCTGGCCTGGCCTTATTGCGGCCAGGGACTGCCGCGAGGCTTTTCCCTTCTGCATGATCAACCATTGCCTGGTGGGCCATCTGGCCCACCCAGCCCACCTTATCATGATGGGTCAGACACTGTGGATAAGTTGCTTGCCCGCATAGCGACCCTCGAGGCATCCATGGGGATTGCCCCATCACCATTGGACTATGGGTTCAGCTATCCTTCGGCCGTGGCCCATAGCCCTATTCCAGCATATCAGCAGGCCATCAGACTGGTTGAGCTACTGGAGGCCACCAGGCTGATGCGTGCTGGCGCTCTGCAGCTCCCCGTCTGGCCACCCCCGTCGTTGACCGGTCCAACTTGGCCTGGATGTCCAGCGGCTCAGAGCTCGAGTTCCTTCGCAAGCTCCAACGCCCGCTAAGGGCCGGAACCCCCAGTGGGGGCGGCCCAGGGGGGTGCAACAAGTGAGTATGCTGGTCATGTCAGCACACAGGCGACACTTACACATGCTACTGGTGGGGTGCAGTGGCCCTGGCCTCACCAGTTTGCTGCAGGTGGCCAGTTCACTGCGCAATACCCTCTGACCTTCAGGGCTCTCAACTATTCCCAGGTTTTGCTGGGGATTACTGCCCCATCAGTTCCAGCCCAAGTCCCTGGGGGGCGACACGGCCCATTATACGTTCCTCCACTTCACTCTGTGCCAACTACGGCCATGCCGACAGCCGGCTACTCCCTGCCCGTGGGTGAATATTTATCCCAGGCCACTAGGGAAAAGATATGGCGGGGAGAATATGTTGATATTTTCTCCCTCCTTAACCGTGAACTAAGGAGGAGAAGGAGGGGCAGGACGACAGGGACAAGGAATTGTCCCGTCGTCGTAAGCCTCCTCGTACGTGGGCCAACTGGTTACCGACCTATTTAATATACATGGCAGTATATCTTAGGGCTCATCCTGATTTGGCCATTCCGATGGTCCAGTATCTGGACAATATTTACCGGGCCGTCGTTGATTTCCCTGGCCCATCATGGTTGGCCTGATGAGGAATTTAGGATGAGGGCGGCCCTTCACCCGGAGATGCGGTGGGACGAGCCCTGCCAGCAACTATGGCTCCTGTATATGACACCTACATGGCCAGCGCCAGGTGACCGGTACCTCTGCGGCCATGCTGTGCAGCGGTCTGCCACTACACAGGTTCCCTGCCAGCCAGCGGGGCAGGGGGTTCCAGCTCGCCTGCTGTGTTGGAGCTACTCTGCCAATGGAGTGTGCAACAGGCACCAATGTAAATTTAGGCATGAGTGCCCTTCCTGTTCCAGCCCTCATGCTGCCTCCTTGTGCCCGCGGGCCGCTGGGCCCCACGGTAGGGGAAAGGGATACCAGGGGTCAGCCAGAGCTCCCTCTGACGCCGCTACCCATTCAAAAGGCCCCCTCCCCAATTAATCATAGCGTGCTTGAACGATGGTTACATGTATAACCTAGACAGGATGATGTGCTCTATCTGCTAGAAGGTTTTACTTTTGGCTTCCGCATCCCCTTCAGGTGTGTTCGCGCGCTCCGAATTTGCTGTCTCTTCGGGGTAATGAGGACGTGGCGGCGGAGAAGATAGCCAAAGAGGTTAGAGAGGATAGGGTTGCTGGACCGTTTGATACACCCCCGTACCTAAATTTAAAAGTATCCCCTCTGGGCTCAGTGCCGAAAAAGTCCTCGGGTGAATTTTATCTGATTCACCACCTTTCTTACCCTTCGGGTTCCTCGGGCAATGACGCTATACCGGATGACCTTTGCTCGGTCCGGTATATGTCCTTTGACCAGGCCTTGCAGAAGGTACGCTCATGCAGTCGCGGGGCACTACTGGCAAAGTGCGATATCAAATTGGCATTCTGATTTTGCCAGTGCACCCTGATGACTTTGAGCTTTTAGTTTTTTGTTTTCGGGGCAAGTTTTATGTGGATAAGGCTATGCCTTTTGGCTGCTCCATTTCGTGCTCGGCCTTTGAATGCTTTAGCACCTTTCTTCATTGGGCTTTTGTTTGGAGGTCAGGATCCCGGTCCGTGGCACACTACCTCAATGATTTTTTGTTCGGGGGTGGACACGACTCAGGCACGTGTGGACGCCTGCTTAACATATTTCAGGGGCTCATGGAGGAACTTGGTGTTCCTCTGGCATCTGAAATGACAGAGGGCCCAGCCACCACCCTCACCTTTCTTGGTATAGACATTGACACCGTTGCCCAGACATCCAAGTTACCCATGGAAAAGGTGACTTGGATCTCGGATACAATTTTGGCAATGCTCACCAGGCGTAAGGTGTCTCTACAGGAGTTGCAGGTGCTCCACGGCCACCTCAACTTAGCATGCAGGGTAGTAACACCGGGTAGGGCCTTCGCCAGGCGTCTTTGTGATGCTATGGTGAGTCTTTCAGAAAAGTACCACAGGGTCCGGCTGACTAGGGGTTTGCGGGCTGACCTGTCGGTTTGGCTCACGTTCTTGCAGGGCTTTAATGGCGTCTCCTTTTGGAGGGCCGAACGTATGGTCACCCCTCGGTTCCAGGTCCAGTCGGATGCCTCAGGTTCCCTTGGGTATGGGATTTATTTTGAGGGTAGATGGGCCTACGGTAAATGGCCCCAGGAATGGCAAGGCACAGATCGCTTACGCGATCTTATTTTTCTTGAGTTTTTTCCGATTTTAGGTGCACTTATGCTCTGGGGGGACATGTGGGCTAATTCCGTAGTTCACTTTTGGTGTGACAATGCTGCCGTAGTGCATATTGTTAACGCCCAAACATCTAAGTCTCCCAGAGTCATGGCCTTGGTTCGACAATTTGTTCTTAGGTCCTTGCGCCTTAATGTGCTCTTTAGGGCCAGACATGTGTCAGGCGTCAATAATGATATCACTGATGCTTTATCCCGCCTGCAGATCTCCTGGTTCCATGCCTTGGCTCCAGATGCAGAGGAACTTCCCTCTCCACTTCCGGTTGAGATGTGGAGCTTTGGCAAAGAGAAGTGAACCGGGCGATTGGCATGTCTTTGGCACCTCGCACGTGTAAGGCATATCAACACATGCTCCTTCAGTTTAGGGCTTTTTGTAGGGAAAGGCAGCTGCCTGACATGTGGCCAATCCTGGTTGACCATGTTCTGCAGTACATGGTGCACCTTCATGCTCTAGGTTTGGCCCCATGCACCATTGCCACAAGGCTTTCGGCCTTGGCATTCATGGCTAAGGCACGGGGCTTTACTGACTGCATGGGTGATTTTCGTATACGCCATGTGTTGGAAGGCTGGACACGTGAACGCGGCCGCCGCCCGGACACACGTCAGCCTGTTTCACTGTGTCTTCTCACACAACTTGCTCGGGGCTGGCATAGCCTGTGTTATGATAGGTATGAGGAGTTTCTTTTTCATGCAGCTACCACCATAGCTTTCTTTGGAGCTCTGAGAATCAGTGAGATGGTACCACTTTCAAAAGGGGACATGTCCCGTAGGGCACTGGAACTGGAAGATGTGTCTCTCAACCAGGAATGGGCTCAGTTGAGGATTTGTTCCTCAAAGGCCAATCAGCAAAGGAAGGGTAGTAGCGTGATGCTTCTACGATGCACGTTTGCTGACATCTGTCCGGTTGGTGCCCTACATGCTTTTTTGGCAGTGCGTGGTTCACGCCCTGGCCTGTTGTTCTGCCACCAGGATGGGTCTCCCCTTACCAAATTCCAATTCTGGAGGGTTACCGGGACGGCACTTCACAGTGTGGGCGTCCCTGGAGCTCGTTATGGTACCCATTCATTCAGGATAGGTCAACGGCGGCTGCATTTGGGTACTCAGAGGCTGATATACGTCGGATGGGCAGGTGGGGATCAGCGTGTTTTTCTTTGTATGTACGTACCCTTACTGCATGAGTGCCTCGTAATTCTCTCTCCTTTTTTTACAGACCCTGTGTGTTTCCGCACACTGGTGGCAGTGTGGCTGGTGGGCCACAGTTATGTGCACTGGGCGGCACAGTACGCTGCTGCATCAGAGTGGGGACCCCATCTCGGGCTACGTGCAGCCACACGTATGCAGTGGTATGGTGTGCGTGGCATGAGGTGGCGAGAACTGTTGCTATTCCTGATGTCCATCAGGGATGCCGGACTGCCTGATATTTTAATTCTGCACCTTGGCGGCAATGATCTCGCACAGATCACTGGCCTTGCCTTAAAGATGTCGGGGTGCAGTGACCTGGCGTTCCTTCACCATTTATGGCCGTACACATGGTTGCTATGGTCAGACATCATACCTAGACACTGGCATTGACCTCCGTGCCCGGCGGTCAGTGAACAGGGCTGTTGCCAGGTTCCTTATTGAGAATGGCTTGGGAACAGCCATTCGACACCCGGGGATAGGATTGCAGGATTTTAGCTTGTATGCTGGAGATGGGGTCCACCTGTCGGCTAGAGGTATGGAACTATTTTTGGAGGACGTGCAAGCAGGCCTGGTGACTAAGCTGTCGTTCGGGGGGGGGGGGTTGAGTCATTTTATTTATTCATTTATTTATTTTTCACGCTTATATACCGCCCACTCAGGTACAACCCAACTCATGGACGCCTCCCCGTGTGGCGGGTAGCACTGGTAAGGTTAAATTTATGACCCATAAGTATCCGGCAGGTTCGCAATTGATTGGCCAACACATAGATAGGTATAGGGGAAACAGGCTTGGCCGGTCAAGGGCGAACCATGAACAGGGTGATGCTAGGAGCTTCACAGCCTGCATCACCTTGATATTTTAACAGATACACGTCAGAGGGTTGGGTCAATAGATAGTATATTGACTTCGGTCAACAATTTGTTTGTGACAACAAACAAATTGATACATAATAGCCAATTGCCTTTGGCAATTTGGGTGGAACCTTACCAGTGTTACTGCGGCCTGCTTGCCTTAAAGAATTACAATTGGATGATACACCAATTGAAAGTTATAATTCGGACTAGGGCATTATTCAATAAAAGTGGCCCAATGCCTTTAATCCAATACTGGTGTCTGAGTCTTTATTTGGGTGGGTGCGCCTGCAAAGTGTAGCATTCTTACTGTATCTGTCCTAGCAAGGATAGAAATTTACACTGCCAATGGAGTCCTTGCAATGGCAACAATTATTGTTTAGGAGAAATATAGGCCATCTTTTTCTATAAAATTGTGAAATTTGTGCATGATTGCTGGCTTATTTTAATATTTAAAGGATTAAGTGGATTACTTGTTGAATTAATCAGTCCTTCTGTATTAACTTGTGCTTGTTTACTTTGTTTCTCTGATTGAAAGGACATCTGAGACATTTTACACAAACTACAAAGGCCTGGTGAGGGAGGGGGTCTTTATTTCAGTCTCAGATGAAGGTATGTCAAGAAAGCCTGAAATGATAAGATAAAGCAATTTAGTGAACAGACCTTCCATGGAGCAGCATCATGATGACTGCTTCTTCTTTTGCAAAAATGAAAGGATAGATGAACTAATCATAAAGAAAATTCCAAAATTTAAATTTCACATGCTTTTTTGAGGCCACCAAAATGTGCAAGCTTTTGGAATCATCTTAGTTCTTGTTTCTACCCCAGTTGATGCAGCTTGAGTTATGATCAACTCCCTAAAAGCAACTGTTACCCTCCAAGTGTTAGAGGGAAATGGTCTTCCTAGTAGATATTTGATTGTTTATTTTCAATACTGATGACTCATCCTTTATCAAGTGGCACAAAGGTAGACAGTAACTATCATCTTAATATAGCACATTTCAGTACCATCCAGGATGAAGGCATATTTCAAAGATGATATTACTCTGTACTTTTAATTATAGGTACCTGTATGTCTATAATTCCTGTGTTTTTTCATCAATAACAGTTGAGGTTAATTGATCATTAAAGATGATGAAACCATGCTTTTTTCATCATTGGCTCAGTTTCTTGCATAGCCTCAGAATGTGTCATAACAGTACAAATTCACTTTAACAGGTGAAATAATATTTCCCAATAACCAATTTATCTCTCATACAGACTTCTCCCTCCTTTAAATTACCTATCACCTCCTGCAGTTTTCTCTTTCTTTTATGTTCTTAATGTCTTCCAAAGTTGGCTTATTTATTAATTAACCACACTAATTTAATTTGTTCAGTATGCATATTCACAGCAGGAAATGGATGAATCACTCTAATTCCAACCTTTGTCAATGTCGCATGTATTCATTTATGCTTGTTTTGACCTATTTCCATTCTTGTCTCAAAAATGCCTTTAAATAAAAATGCATTACATTTGCATTTAAGTGTATTTAAACAGTTATGGGTGAATCCTGTTGACCATCAGCAGAGTGTAACATTCTACCAGCAGTGGCTTTTGTTGAACTCTGACCAACCTCTTTTACACTGGTAGTGATCACAGAATATACCCATTTATGATATATGTCTTCCACTTGCCTAGGAAAGCAAGCATTTTATAATGTTGTTCTACTTGTGCAAGAGTTTGTCATGCATGCAAAGAAATCAAATAGGACTGGGGCCATAATTATATATACAACTAGTTTGGTACCCAGCATGTGTCGCCATCTACAGATGTGCCCGCCCACCCTGGCCAAGTAGGTTGCACCTCCGCTGATACCTGCGTCCCCGTGGCTGCTGCTGAGGCCTCCCTGGCCTCACATGTCTAAGTGCCGGCCTGTTTTTTGCACCATGCATTGGCGCCCCACGGTTTGCTGGGCCTGCCGTTTGTTTGGGCGGGCTCGCTGGCTCGCTCATGGAGTTTCTGTCCTATGTGTCTTCATCAGGGGATGTCTTACTGGTCTCCTGATGCCGTGGTGTTCCTGCTGTCCTTGGGCACGTTGGGCACTCCCATGGCAATGGCAGTGGCCCACTTGCCGCGGCCTTGTGTTTTCCAGCTGGGGTGCAGAAGCACCCCATGGCTGCTTGTTGGGTGTGTGCTGGCCGTTGGTGTAGCGGGTGTGTGAACGTCGCCCCACCTCTCCTGCACTCATGCCCAGCTTCCCTGATTGACTGCTGGGTGCTGGATGGGCCGCTGGGACATGTAGTCCCTTCATTTTTCTATTTTGGGGGGCACAGGGCCCCCCATTTCAGTCTGGACCAACAGTGTGGGGTGCACATGGCCGTAATAGGCACGTGCCAAATTGCAGGGGGTTTGGTCCAGGGGTGTGGATTCCTTTCCCGGACCCACAAACGTACACCTCTCTTTTATAAATATACTAGCATATTTTGCCCAGCCTTGCCAGGCAGTTTTACGTGTGTGTTTTTTTGTTTGGGTGGTTTGGGTGGCAGTCCCTTAGATTTTGAGGGGTTTGTTTGTTTATTTATTTATTTATTGGATTTTTTTAAAAAAATTGACTGTTGAATACTTTTCTGGCCTCTAGGTTGAGCTGTGATTAAGAGTGCAATTGTCTTTGTCTCTTCAGTTCTGCTGTGGAGGCGTGGAGGGAAGACATGTTTCGTAAGTTCTCTTGAGTTATTATTTTATTTTTTATTTTGTTGTGTTTTGGGGGTGCTGGGCTGGGGAGTTTAAGTAGAGTGTTTGTTTATTTAATTTAGTGTTTTGGCTTGGTGTTTAGTATTTTTTTTGCATTTTCTGTGTTTTTTGGTTTTTATTTTTCTGGTTGTTATTTCTTATTTTGAATTTGTTCATATTTATTTTTGTACATTGTGTTGTTTTTCAATTTTGAGTAAGGTTTTTTCGTGTGTTGTTTTGTTGTAGATAGGTGGTTATAGTGAGTTTTTCATTTTTTTCATTAGCTTTTTGTATTTCGAATGTGTTTTATTGTGTTTGTTGTTGATTGTTTTGTTGTTTACTTGTTTATTTTGTTTATTCATTTGTGTTTGCATTTTTTAGGTTGGGTGTTCCTGGGAGGGTAGGGCGGTTTGGCTGGCAACCAGGGTAGATGCAGGGCTGAAGGCCACTGTCTCCTCCCCGGGCGAACGGGAAGTTGGCTGCAGGCGCCTTTGGCACCCTTGCATTCCCCACTGCCTGTGGAGGAGGCATGGCTGAGTCCTTTGGCCCTGCATTCCCGGGCAAACGGGGAGTGTGCTGCGGGCGCCTTTGGCGCTCTTGCGTTTTCTGCTGCCCGTGGAGGACGCATGGCTGAAGAATTCAGACATGGTCTCCTCCCCAGACTAACAGACCAGCTGGCAAAAGGTAAGGGGGGCAGGGATAGGGGGCATGGTGGTGGTGCAGGGACAGCGGTGGTGTGGTTACCGGGGCTGTGTCTCCCCAACCCACTCCCTAACCCCCACCAATCACACTTACCTTTTGCCAGCTGGGTCTTTCCCCACAAGGGGCGGCCTTCTGCATTGGGAGGTGCAGCGGCCTGTCCCTGCAGCCGCGCCTTGTGGGGAAAGACCCAGCTGGCAAAAGGTAAGTGTGGTTGGTGGGGGTTAGGGAGTGGGAGTGGGAGGCAAGGTGGTGGGGCAGGGGGGCATGGTTACCGGGGCCATGCTTCCCCCCCCCCACTCCCTAACCCCCACTGACTGCACTTACCTTTTGCCACTGGGTCTTTGGAAGTTTTTTCCTCTCAGCGCAGTTTTTTTTAAACCACCGTGCCAGGTGCCCCGCCTCCTCTGCGCTCGCACCATTCAGTCTCATTGGCTGAGGGGTGGCGCAGTGTAGAGGATGCTGGGTCTGGTAGTTTTTTTTTTTTTTGTTGGCTGTGTTCGTGGGTCCAGCTGTCCCACTGGCGACTGCTGGACTCTTGTGGGGATAGTCGATCAGGGTAATGGTAAGTGCGGACAGCTCGGTAGGGGATAGTATGGACGGGTGCGAGCGTTTTTGCTGGATTCCAATGGTTAACGTCCCTCCTTATAGGTAAAGATAGATTTTGTATACAATTTTCCTAAAACACTTTAAAAAAATATTTGATTGATTTATTCAGCCAAGAACTGTATCATAGAATTCAGGTAAAGGTAAAGGTTTCCCTTGCTCGAAAGCCAGTCGTATCCGACTCTAGGGTGCAGTGCTCATCTCTGTTTCTAAGCCGAAGAGCCAGCGCTGTCTGCTTCTGCAGACATTTCCATGGTCATGTGGCAGGCATGACTAGATACCGGAGCGCACGGAACACTGTTACCTTCCCACTGAAGTGGTCCCTATTTATCTACTTGCAATTTCTTGCTTTCAAACTGCTAGGTTGGCAGGAGCTGGGATGAAGACGGGAGCTCATTTCCATCCTGCAGTACTCGGGAATCAAACTGCTGACCTTCCGCTTCCCAATCAGCGTCTTAGCAACTTGAGCCACTGCAGTACCCCATAGAATTCAGAGAAGTGGGTAATTTGAATGTTAACTGTCTTTTGATCTGTATGTTAACCGAAAACATTTGTTAGCCCTCAAGCTACGGGGTTTGGGGTTTTCATATGCAGAATGACCCTTGTTTTCTTCATTATCACGCATTCATTGGAGCTGATGCTACTGTTGTTGCTGATGGAATTCAGATCATAACAAGTAAAAAGTTTGCTAACATACAGTTCTGACTAGCCAAGGTGGTCTGCAGCCAACATGAAGCTCCTGAATTTATTTAGAATCGAAATCCCTCCTAATACATGGATGCTGAAAACTACTTCCAAATAACTTTGCTCTGACATAGCTTCATACCAGGATTGTAGCTGTATGTATGGGGATTTGAGAATACTTGGTTCTAGCATAATTTAATGTCTCACTTATCCTACGTCATCTTTGACTCATTTTTTCATAATTTAACCAACATATTTTAGCCAGTAGAGGAGTTCTGCTAGCAGATTGCTATATTTGCAGATCTCTGAGAACATCTGGCAGAAGGAGGCTCTGCCAATAAAGAGCATTTGATTTGGTGCTGTGACTACATCTGAACCTCTAAGTTACAGCATCTTCAAGTTAAAATCACACTGCTAGTCTGTAATATTGTTCCAGCAAAGTATAAAAACTTTGGGTTGGTGTGGGGGCTTTCTAAGCTTTTACACTGATTTGAATTTGCATCATTTCCTTTTTGTGGTGGGTATATTATGCGCTCTCTCTCTCTCTCTCTTGTATGTGTGTTTTGCTTTCCATTTATACTTGTTGTGTAACTGCTGTCAGGCATTTTGTAACACTCATGTCATAGTGCTTTTTTAATGTCGACCAACTAATAGAATTGTCTTGGTAAATAGATACTTGTATGAGTGTACTGTATGAACAAATAATATCAACATATCTCAAGTTCAGGCTGTCAGAATGAACATTTAGAATGGCAGTCTAACTCAATACTGCTTAGTATGCTAATGAACACATTCTGAAATCTAGAGGGGTATGTTACTTTTACAATACATGTCATTAATAGTATCCCTTGATACAGTATTTCAGAAAATCTTCATTATATATTGCTTTGATATTAATTTAACTGTCATGTTTTACATTTGTCTCTTGAGGTTGCCTACTTCCACTTTAAATAATTACAATAACCCATAATAGTTAAGCTTAAAACCATTATAAGCTTATATCGTATGTATGTGTATTCTGATTTTATACAACACTGAAGACCTGCTGGGCTGTGGTGGCTTAGTGGTTAAGCTTTTGTCAACCAGAAGGTCAGCAGATCAGCAGTTCAAGACCCAAGTGCTGCACCACTTGATAAATAGGTACCACTTAGGCGGGAAAGGTAACAGTGTTCTGTGCGCTTTGGCATTTAGTCATACCTGCCACATGACCATGGAAACATCTGCAGATGCAGACTGCACTGTTTCTTTGGCTGTAAATTGAGATGAGCAATGCTCCCCTAGAGTTGGAACAACTGGCTTTCGAGTAAGGGAGACCTTTACCTTTACCTAAAGTTCTGCTGGCAAGCTGTAAACACATTGCTGGTACAACAATCTCTAAACTATTTGAAAACTGTATTTAACAGTTTATAAATGTATGTAGGTTATTTTTAAATGTAAAAAAAGTGATAGCAGTGAGATATTTACTTATAAGAAGTATAATTTATTATCTGGAGATATACAATTTGGTTTGTGGAATTATAACACACACATTCCCGATGATACTGAACATTTGCAAGCTAAAGTTTCAAAACATACATTGGCAGCATTTCATAGGATATCATAGGATAGTCTGATTTTGTTTCTCACTAGTTGTGCTATGAATAAAGTTGTTTACTTAACATGAAAAAATAAAACCTTATTTTTGCCATGAAATATTTGAGGGACTTAATTTCTAGAACATGTTGTCGCTGTGTTCATTTTGATGGCTCCATAATACTCAGAGGAGGAAGGATTTGGCAATTGTGCAGTTGTTTACAGGCAGCTGTAGTTCATCATTTGGATGTGAAACGTTCCCTTTTATAGTAACTGCCAACTCTATGATGACCTTGTGCTTGTCTTTGTTTGCTGCAGTCATAATATGATGCCACACAGACGGACTGTTTGAACACTTGGAGAAAATGACACACATAAAGACTCCCCTTTCTGCCTTTTATTCTTGCTCCTGCTGTAGAATAGGACAGGGAACACAAAAGACGGCTGATTCTACCTCCTGTAAGTCTCTGAATAACAGCTATCGCAACTGGATTTTTAAAAATCTGATTGTGCATATAAGGTACATTAAAATTATATTGATAGGTTGTAACTAACAACCAGGGCTGGAATCTTACTGCTTTCTGTTTAAGGTTTCTGCAACATGCTGCATTAAAATGCTGATGTGCATTTAGGTTGCTGTCACCAGCTCATATCTGAGATATGCCCCAGCACAACTTCAGATTGCCTATACAGCAATTAGCAAACATTTCATGAACAATCAATCTTTATTATGGTCCAAGACGAGTATAGTACAGCAAAAGGAACAGAAGTTAAAATGAGGGTACTTAAAATATATCAAAAGACAGAAGTTAATAATTTCATGTCAGAGATTACTCTGGGTAAAAGGATTTTTGCTGGAGAAACTCCACTTAGGGGACACCTGAATGAGGCTCCTTTCATGTCCCCATGCAGCCCTTGGGTATCAAAACCCAATCTTATGGTCTCCAAGCTCAGCATCTTAACCACTAAGCCACTGGGGGAGCTGCACGACAAGCTAAAATGAGGGTACTTAATATATATTTTTAAAAGGAACATTTCTGCTCAGAGTTAAGGAGTAGTAAAATTAGTATTTAAGATTAATAGGGTTGCAACTACAGTTTTACTAAGCCTATGATGTGATGTAGCGCTAGTAGTTTATTTGGCTGAAGTACCTGCCAGGATTTTTCTTCTGATCTTACAGCTGCAGCACAGAACCTGGCAGGGTTGTGGGTGAAGGTGGGGCTTTCATCAGATAGCATCCAGTGGGTTATGTGCTGTTTGGCGGACCAGGGTACTTGCAGAGTAGCGGAGATATGAACTTGTTCTGGATGTCTCTATAAAAAGGGCAGATGAAGAGGATGTGTTCTATGGTTTAAATTTCTCCATTACATGACTATAAACAAGATTCTTGCCAAGTATGAATAAATAAACGAGTATGCGTGTACATACATTCATTCTGCTTCCTGGCTTTTCCACCATCTCTCTTAAGCTCTATGTATTAATGCAGGGGTTTCCAACCTTTTCAGGCTGTGGGCCAGTCACATGGTTGAGCGGGCCGGTCACGTGGTTTCTCCCACCTGGAAGTAGAAGCAAAACGTGCCGGCACATGTGCAAAACGCTGCCGTAAATTACCTAGGGCTGTCATAAATGTGGGTAATTTACGTCAGTGTTTTGCGCATTTGCGGGCGTGTTTTACTTCTGCTTACGGGAGCAGAAAGGGCTGGATGATTTGGCACCACAGGCTGGATCTAGCCCACGGTCCATGGGTTTGGAACCCTTGTATTAATGCAAAACAGTGTTTAACATTTAAAGGAAAGAGAGTATACAGATGAACAATATCCTCATCCCCTAGCTGAAAGATGAGAATGCACATGCCATCCCTTCAATATGGGTTTTTCCATAATCAGCTATGGTTAGAGTAGGGGTTCCCAACATTTTCCAGCCAGGGTCTGTTCCTGCCCCAAACATGTTTTAAGCAGCGGCGGCAGCAGCAGGAATTGCACCATTTTTTCAGCCTCCTGCACAACATCCACCTCTTCCCACAGCAGCGGGAGTGTTTTCAGAGTATTTTCGCTCCACTCTGAAAATGTTTCACCGCATATCCGCTGCATTTCAGCAGCTAACATATGGTGCTTGGGGACTTCCCTGGTTGTGGGATGGGAACCCAGGCACTGCCAGATGCTCCTCCCGGCACTGGAAGTCCCAAAGCGCTGCATGTTAGCTCCTGAAACTGAGCAGATACACAGTGAAAATTCCCACAATGTAGTAAAAATGCTCTAAAAACACTCTTGCTACTGACACGGAAAGTGACGTTTTGGGATTTCTGGTGGTGGCAGGAGCTTTTGCCGGTGCCTAGGTGGCCACTGTGTGGGCCATATTAGTGAGCTCCATAGGCCGGATTAGGTCCACAGGCTGTAGGTTGGGAACCCCTGGGTTAGAGTTTGGAGAGCAAACTCATTCAGAATGAGAGAAGGAATAAAAAAGTCTGAAAAGAATGGTAAAAAAGATGACAAGCAGTCACAAGCTGCAAACATGATGGATGAGTGTGATACTTCCTCAATGAAGATGGAAAGCTGTTAGTTTCACAAAACACCAGGAGTAATCAAACTTGATACATATCTGTGTTTATAGAGATAAATAATAGTTTTTGTTATTGTTGGTAATGTAACACTCAAGCCAGAACTGATGATATTAAATGCTTATAACAGTGGTGGCAAACTTTGGCACTCCTGCTGTTCATGAACTTCAATTCCCAGAAGCCCAAGACTCTGTGAATCCACATGAATGTGGGTTCTATTCACAGAGACTTGGGCATCTTGAAGTCCAAGAACAGCTGGAGTGCCAAGGTTCACCATCATGGACTTATAGTATGAATAATTTTGCATACCACCTAGGCTCCCACTTATGCACCCAATATGATGTAAAGCACATCTCAGTTGTATATCCACGTGATGGTGAACCTTGGCACTCCTGATGTTCTTGGACTTCAATTCCCAGAAGCCCAAGCTCCCATGAATCCACATGAATGGGTTTGTTGCAATTCATCTGGCCCACGCCGCCTTTGTCGCTCCCTGAAGCAGAAGTAAAACCCTGACTTCCGTACGGGCACATTTTACTTCCGCTTCCGGGAGCGATGAGGGCAGCACAGGCCAGATGAATTACAGCAAGCCCATTCGTGTGGATTCATGGGAGCTTGGGCTTCTTGGAATTGAAGTCCAAGAACATCTGGTGTGCCAAGGTTCACCATCATGGAGATATCCAGTCAGATGAAGGGGAGCCAGAAAGAGCAGAAATACTACTGCATGTTTACTCTTATGAATACAGTTTCCCCCCGCCCCCAAATGGATTGTCCAAAAAAAAATATGAGACAGGTTTTTGAAGTGAAACTGAAATTTAGTTTCAAAACTCTCAAGAAGAGATGATGCTTGGAGGTTACTCTGTTAATGACAAAGGTTTTTTTTCCAATTAAAGGTTTATAGATTTAGTGTATCAACATGACTTCATCAAGGGACCTGTTTGCCAAAAATGCAGTCTTTTCTAGAAAAGCAATTTGTTTTTATTAACACTTTCAAAAGTACTTCAAGCCTTTTTTTTCCAGAAGTTTGCCATGCCTGATCAAAATTGTCCAAGGTAAATCTTTGCTTTCCTGGCCAAGCCCTAACTATCAGTAAAACTGTGAGAAATGGCATACTAAACATCTGTCTTTCACTTGATTGCCTGGAGTTTTGTCATAAAGTAATTGGTTAAGGAACATTCAGAAAACTGAAAATTTACTTGCCTGTTGCAGTATGCACTGTACTGTACTTAATAGATGGCTGAAGGTGGCATTACATTACAGTATAGGTATCATTTAACAAGCTTTTGAGTTTAAAGAGATGAAATGTTGGCCATTGCAGAATCATGTATCAGCTCATCGGGAGGGGCAGGATAAGGAAGGAGGAGGAGGAAAGAAAAAGAAAGAAAGAAGAGCAAGAGTTGTAGAGGCTGATGGGAGCTCCTGACATTCTGGCTATGTTTTTAAAAGAATAACTAGATAGCAGAAGGACTTAGTTTTTAATTTTATGGGAATTTCAGAAGCTGTATTCTGAACCCTGCAGAATAAAAAATAATAATATGCATTGTATAATTTAATGGAAGCTTTGTCTTTGTGAGGAGGCCCAAGGTGGCTCAGGGTGTTAAAACAAGTCCAGTAATACCAAAAAAACACAAGAAATTGCTGATTAGAAAATAAATTACAATAATAATTAAAAAATCAATTAGGTGATTAAAAACATTTAAAACCAAACTTTTAAAAGAAAACATATCATCAAGAAATTCAGTAAATAAATTTTGTGCCAGAGATTACTCTGGGTTGAAAGGATTTTTGCTGGAGAAATTCCACTCAGGGGATGCCCGAATGAGGCTCCTTTCATGTGCCCAAAATCCGTCATGCAGCACTCAGGTATTGAACCCCGACCTTTCAGTCTTCAAGCTCAGCATCTTAACCACTAAGCCACTGCAGTGCTACAAGAAATTCTGTCATAGCTATTAAAAGCCTTTCTAAAGAGGTGGGTCTTCAACTATTAGGAGAAGGATAAAAGGGATGAGGCAGCCATACATAGAGTATAATAATTTTCAATATGAGAACCTTGACTACTCTAAGCAAAAGTCCGAATGAGGACAGCAGGCAAAAACATAAATTCTGGCAGAACAAATGCAAGGCAACAATCAGGAAAGCAAAGCAAGACTTTGAGGAGCGTATAGCTAAAAATACTCAGAGAAATAACAAAGACTTCTTTAAGTACATTAGAAGTAAGAACCCAACTAGGAAGGCCATTGGACCATTAGATGACAATGGAAGGCAAGGGGTTATTAAAGAGGAAACAGAGATTGCAGAGAGACTCAATGAATTCTTTGCTTCAGTATTCACTGAAGAAGACAGAGACCACATGCCCAAAACAGAGCCTATCTTCGTAGGGAGGGAAACCGAAGAATTAAGCCAGATAGAAATAACCAGGGAGGAGGTCCTTGCATGTCTTGTTAAACTAAACACTAACAAATCACCAGGATCAGATGGCATCCATCCACGAGTTCTCAGGGAACTTAAAGATGAAATTGCTGATCTCCTAACCAAAATATATAATATTTCCCTCAAATCAGGCTTTGTGCCTGATGACTGGAAGGTAGCGAATGTAACACCAATTTTCAAAAAAGGATCCAGGGGTGATCCAGGGAATTACCGACCTGTCAGTTTGACATGTGTCCCAGGTAAAGTGATGGAAACCATCCTAAAAGATAGAATTAATAGGCACATAGAAGAGAAGGCGCTGCTAAAGGAGAGCCAACATGGCTTTTGCAAGGGCAAATCATGCCTCACTAATCTGTTGGAATTTTTTGAGAGTGTCAACAAGCATGTGGATAAGGGGGATCCAGTTGACATTGTTTATCTGGACTTTCAGAAGGCTTCTGACAAGGTCCCACACCAAAGGCTCTTGAATAAACTTACCAGTCATGGAATAAAGGGACAGGTCTTATCCTGGATCAGCAACTGGCTAAGGGACAGGAAACAGAGGGTAGCACTAAATGGACACTTCTCCAAGTGGAGGGAAGTAAAGAGTGGGGTCCCCCAAGGCTCAGTACTGGGACCCCTGCTTTTCAACCTCTTCATAAATGATCTAGAGGTAGGAGTAAAAAGCAAGGTAGCCAAATTTGCTGATGACACTAAATTATACAGGGTAGTGAAAACTGTGAGAGATTGTGAGGAGCTCCAGAGGGATCTCTCGACACTGGGGGAGTGGGCAAAACAGTGGCAAATGAGTTTCAACATTAGTAAGTGCAGAGTGATGCATGTTGGGGCAAAGAACCCCAATTACATTTATAAACTGATGGGGTCTGAACTCTCTGCGACAAACCAGGAAAGGGACCTTGGTGTCCTGGTGGACAACTCAATGAAGGTGTCAACCCAGTGTGCCTCAGCAGTGAAAAAAGCAAACTCAATGCTAGGGATCATTAGGAAGGGTATAGAAAATAAGTCAGCAAGTGTCATTTTGCCTCTTTATAAATCTATGGTGAGGCCCCACCTGGAATACTGTGTACAGTTCTGGTCGCCATACCTCCAGAAGGATATTATGGAGCTGGAAAAAGTGCAGAGGAGGGCAACCAGAATGATTAGGGGACTGGAACACCTTCCTTACCATCTGAGGCTGCAACGGTTGGGCCTCTTCACTCTTGAACGACGACGTCTAAGAGGTGACCTGATTGAAGTTTATAAAATCATGCACGGTGTGGACAAAGTAGATAAGGAAAAACTGTTTTCCCTATCGCATAACACTAGAACTAGGGGACACTCCATGAAACTTTTGGGTACTAGTTCTCAAACAAATAAGAGAAAGTACTTTTTCACCCAGAGGATTACTGGTCTATGGAACTCCCTGCCAGAAGAAGTGGTGACAGCTGTCAGTCTTGACAGCTTTAAGAAAGGATTAGACAAGTTCATGGAGGACAAGCGTATCAATGGCTATAATTATGGATACTTAAGGACAACCTCCGGGTTGGAGAGATAGGCAGGATATCTCTCAATATCATTTCCAGGGAATCCTAAACAGGCATCTGCTTGGGAATACCCTGAAGGAAATGGTGAGCCACTGTGTGAGACAGAATGCTGGACTGGATGGGCTGTGGCCTGTTCCAGCAAGGCTGTTCTTATGTTCTTAAAAGTCTTCTGAATCCTACTGAGTTTTAAGCAGTCTGCCCAGGTTATCCTGCTATTAGTAATAGAATAGGACCATGCTGCCAGCAACTCAACACTGATCACCAGGTGGTGGTTAACTAACCTGACAACCCTGAGGACTAATGACCTTGGGTGGGGATGTCCACAAGGAAGGGAAAGGGTGGATTAAATCCCAGTTGAAACCATCTTGATGGACCGTAGCAGCTTCATCAACACTGGCCTGGGGCTTTGTGTGCCACAAGGGCTCAGAACCAGAAAGTGGCTCGCGGAACTGGATCAGTGGTAGGTGTGTCACACTGTGATGCAGAAGTCAAATGAAAGGACACTGCATTATACTCTAAGGACACTCTTCATGGCTAATCACCATGATGATCACCAATATTTGGAATCAGATATGGCACAAGAAGAAGAAGGGTCAGGATACCTGAGAGACCGCATCATCCCAAGAGTGTCTGCCCATCCGACCATTGTGGACCGGAGGGGATCCTTGGTTGTACCTTCAGCTAGAGAGGCTCGCTTCTCTGGCATGCAGAGGAGGGCCTTCTCCGTGTTCGCACCAGCCCTCTGGAACCTCCTGCCAACACAATTGAGGTTGCAGATGGAATTGCTGCCTTTTAGGAAAGGATTGAAAACCTGGCTGGCAGGGCAGGTGTGGGGCCCTAATGGGAGTACGGCCCCAGCCTGTTGGCTTATTTCCAACTAGAGTCCAACTGTCCCTCCTCTTTGTGTTGTGTACTGCAGTATTCCTCCATTCCCTATCCCCTTTTTAGTCTTTTTAAGTGGAGTGGGAGTGAGAGGGTGTTATATTTAACTGTATTTTTATCTGTTTTTACTGTTGTGCACTGCCCTGTCGGGTTTCCCCAAGTGGGCGGCATAAAAATCTAAGAATAAAAAAAATAAAAATAAAAGACGACGGAATTTTCATGGACTGAAGCCCACTTCTGAGTAGCAGCAGGGATAATTTACCAGCCCTTGTTAACACAAAGGAAAGCAAGGAAATAAGGATAACAGAAGTTGCCTACTCCTTTTTGAAGACCTGAAGCCAAAGGTTAGCCACCTTTGTAACCTAATTGCACATAATATGTGTGTGCTTCTGTGTGTGCATGTGAGAGCATGATTTCTATATGACTTTCTAGACTGTGGTGGCTCAAGTGGTTGAGATGCTGACTGGAAGGTCGGCAGGTCAGCAGCTCGAGACCCGAGTACTTCACGATGGAATGAGCTCCCGTCTCTGTCCCAGCTCTTGTTCGAAAACAAGAAATTGCAAGTAGATAAATAGGGACCATTTCAGTGGGAAGGTAAATAGTGTTCTGTGTCTAGGCATGCTTGCTACATGTCCATGGAACAGTGCAGATGCAGACAGTGCTGGCTCTTTGGCTGTAAACAGAGATGAGCACTGAACCCTAGAGTAGAATACGACTGGCTTTTGAGCAAGGGCGACCTTTACCTTTTTACCTTCTAGACAAAAATTGCACATGGAAACTGGATAAAAACACCTTCACTCTGAGCTAATGGTCCCTTGTGATAGTGTGGTAGTGGGGGAACAAATGGCCACCCAGGCACTAAATCCATCACATTCAAAATTAAATGTACTCTTCCACCACCATCATATGATCTGAGGTTTTTATCTTTACCAAGGTGCAGTAGATGTTGCAAATAAACTTCACTGAATTTTCTGACTGAGATTCATCCATATTACATCTTAAATTATGGCATATGGACTTTATTTTAAAGCAAAGTCCATGCCGTGCCTTCATTTTCTATGCTCAAAAAGTATAACTAGTCAATCTTGCTTCACTGTCTAATACTCTCTGATACAGCTTGAGAGTTGAATGTTTCACTGCATAGATAGATAAATGCTTGTTGCAGTTCCTCAGTGGTAAGTGAAAAGATACTTCCATGCTTGTCATTACCAGTGGCTGATTCCTTAGAATTAAAACAAGTATCTTGACAAAAACCAGAGAAATCTTGGGTTAGGTTATTAACCTTTTCACTTGCAGTGAGGGGATGTGCTTGACCCCTTAGGACTATGTGGCTCTGTATGTTCAGTTGAGTGTGGTAAGTTCAGGATAAACTCCAACAAAATTGAATTGAAGCAGAAATGAATTAAACTGAAACATTAAAATGAAGTGAAGCCATGGAAGAGTAGGTAAAGTAAACATAAAGGTCATCTTTGCTTGAAAGCCAGTCATATCTGACTCTAGCATTTATTGCTCATCTCAGTTCATAGCACAGAATGCTGTTTACCTTCCCACCGAAGTGGTCCCTATTTATCTACTTGAAATTTCTTGCTTTCAAACTGCTATGATGGCAGGAGTAACAAACAGCTAAAACAGAGACATTTCTCAGTAATTTTAGCCTTCCCTCTGTAGATGAAACTGTTGAGTTCAATCTGGAACATTTTGTTTAGTTTTGTTTTGATATGGTGAAGATTTTTTTACTGAGCAATATGTGTGGGAACAAATTCTGAGCAGGGCTGCTAAGAGTTACAGGGGATTTAGTAATTTAGGGACAATTGATTGTCTATATATTTTCTGACCCTTAATTTATAGCAGTTTGTTTGTTTGCTTGCTCGCTTGTTTGTATGTAAACCTTGACAATGAAATATTGTGAGAAATATTCCTTGCTGGGTAACACTAGATTGATTTTATGCAATGAAAATATTAGCAAAGGGTAGATATGCTGTTGAAGAATAAAACATGTGAATGAAGTATTTGATGTTTATTTCCTAGACTGTCTTTCAAACCTGAAGATACATTGGAGGGAAATATTCATAAATAATGTATTTGTCAACAGAAGATAGGGGGAAATTATCCAGCTCTTTATTCATATTATTATCTCTGCTGATATTATTGTCTCAAATGGAATTGCTGGTTTGTTTTTTTGCAGAGAGAGGTAGGGAAAGTTATTGTTATTATTATTGTTGTTGTTTGACTTGTATGCCGCCCCACTCACAAAGAGACTCTGGGTGGCTAACAAAGAAACAAAATATGACAATTACAAATACATGGTATCACATTACAAAATACATTTCAGAAACATTTCAAAAAATATAATTACAAAATATTAAATTATAATACAAAACACTTCAAAAATAATAAACAGAAAAACATTATAAACTCATCCCCACCGTCTCCACTTCCCTCCAGGTCGGCTGGCTGAGAGGGCATCCGGAGGTGGTGGTAGCGGCGGCAGTGATTTTGTAGCTGCCCAAGCTGCACAGCTGCTGCTGTCTCCCTCCAGGCTAGCTGGCCGAGGGAGCATCTGGGGATGGTGGTGACAGTGGAGGTTTTAAAGCTGCCTGAGCCACACAGCTGCTGCTGCCTCCCTCCAAGCCGGCTGGCCGAGTTAATCTGGGCATAAATGAATCTGCTCATAAAGTTAATCTGGGCATAAATGAAACTATGTGCATAGTAACAGGATGCTTCAAACCTACACCTATATCCTCTTGTTGGTATCGCTTGATCTAAGATAAGATGGAAGTAGCAGTGGACACTGAGAGAACTAAACAAGGGAATGATCCTTTACATCCTCTGAATGGCTATGCACCTCAGGTTTGCCAAATCAGATCCAGGAAGAGCTTTACAGCAAGAACAAGCATTCTTGACAGTATGCAAATGCAAAATCAAATTAGAAGATGGAGGAAGGAGAGCACTGAGCAAGGAATAACACTAAAGGAGGATATGGCTGAGGAATTTGACCTTGCCTGTGTCACATGGAGGACCCAGAATAGGCTGAGGGTCAGAGTGCTTAAATGTAAGATGAATATTCTCAAGCTGGGGCAGCTGGTGGAGAGCAACACACCATGTGAATATGAAGAGATACGGACTCTAGCTCATTGGCTGGTCTGTTGTTTACTACCAGAAATATGTACCAATGAGGATTCACATTTGGCCAAGGACAATGCTAAGAAGGGGCATCAGGTTGGCAGTTTAAAGTTAGATCTCGACACAAAAGAAGTGCAATAGGATATACTGCACAGTCAACCCTCACAACGCGTTCGGATAGCATCATTTTTGCTTAACAACGTGTCATTATGCACCACGTGTTCCCCTGCATAACAACATTTTTAGTGTCATTGTCTGGACAACAACACTAAAATAACCGGACAATGATGCTAAAAATGTCATTATGCGGGAAACTCCGTAGAAACCCGCATAACAAAAAAAATCACTTAGCAACACTACTTGGGGACCCAAGTAACATCGTTATGTGAGGGTCTACTGTGCATAGCTAACTATTAGGCTGAATCCATACTGCATCATAGTAACAAAGTATCATAAAAAGTACAGATGTAAATAATGTTATCATGTCACTAAAAGAAGAGGCAATCCATATCATATTAGAAATATCTGAAGGATACTGGACAACAGCAAAGAGTTTCAGAAGAAGATCAGTCTATGCTTTCCAAACTACAGAAAAGCTTTTGATTGTGCAATCATGAAACAGAACTTGATTGGTCAGATATGTTATCTGTATTATGGTTGAAAAGCTACTGTTAGGACAGAATATGGAAAAATATTCCTATAGGCAAAGGTGTCAGACAAGGGTGTACTTTACCCCTTTGTCTGTTCATTTTTTACACAGAACACATTGTGCAGAAAGTCAGACTGGATTCAGATGAAGGAGGATTAAATATTGTTGGAACAAAAATAGATAACATAAAATACAAAGATGACACCATCTTACTGGCAGAAAGCAAACAAAGACATGAAATGAATTTTAATGAAAGTGAAAAAGAGACAAAGCAGAACTACAGTGGAACATTAAGAAGACAACATTATGACTACAGAAGAATGACACAACTTTGATTTTGATATTGAAGAAATCAAAATAGTGGGGGGAAATACCTTAGTTCAATCACCAATCCCAATGGGGACTGCAGCCAAGGAATCAGAAAAGGACTGAGTCTTGGAAGGGCAGCAATGGAGGAATTAGAAAAGATCATCAAGTGTAAGGATGTATCTCTGGATACCAAGACCAAGAACATTGTTAGGGTCCATGAATCAAGAAAACAAATAAAAGGTGGCATGAAATAATTTACTCTTTGAAACAATGTCTGAGGCTTTGTTTATAGACCTACACATAGAAAAAAACTACTCAACTAGGTAGTTAGAGAGAGGGAAAATGTTAAATAGAAAAAGGGAGACAAAGCAGCCCATGCCAGCCAAAATAAAACAAGCTAGACTATGCTTGGCTTGCCCTGCACCACATGACCTAGGTGTATAGGAGTTAGATGGATGAGGAGATGGAATACATTACACTTTCATAGTATAAATACAAGGCTTCTCATGGCTTTATTTAGCACCAGTCTGCTTAAAGTCTTGACCAGACATTTACAGACATTCCAGGGATAATCTGGGCATTGTGCCAACCAAAGGTATGCTTTGCTTTCTGCGAACATCATGTTTTAAAATAAAGAAATAAGTATGCTTCTATTGGAAACAGAAATAGCAAAGAATAATAATTTGTGTCTTAATATGCCAATGCATTTCTTTTTTGATTAAAATAAGTAAGAAAGCTCTTTCTAAAATTTAAATATTGAAAATATTAAGTCTCTTACTTCAATTAAATTCAGCTGAGAGTGTTTTGTTTAGGTTTTGTTTTGACTTTGAATTTATATCTATAAAACAGAGGTGTGGTCTTGTATGTGCTCTAAAGGAACCCACACCCCTGGACCAATCTCACTGAAAATTGTCACACTCTTACCTTGGGCTTGCGAGATCAGCACTGCAGGGGTCTCGAAACCCATTTTGGGGATTATGCCCCCCAAAGTGGGACACAAATGGGACACCCCCACCAGCTGGAGAAGCAGCAATGGCTGCGCACATGCAGCACAACCTCCGTTTCCCCTAATCAAGCCCAACGCAGCCAATGCAGAATAATATGTGTCCATTTTTTATTATTGCTTTTGTGGCTCTGATATTCTTCCCCGGGGGCTGGAAGCTCAATTACTCCCCCCACTTTCTCTGCAGGATCCTCCTTTCTTACCTGGAGGCCGCCGTCCCCGCCCTGGTTCTGGCCGGGAATCCCGGAGCAAAGGCCATGCAAGGCCCGCACTCTAGCTGCTGGGAGAGGCTGGGGACCCTGAGGAAGGAGAAGCTGCCTCAGTGGGAGGTAGCGGCCCTCCCAGAGGAGCAACAGCAGCAATGAAGCCGTCATGGTGGCGGCCCTAAGTTGCTTGGGGTGAAATGGAGTCGCAGAGAGATGTGAGAGGTAAGGGCATGGAGGCCAGCTCTGCCATCTTGGAGGCAGTTGCCCGTGCCCACTCTAAAGATGGCCACCATGACTTGGCCTCCTCCTCCTCACCACCATCCCAGGTCCATTTTGAAGATGTTTCCATTGCTTTCACAGTAAAAATGAATAAATAGAAAATGTACACATCTGTGTCTTGTCTGGTTCCCCTGCCATTGCCTACCTCTCCAAGGCTGGCACTTATAGTAATGCAATGCCACCCCTGCTGTGCAGGCATTGCTCTGGGGTTGAAAGGGATCCCAGGGTTTGGGTTTCAAGTGAGGGGGGTAGGAAGATTATTCCTGATTTCCTGGGTCTCCCCCATCCAGAAAGCCAGCTTGCTTTTGGGAGGCCAAGGCTTTATAAATTTAAAAGAGCAGCTAAGTGTGGATTACAAATTGCATTTATAATTTAAAACAGCAGGGCCAATAATAATTAAAAAGGGGGCAACACTGGGATGAAAGAGAGAAATATGCCATTCTGAAGATGCTGCAAACAACAAAGGGCAAAGTCTCACTTGCTCAATAGCCAGTCATGTACTAGGGGCTTATCTCTGTTTACACAGCCAAAGAACCATGGCCATGTGGCTGGCATGACTAGATGCTGCAGCTCATGGAACGCCGTTAACTTTCCTGCTGAAACAGTACCTATTTGTCTACTTCAAGGAAGGAGGCTGCGGCTTGACAGTGGTTTGAATTTTTTGCCTGACGGCATCCCCGGCCCGTTCACTTAAAAGTCTGTCAAGCTGCGGCCTCCTTCCACTGAAGGCAAGAGGACGTGGTGTGACAGCGGTTTTAATTTTCTACCCAGCAGCATCCCCGGCCTGTACACTTAAAGGTCTGTCAAGCTGTGGCCTCCTTTCGCTGAAGGAAGGAAGATGTGGCTTGACAATGGCTTGAAGTTTCCTCTGGGACACGCCACCGCTAAAGAAAGCTGTGGCCATGATTAGCGATTAGCCATGGTGTCTCCAGCCCATTAACTTAAAGTTCTGACAAGCTGCAGCCTCCTTTCGCTGAAGGAAGATGCGGCTTGACAGCGGTTTTGATTCACCACTGGGACATGCCACCGGCAGCATCTCAGGCCCGTAAACTTAAAGTTCTGTCTGGCCGGAAAATTCAAGCTGCATCCTCCTATCTACAGTGAGAGGAATCCGTGGCTTGATAGAACTTTAAGTTTACCAGCCGGAGACGATGACACTGAAGAAAGCATTACCAGTGGCATGTCCCAGTGGAAAATGTAAACCTCTGTCAAACCGCCTTAAAGAAGAAAAAACCCAAGCAAGGCTGGGTAATCAGCTAGTATATAATACTCTTACCGTGACTTAGAAGGTGTATTAACTTTTTCTTGATTAGATAACTGAGAGTACAGGTTTTAATAGTAATCTATTTGAAATGTCATACTGTTTTTCTATTTTCTCTCTCTATTGTTAACATTAAAAAATCAAGTGTGCCTCAGTACAGATGCATTGATGAATCTGATATGTTATGTTTATCTTGAATGTCATATTCTCTCTATTATTAGTATTAGTAATAAGTGCCTTAAATGCTATAAGTGCTACTATTGCCCATTTGTAGAAAGCTTATTTCAATTTTCCTTCTGATTAATTTTGTAACTTTAAAGTTTGCCTCAATGCACTGCATTGAAGAGGTTATGATGCTTTAAAGAAAGACAGATGTGCTTTGTTACTTGCTAGCATTATAACCATATATCCAGACTATAATATATAACTATTAACTGTTATAGTTCTTTTCTGCAACTAATGTAAGCAATATGTACCTTCGAATACTTTGTATTTGTTATTTATATGAAATATTGCTTTTGAAACAACCAGTTATGCCACATATACTCATATATACCAGTATTAAATAAATGTTGAAAAAGAATTGCCTCTCCATAATTGTTCATTGCCTCTCCATAATTGTGAAAAAGGGATGTATACCTGCATACCTTATGCAAAGATGCTGAGAACACAAAACTTTCTTTGAGGATTTTGGATTTTGATCAGAACCTAGAATCTGGCTTATAAGGGTAGAGGACAAGTGTCTATTCTGTATTGTGCATAAGGGGCATTCTTGGGATTCAGTTTTAGCCTTGGCAAAATCCATTCTCACAGCATCCACATTCTTGTATTTCCAGTCACAACACATGGGTACGAAAGCTGGACAGTAGGAAAAGCTGACAGGAAAAAAAATTATTTATTTGAAATATGATGCTGGAGAAGAGCTTTGCAAATATCCTGAAAGTCAAACAAATGAGTCCTAGAGCAAATGAAGTCTGAACTATCCCTGGTAGCAAAAATGATGAAACTGAGGCTATTCTACTTCAGGCACATCATGAGAAGACAAGGCACGTTGGAAAAATAATGCTGACAAAGATGGAAGGCAGCAGGAAAAGAAAAACAAATATGAGATGGATTGACACCCTAAAGGAACAAGAGCTGAGCAGGGCTGTCAGAACATTTGGGGGATCATAGAGTCCCATAAGCCAGGGGTGGCTTGACAGCACATAACAACAACAAAAGTATGAATAACTATTACAATCATTTTTCAATCAGTGATCCAAGTCATTTCACGTGTTGAGTGCACAGCCCATCAGTGAGGTCAAGAGAGGATAATGTGTGATAACAGAAAGGGCAGAAATAAAGAATTGGACTCCCATATCTTATGAATCATGTGTCCTCCTCTAGCAGAATTTACATGGACACCTTTCTATTTCTTTCACCCCTACATAAAAGGATGTGTCATGGGGGTGGGTTTTTTTTTTTTACGGGGGAGGAGGAGTGGGACTGTAATAATGGCTGTTGAGCAGCAGTAACCTAGCCTAGATAGATTACTTATGATTATTAGTGCCAGAGAATAGAAAAGTCATTTTCCATCCATACAGGTCCTTTCCTTCATTTCTATCCCATTATCTTTTTGTCCTCTTTAGGTTATTAATAGGAAGCAGTGCTAATATGTGCAAAAGAATAAGGTGGATATCATCACAGAGATATCCAAGTTCTTTTAAAAAGAACATTGGCATAATACATTACAAATTAATTAGTTACCTCTAGCTCATTAACCTTTTCCACAAAATCGTTAGCTGACAACCTTATCTTTGACTCATGATTAATATTATGTCACGTTATGTTATTTGCCAAATGTAAAGCCCTTTTTAAAACCAATCTTATGCTACATAAAGAGCAACAAATGAAGTAGTTTACCCATTTGGAGAGAAAGTCTTGGAATTCCATCCCATACAAGGCTTACATGGAAAGAGGAGAAGGACAAAGAGCTTGAGGCAGATCTAGAGGAAGGTGGAGAGAACATCAAAGAAATATTACAAGAACATCAAATAATGCTGGTGGAGGCCGCTAAAAGGGCCAGATCAAGAAACTTGTGTCTCTGAACACATGAAGGGGTAAAAGAGGAAGTAAAGAAAAAGAGAAGAAAGGAGTTTTTAGTTTAAAAATCTAATGCTAAAATCAATAAATAACAAATAATTATTTTTATTAATTTGTCTTAGCAAATTCACTTTATTCAGCTTTAATACATTGGAGTTAAAACTAATATTTCCAGACTCTTCTATGCTTTAAAATTAGGCAGGAAAGTGACTTTTAAAAAACTTTGCATAAAATCTAGGGTCCCCCCCTTGTTTCTTGTACAACTCATTGTGTATCCTCCAGATAGGTTTGCCAATGGCTATGCAGCACATACTAAAAAAGTAGGGAACCTGATAGTGACCTCTTAGATGCGAAGCAGTAAAATATTATAGTCTTTCTTTATGGAATTGTTCAGCAAATATGTAGCAATGTTCACCATGTTTTATAATGTTCTCACAACTATGCAGTCTGTTACTTATTCTGTACCTGAGAAAAATGAGGACAAGCCAAAGGCCTGTTTTTAAGGAATATGAAACAACATCAAATGGAGTTTGTCTGAGACTATAAAGACCTCTGTGAGTCATATTTAAATAGATAAACAGATAACGATCTGACTGGAAATAAGGACTTGCACCATGTGCAAATCAAATTGCCCACTGTCAAATTAGCTAATTTATCTGTCTCTAAAGTAGGAGTAATGGCTACATTTAAGAAATGCAATAATTGATTCTATTTTAGTTTGGTAATACAGTTACCCCAAACATTTGCTTTATTATAATGTGTGCTCTATATGTGTTATGAAATTTGAAAAGAGGAAAGTATGGTAATTTATCTGTAAATATGTGGCATTGGAACAAATTATGGTATTGTGAGTGATAAGCTGCATAGAATGCATGCTTAGCTTTGGGTTGTAGATAACTTTTCTCCTTCTCCTCCTCCTCCCCCTTTGTCTAGGCCATACATGAAACTGCCAAAATGAAGGCATTTTTGGGTGAGTTCATTTTGCAGTTCCATACACTTGACCTAGTGTGAGAAAGATTTACCGGCAACACAAGGCTGCCATTAGGTAGTGGGCCAGGATACATGGCAGTGGGATACATGGTAGTGGGCCAGGATACCTAAGAGACCGCATCGTCCCAAGAGTGTCTGTCTGTCCAACCAGAGCAGACTGGAGGGGCTCTCTAATTGTTCCATCTGCCAGAGGGGCTTGCCTCTCTGGCACACGAAGGAGGGCCTTTTCTGTGTCCACACCGGCCTTGTGGAACCTTCCGCCAGTAGAGTTGTGGGAGCAGACAGAGCTGTTGCCTTTCAGAAAAGAATTAAAAACCTGGTTGGCGGGGCAGGTGTGGGGCTCAGATGGAAGAGTGGCCCCTGCCTGTTGGCTTATAAAATGAAGCCTCCCCATCTTTTTTAATGCTGCAAGTTTTAATGTGGTTAGTTTTTAATAGGTGGGTGGGTATGTTGGGGTTTTAATTGTTTTTAATATGTATGTTTCAATCCTATTGTGAGCCACCCTGAGTCGGGTTTGCCTGATTGGGCGGCATAGAAATTTGAGCTATAAATAAATAAATAAATAAATAACCATGGTACTCCCAATTGTGGTTCAAAAATACCACAATCTTCAAAGAGGCTCTTTCACTGGGTACCCCAACTATACATTAACTGTCAAATTTCTACCTCACTGTATTCCATACCTGTCAACCACGACTCCGGAAAATCCGGGACCTGCACAGAACCGTTCTGCGCAGGTCGCTTTTTACGCATGCGTAAAAGCCTTCTATGCATGCATAAAAGCGACTTGAACAGAACCATTCTGTGCAGGTGTAGAACCCTTCTACGCATGCATAGAAGGCTTCTGTGCAGAAGGGGATCGTAGAAGCCTTCTACGCATGTGTAAAAGCCTTCTACGCATGCATAAAAGCGACTTGCGCAGAACCATTCTGCGCAGCTCGCTTCTATGCATGTGTAGAAGGCTTTTACGCATGAGTAAAAGGCTTCTACGATCCCCTTCTGCACAGAAGCCTTCTACGCATGCATAGAAGGGTTCTACACATGCATAGAAGGGTTCTACGCAAGCAAAGAAGGGTTCCATGCATGCGTAAAAGCGAGCTGCGCAAAAGGGATGTGCAGTAACACCTTTCTCCCCGCTGCCAAATTCCGGGGTTTTGGCAGCTCCAGGCGGAAAATGGCGAAAATCGGCGCTGAAAAACGGGAATTCCTGGCCAATCCGGGAAGGTTGATGGGTATGCTGTATTCTCTTTACTACACAGAAAGGTCAATATCATTTCCCGACCTCCATTGTCAAGTCTGCTGAATTGCTTGGTAGATGAAATCCTTGTAGCCTTGGTAGATTTAGAGGAGAAGATACCACTATGGAGATCTATGTCAGATACTGGTGACAAAGATTGACTGTCTGAAGACCACCAAATAAACTGGAAAGCACTCATGGAGAATCAAGCTTGATGTGACAATGGCACATCCAAGATTTTTAAGATAGCTCTCTCAGGAACACTTAGAACTGGGAAGGTTTAAAAAGACAGAAAGAATGTATAGGTGGTATGTAGAACTCTTATTTCAACACACCACCCACTTGTTTTCCTGTAGCTCTTCATCCCGGGCACTTTTCCTCCAAGTACCAAAAATGATCTTGAACGGAGAAAAGCAGTTAATGAGAGCTGCTACAGGATGATCACAGTGTAAGTGAGAGGATTTCATTTTTGTCGCACTTAAAGCCTTTTGTATTTTAATAAACAAATCTAAAGTAATAAATCTTGATTTTCTTCTTAGGTAACATTTTTTTTAAAAATAACTCTATTCATCCATCCATCCATCCATATTATTTGCATTTATATACCACCCTGGACAATTAACAATATACAGGCATCAAATACAAACAATAAAATATCCTAAACCAGTGGTTGCCAACATAGGGAACACACCCCACAGGGGGGCTTCAATTCCCAGAAGCCTAAATCAGTACATTGAATGCTTTGGGGAAACTGACTTAGGCTTCTGGGAATTGAAGTCCAAAAACCAAAGATTGGGAAATGCTGTACCTAAACAAAGCACTCCAAGATCCAAATGGCAGCACACTGGTCAAACCTATAACCAAATCAAAATAAGAAAAATAGAGATAATAAAGCATAGTCCCAACTCCTGTGGGGAAAAATATCTGAGAAGGCCTCTTTAAATAGGTACGTTTGGCGGCAGCAGCAGCTACTCATACCCGAGCATACGTTTTTTCCTGGAAGTCATTTTCTCAGTGGATGGATGTGTCTCTGGTGACTCAATAAATTGATCCTGGCATGAAACATGTGACCACACACATTACACTGAATGGAGGGCGTAGTTGAGTTTGACAAAGCTTTCGTGTGTGTTGCTTAGCCTCGTCATGTCTGCGGCATTTTCCTTCAAAGTGATTGGTAGCAGCAGAGATGGTTTGGCACCAAAGTGGGCGATCTATGACCACTACCTCCCAGGTTTGTGGGTTTATACCTGACACTTCCATGGTTTCTTTCAACTGGTCCTTATAACTCTTCAAAGGAGCTCCATGAGGTCTTGTACCGGAGCTAAGTTCCCCATAAAAAAATTGACGAGTGGTAAGTTTGTAATCATTTCCTAAAGTCCTAGAGAGAGGGAGGTCTGATAAATCTCAGTAGGGAGATTGCTCCAAAGTAAAAGGGCCACCATTGAGAAACCCCTATTCCTGGTGTTACTCCTTTTAGCTTATCTCAGCGAAGCTACATTTAACATTGCAGCAACGGAGGACCTCATAATGCAGGTAAAATTCCTACAGAAGAGTTGTTTCATCTTGATACACCTTGATGGAGAAGATTAAGCTTTTATCTCATCTACCTAACATAGTAGTCCACTAAGGGACAGTTATAGCTGAGAATCATCACCTGTACACTTCTTAAACTAAACTAAAGCCTGGAAGGAATGCTATTGAATATTTGTTGTTGTTGTTCTGTAGCATCAAGTCATATCCAACTATGGTGACCCTATGACTGGGCGATCTCCAAAATATCTGACAGCTCTGCTCATCTATTATTCCTTTTGGGAGTCAATCCATCTCCTATTTCATCTTTTTCTCTTCCTACTGCTTTATTTATTTGTTTTTTTTAATTTATTCTTCAAATTTCTATTGCCGCCAATGTGGCAACAACTCTGGGCGGCTAACAGCAATTAAAAGTAACATCAAAAACTAACTAAAAGCCCTTAAAAACCCAATTAAAAATTCTAAATAATTTACCCACTCACCCCATCTGTTAAAAGAGAGAGAGAAATCTTAATTATATAAGCCAGCAGGCGGGGATCACATTTCCACATTTCTCAGCATTACTGTCTTTTCCACAGTGTCTTGCCTTCTCATGATGTGTCCAAAGTACGATAGCTTCAGTTTCATCATTATTGCCTCCAGAGATAGTTCAGTTTTTATTTGCTCTATGACCTATTTATTCCTCTTTCTGGCAGTCCAGGGTATTCATCGAGCTCTCCTCCAGCACCATATTTCAAACAAATCAACTTTTTTTTTCCTACCGGCTTTCTTCACTGATCAGCTTTCACACATGTACATGGTGATTTCTGTAAATCTTTATGTCTGAAGGAGTAGACCTGATTCATGCAAACTAACATTAAAATATAACAGTTATAGCAAAGGCTAAGATGACTCCTTTCCCTCTCTGTTTTATAATTCAGAGAAAAGTCCCCCCCCCTCCCAATATCTCAATATTTACAGGCTCCAGTTTATTTCTGAAACATATTAAAGGTTTACAAAGATCAAATAACAGCTTTTTATTCATTATTGTTTGGGATTATCACTCAGGTGGAGAATTACTCTTGATTTTGAGGAAGGAGCTGTCAGACTGATAATAGGAAAAAATCAACAAGGAAACATATATAAAACCAGTTCAATTGTGGAATTTCTGCTTTACTTGTCCTGCAAAATGAATGAATTGCACTGCATATCTCCAAGCAAATTTGAAAACTTTAAATGTAATAGCATACAATGGTTGATTAGAGATAATAAAACCTTTTGCACTTGGTGCATTTAGAATCTCACAAAACAGAACGATAATGTTTATGGGCTTTCAAAATAAAGTTTGGCTGTTGACTTCAGTAGAAGCAGCATAAAACTTCTGTGAAATAAACACAGTGTACTTCACAGTTCTGAGCTTTTCCACATATGCCTGCCGTTGGCCAAAGTGAATTTGTCTAGGATCATGATGGCAAAACTTGGCACTCCAGGTGTTCTTGGACTTCAATTCCCAGAAGCCCAAGTCTCTGTGAATCCACACAAATGGATTTACTGCGTGTACACTCAGTAAACCCATTTGTGTGGATTCACAGAGACTTAGCCTTCTGGGAATTGAAGTCCAAGAAAACCTGGAGTGCCAAGGTTCGCCATCACTGATCTAGGGAAACCCAAATTCTTGAGTGTATTCCACAGTGGATCTCTCTGCATTCCTCCCAATGCATAGCTTCATCCTTATTTCTAATAGATTTAGGCTGGAGAGATTTAGATTCAGCAAAGGTTTAGATTCAGCAAAGATTCAGCTGGCCAAGAATCAGCTTAGTTGAACCTTGGCCATTTTAGCTAGTTATAGCTGTGCTCCTATGTTAGTCTCAGAAAGTTGATAACTCAGTACCCTCTTGCAACCATTATTTTGTTTGAGATATTTTTTTCATCCTGTTTTTGCCCCCAAAAACAGCTAGGGTGTCACTGCGAGTCGCCAGGGCCACTGTCCCACAAGTCCCAGGTTGTGAGGCTATACTACTGCAGTTGGGGCCTAAGGGTCAGTTGGGAGTCTTACTCCCATACCTGCCCCCTTGCAGGGTAAGGGACTCCCTGCCTGAGCTCCTTGGGGCCGTCTCAGGGTTGGCGTTGGAGTTCCCTAGGCTGATGGTCCTGGGGGACTTCAATTTGCCTTCACTGCGGACTGGCTCCGAGGTTGCACAGGAGTTCATGGCTTCCATGGCAGCCATGGGCCTGACCCAGTTAATTTAGGGCTTGACTAGGAGCAGTGGCCACACACCGGATTTAATCTTCTTGTTGGAGTGGTGGCTGAGTGATCTGGAATTACAGAATTTAGTCATGACACCTGTGCCATGGTAAGATCACTATCTGTTGACTATAGACTTTCTGGGGCTGGCACTTCATCGTAGGGAGGCAGGGCCCATTAAGTTAGCCCGCCACTGGTGACTAATGGACTCCGATGGGCTGGGGAGTTTTCCTTTAGATCGGCTACACGATTCACCAGAGGCTCTCATCGACTTATGGCATGAGATGATGATTGCAACCTTGGATGAAATCATGCCACTACAGCCTCTCCAAGCTCATGGGGATAGGTTATCCCCGTGGGTCACAGAAGAGCTACGGGAGCTCAAACGGGCAAAGAGATGCTTAGAGCACCGCTGGGGTAAGACCCAGACTGATTCCGATTAGACACTAGCTAGAGCCGCTATTAGGGCCTACCTAGTGGTGATGGGGGTGGTGAGGTGACAATATTTCACCACCCTTATTGCCTCCACTGATAATCGCCCAGTCACCCTGTTCCAGGTAACCAGATCTCTCCTTGGTAGGGGGGCAGTGCCCGGATGGCAGGGTTTGACTGAGGATTGGATTCATTTGGGGCAACCCTGGTATGAATGGGGAGGGTCCGGGGGGGGGGGACCGAAGCACAGTCTTGCCATCTCATCTGGGATCAGTTCGATCCAGTTGTCCCTGATGAAGTGGACAGGCTCCTTGCAGCTGTTCATACCACTACGTGTTCTCTGGATCCCTGTCCCACTTGGTTGGTGAAAGCCTCCAAGGCGGTGGCAGGAGGCTGGGTCAGGGCAATAATAAATGTGTCCTTGCGGGATGAGGTGTTTCCTGCACCTTTAAAACATGCTTTGGTGCGCCCCCTCCTAAAAAACCTATCCCTTGACCCAGCTGTCCTAACCAACTACAGGCCTGTGTCTGACCTTCCCTATTTAGGGAAGGTATTGGAGAAGGCAGTGGTGTGTCAGTTGCAGGGGGTCCTGGATGAAGCGGATTATCTGGAACCCTTTCAGTCTGGATTCAGGCCTGGACATGGTACTGAGACAGCATTGGTCGCTTTGGTGGATGATCTCTGGCAGGAGCGGGACGGCGGTCATCCAACCGTCCTCACTCTTCTTGACTTCTCAGCAGCCTTCGATACGATCAACCATGGTATCCTTCGGGGATGGCTCAAAGATTCCAGGGCACAGTGTTGTCCTGGTTTTCCTCATCTCTGTCGGTAGGGTTGGAGAAGAAAAGGTTCAACCCTAGACCCCTTCAGTATGGGGTGCCACAGGGCTCGGTGCTCTGTCCGGATGTCTCGAAGCTGTTGGGGTCTGGATAAGGGACAACGGGCTACAACTGAATCCTAGCAAAACTGAGTGGCTATGGGTCAGGGGTCCTGCATTATCTGGAGACCTTCCACCTTTAATCCTGGATGGGGTTGTGTTGCCCCAGACAGACCCGGTGCACAATTTGGGGGTTCTCCTAGATTCAAGACTGCGGCTTGAAGATCAGGTGGCGGTCGTGGCCAGGAGGGCTTTTACTCAACTTCGAGTAATTCGTCAGTTGCACCCGCTCCTAGACCAGGACTCCTTACTCATGGTCACTCATGAACTGGTCATCTCCAGGCTAGATTATTGTAATGCACTCTACATGGGGCTGCCCTTGATGACCGCGCCTCACCTTGATGGCTGTGCCTCGCCACTGCTCCGGGAGCTGCACTGGTTACCAGTTTGCCTCCGGGTGCAATTCAAGGTGCTGGTTTTGACCTTTAAAGCCCTACATAGTAGTGGGCCAGGTTACCTAAGAGACTGCATCGCCCCAAGAATGTCTGTCCTCCAACCAGGGTGGACCAGAGGGGCTCTTTAATGGTACCATCAGCTAGTGGGGCTCGCCTCTCTAGCACATGAAGGAGGGCTTTCTCCGTGTCCGCACCGGCCTTATGGAACCTCTTGCTGATAGAGCTAAGGTTACAGACAAAATTGCTGCCCTTCAGGAAAAGTCTGAAAACCTGGCTGGCAGGGCAGGTGTGGGCCCCCGATGGGAATGTGGCCCCCGCCCACTGGCTTATAGCCTAATCCAGTTTAGTGATCCCTTCCCCTCCCTTCTTTATTGATAGGGATGGGTGAATTTAACTAAGTGGTTTTATCTGTTTTATCTTTTGTATGTTTTATGCTATTTTTATTGAAATTGTTTATAGTGTTTTTAGATTATGCTGTTTAATCGCCCTGAGTCAGGTTGTACCTGAGTAGGTGGTATAGAAATTCAAAAATTAAATTAAATTAAATTTTGCCATCTACCTGACAGCTTTATTTGAACACAAGTCTTAGTAAACATTAATTTTTCCTTCCAGTAAAGCTGTGTCTGTGTATTTATTCAATAGATGAACTAAGAAGAAAGAAAGGGAAAGGGCTTACATTTCAAGTATTGAGCCCCAATCCTTGGCTACATGCTAGCTGCACCACCTTGCAAAGATTCCAACAATAAGGTCAACTGATGAAGAATCCTTTGGCTACTCTCAGCCGGCCCATCACCCTCACCAGAAAGTAGACTATAGGCATTAAAAATCTGATCAGGTGGTGATCTTAATTGCGAAGCATGTGCTTACAAGGTGCTGTGTACTTTTAAAAAACAATATTAATTTTGACTAAAATGAATTAATAGTTAATGTTGTTTGTCTGAGCTTTTGGCACTTTTCTTTATCCCTGTGCATTAAACATATTTAATTTATAATTACTTAATTGTTTGATAGCTCTATGCTAATACATTAGCTTAATCAAAATTAAGTGCTAAAATACCAAAGGTAATAGTTGTGGATATTTGAAACAGTTGGCTAACTGACTAATTTGATAACTTTACTTTGAAGAATTTTAAGAAGCGAACAACTAACGAGAATACTGTCTCAATTTATGCACTCAGTGAGTCATCTTGGAATATATGAAAACACTAGTTGTTTTACTAATATGCCCTCTCCACCAATTAGCAATATCTTAGTAAGGAGTATGACACCTGTTTTTTCCCCATTTTACTGTGATGCTTAAAGTAGGCTTTCTCTATTTAGTGCAGGCATGGCCAAACTATGGCCTGTGGGCCCAATTAGGCCCCTGCATATCATTAATGCAGTCTGAGGTGAGCACCTGGGCACACCATAGACTGCTCCCACGCCACCACCCCTGACGTAAGCAGTGGCAGAGGTGACGGTGAAAGTACTTTGTCTGGGCTGCTCCGAGCAGCCTCTTACTCGGTCCCATCCCCTCATCAGCCTTTGCCAAAGCCGAACACCGCATTGGGGAAATTTTCGGAGCCTACTGTGTTTCAAAATTTGCAGTGCTAGGAGAACCACCTGGCCGCCTGGGATGATGTCACCGCAGTGCATCAGGTTTACCCTTCCAGCATCACAAATTTTGAAACACAGGAGGCTCCGACAGCTGTGTGTCAGGGGTGGGACTGGCCTGTAAAAAAAATGTTTGGGCACCACTGATTTAGTGGGTTAAATCTAGTAGTAAATTGCAACTTAGGTAGACCTAAGGGGGATTTGTTGAGTCAGCTCGTTTATAAATTCCATGGAAGCATTTTTTTCTTATTTGTCAAAGCACTTGAACAATTTAAAATCATTAATATGTGTGAAATGTAGGTAAACATTCAAAACAAATTAAAAATTTAAAATAATTAGACTACTTTTGACCAGAAGTGGGATAGTTCAATGGTGTTGTTTCAGCTATTTACTAGAACTTCTTTGGGGCACAAAGTGCATGTACATAAATGCTGCAGTGGCTCAAGTGGTTAAGATGCTGACTGGGAGATGGAAGGTCAGCAGTTCAAAACCCGAGTACAGAATGACAAAATGAGCACCCATTTCTGTCCTAGCTCCTGCCAACCTAGCAGTTCGAATTCAAGAAATTGCAAGTAGATAAATAGGGACCACTTCAGTGGGAAGGTAAGCAGTGTTCCGTGCACTTCGGTGTCTAGGCATGCCTGCCAGATGTCCACGGAAACGTCTGCCAATCTAGACAGCACTGGCTCTTCAACGATAAACAGAGATGAGCACTGAACCCTAGAGTCGGATAGGACTGGCTTTTAAGCAAGGATGACCTTTACCTTTACTAAATGGTGCCTTGATCTAATGTCTCTACATTCAAACATGAAAATTTGTCCTGTATCAATTTTATTTCATCTTTTAATCTTTCTACTTCACTTCAAAGTAAATTACGTGACTTCCAAACGGTCTAGTTCAGTATTTCCCAACCTTTGGTTTTTGGACTTCAATTCCTAGAGGCCTAAGTCAATTCCCCAAAGCACTGATCAGCCAATGTACTGACTTAGGCTTCTGGGAATTGAAGTCCCCCATTGGGGTGTGGGCCCTATGTTGGGAAACACTGGTCCAGTTGGAATATTGTCTTACTGGGAGACACTCTTCAGCAGTCATTCATTTGGGAATATGTTTGCACTCCATAAGCTCTTCTGGTTTTATATTTAGCTGTTATCTAGGGGATTGGTATCCACGAAATGGATGGTTTGGTGTTGTATTACCCTATTTTGATCATTTATTTGCTATCACATCCTAATGTTCTGGAGAGGCAATGGCAGCCTAATAATAGACTTAATAGATGATTCATTAAGAACTACATCCACTTGTTTGGAATGTGCTGATTTATACCATACAGCACTAGCATATTCTTCTGTGGAGTAGTACTTATTGTTTGTGGGCATGGACCCTATTCTGAACCAACTAGTTTCATAAGTAAGCTGTTTCTGGTGGCAATATTGTGTTTGGTGTTTAAACAATGGGTTTTTTTTTTGTAGATCAGGCTTCGATCCAAAGTGATGCCAAACATTTCGTGGTAGAGCAATGTTCCAAAATGTTGTCCTTCTGGATAATTTAGAGCTTCCTCACAGCTTTTCTGTTCTTTAAGTGGAAGCAACATACCTGTGTCCTTAAAGGTTTGCTTTCAGCTGTTAGTTTCTATAATATAAGGAAAGATAATACAGAGATTAGCTGGTTTTTGATGTACTCAAAGGTTTTCTCCTGTACTGTCCAGAGAAGATCATCATCATTGGTGAAACTCATGGAGTATGGAAATATTGGCTGATGATTTGTGTAAATGTTTAAAAGTGATGGTGCCAGGATGCTACCCTGTAGAAGACTGTTCCTTTTATTACCCCAGTGACTGCATCTCCTTTGAAATTCAACAAAAAAAATTCTATTCATCCATGTTCTTTAGTAAGGATATAGAGCAGTGGTGCCCAAACTTTTTTTTTTGTAGGCCCGTTCTGCCCCCAACACACAACTGCGGGGGCCAGAGGCAGGCTGCTCCCGCTGCTGACAGTTTTGACGTCAGCAGCAGCAGCAGCAGTGGTCATGCTTTGTCTGGGCTGCTTCGAGCAGCCTCTTGCTTGGTCCCATCCCCTCTGCAGCCTTTGCCAAAGCTGATTGCTGTGTCGGGGAAATTTTCAGAGCCTCCTGTGTTTCAAAATTCGTGGTGCTGTATGGGTAAACATGGTGCGCTGTGGTGACATCATCCCAGGTGCACCAGAGGGTTCTCCTAGCACTGCGAATTTTGAAACACAGGAGGCTCCGAAAATTTCCCCGACACAGCAATCAGCTTTGGCAAAGGCTGCAGAGGAGATGGGACCGAGCAAGAGGCTGCCTGGAGCAGTCCAGACAAAGCACGATCGCTGCCACCACCGCCATTGCTGCTGATATCAGGTGGTGGGGGATGGTGGCGGTGGCGGTGGCGGTCTGTGGAGAGCCCGGGTGCTCACTGCGGGCCACATTAATAATATGCAGGAGCCTAATTGGGCCCATGGTCCGTAGTTTGGACACCCCTGATATAAAGATTGCAGTGATTCTACTCTAGATGTGCCATGCTACTAGATTTTAGCCATTCTTTGTTAAACAAAATAAGTAAGACACATAGAGTAGATGTTGAAATATAAAGCCAGGGAAGAGGAATTAATACATGAAATTTTCAAGGTTGGGCTTCTATTCTTCAATATATACTTGGGATCAAACCTCACTGAAAATGTGATAAGTATCTGAGTAAAATTACATAAAATGGGCTGCAATGCTTTGATTCCATCCCAATTACATACAAAATCAATGGAATCAGAACTTTTAGAGAATACCAGTCAAATATATTAATGTTAAGATCATTTGTTTGCTATCAATGGAATTTATATAGCATATTATTTCTGTTCAAATAATGCTTGCATCAACTTCTGCCAAATCTAGAATCCAAACAACTCAGTCTGCAGGGTTGTCTACAAATTGAAGTACTGTTCCGTTTTTGTTGGGTTTGTGAGTTTTAAAGTTGATTTAAAATGTTCAGTCTACATGATGTATAGCTAAGCATTCATTATTTTTTTGTTGGAAAGCATGCTTTAAAAAAAACCTTGAGGGTTGTTAATTTTACATTGATTCTGAATGTGATTTATTTTGAATTGTATAGGTATGTGTGAACATCTGTGTCCAAGTAAATTGTGTCTGTAGGGTTTGTATTAGATGCAAGGATCACCAGTTTTAGATTGCAGAATACCCTGCAGTCTGAACTCTTACTCTCCTCCCGCCTATCCATTCCTATTTTATTACTATATCACTTAGAAGCACTGGAAAGACTGCACCACTGGTGGCCTCCTTCCTGATCTATGACTATGACAATTCGAAATACATTTTTTGAAATGTGTCAAGCAACTCTCTCTGCTTTCAGTATATAAAGGGTGGAGAACAAGGCGAGTAAGCAAGTAAGTGGGTCAGCCAGGGCCGTGACATCGGGAAACATCAGGGAGCTTTTCCTAAGCCAGGTCTCTCTTGCTTGAAAGCCAGACATTTCTGGGTCTAAGGAGCATTGCTCATTTCTGTTACATCCAAAGAGCTAGTCATACCTGTCAAGTGCAGCTCCGGACAATACGGGACCTGCGCAGAAGGGTTTTGCATGGAACCCTTCTATGCATGCGCAGAAGGCTTCTACGCAGGTGCAGAAGGCTTCTACGCATGCGCAGAAGGCTTCCACGCATGCGCAGAAGGCTTCTGTGCAGAATCGTCTATGCATGCACAGAAGACTTCTGCGCATCCCCTTCTGTGCAGAACCCTTCTGCGCATGCGTAGAAGTGTTCTGTGCATGTGTAGAAGGAGATGCTCAGTAACTACTTTCCCCTGCCATCAAATTATGGGATGGTGGCGGCTCCAGACGGGAAAGTAGAAAAGCCGGTGCTGAATTTACAGAAAATCCCGGCCAATACGGGATACTTGACAGGTATGGAACTAGTGCTGTCTGTGTCTGCAGATGTTTCCATGAGCACATGACAGGCATGTCTAGATGCTGGAGTGCATGGAACACTGTTATCTTTCCTGCTGAAGCAGTACCTATTTATCTACTTACAATTTCTTGCTTTCAAACTGCTAGTTTGGCAGGAGCTGGTATAAACGAGTGGCACTCACTTTGTCACTCAGCGCTCAGGTGTTGAACTGCTTACCTGCCGACTTTCTACTTATCAAGCTCATTGTCTTAACCACTAAGCCACCATGTAGGCTGAAGCCTTGGCTTCACCAGAGGCTGAAGCCAAAGCCATTGCTATTGTGAGCCACACTTCACTCTCATGTTGGGTGAATGTGTTTTGCATGAACTATGAGCCACAAAGCTTGCTCAAGACTATTGCTCCCATTCTCCACTCCCTGGAGAAGTAATCCTGTAACTCAGGGGTAGCCAACCTTTTTAAGTTGGGGGCCAGGTCACGCTCCCTCAGACAGTTGAGGGGCCCAGACTGATGGTCCCCCCACCGTTTATGGCTGCTGTAAACATGTCCGTGGCTGATACCAGTGGTGGTGGCCATGGCTGGACCAGGGGCCACATTATTTGGTGCCGTAGGCTGGATCTGGCCCAGGGGCCGTAGGTTGCCTACCCCTACTGTAGGTTATCCAGTGTTTTGAGGATAGGAGGTTGTCTTTTTCCTGAAAGGGAATTGTTTTGACATATTCTTTCATTTGCTTGCTCACTTTGTTCCCTCATCCAGTCCTCTGGCCACTCCAACTTTCACTTGTTTCTGCTGAGGAAGCTAAGTCCCTCTATACAGTTTACAGCTGGAATAAAGGTTTTCTCAAGAGGATACCTACACGTACACAAAACCATGTGACTTTAATTTGATTTCAACAACCCCAGTCCAATTCCTGATTCATTGCAACAGTGTATCCACACCCTGAGACAGGCTAATGTGGATGAAATCTGAACAGAAGCAAGACAAGCAGATGAAATGGCTTTTCAGACTGGCACAGTGATTTGAACCTGCAAAGTGGGATGAAAAGCCAAACTGCAGACAGGATTATGTGAGTGAGTCATTCAGAGAAAAGGAAGAAAGCTGGGATTTGTTTAGTGACAACAATAACTTGAAATCTCAGGGAAGAATTTCATTTCACTCACAGTATTTGTAGGGAGCAAAATTTAAAACTTGCCTCCTCAAGTTCCATTATGGTGCCAAATTTCACGTACATCTTTGCAAAGAGAAAGTTATCGCCAATTGAAATCATCAGGAGATCCAAATTTACACTGAAAGAATGAGATTTATTTAGTTAAGATTTACTGCGGTGGTCATGGGAAGGTGAACAGCGTTCCGTGCACTCAGGTGTTAAGATATGCCTGCCACATGTGCATGGAAACACCTGTAAATGCAGACAGTGCTGGCTCTTTGGCTATAAACAGTGATGAGCACTGAACCCTAGAGTCAGATACAACTGTCTTTTGAGCAAGAGCGACCTTTACCTTTACCCATAGATTCAGTTGGCCTACCCTATATGAGATTAACAATTAAGGATAGGCCTACTTGCTCCACGGTTAGCATATTTCATAAGTTAGCCATAAAATAGAAAATGGATAAGGAACTTGTACTTCTACTAGATGTTTTGCAGTGAGAATTTTAGCAAACATAATTTGTGCTACTAGTTTGGGAGAAGAAGAATTTCCTAAGATTATATATTCAGAATAATAAGGAAAGGTCCAGGAACCTTGCCAACCTTTTGACATTGTTGTCATTTGAATTTTTGAAGCCTGCAGCATAGTTTAGGAAAGGTATTGAGTTTCAAAGTTGATGATGAAATTTTTCAGAGTGACTAGCTTTAGAATAAGGAATTTTAAAAGCTAGAATGAAATTTTTGCTGTTGTTAATTCTGTTTAACCTCTGGTGTCGAACCAGAACCTGAAATCTGAACGTTGATTTGAGACACCAAAATTACCCTTTTCTGAATCTGTTAGAAAATGAAACTATTGGCGTATATCTCCATATTATATGTTTTTATACTTAATCAATATTTCCTGGAACCCAGCCACTAATGTTATATTGGCAAAATTTTACTTACATTACCAAAGTTATTTTATTCAGCAAAGTATCCTTCTGATATTTTGCCAAACCATTAAGACTTTCATTCATTATATTTTTTTTGCTTACTTCCCCAGGTAGCAGTAATTTTTGGTCATTATAAGTGACTGTCTTAAAAGAAGTTAGAGGGATGCATAAGGACAAGAGATTATTTACAACATGTGTTGAAGGATAATATTTTTCTGCTTGATTTGCAATCTGTGCTGAAATCTACAAAAGAAGGGAATCTAATTATTAGTACTTGTCCACAGGAGGACTGGTTATCTAATAGGAAGCCTGAAGAGGGGGAATATACTTTCCATCACACATATTTCAGAGTAGCTCCTTAGAGTTGGGGAAGTAAATATAAAGAATTGCAGCTTTAAGTTCTTATGTTGATTTTATGACTCAGTTGACCTGCTGCTATTGATAGTAAGATAGATTTTTTGAGACCACTGAACAAAATTTCTAACCATCATAGCCCAGGTGTGCATCTCAGATATTAATAGACTAAAATACAGGTATCACACTTGGCCTTCACTCCCCCCTGTTGATAGCACAGAAACAGTTGGTATTGGAGCAATTTGAGGAAGAAGTGGTGGATATGTATTCCCACTAATGGGCTGGTTCTTCTCTGACTTACTATCCCATGGGTGCTCAAACTACAGCCCATGTGCTGAATCTGGCCCCCAATGCCAATTAATCTAGACCACACCTCCCTCGTTGCTCCTGGAAGCAGAAGTAAAATGCGCCCAGGCACATTTCACTTCTGCTTCTGGGAGTGATGAGGTGTGGGCCAGATGAATTGGTGTCAGGGGCTAGATCCAGCCTGTGGGCCATAGTTTGGGCACACCTGGTATAAGCAGAGAAAATGACAGCTTACAGTCTTTCTCATCCTGTTGCAAAACAGATTGCAAAACAATTCCATTTCTGGTGGGAGGAACCATGTGACCAGCCCACAGCACAAAAAGATTGGGCACCCCTGTGCTATTGCACAGTTTGATATTAAAAGCTGCCATCTCTGGGCTGCATCTTTCCTAAGAGCATCTTATTTCTTGAAAACATGGTGAAAAGAATGGGGCTGGCAGATATTGCAGGCTGAGAGCTACTTTTATCCCATAGAATAGTGCAGGCATTGCAGGACAAGGTTGCCAGATTTCCCCTCCATTCAATTATCTCTCCCCCCCCCCGCCCCCCCAATGCTCATTCACTTTTGGAAATAACATAATCCTAAGAGGAAAACATAGTTATGTTTTCATGTGTATGTAGTTGATTATAAATCAGTAGCAGAGATGCCAAGAATATATTTGTGGGTTTGTTTTTTAAATGTTGGGCAGCAAAACTTGCTGTAAAATGCCTGGGATCTTGATCCAGACTTTTTGCTAGCCGGACCTACTTGATTTAGTCTCTCTTTTGGTTTCCTGGCATGCTCTCGAATGGCTCTGCAATGTAAGGCAAGGTTCCAGACAGGCCTAACCAGCATTACCAATACTGAGAAATGTGGAGAATTGCAGTCCAAAAACATTTTTACTCATTCCTGGTTTAGAGGTATGGTCAGACGAATAACTGCAGTTATTAGCTCAGGAGAACAGGGGCCATGTAATGTTGGGGTGGGGTGGGGTGTGTGTGTTCAATGTTTCACCATTGTGTTTATAAAGCAGGGGTGAGCAATCTTATTTGTATCAATTTTCAGACTGGCCTAGGACTTTATTCCAAATGGGTCATGGTTAAAGGACAGGCATTTGTCCATAAAAGCTGATCTGCATATTAATTTTTTAATTATACTAGATAACACAAAGTTACTACACTGAAAATATGTTAGCTTTCTACAACATACAAAACAATATATATCTCTTAAGTTATACGGAAACTTTATCCCACAAAATACATTGGCCAAAATTCTCTTGCATAATTAGGTTGCCCTTGCTCAAAAGCAAGACTTGTACAATAAAACCTTGCATAAAGTGCGCCTCGCTTAGAGACTAACTCGCTTAAAGAGGAGAATTTTCTCTGAATGGTCGCCTCGCTTAACAACTAAAACCAACCAAAAACTCGCTTAACAACTAAATTGGGGTTCACAATCACACACACATTGCCAGAAGTCACAATTGATCGCTTACAGTGGTGTTTCGCTTAAAAAGCAAACTCGCTTAAAGAGTAATGCTGTGGAATGCATTATGCTCTTTAAGCAAGGTACCACTGTATCCTACTCTAGGGTTTGGTGCTCATCTCCAGTTATAGCCAAAGAACCAATGTTGTCTGTGTCTGCAGTCATTTTTGTGGTCATATGGCAGGCATGACTAGACACCAGAGTACACGGAACCTTGTTTACCTTCCCACCAAAGTGGTACCTATTTATCTACTTGTAATTCTTGCTTTCAAACTGTTAGGTTGGCAGGAGCTGGGACAAAGATGGAAGCTCACTCCGTAATGGTCTCAAACTGCTGACCTGCCAATCTTCCAGTAGTCAAGTTCAGTGTCTTAACCACTAAACTACCGCACCCCAGCAAAACAACTTTTTTGTGACTTATTGAGGCAATAGCTGTTTCTCATTGCATCGCAAAAGTCATTTAACAATTTGCTTCTGAATGTCAAGCTGTTGGAAGTACACTTGTGTTATGCTGCTTGTAAGACTCTGGTTCTGCCATGCTTTTGAGCTGGAGCCATCCTTTGTTTTGAGTGAAGTTCAAGCAGTCCACGTCACTCAGCTTGCTTTGCTTTCTCCTGGCCACATATCTGGGCACCTGATGTAGATTTCCAAATAACATTAAAGTCATATCTCAAGGTTTGCTACATTGGCAAGCACTGCATGTGGCATTCGTGCCAAAAGCAATGTAATATAAAGTGAAAGAAACTATTCTCATATCTTGGGGAAATATTCTAGTTATTAAAGTAATGGATCTACATAGCAGTTTAACTTCTGCCCACAAATATTTATCTTTTCCTCCTAATAAGTAGAGCTGGTAGATTGGCCATCTGTCTTTATACAGAGTAGTCATATACTTGGCCATTTCATGTATGCCTAGGTTTAGTTTAAAAGTAATGAACCATAAGAAAGAAAAGCCCCTCAACATTTCATGCCAGTGTGGCAGTCTTCTCCACTATGCTGAGTAGTAACAAACCTGCATTTAAATTATAGTCATTGGTCAAAATCCTGTCTTAAAGCCTGATAGCCTCAATGTAACATCTAGCAGTGAATTCTCATCATACCCGTCAAGCGTGGCCCGTTTGTGCATGTGCAACATGGCCGTGCATGTGCAGTAAGCCCTTTCCCTGCCATTCAAATATGGGACGGCAGTGGGAAAGGGCTGAAAAATGGGAAATCCCAGCCAATATAGGATACTTGACAGGTATAATTCTCATACATTAAGAAATCATTGTAGGTATCTCCTGCATGATATAGTGATCAATAGGAAATGACAGCTATGTTGACTTCTTAACTTATGGCAATTCGCTGCTGAAAGTTGAATCAACAGGTCATTATTTCTAAACTTATATCTATACACGTGAAACCCCATATGAAATGATTGTGTAAACCTATATCCTCTTTTGCCATATTTTTAGGAGATACCACTGTAATAAAGACATGCTCTCCAACCTGTGCCAGCAGTACCAGAAATATACCAAAAGTAGCAAAGCTACTCACGCTATGGTTAGAGAGTGAAGAGAAGTGTGTGTAACTACCGTACTTTGCAGGCGCACCCCCCAAAGAAAGACTCAGACACCGGTATATGGATAAAGGCATTGGGCCACTTTTATTGAATAATGCCCTAGTCCGAATTATAACTTTCAATTGGTACTCATCCAATTATAATTCTTTAAGGCAAGCAGGCCGCAGTAACACTGGTAAGGTTCCTCCCAAAATTGCCAACGGCAATTGGCTACAATGTATCAATTTTGTATCAATTTGTTTGTTGACACAAACAAATTGTTGACTGTAGTCAATAAACTATCTACTGACCCCACCCTCTGACGTGTATCCGTCAAATCACGGGGTGATGCATGCTGAAAAGCTCCTGCCATCACCCCTTGCCTGGTTCGTCGTTGACCGGTCAACGTTATTACACCTGTACCTGTCTAAGTGTTGGCCAGTCAATTGCGAACCTGCCGGATACCTATGGGTCATAAATATTTACCTTACCAGTGCTACCCGCCACACGGGGAGGCTTCAATGAAGACTCACCGCCCCCCGCCCCCCCCCAGACCATCAGCTCGGTCAACAGGCTTGCTTGCAAATCTTCCAAAAAGAGGTTCATACCTCTATCCGACAGGTGGACCCCATCCCCTGCATACAGATCGTAATTTTGTAAACTAATGGTGGGGTGTCGGACGACCATCCCCAAACCCTTGTCTGCCACGAACCGGGCAACTGCCCTGTTCACCGAGCGACGAGCGCGGTCAAGGGCACGGAGGTCAATACCTCCCCTGTAAGCGTGACGTGGTATGATGTCCGACCATAGCAGCCTGGTGAACGGCCACACATAGTGCAAATAAGCTAGGTCCCTGCAAATCGCGAATTTTAAAGAAAGGCCAGTGACCTGGCCTAGGTCATTGCCCCCGAGGTGCAGTACAAGGACATCAGGCGGTTCAGCATCCCTAATGGAGAAAAGGAATGGCAACAGTTCCCGCCATCTCATTCCAGCTTACCATACCAACGTATGCATGCGGCCGCACGCAGTCCAAGGTGGGGTCCCCACTCTGTCGCCGCAGCATACTGAGCTGCCCAGTGCACGTAACTGTGGCCCACCAGCCATACTGCCACCGGTGTGCGGGGACACACAGGGTCTGTAAGAGAAAAAAGGGAATAGTGACTTAAATGGTACTCATGTCTGAAGAGGACGAACATATAATGCAAAACGCATAGATCCGCATCTTCCCATACGGCGTATATCAGCCTCAGAGTACCCAAATGCAGCTGCAGTTGAAGCAGCACCTATTCTAAATGAATGGGTGCCGTAACGAGCCCCAGGGAGGCCAACACTGGAAAGTGCCATACCGGTCACCTTCCAAAATTGAAATTTAGTAAGGGGAGACCCATCCTGGTGGCAGAAAAACAGGCCAGGGTGCGTGCCACGCACTGCCAAGAACTCCTGTAGGGCACCAACCAGACAGATGTCTGCAATGGAACATCGTAGCAGTCTAACTCCACTGCCTACGCCGTGCTGATCAACTTTTGAGGACCGTATCCTCAACTGAGCCCACTCATTAGAAACATAGACATCATCGAGTTCCAGTGCCCTACGAGTCGCATCCGCCTTAGACAGTAGTACCAACTCACTGATGCGGAGCGCTCCAAAGAAGGCCACCGTGGTAGCCGCATGAAAAAGAGCTGCCTCATACCTGTCAAAACATAGGTCAGGCCAGCCTCGTGCAAGGTGTGTGAGCACCCCTGGGGAAATTGGGTGCCGAGTGTCCGGGCGGCGGCCACGTTCCCGTGTCCACCCCTCCAAAACATGCCGTATGCGAAAATCATTCATGCTGTCAGCAAAACCCCCCACTTGGCAATAAATGCCAATGCTGACAGCCTTGATGCTATAGTGCGGGGAGCGAGGCCCTGACTGTGTAAATAAACCATGAATTGTAAAACCTGTTCCACTGGAATGGGACACACCTCTGGCAACTGAAGTTGCACACGAAAGCTATTAAATTGAACGAAAGCATGATGATACGCCTTACGCGTGCGGGGCGCCAAGGACATGCCAATCGCCCGGTTCACCTCTCCTTGCCAAATGTCCAAATCTCGGCCGGAAGTGGCGAGGGGAATTCCTCTGCGTCCGGAGCCAAGGCGTGGAACCGGGGGATCTGCAGGCGGGATAAAGCATCAGCAATATCATTATCAATGCCTGGTACATGTCTGGCCCTGAAAAGCACATTGAGGCGAATTGGCGAACTAATGCCATCACCCTGGGTGATTTAGATGTCTGAGCATTGACAATGTGCACTACTGCAGCATTGTCACACCAAAAATGGACCACAGAGTTGGCCCACTCCTTGCCCCATAGCATCATAGCATCAAAGCTCCCAGGATTGGAAAAAACTCAAGGAATGTAAGATCGTGGAGGCGATCCGTGCCCTGCCATGCTGGAGGCAATTGGCCATAAGCCCACCTCCCCTGGAAGTAAATCCCATATCCCAGGGAGCCGGAGGAATCCGACTGGACTTGAAACCTAGGTGAAACTAAAAGGTCGGACCTACAAAAGGAAACCCCGTTGAAGTCTCGCAGGAATGAGAGCCAAACCAAAAGGTCAGCCCACATGCCCCTGGTTAGTTGGACCCTATAATGGCGCCTTGTCAGGCCAGACATGGCATCGCACAGGCGCCGAGCAAATGCCCTGCCAGGTGTAACCACCCTGCAGGCAAAGTTAAGATGGCCATGCAGTACCTGAAGCTCCCTAAGTGACACCTTACGTTTGGCCAGCAAGGCCAAAATCATCGCAGAGATCCGGGTGACCTTGTCAATGGGTAACCGGGATGCCTGTGCGACTGTGTCAATTTCGATACCCAGAAATGTGAGGGTAGTGGATGGGACCTCGGTCTTTTCGGGCGCTAAAGGGACACCCAGTTCCTGCATTAGTGTCTGAAATGTGGTGAGGAGACGCGTGCACGTGTCCAAGCCCCGTTCACCCCCGAACAAAAAGTCATCGAGGTAATGGGCTACAGACCGAGACCCGGACCTGCGAACAAAGGCCCACTGAAGGAAGGTGCTAAAACGTTCAAATGCTGAACAGGATATAGAGCAGCCAAAAGGCATGGCCTTATCCACATAGAACTTCCCTTGGAATCTAAAACCCAATAGCTCAAAGTCCTCAGGGTGCACTGGCAACAATCGGGATGCTGATTTGATGTCGCATTTCGCCAAGAGGGCACCAGGACCACAAGAGTGCACCATTCGCAGGGCTTGGTCAAAGGACGTATACCTGACCGAACAAAGGTCATCAGGGATAGCATCATTGACAGAATGACCCGCCGGGTACGATAAATGGTGGATTAAACGAAATTCCCCCGGGGCCTTCTTGGGTACCAACCCCAAAGGGGAGACCTTCAGGTTGGGAAAGGGTGGCACAGAAAAGGGGCCTGCCACCCTCTTGGCCCCAACCTCCTTAGCGATACTCAGGGCAGCCACCTCTTCTCTACCCTTCAGGGACAGTAAATTGGGTGCATCTTGGGGTCCCTGAACTCCTTTGAATGGGATTCGGAAGCCCCACTGGAAATCCTCAAGGAGGTACTTGGCATCCTCTTTCAGTGGATAAGTTGAGAGCCATCGCTCCAACATATACACATTAACTGGGGAGGGGGCCTTTTGCCTGGCTAGCTCCCTCAGCAGCAGCTCTGCCCGCTCCCTGTCCACCTCTACCTCTGCCCCGTGACCCGCCGGCCCGCGGACACGCGGCGGTGGCGTGGGGGCCAGCGCAAGAGGGACACTCATGTTTGTATCGGCACTGCCGCTTATTGCACACACCGCTGGCCGAGAAGCTCCAACACAGCAGGCGGGCTGGAACCCCCTGCCCCGCCAGCTGGCGGGAAGCCTGCATTGGAGCAGCTCGCTGAACGGCATGGCCACAATGGTACCTATCCCCAGGCGCCGGACGCGTGGGGGTCATGTACAATAGCCACAATTTCTGACAGGGCTCATCCCATCTCATCTCCGGGTGCAAGGGCACCCTCATTCTGAATTCCTCATCGTAAGCCACCCACGATGGGCCAGGAAAATCCACCATTGCCCTGTAAATATTGTCCAAATATTGGACCATAGGAATGGCCAGGTCTGGCCGGGCCCTGAGATACACCGCCATATAAATAAGATATGCGGGCAACCAGTTGGCCCAGGTGCGTGGTGGCTTACGACGGTGGGACAGCTCTTTGTCTTTGTCATCCTGTCCCTCTCTCTCCTCCTTAGTGGGCTCATGGTTCAACAGGGAGAATATATCCACGTACTCCCCCCGCCAAATCTTTTCCCTTGTGACCTGGGACAAATGATCACCAAGGGGCAACGAATAACCAGCCGTCGGCAAAGCCGTCACCGGCACATTAGGTACCCGGGGCATACGCAGCGGAACCTGGACAGTCCCTGCGATGCCCGGCACTGGCCCGGGGGCAGAAACCCCCACCCCCAACGTTGCACCAGTATGGAACCAAGGGGCACTGGGATAGGGTGGCAACTGATGCCCACTCGCCTCGACATGATGAGGCCATGGCCATTGAACCCCACCATTGGAAGTGGACTGTGATGTGGGTGCATTAACTTGAACCTGATACTCACTAGTTGCACCCCCGTGAGCCGCACCCACTGGGGGTTCCGGCCCATGGCGGGCGTCGGAGCTCGCGACCGGAGCTACTCTCCTGCTGTAGCTCTGGCCGAACAGGGAGCTGCGAGACACCGGCCAGGGTAGGCCGGAGCATCTCCAGCAGCTCAACCCGGCTGGCCGCTTGCTGCAGTGTGGCGGCCATTGAGGTAGCCGGTGGACCCAAAGGGCCCCCCGCAGCAAATGAAGGGCCACCAGGCACGGGGTTGTGTGCCATCCCTAAGGATGCCTCAAGCACAGCTAAATGCGTTAGCAATGCATCAACTGCCACAGATCCCCCAGTATAAAGTGGGCCGGGTGGGCCGGACGGCCCACCAGGCATTGGACCAGGAACCCCGGTATGAGAGCCTGGGCCCGAATAGGGCCATGCCCAAAACTCCGGCCCATGAGGGGCCGGAGGTGGAACGTGCTGTGCACCAGCACCGGGCCCGCCTCCGCTGCCCGGGCCCATGGCCGGTAGCTGAGGGCCGAGGGCCGAAGCCCCAGAAGGGCCAGACGAAGGCTGACCGGCCGAGGGCCAAGCAGCCTGCATCGCCCCACCGGTATCGGTGGGGGTAGAGCCCTGGTGCGCAGGGCCAAAAGTCCTCCCCGTGGGCCGCGGCTTCGTCGCCGAGGCCCTCCATTTGGGAGGCATATCGGAAGGAGCAGGATCCCTTTCCAGGGATCGAAGAGCGCAAAAAGGCACAGAGGAGCCAGCAAGCCAAAGGCTCCGTGCAAAACCTTCCTTCCCAGCCGGGAAGGACCAAGGGGGAAAGAACAAACAGCGACGGAGAAAACTTCTCCTCTCCGTCGCTCTTTTAAAATGGCAGCTCGGCTGCCTCGTGGCCACCCCTTTTATAGAGGGGTGGCCACGCCCCCTAACTCACCCGGATGTCTGAGTCCAGGTGTGGGGGCGCAAAGAGCGCGGCGGCCATTTTGGCACCACGCTTTCATTGGTTTCATTCTTAGTTGCAATCAGACTGTCAACAGGGAAAAACTTCTCTAGACCTACCATTCAGAAACACTTTAACTATGTATTATATGGAAACACATGGGGGGACCAGCCTAGCAAGGAAAAGAAACCACCTTTATTAGCTACTTTCATAGTCTGATTTAAAATGGAAATACTGTACATGCAAAAGAGAATTCTAACCCAAAATGATCAAAGATATTTGGCTTCTTTCTTTTCTTATTTTTGTCTGAGTGTTGCATAGTTTATAACTGTGCACACATAATAAATAAATAAAATTCAAACAACTTACAATATTAAAAAGATTCAACTATTTTTGACCAGAAGTAGGCTACTTTAAATGCGCTATCTCAGCCTTTACCTAGATCTTATTTTGTTCACATGGCTAGGCATAAATAGTTCTTTTTGTTATGTGCCATTAAATTGTCTCCAATTTATGGTGGCCCTATGAATGAGAGATCTCTAAAATATCCTGTCCTCAGCAGCCCTGCTCACCCTAGCCTGTGGCTTCTTTTAGGTTAGAAAGTCAATCCAACTCATATATGGTCTTCCTCTTTTCTTGCTGCCTTCTACTTTTCCCATTATTATTATGTTTTTTATCGAATCTTACCTTCTTATGATGTGCCCAAGGTAGTCATTATTTTTGCCTCCAGACTTTAGGCTTTATTTGCTTTAGGATCCACTTGTTTGTCGTCCTGACAATCCAGTGTAAGCTGCATTGATTGGACCTCTCCACATTCCCAGAAAATGTATATTATATCTAACTGTATCTAAGATGTTTGGCAGGAGCTAGCTATGGTTTTATAAACAAGAACAGTAAGTAAAGGGACTGTGGTGGCGGAAGTGGTTAAGACACTGAACTTGATGATCTGAAGGTTGGCAGGTCAGCAGTTTGAGACCCGAGTACTGCAGGACGGAATGTCCCAGCTGCTGCCAACCTAGCAGTTCAAAAGCAAGAAATTGCAAGTAGATAAATAGGTACTGCATTGGTGGGGAGGTAAACAGTGTTCCGTGCACTCTGGCTGCCACATGCCCATGGAAACATCTACAGATGCAGACAGTGGTAGTTCTTTGGCTGTAAATGGAATTGAGCACTGAAATCCTAGAGTTGGATATGACTGACTTTGGAGCAAGGGTGACACTTAATTTAATTTTAATTTAATTTAATTTTCACACTTGTATGCTGCCCAATCAGGAAACCCGACTTTTCCTTTACCTTAGCAGTAAGTAAATTTCTAGATTGGACAATGTGTCGTAATATAGACTGAAGCTCGTTACTCATGCACCTTAAACTAAAATTAACATTTCTCCCAATAAGGTAAGATAAGATGTCTTTTCATTTTTGAGCCCAATAAACCTGCTGCTCAAGTCAAATGACAAGTTTTACTTTGGTGTTTTATTCAAACATGGAATTAGGGAATAATCTAAATAATTTAAAACTTGATTTTATTGCATGAATTTAAATATTTATGGATTTCAAAATTGACATGATGACATTAAAAATGTCATGAATCATGAAATCCATTGCTTCATAGTAAGAAGCTAATTTGAAGTTAAGAGATGTTTTCAGTCTTGTTTGATGTTAAAAGGATATTTAAGAGTAAGTAACTCCTCAAGGGTGCAGTAGAATTGTTAGGTTCTATAACAAGACTGGCTCATAAATAGCTGAAAAAGCAACTGCATGAAAGAGGACTGAGGGACCTCTTTTGGCCCAAGAGCTGAACTGGCTCCAGACAAAGATATTGGAGACCACAAATAAAAATGGGCAGAGGACCCTTCTCTATTAATACATGGACACATACATGAACACTGGCACCATTCATGCACCCCCTTGTCTTACCTTCACTCATATACTGCTTTGGGTCACCCCTGGGTGAGAAAAGCGGTATAAAAATATTGTAATAAAATAAATAAATAAATACACACAATTTACACACTGTGGTTACCAAGTCAGCAGTATGTTGTTTCCTGAGAGATTTCAGGACCTTGAAACCTAGTGTGGCCTGCCTGCTTTCCTCCATGTTGTGAACGACAACCAAGGATGCTTAAACAGTAGTGCAATGTTGAACTTTAATACCAAAGAGATATTCTGTGTAAAACACTATACTCTTCGCAAAAAGAAAGGTTTCTTTGACTATGTGCAGTACGTGGATATGAGTTCCATTTGGCAGAGTCTCTTGTAGTTCCTATGAGAACCTAGTTAAATGGCGGTGACGGTGAGGGCAGGTCATCGGACATGTGTTTTCTCCACTTTTCTCTGTTATTTGCATGTTCCCTGATCATTGCCTTCTGACACTCTTCAATGTCTCTTGCCTTCTTTCTTTTCTTCACTAGCTTCTCCTTCACCTGTCTCTCCTCTTTAGCAAGGTATACTCTCACATGTACCCAAGCCTCAGTCCAGTGGTTTTCTTTAAAGTTAAATGCCCAGCCTGAAGGCAAACTTTCCCAAGTCTTCTTAAGGACGCCATTGTTCTGAGATATCTCTATCATCCTCCTTTCCCTCTTTTATCTTCCCTCTTTTCCCACTCTTTTCCCATCTAATTGCAGCAGTGCTACTTTTTCCTCTCTTTTCAATTCTTTCTCCCTTAAATTTTATCTCTTGAACCTCTAACCCTTCCAACCCTTCTTCCTTGACAATGGTTGCCCTAGCACCTGCTGAATCATCTGCCGCCCTCAAGTCAACTGAAGAGCTCAACATTTGAAAGTCCAGGTTAGAATCCATAGAAAGCAAAGAATTGCCAAATTCCTTAGGGTCCTCTTTACACTTTGTGTGTGTGTGTGTGTGTGTGTGTGTTACAAACACAACAGAGACATAACAATGCTTTTTAAAGGTAAGTGAAACAGTGCTACTAAGAAATGTGCATACTCTAGTCCTGGGAGGTAAGATCACTAAAGGTGTGCTACATAAGAATAGCTGATCAGGAATTCTTGTAGCTCAGCAAAAGCAAGAGGAGCAAAAGAAAAGAACATTTTAATTCTAAGAGCAACTGGAAAACCCATCCTGACCCCTAGTTGGCAGAGTAACCATACAGTGGCGGGCACCCATGTGGATCCTGCTTTTTGCTACAACAGAGTCTCCCAAGCATGTAGGCTGGGAAGGACAATTCACCAACAGGGGAATGGATCATCTGTTTTCCAGTGGTGTGCAAAGTCTGATCAGATACAGCCATTAAAGTGATGACCATTTTTTGCTCCATGCCATTGTAGGATGCTGTGTTTTCTTTTTGACCATCTGGACCCCATCATTAGGGCAGCAAATGCAAGTGACCTGGCAGGACCCATCAATTATGCCTCCCTTACATGTTTCTTCCCTGGCACTCCATGTCACACCAGGTAATTTAGGATTGTGGGCAGTGGTGGGCTCCAAAAAATTTTACTACCACACTGTGGGCATGGTATGATGTGTGTGGCCAGGGGGAAAGCCCTGTGTTGCCCCTGAATTAGGACTACTTTATTTCAAAACTTGGATGGGCGGGGCCAGCTAGAACATCTGCTACCGGTTCTGGTGAACTGGTGCAAACCTGCTGATGCCCACCACTGGTTGTGGGGAACAACAGTATCTTATTTCCAAAACATGGGGTAAAAGAGCAATTTTGCATGTGTCCCCTCCTCTATTCTGCAGGCTGTAAGGTGTCCAGTATATTTGTTTTCACACTTGTTGTGAGATTGGTTATACAACCGCTCATGCAACAGGAAGCCTGCCAAAGTGGGGAGAATATGCACACATTTGCTCTGTTTTACCACATTTGGTTAATAGAATAATGTCCTGTAGATTGTAAATTTCAAAAACTAATGTTAAAATAAACAGTCATCTTAAAGATACTCTATTTTTTGATGATGTTGACAATGTTGATGTTGGTTATGTTGATGTTGATGCTGGTGCTGGTGGTGGTGCAAGTGAATTTAGGAGGATCAAACAATAATCTATAATTTAGGGCAATTCAGTTTTCTGCTTTGCTATATTTTAACATCCTTCTTTTTAACAACTAACAAGCTTGTTGAAGACTTATAGTAGTGTATCCTTTAAAAGCATTTTGTAAAACCTATTATTGAAAATGATTTTTTCCTATAAAAACATTATCATCAGGTTCAAAATATGCTATATTATATTATTCCCCCCCCCCCTGTCAAAATGTTACCCTTTCCTTCCATCTTTTTGTATTTTTAGGAAGAGTATGAGGAATTATTTTCTCATAACTATATCATCTGACATTAGCTTATTTTAACTGGAAGGATTTAGATTATAAAAATTAGTGTAGTTGCAATTATCTCCTCAGCAGGTATATGACCTCCAGCGAAAACATCACAACATGTATCCAAGTGTATTGTTTTACTGCAAACCAATATGGCAGGTTTGAATTGGCTTATTAAATACATAATTGGAAAAACATATAGACCAACTTAGAAGTTGTATAACTTTAGTATACAAAACAATTGTGGTAATTGCTTCCTGGAAAACTAGATGTGAGTTAAAGTTCATTATATGACACGTATTAATAAATTACATATACTTCGTAAGGCTGGTCCTGTACATGCAGCTGCAAGTATTGGCAGAACTGTAGAAAAGTAGAACTGGGTAATACACCACTTAGCCACTTCCGATTTCCTTGCTGATAGAAAAAAATGCAACAGGAGAGAATGAAGCTAGAATCTTTGCAGGCGCACCCCCCCAATAACGGACACAGACAACATTGAAAGTGGATAACAGCATAGGGCCACATTTATTGATTCAATGCCCTAGTCCGAATTATAAATTTGTATTGGTAAAACGACCAATCATAATTCCTAAGGCAAGCAGGCCGAAGTAACACTGGTAAGGTACCACCCAAAATTGCCAACGGCAATTGGTTACAATGTATCAATTTGTATCAATTTGTTTGTTGACAACAAACAAATTGTTGACCGTAGTCAATAACTAACTTATGACCCCACCCTCTGACGCGTATCCGTGAAATCACAGGGGTGATGCATGCTGGTTAGCAATCGTCATCACCCCATCGCCTGGTTCGTCGTTGACCGGACAACGTTTAACTAATTTATTCCTGTCTAGTGTTGTCCAGTCAATTGCGAACCTGCCGGATACTTGTGGGTCATACTGTTTACCTTACCAGTGCTACCCGCCAATGTGACCAAAGTCAACAGTAGGAACACAGAAAGACCCCTATATCAAACCATAGCAACAGTGTGGGATGGGCAAAAAAGCCAGGACCCGGAGCCAATATGGGTCCCAACCAAAAATTCCCACCCGGCCCCGAAGCGACCATAATATCACACTGTTAACTAGGGAGGGGGTGGAGGGGAAAAAACTTCTCCGCTCCGTCGCTGAGGTAAAATGGCAGCTCGGCTGCCTCGTGGCCACCCCTTTTATAAGGGAGCTGGCCACGCCCCTAACTACCCGGATTCTCTGTCCTGTGGGGGGGGGCCCGCAAAGGGCGTGGCGGCCATTTTGGCGCCGCGCTTGCATTCTTCCTGCTATACTAGTTTTCTGCTAGTAAGCAATAATTTATGCAATTGATCATTAACAAAATTGTAACTTTCATTTGCATTCCAAGGTTTAGTAGCTTATTCTCAGGAATACTGTATATCATGTGTAAATTAGTCTTATCTGCCTTTCTAACTTTAGAGATCACCAGTACTAAAAACAGGGGAAATCACCAAATGTCTTATATCTCGTTGATGCATCATGAGCTTTCTCACCTTCACTCTCTTTCTTTGTTTTGCTATTTGTCATTAGGTAAAGATCGGCTTCATCTGGAAATCTGATTATGTACCAAACTCCTATCTTAGTTTTCTTTCTTGCAGAGGACTAGAGCTGTTCTGTAACTTGGGAGTTTTCTACCCAAGATTAATAGCCATTCAGAAAACTGAGATTCTGAATCAGGACCTCAGTATAAAGAGAAAAGGATAGACATGTACCTGTAAAGGTAAAAGGTAAAGGTTTTCCTTGCCCGAAAGCCAGTCGTATCCGACTCTAGGGTGCAGTGCTCATCTCTGTTTCAAAGCCGAAGAGCCAGTGCTGTCTTCTGCTGCAGACGTTTCCGTGGTCATGTAGCAGGCATGACTAAACACCGAAGCACATGTACCTGTACTTTTACAGAAAAGAAAAATTATACCAATGTACATAAAGGTTCTCCATTATACCATGTAATCTGGCCCTGCATAAGGGAATTGCTTTGTAGATGGAATTAACCTGACAAAGTCCCATAACCATAGGGACTAAAGAACAGCCTGATTTTAAAGTACTTGAGTGAAACAGAGCTGGACATGTACTATGTATTCATTTTCATCAGCAAACCTGATGTTCTGGTATGCCTCACTGCTGAATAGAAGACAGACAGAGTTATATTCCAAGGTCTTGTTCTGGAAAGAGAATATATCTAAACCAGCTGTTGACAGCCTCCATTGTATTTTCTGTATTTCATAAAGTTCAAGGAAAAGATTGTCTGGTATACTACTAAACAACAAGGTTATTAACGGATCTCAAAGTGATAGTGACTTGTGGATTGGACTGTGGTGGTTTAGTGGCTAAACCGCAGAACTTGACGATTGGAAGTTCAGCAGGCCAGCAGTTCGAGACCCGAGAGCTGCATGACAGTGAGAACTCCCATCTCTGTCACAGCTCCTGTCAACCTAGCAGTTCAAAAGCAAGAAATTGTAATTCTTTCAATTGTAAGAAATTGCAAGTATAAATAGGTACCACTTCGGTGGGAAGGTAAACAGCATTCCATGTGCTCTGGTGTATAGTAAACTGTGTTCTCTATGTGTTTCTTAAGTGGTTAGGGAGGGTATTGGTGGGGTTTTTGTTATTTTTTTAGCTATGGAAATGAGCTCCCGTCTTCATCCCAGCTCCTGCCAACCTAGCAGTTCGAAAGCAAGAAATTGCAAGTAGATAAATAGGGACCACTTCGGTGGGAAGGTAACAGTGTTCCGTGCGCTCTGGTGTCTAGTCATGCCTGCCACATGACCACGGAAACGTCTGCAGAAGCAGACAGCGCTGGCTCTTCGGCTTAGAAACAGAGATGAGCACTGCACCCTAGAGTCGGATATGACTGATTTTCAAGCAAGGGCGACCTTTACTTTTACCTAAGTGACAGTGAGCATTTTACCACAATAGACATCATGTCAACACATGCATATACACATTTGTTAGCTATATAGAAATTGATCAAGATAGAAGAATCAATAAACTGTTTTGAAACAATGAACTTGAATTGGTTTCTTCTTTCCCCTTTTAAACAAGTGCATTGTTTTAAAATATACATTCTCATGTGAAATGGATAACCATCCAGAGCTTTTAAGATGAAATTGGCACTTTTATGTATAATAAATCTACAATATATAACTCATGTTTGCATCTTTATTAAATAGAAAAATTGTCTACATATTCGCTGAGATGTAAGTTCCTTTGAACATACTCCTTAGCAAGAGTGGTTAAGATTGCATCAGGAAAAATAGTCCTATGAAGGCAGAAGAGGGAGAAGTTCTGGTGAAGGAGTTGCCTCTTCCTAAATCTTAGATGCATAAGGTAAAGGTAAAGGTCACCTTTGCTCGAAAGCCAGTCATATCTGACTCAAGGGTTCAGTGTTCATCTCTGTTTCACAGCCAAAGAGCCTGCATCTGCAGATGTTTCCGTGGTCATGTGGCATGCATGACTAGACACCGGAGCGCACAGAATGCTGTTACCTTCCCACCAAAGTGGTCCCTATTTATTTACTTGCAATTTCTTGCTTTCGAACTGCTAGGTTGGCAGGAAGAACCATAAAGCACTGTTCAATTCTTATTAATTCTACACATAGAATTAATAAGCCTCAGTGCAGCAGCTAACTAGTATTCAAAGCATATCTCAGTGGCATGTAGGGTATTTGAGGTTGATAACTCTTCTTATCTACTTTAACATCTCTTTAATGTCAAGCATTGATTAAAGATAAACATTCATGGGCTCAATGGGATATGACTGCATAGTAAGTCTGGCTCATGGGCCAGAGGTTTCCCATCAATGCTACTGCCTTTGTGCTGACAAGATTAAAAGTTATGGGGAGACTTTTAGCCTTTTTCTTTTTTTTTAGCCCTTCTTTTCACATTTCTTAAATTCAGTTAAGAAAACTCATAGAGCATATTTCTGACTTTTCATATCCATAGGACTTGATTACATGTAACATTGAATTTGTACTGGTCCTTAAACAAATGTTTTATGTTTTAAAAAATCATGCAGGGGAATGAAAATGAAGTTTACAGTAATAGTTATTGCCCCCAAATCCCATTGCATGTCTGTGACAGAGCAGACAGCACATTTACCAGCTTCTGTGCTTCTAATGTTTGGCTTTAGTGCAGCTTTGAGACAAGTGAGATTTGTGTTCCTATGTTGTCCATCTCTGTTTGTGGGAAGGAAAAGCCTGGTTGTATAATAAATGGCCCTACAAAAATATCTCCAGTAGATGTTTTATGCCAACTTGCTTTCCTCAATCCCCTTGAGTTTATGGCTGTTTAAATCTCTTCCTGCTAAAGTGAAATAACTTCACTCCCATTTCCACTGCCTAGATTCTGTGCTGCTCCAAAGGAATTTCCCAAAGTGATTACTGAAAAGCCTGAAAGAGAAATGATTACAAATGACTGAGTTAACTGCTTCTGACGGCCTCATCCGTCATCATGATGCGGCCTCAACACAAGTCTCTTCAGGACAGGCTACTTGTCATGACAGATGATGCTGCTTTAAGGAGACTTCCTCCTTTGGCTATTTTTCCAGCCAACCCTTACAAAGCAATGCTTTGCAAGTAGCAGCAGCAATCTTAAAGAAATCCCTGCCAGTTGTCAGCTGTACACAGGTTGCTTTCCTAAAGAGAAAACATGTTTCTACATGAAGCAATCTAATATTTTGCATCTAGTGGCCAAAGCACTTTTTGCGCTGATTTACTTAAAAGGCTTTTAAAAATCAATATATAAAATAGGCATCCAGATATGAAGCCTGGCTATAGAACAGGACAGGTACAGAATTGAATTGTACGGTCAATCAATTGAATTCAGTATTTCTGGCCTGTATGTTGAAGATAATTCCACTTGCCCATCTCCATGCCTAATACATTCCCCCAACTGTCATTAATCATTTCTGCAGAAGAGAGTGCATTAAAGTAGTGATTTTCTTTAGTCTCTTAGCTGTAAAATAGCAATATGCTGGATAAGCCTATGACTGAGCACAGATTTGAAACTGGAGCCTCCGCTTGGGACTGAACATGGTTACTGAGTATGGCCACTTCAGTTGGCATATTGCACATTCCATCATTCTGGGGAATTGTGACCATTTGCACAATTGCACAGCACAATTCCTTGTTTCCATGCCTAATGCTTTGCATATTTACTTAGGTTATTCTGACATGAAATGGAGGAAATCATCATTTTGCCTTTTATTACTCAAGTAAATACATAAAGAAAAAGAAAATAAGTAAGAATTTATTTTTGTGCCTCATATGTTTATATTATCTAGGATCTCTGTCAGTAGCAATATGAGAGGGGGAAAAAATCTTTCCATTCACATAAATGTTGTCTACTATAAGCCAAATGGACCTTCTCTTTTGCCAATGAGTAAATGTATGTCATTAAAAATTATGGCTGTTCCACAGAACAACTTACATGCACAATTTTGCAAATTGTACACTAAGTTCTGTACTCAAAATTTTAATTGGAATGAATTACGGTAACATTTGATGTGTGCTTTTGAAAATACTGTATACAGTTTTCTGCTTCTGCTTGTATCATGCTAAATTCCTCAGCTCCCCCCAGAAGCTGGAAGGTTGGGTTTTAATACCTGAGAATTGCACTTGGGGACATGAAAGGAGCCTCATTCAGGCGCCCCTTAAAAATCCTTTCAACCTAGGGTAATCTCTGACACGAAATTATTATTATTATTATTATTATTATTATTATTATTATTATTATTATTATTATTATTATTATTATTATTATTATTATTATTATTATTATTATTATTATGCTAAATTCCTACATGTGCTTCGTAAATGTTCTCTTGGTTATGAGATTTTACAAGTTATGGTACACATTTTCAACATTATTGTGACAATCATAAAGATTATAAAATCAGTTCTAATTAAAATGTGCTGAATGCAGTTATGTAAGGAAACAGGTATGTTAAGCATGAGAAATTGAGAAATGCATTATGTAACCTCATGCAGAGCTTGGAAGAGTTGCTTTCTTGAATGATAGTTCTCAGTAACTCCATGCTGGCTGAGAAAATCTGGGAGTAAATGTTATTTTTCCCAGGCTCTGATCTCACCTGCAGTGATAACACCTTTCGAGAGCAAGAACTATTGGGCTGGCAGGAGATGCCTATAAGTTCAGAAGATGAATGTTATGGGCTACACTGCTGATACAATTTACAAAGAGATACACCAGTGCTTCAAGAGATCCCCTAATGCTTCTCGTGTCTATCTTATGACCTCTGCTTCCATCTTGAGAACAAAATTAGAATGTATTAAAGTTTCTATAGCTTCCATTTGCAGTCAGTTTGAAGGTGGAGATAACAGCTTTTCATATTTTGCTCAGGTGATTTGTGGCCTTCATTTCAGGAATACATTCAAAACTTCCATAAGAAATGCTTCTGTGTATTTAAATTTCCCTCAGTTGTAGCCAGGGATATCCTTCACATAAAGCAAAGCAGAAATAGTGTTCTGAAAACAGACAGCATAAGTATACTGGCAACTTTCCCAGTTAAGGGAATGTGAACAAAGTTTTATTGTTACCGCCAAGACAGCTGGAGTTTAGATGGAACTAGTTATCTCATCCTTTTGCTTTTTCTCTGGGTAATTTGGCTTCCCTGTTCATGACAAATGGCTAGTATTCTTTCTGCATTAGAAACATCTTATAAATACATTATAATTTTGCTAAGGTATTTCTCATCTTAAGGTATTTCTTAGCCACTTGAGTAGTGGCTCAAGTGGCTAAGATTCTGACTGGGAGGCGGAAGGTCAGCAGTTCGATTCCCGAGTACTGCAGTGTAGGAATCGGGGCCGCTGAGGGCCGGAGGTCCCGGAGGAGACTGATCAAGAAACGATACGAGGCAATATGGAGCGTGATCAGATCAGTAGTTTATTGAGGGAAAACTTCAACATATATAGGAGAAAAAGCGCAACGGTGGCAAAACCGTCATCTGACAGAAAATCACATCACCCATCTACCCGGGTTAATGGGAAATCTTTCTTGGGGAAGTTAATTAACTTGGGCAAACACTGACAGGGGAAAACACCATTGTTTAGGGATAAGACCAGGGTAAATATGGCCCCTATTTGCACCGGGGATTAAGCTCCTCTTGGAGATGAGTGATTACCTTAATGGGTAACGGAGTTAGATATTCGCTCTCTCGGCAGAACCGCTGGTCAGGTCAAAGAATTGGGTGAATCAAACCCTATCATTAATCCACCCCCCTTAATTTCTCTGCCCGCAGAAACCACGGGCCAGGAGTTTTCTTGACTAAAGTGGCCTCTGCCAGGGCCGTTCCATGCCCACAGGGCATGGGGAATCCACACTGCAGGATGGAATGAGCTTCTGTCTTTGTCCTAGCTCCTGCCAACCTAGCAGTTCAAAAGCAAGAAATTGCAAGTAGATAAATAGGGACCACTACGGTGGGAAGGTAACAGCATTCTGTGTGCTCCGGTGTCTAGTCATGCCTGCCACATGACCACAGAAATGTCTGCAGAAGCAGAGAGCGGTGGCTCTTCGGCTTTGAAACAGAGATGAGCACTGTACCCTAGAGTCGGATACGACTGGCTTTTGAGCAAGGGAAACCTTTACCTTTACTATTTCTGAGCCCTAAAGCCTAATGCTGCTAATATCGGTATTAACTAAACAAAGGTAAGAAATTCAAAGATACAGTACCATGCAGCCTTCATTATTTGTGAAAATGTAATGCTTCATCACATTCTTTAGTATTAGTTTTAAAGGTCTGAAAGTTTTTCAAGGTTTTAGAATTAAGATAGCACTATAGGCACACATTATTTATTTATTTATTTACTTATTTACTTATTTGTCCAATTTATATAGCCACCCAACTCAAAATGACTCTGGGCGGCTCATAACATTAAAATCAACATAACAGTCTAAAAACATTAAAAACCCATTAAAACCCAATTCAAAATAGTACAAGGATTAAAAGAACGAGGGAGCAATATTGCTATATCAGCCACACCTGCTTTGCCAGCCAGGTTTTTAGTTCTCTCCTGAAGGGCAGCAACTGCATCTGGAGTCGTAACTCGATTGGCAGGAGGTTCCATAGGGCTGGAGCAGACACAGAGAAGGTCCTCGTTCTGGTGCCAGAGAAGTGAGCCTCTCTAGCAGATGGCACAATAAGAGAGCCCCTCCAGTCTGCTCTGACAGGAATGACAGATGTTATCAGGATGATGCGGTCTCTTAAGTATCCTGGCCCACTACCATGTAGGGCTTTAAAACCAGCACCTTGAATTGCACCTGGAGGCACACCAGTAGTCAGTGCAGCTCCCGAAGCAGTGGAGAGGCATGGGCATAATGGCCACACTCCATCACCCGGGCAGCCACATTCTGGACCAGTTGCGGCCTCCGAATGGTCATCAAGGGTTGCCCCTTGATTACAATAATCCAGTCTGGAAGTGACCAGAGCATGTGTGACCATGAGCATGGAGTCACAATCTAGGAGTGGGTGTAATTAGCATATGACATGAAGTTGTGCAAAAGCCCTCCTGGCCACGACTGACATCTGATCATAGAGCAGGAGTTGTGAGTCCAGGAGGACCCCCAGATTATGCACCGGGTCTGTTTGGAGCAAAATAGTCCCATCCAGAACTAAAGATTGTAGCTCCTGAGATAATGTGGGGTCTGTGACCCACAGCCACTGTCTTGCCAGGATCAGTTGTAGCCCATTGTCCCCCATCCATACCCCAACAGCCTCAGACACCTGGTTAGGATGCCGACTGCATTGCTTGGATCACCACCAGCTAAGATGTACAGCTGAGTATCATCAGCATACTGATGATACCTCACCCCATGGGAACGAATGATCTCCCCCAATGGCTTCATGTAGATGTTAAATAGGAGAAGTGAGAGCACCAAGCCCTGAGGTACTCCATATTGGAGAAGCCTAGGCCTGGACATCCTACCCTCTAACCACACCGACTGGGCCCGTCCCCTCAGAAATAAAGCAAACCAGGACCACACAAGATCCTTAATCCTTGGAGCTGTTCCAGAAGGATACCGTAGTCGATGGTATAGAAGGCCGCTGAGAGGTCAAGAAGAACAAGGATGGAGGAATGACCTCCATCCTGTTCCCACCAGAGATCATCCAAAAGCACGACCAATGCAGTCTCAGTATCCTATCCGGGCCTGAATCCTGACTGAAATGGATCCAAATAATCTGCTTCATCCAGAACCCCCTATAACTGCCACACCACTGCCTTCTCCAAAACCTTCACTAAAAAAGGGAGGTTGGATGTAGGCTGATAGTTGGCCATTATTGTTGGGTCAAGCGCTGACTTCTTCAGGAGGGGGTGCACCAAAGCATGTTTTAACGGTGCAGGAAACACCCCCTCCCACAAGGATGTGTTGACTATTGCTCCATCCCAACTACCTGTCACCGCCTTGGACACCTTGACCAACCAGGCAGGACATGGATCTAATAGGCAAGCAGTGGCATGAACTGTCCACAGGCAGGAGCCTGTCCACTTCCTCAGGGACAACTGAATCAAACTGATCCCAGATAACATGGCAAGGCTGCGATCGGGTCAACTCCAGACCCATAGTAACCATGCCAGGGTCAAAACTTTGAGCAATCTGAACAATTTTCTCCACAAGATAATCAGCAAAGTCCTCAGCCACCCCAAACAGACCCTGCCAACCAAGGCCATGCCCCCCTCTACCGAGGAGGGATCTGGTCACCTAGAACAGAGTTGCTGGGCTATTATCTGCAGAGCAATTATCTGCCATTTCACCAACTCTATCACCACCAGGTAAGCTCTAGCCAGTGTTTGGTTAGAATCACTTTGAGTCTTCACCCAGCAGTGCTCTTGGCATCTCTTTGCCCATATAAACTCCCTCATATCCTCCATAAACCAAGGGGATGAGCGGGGTCCACGTGTGTTGAGAGGCAGTAGTAGTGCAATCATATCCCAGCCCACTGTTACATCCCCATGCCAGAGGTCAACGAGATCCTCGGGCAAATTGTGTAGCTGATCCAGAGGAAAACACCCCAACTCCCTTTGGGGAGTACCCCCTCACAGACTAGTTTGTTCCTTTGCTCATTCACAGTTGCAAGAATAGGTCATTAAGTAGTCATTAAGCAGCCTCTACACTTCTGGAATATGTCATAGTCTTAGACCAGTATAGGGACTAAATTGAACCACTGTGAAAAGCAGTGCAGTTAGGGTGTTTTTTTTTAGAAGTTTAGCTTGAGAAATAAATAAAAAGATTTGGACATTATGGAATTTTTTTAGAAAAGATTGGATGTTTATTTTGTGGTGAGGTTTCCCATAGGATCCAGTCCTTGTTTATGTTAGTAATTTGTAGATTAATCGGGGGGGGGGGGGGGAGAGAGATAGTTTCCTGAGATATAGAGACTCACTGTTAAGAGATTTTTCACCTCTATTTAAAATCCCTACATATACTCACCACCACCACTTTATGTACGATTGAATCCTGGACTGCCAAAATGCATCCTTGATTTTGTCATTAGCCAAACTTCAGTCCTTATCAGTGCATGTTTTAGGCAGTAATTGGCAGACCAGTAAATGAGCGGGGTTCTGTATCTCTCCACATTCACGCAGTATGTTGTTGTCTGCCAGCAGGCCCCACTAGAGTATGTTGGTGCTACATTTAGGCATTCCAACCCTCAGCCTATTCAGGGTCATCCAAGTGACAAAGGGGAGGTTGAGTTCCTCAGCTATATCGTCATTTATTGTTGGTCTTTGTCCAATGATCTCTTTCTTCCATCTTCTAATTTGGTTTTGCTCTTGTGTACCCACAAGAATGTTTGTTCTTGCCATAAAGCTCTTCCTGGAACACCAGATCAAACCAAAGGAACCAAAGGAATTTAGGAAATGACATGACATTTCCAGCCCTCAAAACTAATTGGTAGTAATGAGTAAACATTACATTTAAATAGATTGGAAGTAATCATATAACCAATTGTTCTATTTATAAAAGGACCATTGTTATGTCCATGTTATCCCATAAAGTAAGATGTTATGGATAACATTATTAATTGTAACACATTACTTTCAAGTTCTAAAATCCCTTGCTTTGTCTCTTGATCACAATGAATGGATAGTGCTTTTAAAACAGATAAAAAGCATGAAAGGCACCAATTGTGAAAGTTTGTAGAGGATAACTAAATCCTACCTCCCAGCCATGTTGCTTGGTTTAAAACAGAATACAACAATATATTTGCCTATATTGATAACATCTAAAGGAGTTGGTAATCTATATGGTTGTTCTCATCTCTTAAAATGATAAGAACAACAAATAATTGTGCAGTGATTTCCATGCAGACACTACTCTTCCTTTGAGAATCCTCTTGACTTGCCCACTTGTCCAGCTGAGGCAAATGTGTTTTTTTAAAAAAACTATACACATGTTGTTGTTCAGTCACACAGTGAAGTCCAACCCTTTGTGACTCCATGGAACACCACACGCCAGGCTCCTCTGTCCTCTGCCATCCTCTGTAGCCTGCCCAGAGCTATGCCCACTCATCAACGATGCCATCTAGTGATCTCATCCCTTGCCTCCCCCTTCTCCTTTTGCCTTTGATCTTTTCCAGCATCAGGATCTTCTCCAGTGAGTCCTCTCTTCTCATTTGGTGGCCAATTTACTTGAGCTTCAACTTCAGTATTTGTCCTATCAAGGAGCAGTCAGGATTTATTTCCTTCAGGATTGTTTGATTTTATATTTCTATAAAATACAGATTAAATATAATTTAAAATTTAATTTTAATTTAATTTAATAGTCATATTTATATATGCCGCCCACTCAGGCAGAACCCGACTCAGGGCGGCATACCTGGGAATTATTATAACAAATAAATTGGAAAATCTTTAAAAATTAAATCATGACAGACAATTTAAAGTGATTAAAGATCAGATTATACAATTTAATAAACTGAGCCTGTCATGGTTTGGTAGAGTGACTCTCTGTAAGATGATGTTGTTACCAAAAATTATTTTTTTCTTTGAAGTTTACCAATTCATCTTAAGGATAGAGAGATCAAGGAATTTCAAGATCTGTTAAATAGGTTTTGTAATGGTGGGGGAAAAGTTAGAATTACTAAAAGGGAATGGTATATATCTCAAAAAAAGGAGGGAACTGGGAATTCCCAATCTTAAAAATTATTATATGGCATTTCAAATTAGAAACATAGTCAAGATTTTAATGAAGGGAAATGTGATTTAGGAGGATTTGGAAGATCTTGAGCAAATTGGTAAAGCAGCCTTTTTAGATAAAGAAATAGGTAGACTTAATGTAAAAAATAGGATGGTAGTCAATGTGGGAGGTATGGAAGAAGATGAAAGGGAAACTAGTTCCTGAAATATCTCCATTAATAGAAATTGAAGACATGAAAATGTTGATAGAAAATGATGTTTGTCTGCTGAGTCATTGGATTTGAAAGTGTAATGATGAGGAGAAAAAAGTTGAAATGAACAAATGAGACTAAACTATTTACAAGTGGTAAGAATAAACAATTGGAATAAAAAATATTTAAAAGGACCAAGTTTGGAAAGGGCTAGGATAGAATTTGAAGAGCTACTATATAAAATAAGACAAGGTGATATAGGGTTAAAGGGGTTAGTCACCAAAATTTATAAGATTTTGAATAAAGATGGCAACCAACAAGAGGTGTTGAGAAAAATTTGGGAAGAGGACTTAAATATAAAAATATCAGAAATAAAATGGTGCTCTCTATGGAAATGAAGGATAATGAGTACATTGTTGACTAGGTTAAGGAACATAATTACAAAATGTTATGGGGATGGTATTTTACCCCAGTGAGAATGAATCAGATTGACAGGACAAAAATAATATGTGTTGGAGATGTAATAAAAGTGTTGGAACTTATAATCATATGTGGTGGAATTGTAAAGAGATTTTGGAAAGAGATTGAGAAAGAGATAATTGGAATGATGGGAAATAGGATTAAGATTGGAATAGGTGCTGCTATGTTTACAGATTTAGAAGGCTTAAAATTAGATAAGGATGAGCAAGAACTGTTTGCGATTTTTATGTCTACGGGAAGACCGTGTAGAGCAAGAAAGTGGAAGGACCTGATGAAATTAAAATTGGAAGATTGGTTTAAGGAAATATGGCAGCTAGCCCTGAATGACAAACTGACGTGGGAATTAAATGAGAAAAAAGGAATAGTCAAAGAAAATAAATTTGGGGAAATTTGGAAACTATATGTAGAATATCCTTTTTTTTTAAAGGGTGAATACAAGCCAGTACTGGAACAAGTGAATTTTTGGAAACATTGATTTTTGTTGAGACAGGCCGCATCCCTCTTTGGCAATGTATTATATCACTGGGTGATATTTATTGTTTGATTTTATGTATTCTAAGTTGAGAAAGAGACTTTAGAGCATGGTGAGATGGCGCTATTATAAATGGTTAGATAATGATTAAGAGATTAGTCTTCTTCATTTCTTTAGACTGTTTTTTTAATTAAAAAGATAATATTTAACCAGCAATTAAATGTGACAAATGTTTAAGATCTCACTATTTTCCATAAGTGGGTTTATAATCTGATGTTATTCTTTTATCTTGATTTAACTTGGATATGTAATGTTACAAGTAATTCATTTCTCTTTCTTCTATTTTTGTGATATCTTTTTGTATGTTAATCATTGATGTGAAGTATGTTTTATTGTTTTTCTTCTTTGATGGTTTTTATGTATATTTGAAAAATCTTAATAAAATTTTTAAAAAGGGATTGTTTGATTTGATCCTTGCAGTCCAGGGGACTCTCTAGACTCTCCTCCAGCACCACAGTCCAAATGTGTCTATTCTTTTCCGCTCAGCCTTCCTTATGGTCCAGGTCTCACAGCCATACATAATTACTGGAAAGACCATTGCTTTAGCTATGCAGACTCTTGTTGGCAGGTTGATGTCTCTACTTTGTATTATGCTGCTTAGGTTTGTCATAGCTTGCCTCCCAAGAAGTAAACATCTTTTTTATTTCATGGCTGCAATCAACATGAGCATACACATGAGCACTGTAATAAGTAGGAAGATTGTAGATACTGGAAAGCAGCCTGATAGTCATTGCTTATCAGAGTTTCACAGTAAATTAATAAAAAAACACTTTGAAATCAACCTACAAAGTATGGCTTCTAGATAAGTTACATGCATTTTCATTTGCATGGGATTTCTTCACAAGATCCATTGAAGTATCTGAGGGCCAGCCATGAAGTATGTAGAAAGATGCCACCTGTAGTTTATAAAACTATGCAATATTTTCACATAATGGTGCTGGTGTGGAATGAGCTGGAAAAAAGGAGAAAACTGGTAGCAATTTTGAGGTAGGACTTTTTAAAAAAAAATCATAGCAATAGTATGAAAAATGCTGCATTTGAGAGTCCAAGACAGAAAATGAAAGAGACAAAAATACCATAAATCCACATCTGCAGAGAGACAGAATTAATGTATTATTATAGAACAATAAAAACCCTTTCTCAATAAAAGAGTCAGACCAAACTTGAACTTTCTGAAATCCCCATTTGGATTTGTTTCATAACAGAACTAATAAAAGCAAAAATCTCTCTCCACATTTTAAACAAAGTTTAATAGGCATATAGGAAGACTTTTAGAAGTTTGTGTATATGCAGGACTATTTTGACCTGATTTTTGAAGGTTTAGTGGCTGCCTTTCTTCTACATGAGCAAATGCTGCCTTTTCTTTACCACTGAACCACTTTTCTTTAGGGGATACATTGAAGACAACTAAAACATACTGTATCTGTGAAACCAAATGTGACCAAATGTTCTTCTAGAAGCCACTTTTTGTTCCCTGGGACTCCTATTGTCCCAATTATTTCTTTTTATAGAACCAAAATGGCTTCCAAAGGGAATTAAGGAAAACTCACCAAAGGATGGGACGGGGTCTGTGTCATAGATGTAGAACTGGCTTTGATCATTTTCTAGTATCCAGGAAGATTGAGACAGTTATTAGATGGGAGGCAGAATACTTTATTTGCAAGGCAAGAACATAATGACAAGCTCGTGGACTGACAACGTTCAGTCTTTTTGCCACACTTGTATTTCTTTTAACTTTTCTCTGAACTTTGTGTACTTTCTACATTGCACCACACCATATTCTCTCCCTCTGGAAAAATAAATAAATAAAACTGCTCTCAAACTTCATTTTTAAACTCTCTTTCCTCTCTACATTCACCCTCAGTAACTGATTCTAATTGGCTCTCTCCTCCTTAATCCCCTTCAGTTTTCCAAAAACCGGCAGGTTGAACCAAAGAGAGAGAGAGTTGACAATATTGCACCATTCAGGAGTGAAATGGAAGTTTCCCTGCAGATCATTTGGGTTCCATCTTACAGTACTTTAAAAATTTCAGCACACTAATAATAATTTTGTGTCAGAGATTACTCTGGGTTGAAAGGATTTTTGCTGGAGAAACTCCACTCAGGGGATGCCCCAATGAGGCTCCTTTCAAGTCCCTGTGCAGCCCTCAGGTATTGAAACCCAACCTTCCAGTCTGCAAGCTCAACATCTAAACCACTAAGCCACTGGGGGGAGCTGCAACATGACACTTAAAGATAAAAGTCGCCCTTGCTCAAAAGCCAGTCATATCTGACTCTAGGGTTCTGTGCTCATTTCCATTCATAGCCAAAGAGCCAATGCTATCTGCGTCTGCAGATGTTTCTGTGGGCATGTGGCATGGGTGACTCGACACAGAACATTGTTTACGTTCCCACCAATTCCCTAGGTTGTCAGGAGCTGGGACAGCAATGAGAGCTCACTCCATTGTGTAGCACTCGTGTCATGAACTGCTGACCTGCCGACCTTCCAGGTGTCAAATACAGTGTCTTAGCCACTAAGCTACGACAGTCTTTCTATGTGTCTTTTTATGACACATAAAAACATATACAGTACTTACAAGTAAAAGGGAAAATATGTAATGTAATATTGAGTTCTCCATCACCCTTGGGACCATTTACACAAATCTAATATTTTCTTTGTCTTTTCTTCTCTCTAGTCACCATACCCCATTTATGTCCAAAACTACGCAGTTTCTTTCACTGGCACCCGACCTTTCCATTTTAATAGGACAAGTTTTAGAACATCTCCCCATATAGCCAGAAAATTATTCTATTTTAACAATCCTTTTTTACCTCTGATCTCAGATAGTAATTTATCATTTATAGCTAAATTCCAAACTTCTTTATGCCAGTCATTAACTTGAAATTTATATATGACTTCTTAGGCTTTTTGCAATAATTAATCTTGCTGCTGTTATCAAATTTGCAATTAACTCTTTTTCGCCATCTCAGTTGATCATTACAAAAACTAGATAGGAGTGCAATTTTGGGACATGCTTCTATATTTTTTATACTTCAAATTTCATTCATTTCTTTTAAAAAATAATTTCCAGAATTCCTGGGAATTCATGTGAAATTCATGTGAGATGAAAATAAGTACCAATTTCCTGATTATATCTCCAACACAATGCAGAATACTGGACATTATAACAATTTTTATGTGTTAAATACCATCTCCATATAGTCTTATAACAACTCTCTTTAAGCCTTACAGATACACTTTTAAAAATCCTTTTATTTCATAATATTCCCTACTCTTCATTACTTATATCTATGTGTAAATTTGTTTCCCAAATTATTCAAATAATGTGTAGTTGGTCTTCTGCTCTACCAAGATTTTATAAATTTTGCTTATTAATTCTTTCTTTTTTTATTTTCTTTGTCACATTGCCTCTAGACTTTGACATATTTCTACACTTATTATGATTATTTCCCCAATATTTAATCATTTACATTATTTATAATGTCAGGAATATTTCTCATTTATTGGGAATAGCTAACCTTCCCTTCATTTTTTTAATCTCATTTTTTTATTGTTGCTGTTTTATCATCAATACAGAATTTATTTGTTATATTCTGCAATTTTTTAACTTAGGTACATTTACCATTGTCACTATGTCCTATTTCTTTAACTAACCTGTCTTTCTTTATAACATTAGCTGATAATGCTATTACTAACAGAAAGAACTGGAGATAAGGGGCACCCTTCCTCAGTGCCTTGGCCTAGGGAGATTTGTTCAATTATACAATCATTTAATATCATTGATGCCACATTTTTATTGTTGTATAAGGTGTTGAAATCATTCTCCAAAATCCATAATTTCTACCACCTCTTTAAGGCTGGCCTTTCCACTACATAAAAAAAAACTTTGAAAATATCTACACCACTGTCCCTGCTTTCAATTCCTTTTCATTTAAACTTCATACTACATTCAGCACTCTCTTAGTTAAGTCTTTTTTTTTTTTTAGGCAAAACAAATTTATTACGTAACTCAAAGCAAACCCATAGGAAATTGTGTTATGTAAACTGGGACATTTATGCAAATCGGGACATGGTTTCTTTTTTTTTTAATTTTTTTATTAATAATCATAAAATACAAACAAACATAAACATATAAATACTTAAAACTAACAATAAAGAGGAAAAAAAACACCAAGAAAAGAGAAAGGAATAACAACAATATATCAATATCTTGTTCACTCTTTCATTCTTTCAACTTTTAATCCGTGCAAAACCCTATTCTGCAGCAATTTCAATTGGCACAATATACTTAAATCTTCCAAAATTGAATCATGTCAGGGCCAGGCTTACTTCCTTCTTCACTTGTTAACGCGTGCTGTATGAAAGGTTTCCAGATTTCCCAAAATTGTATTTTGATTTTAAAACCCTGTTTTAACCGAATTTGGCTAGTTAATTTTTCATTTAGTGCCAGTTGCCAAACCTCTTTATACCACCTATTCTTATTTAGATTTTCGTTACTCTTCCATTCTTGGGCTATCAGCTGTCTAGCAACCAGCAACAATGTCAAAATTAATTCTTTATTACCCTCACTTAATCTCATTTTTCCTATTTCTCCTAATATAGCTAGTTTGGGTTCTAGAATCATTGTTATGCCAAGAATCTCGTTTATCTCCTTCTCTATCACTTTCCAAAATGTATTTGTTTTCTTACAAAACCACCACAGATGCAAATATGTCCCCTTTTGTTCATTGCATCTCCAACACAAATCAGATTTATTAATATCAATTTGCTTGAGTCTGATTGGGGTAAGGTACCACCTCCAAAGTACCTTACAAACATGCTCCTTTTCCTTGATTGACATAGTTTTTGTTATTCTGTTTCCCCACTTTTTCCTCCACTCTTCTTCTTCAATTTTAATATTTAAATCTTCCTCCCAAATTCGTTTAAGTGTATAGTGTGATCCTTCCCCTGGAATAAGCATTTGGTACAGTTTACCTACTAACCCCTGAAATCTTATCTTCCCTTTCCTTATTTCCAAGACCAATTCTTCAAAGGGCGTCTTTGCCCTAGGTACTCCTATAATCCCCCTTATCGATTTGTCCCATTTCTCCATCCCCAATTCTTGTAGCCAATTTAATTTTAATTTATTATATACCTCCTTCCTTTTCTGATATGTATTGCAATTTTTAATCCATTCTGTTATTAACAACACTTTTTCTTGCAATAGAATAGGTCTTATTTTTTGTGAGGATAATAATGGGCAACTCTGGAAATCTAAAATTTCTAAAATTGGGGAAATGTCTGGTGCCAATTTCCTCTTAACCCCTTTCCATACGTTATAAATATTCTTTATAGAAAAGCAGTTAATCTCTGTTTTATTATTTACTTGTGCAAGAAATGTTTCACCTTTTAATTTTTTAAATTCTTCTTGATCCCCTTCACCTATTACCTCATTTTGCTGAATTAATAATTTAATTAATTTCTTTATATGAAAGGCTTGAAAATACGCTTTAATGTTTGGAATGTTTAATCCTCCCTGTTTATTTTTCATGTACCATAATCCTTTACTAATTCTTGCTCTTTTATTATTATTGCAAATTCCGTTTATCAATTTTTGCCATTTATTTATTTCTGACTCTTTAATTTTAATCGGTAAATTTTCAAACAAAAAATTCAATTTGGGTATAACTTTCATTTTACAAATATTAATCCTTCCAAACCATGAAGTCTTTGCTCGTTTTATCTGTTCTAGTAATGGTTTCAATTTATTTCTTAATTTATTGAAGTTAATATTATATAGATCTTTTGGATCGTTCGTCACAAATATTCCCAAATATTTCAATTCATCTCTTATTGTAATACTAAATCTATCTCCAATTTTTTTCTTTTCCGCCTGGGTTAAATTGCATGTGATAGCCTCAGTTTTCGTCCAATTAATTTTTAATCCTGTTACTTCTTCAAAGGCTCTTAAATGTTCTTGTATTTTATTTAAATTATTTAAAGGATCTTTTACAACTAATAAAGTATCATCCGCAAATAGACTTATTTTTTTATTTTCTATTCCTACTAATTTCTCATTTTGCCTTATATCATTTGCTAGCAATTCCATTGCCAATATAAATAGACATGGGGACAGTGGACATCCTTGTCTTGTCCCCGCGTTTATATCAATTTCTTTCCCCAGACAATTATTCATTTTAATTTTAGATTTGCTTTCTTTATACAATTGTCCTATCACATGATTAAATTTAGGGCCGAATTGTAATTTCTCACATATTCCTTTTATTGTTTTCCATTGAATTGAATCAAATGCTTTATATATGTCTAATGCCACTATACATACTTTTTGTTTATTATTTTTAAATTTATCAATAATATTAATTAACCGATTTATTAATTTATCCATTTGTCTTCCTTTAACAAATCCTACTTGGTCTTCTCCAATATAAGTGTCTATGAATTTATTAAGCCGATTGTTAATTATTGAAGTAAAAATTTTTGCATCCTGATTTAATAATGATATTGGTCTATATGCTTCTATATTCTCTTTATCCTTTCCAGGTTTAGGAATTAGAGCCATTATCGAATTACTCCAAGACTTGGGGATCTCCCCCCCTTCCAATATATAATTATATAAATTTTTTAACTTGGGAATTAATACCTCTCGGCATTCCTTATAAAATTCCGAAGGGATACCATCCTCTCCTGGCGTTTTATCCTTTTTTAAGTTGTTAATTACCTCTTCAATCTCCTTGTCTTTAATATCTTGTTCCATTATATTTACATGTTCTTCCTTTAATTGGTATGTCAAGTTTCTATCCAAATATGCTTGAAGTACATTATCATCAATTCTATGTTCTGTATATAATTTTGTATAGAATTCTTCTGCTACTGATAATTTATTTTCCAATTTATACTGCCTTATACCTTCTTTATTAATTAGAGCCTCTATATATCCCTTACTTTTTTTTTGTCTTACTTTTTTTGCTAAATTTTTCATATCTTTATTATTGAATTCAAAATCATTTCTTTTTAAATATGCCAAATCTACCCTAACCTTTTCAACTTCTACTGCAATTGTTTCCTTTTTTAATGCCTGTAATTTATTCCAAATTGAGTTACTTCCTGTAGCTGCGTGCTTCCTTTCTAGTTCTTTTATATCTTTATCTCTTTTAATTACTTGACTTTTCATTTTTTTTTCAAATATTGCTTTCTCTTGTATATAGTCACCTCTAATAACCGCTTTCATTGCGTCCCAAAGGATATGTAATTTCACCTCACCCGTATCATTATCTTCCCAGTTCTTTATCCATTTATTTATTAATCTTTTTTTATCTCTTCATTTTTTAATAGTTTAGTATCCATCCTCCATACCTTATTTTGATAGGTACTGCTATTCAGCCGCATCTCTATCGAAATAAATGTGTGATCTGAGATATTAAAATTGCCATAATTAAAGTTTTCTAAATTCTTAAGCATATTTTCTGACACAAAGAAATAATCCAAACGAGAATAAGATCTATGTTTTAAGGAGCAAAAGGTAAATATATTTTTTTTACCTGCCAACATTCTCATCGCATCCCGTAATCCTAATTTCCCTATCCATTTGTCAATCAATTTATCTTGAGTCTTTCTAAGATTATTTGTTGTATCTAATCCTGACCTGATTAAGTTAAAATCTCCCCCTATAATTAAATTTACTGATCTTTCTTTTTTTATAATGGGTAGAATTTTATCTAGAAAGATCCCTTGATTCTTGTTTGGTGAGTATACGTTGACAAATGTATACTCTTCCTCCTCTATTTTACCTTTTATTAGCTGAAACCTTCCCTCCTTATCTTTAATGTTCTTGCTCAATGAAAAATCTAGTTTATTCGATATTAATACAGCAACCCCTCTTGAATTACTTGAACCTAGGCTTTTCTCATATATTTCCATCCCTTTTACATAAATATTATTCTTATTTTCACTTTTCTGATGTGTCTCCTGGAGAAAAATGATATCCGCTTTTTCCCTTCTCAGAACTCCTTCCACACGTTTCCTCTTAATTTGGTTCCCTAGGCCCCTGACATTCCATGAGATAATTTTTAACTTTTTAAGTATACATATTTAGTGCTTTCTCTACTGTTACTGCAGAATTCCCCATAATATGTGAACCAATACCTCAACCCACAACAAGTTATACTCTCCCTCCTCCAGCGCATCTTAAATTAAATAATATACAATTATCTTAAGAAGAAGAAAATATACAAAAATAACAAAGCTTAAACAAACCAACAATCAAACAAATAAGAAAGAGGGAAAAACAGGGGAAAAAAAACTCTGCCCTCCCCACTTTCTACTAAAAGTAACCTTTGAAAACCAAAGAGGGGAGGGGGGGTTGCGGTTGGCGAGTGGACCTTAATACTTAACATCCGTTTCTTGTTCATTGTTTATTTCTTATTACAAATGGTTATCTTAATTTGTCATAATTTATTCCATGCAGTAGATTCTCTCTTTTTATCCTTTAATGACCTAGTCTTTCCCTCCTTCTGCTCCTTCAACTTCCTCCTCTTCCCGTTCTAACATGGGCGCTACTCCCACATTTATTAAGCCATCTTTAAGTTGCTTCCATTCTGTAGACCCTTTTTCTATAATCTTAGCTTCCATCAAAATTTCTAAGACATCAGATTCTTCCCTAATCCAATAATTCTTCCCCTTCACTGTAAAAATTAATTGTTTATGTGGTCTCCATTTATATTGTATGTTTTTCTCACGCAATTTTTTTGTGATTGGCTTAATTTGTAGTCTCCAAATGCGTTCTTCTAACGAAATATCTTTATATATTTCTAGCTGTGCCCCCTCCATTTTTAAAGCATCATCCCCCGAGGAGTTAACATATTTCATTATCCTTAACTTTTGTCCTAGATTTCCAAATCTTAAAAAAACATTTCTAGGTCTTTCTTGGCTCCTTTTTTCCCCCTAGTCTGTACACACTGTCTATATCCTCCAATTCCATTTCCTCCCCCATTCCCATTGCGTTAATCCATTCTACCAATCTTTGTCTCAAGTTATCCGGGTTCCGTTCTGGTATATTCCTAATAACCACGTTGCACCTTCTCTCCTGATCTTCCATTCTTTCCAGCCTTTTAACATATTTTTTCTGTTTCTCCTCTTTTAACTGTGCCTGCTCCTTGACCTCTCTTAACTCATGTTTCATTTCCCAAACTTCTTTCCCAATAGCATTCATCCCCTCCTTCAGTTCATCTATTTCTTTCAATAAATTGGTACACTCTTTCTTGGTGTTCTTAAATGCTTGTGTGATACTTTCTTTTATTTCTTTTTGAAATTTCTGATTATCTTTTGCTCGCTGATCTTCTAATGTTTGTAGTTTAGCTTGAAGTTCTTCCTCTAATTTATCAAACCTAAGCTCCAGGTCTCCTCTTAAATCATTTAAATCTGGACTTGGGCCTCTATCACCAACCTGCTCCTCTTCTACCTCTTTAACCCTCCCCTTGTCAAACCCCTTTTTTTGGTAGCCATCTGTCTTCTTGACTCCTCTCCTATCAGAATCTCTTGACCCCCCACTTCTATTTGTTTTTCTTTCTCTTCCTGATCTAAGGCTTCTTGTTGTTTAATCTTTAACCTCCTTTCAGCTACTTTCTTCCTCAGCTCTTCTAGTTCTTGGATCTCGATAAGTTCTTCCTGCAACGATTTTCTTCTCCTACCCTCCTGTTCTCTTCTCTCCAATCTATCTGTTCTCACCCACTTTAAATCCTGTTCAAAATTATCAATTTTTTTGCTCATTAAACTGCTGCCTTTTAACCACAGGATCCTAAATTAACAGTTCAATAGTGCATTAATATACTTATAATATAATAAGTGTAGAAAAAAAGTAGAATATATCTGATTATATACCAATAGAGAATAATAAATTCAAAGTTTAAATGGAGAACAATCAAATACTGCTTTAAGAGAGCCGTTCAATTTCTCTTTCTTAAATCCCCTCTTTCCAAAGAAAGAAAGAAAAAACCCCAGGTGTTCCAAAACCAAGATAAGGGGAGATATGCAAATTAAATTCCCAGCTGGTGAGTCTCTGAGTCCTTGGAGCGTTGCAACCCTATGCTCCTTTTAGCAATGCTGTATCCCTCTGTAGTCCTCTATCCTTCTGCTTTCTGCTTCTGCTTGCAGAGTGCACAATCCTGTAACAGTCCGAATTTTAACTGGACACACAATGAAAAACCTTTTTATTAGCTAATTAGTGTCCATAAACCGCTGGGAATCCAATAGTCCGATAATCCAATATTCACTGTTTCTTTACTGCCTTCTTATAGCCACAGTCCCGTCCTTGTAATCCAGCAAAAAGAGAGTCTTTTACTGTAATATTTTAATTCTCTTGGTTCTGTTAGCCTCAGTCTCTTTTGGAGCTCCGGGATCCCTCACCTTGCTCCACTCAGTGTCTGTGCCCCGCTTTTATCTACTGTACTTTCCGTTCCTCTCAGTTTCTTATATTCCTTTCATTCCTCTTTAAACCTCTTAAACCCCAGGTTTCGCTGTATGTTTAATTGTTTATATTCCCCGAAGATAGAGGTCTTCCAGCCTTTCGGTCTCGAAGTATCTCTTAGATTGCTGGCACATTTCAAACAGCCTGATCAAACAGCCTGGGCGTGGGATTGTTTCAACATCAGTTTCTTAGTTCCGCAATTAAATAACAAAGACTGAGTGATTAGCAAGTCTTCTTAGTTCCACACTCATACCTCGCTCCCCTGCAGAGACAGCCCCGAGTTACCTCAGTCTCTCCTTGAGCATGAGAATCTGCGAAGTTGAGTGTTTGTTTAAGTCCTCTTGTTAAATCCCACTGTCCGACTTTTAATCTCCAAAGTTTCAGTATTCAATATTCCAAAACTTAAGGCTTAAAGAGAAAGTTCTTAATTCTCCTTTCTTCCTTTCTTTTTCAAATAGTTTTGTATCCCAAAACTGCAGAGACCGGTAAACTCAGTCAGTCAGTCAGTCTTTTCATTCTCGAAACCTTTCGAGCCTGAGAGGAAGCACGCCCCAAGCTCTTGCAGAGAAAGAATAACAACTTGTCCCCAGCCAAAAGATCTTTGATTTCTCGGCAACCTCTCTATATTTTACCCTCCAAATTAACCTGGCCGAAGATATTGATCTCACACTCCATTTAATATACTTTTGAGCCCAAAACGCAACTCCAAAATACCTCCTTTCCCGCTTTTAAGCGGCTCTCCCTTCAGAACAAACGGAAAACGATACCGGTCAGTACGCCATGATGCTCCGCAGCCGGCTCTCTTAGTTAAGTCTGTCATCCGTCTTCCTTCTATAAATCCACTCTGATCATTCTTTATATATTTATTTATCAATACACCCATTCATTCTTTTAGCCATAACTGTTGTAAATATCTTAGCATCTTTATTTATTAATTATAAAGGCCACCTTATTGGAAGGCTCTTTACTCAGTTTGTGAATCAGTATGATTATCAGTTTGATGTTGGAACTACCTCCGCGGGCTTGAGAAGATTATATTTTCAAACTCTAACTCCAGATGTTCCTCATCAGTGAAGTATCTTCCAGTCTTCTCACACCACGGTCTTTTGTCACGAACTTGTAATCTGTCTATCTCCTCCTCCAAGTAGTACAGTCATCTTGGACAAATCCCAGGTACCTGTGCACTCTTTCCAACAGGCAAAGATTTGTGCTGGGAGCAACCACACAGAGGAGTGTCAGCAGCAGGTCTGGCACATTATCAGAGCTGGCCACTAGAGGCCGCTGTGTGAAACCGCAAACAAATCTGTTCATATTATGGGGAGAGGGGGAGTTACGCAAGGGATTATTTCCAGTCGATTTTAATTGGTATCACGAATTTTTCGTAACTCAAGCCATTTGTAATTTGAGGTTCCACTGTATCTACAAAAGAATGAACTTTCCATTACCCTATCAGAATCAGAACAGACTTCTTTCTTTTTTATTTTGTAAATTCCTGTTGTAAAGTGTGGGATTTCCACTAACTGCAACTTGCTGTCTATAGTATAGTGAAGCAGACAGTGTTTAAGGCACCTTTTAGACACTTCAACATGGAGGTAAGCAGTAAGATTCTAAGAACAGCTGCTCTGCCAAACTCTGTTGCTGCTTCAAGCCAGTGGAGTTTTCACATAATAGGATAGGAATGTCCCATAAAGATTACAAAAAGCCAAGACCATTGGATTATCATCATCTGTTTTAACCCCCTTCTTGTGTAGTTTTACCAGGGTGTGTCTTCTTCACATGCTACTACAGCTACTTGGAGCCAATGCTGCTTGGAGATGAGATATCAGTGGCAGGTGAGACCAATAATGACAGGTGATGAACACACGCAAAACCGACTGATTATTAGGAAGAGGCACAAACAACTTTCCTTTTCTGAAAAGACAAAGAAAAGTCAGCAGCAATTGTATTTTGAGTGTTTTGTGCAAAATATGCAATTTGTGTTAAAATAGTATAAAAGGTAGCTTCTTTGTGAAAGTGCAAGGGAATGTTTTGCAATTCTTTCTCCTCTCTTGCAAGAGCAAACAAAGCAAGGGTTTATAGTATATTTCTAGTACAGTAAATGAGCTGGAGTACTTTCACAGACCAGACATGAATCAAAGAAGTGAGATGTAGGTGTGTGATCTAAACTGAACATTTCCTCTTGAGGAAAACAGAAGGAAGCTTTGGAGCTGAACTTGGATGTTGGCTGTGGTCCTTGTGCCAATTTTTCCATTCTAAATCATGTCATCCAAAGCTTCTAGTTGCCAGCTGGAAATGAAGTAAAAAGTAATACTGCATTTGTTGAGCAAATAGCAGCATTGAGGGGATTCTCATAGGGCAGTGGTGGCTAACCATGGCACTCCAGCTGTTCTTGGACTTCAATTCACAGAAGCCCTGATCATCGGGTGTGCTGACTTGGGCTTCTGGGAATTGAAGTCAGCTGGAGTGCCACGGTTAACCACCACTGTGATAGGGTAATGGATGAAGGAACATTATGTTCCTCCCACAGCACTGTTCTGAGGTAAAACTTATCCCATTTGATCCTTAATTTAGCTTTCCCATAAATTGATCTGTAATGAAACTATATTATTTAAAAATTACTAAAATTTTGTATTTTGGTTTCTCTTCCTTGTAGTTTCTCACATGATTAACAAAATTAACACACTGTAAACAGTCCATGAGAAGGGTCAGAAGTATTTCATGTTGCTTTATTTGAAGTTATCTCTTTGACAAGGACTGAAGTGGGATGCTTAGTAAGTATAGGAAAAACTGACATTAAAGAATGTTAGAGTTTATGTTTAGTTGTCCCTGGGAAGGAAAAAATACATTTAAGTATTTGAAGTAAATAAATGAGCTGATCATAGTCTCACTGATCAAAGTCAGTCAGTTAACACTGTCAATCACTACATGTTTTCAAATCATATTCCATTTAAGCCTCAGAAAAATGTCATATCATCTTCTGCTACTTACTAATTGTTATCTGGATATACTTCCTCTCAGCAAGTGTTCACTACAGTTTTCTGATGCTGTTTATTTGTACTCATCAAGCTTTCACAGTGTGACATAAAATCATTGTAACTTAATACATTATTTAAACATAGTTTTCAACTGGAAAAGATAACATGATGGGTTGTCAGGAAACATTTTGGAAAAGATGTGTTTAAAGAGGCTATGTAGACAACAGTTGTGCACCTTGATGGGACAGGTAAGTAAGAGAAAACTAAAATAAACCAGAATTTTAAGCAGGAGTTGTACACAACAGGGAATAAAATCATCAACCTTGAAAAATGAATGTTGGATATTAATTTGCTTTGTAAAGTAGAGGCTATATATACACAAATTAATAGTTGACAGGTAGCCATCTGTTTGCCAGAATGCAATATAGCAATAGCAATTGCACTTATCTACTGCCCAATAGTGCTTAGTGCACTCTTTGTGTGGTTCACAAGTTAATTAGCATTTTATTAATTATTTAATTTATTTATTTAATCTAATTTTTACTGCCGCCCTCTCGCCAAGGTGACTCCAGACGGCTTACACATATAAAAACACCACAGATAAAAACTACAAAACAATAGGATAAAGAACATTAAAATATTAAATTGTTTAAAATTTAAAAAAATTAAAATGCCCTCCCCAATGCCACATCATCAAATTTCTAAAACTAACACTAAAAGCTGGAAACCCAGGTGGCACTCAGATGAGCCAGCCTGGAGGGGCTATCTCCCCAGAGGCCCCCCCACACACACACACACACCCTCTGTGCAAGCCAGATTTTGAGGTTTTTACAGAAGGATAAAAGCTCTGCCTGGAGACAAAGCTCAGTTGGCAAGAGGTTCCACAGGACCAGAGCAGACACAGAGAAGGCCCTCCTTCTTGTGCTAGAGAGGCTCGCCTAGATGGGAGAATTAGAGAGCCCCTTCTGTCTGCTCTAGTGGGACGGGCAGATGTCCTTGGGGTGATGTGATCTCTTAAATACCCTGGTCCACTACCATGTAGGGCTTTAAAGGTTATCACCAGCACTTTGAACTGCACCTAGAGGCACACCAGCAACCAGCGCAGCTCCCAAAGCAGTGGCAAGGCACGGGTATAACGCCCGCATCACGCCAACACCCAAGCAGCTGCATTCTGGACCAGTTGCAGCCTCCGAATGGTCATCAAGGGCAGCCCCATGTTTTGCCCCCAACATGCTGGGCACTCATTTTACAGTCCTTGGAAGGATGGAAGGCTGAGTCAGCCTTGATCCCTGTCAGGATTGAATTCACAATGTTTTGGCTTCATTACATCAGTTTAATCACTGTGCCACCAGGGCTCTTGATATGAAGGGAGTACAGGGTACCAAAATCTCAGTGGACCACTAAAACCACCCAAAGTCACAGAGAATTGCTGTGTCTCTTTTGGTCTGTAGGTGGGGGAACAAATATAATGCTGGACAGTTTTGGAGGAAGAGAACATTTGATTTTGGCACAAAATGCCTTTAAAGCCCATTCCTAACCATTCTTACTTGATGCCACAGCTCACAGGTTGAGGGCAAAGGAGTTTATGTGTGTGTGCAATATCAGATTTCCAAAAGGCCGGGAGTGACCTAGTGAGTACGTGCACTTGGGTCTTAAACAGCAGTCATCTAGGTAATTAGCTTTGTTCTTGCATATTACTGTTGCCATCTCTATGTATAGGATGATTAAAAAGGAGTCCCTACTGCATCCATGCCATTTTACTGTAGTATGTTGAATGCAGAAACATCTGCACTATAAATCACAGCAATAATCCTTAGGGCAGAGATGGACAAAGTATGATTCACATACAGCCCTCAAAGGTGGTTTCTACTCCCATCAGAAGACATAACCCTCCCATGAGAACACCTCCTTGCTAAAAACCAAAGAAACTTTTCCTACTCGAAACAAAAATGTGTTTTCATTCCTAGAAGCCTCTAGGAACAGCATCTCACCCTTGTTTAACGTAGGGAACAGGATTCTCTGTGGAGCAGAACACAATTGTTTCCATTTCCCCTCTCTTGTGCTGTCCATGTAGTCCCCAGAAAATCCTGCAGGTAGAAAGTCCCCCCCCCCCCACTTAGCTCTATTTAGTAGTCCATTCGTTTTCTAGAGAGAGAAGGCATTATCTTAAATAGAAGAAAATTACCCTCTGTGCAAAGAAAGTGCAGTAATAGAGATACTGACAGGAGAAGGGATGGTTAACATCTTTCTTTTGGTTGTACTTTTATTCCACAATGGAGGCATTTCGGAGTGCCATGTATAGAGATATGCATTTACACAAATACTGATCTCATTATAAGCTTGCTTTCAGCAAGCAATGACAAAATGCAATGCGGGAGACAATTTTGTATCTCTCCCTGAGGCAGGAAAAAGGGAATAGCAGTAATGTTCATTAGATTGTAAGCAGAAGCAGATCTTTCCCCTGTAGGCAGATACTTTGGGAAGACACTGGGCTCTGAGTGAAATCAGTGAATTTCTCTGCAGAGAAAAATGGTTTTGCAGATGGCAAACCAGTTTGGACCAGAGCAAACTCATGGTGGAACTAAATGAAATATTCCCCATGTGTAAAGGGTCTGTGTGAAAATAACTTTCTCTCTCTGGTTTCACAAGGAAATAATTCTGTATCCCTGACCTAGTTAGAAAGCCCTTTTTTAAAAATAAAATAAAATACGTAATTCAGCTTTTTGAAATATAGTTGCAAGAGTTCTGCTTTCTGTAACCATTCTTGGAATCATTCATCTGGAAAATGAATAAAGAGACCCTAAAATGCTACTAAGGTGGATTCTTGGCTTTTATTCAAGTGACAGTTTGAGAATAATTTTGCAATATATCCCCATAGTTCACCATGTAACCAAATGGAATTTGACCTGAAATCTTAGAACTACAATTGAATTACACTATTGAATTTTAAAATACAGCTGGTTCCTAGCACAATCCCGTTATTCAAATGATGATTCTACAGCTGATGAAACAACCTAAATCCCATATTTCAGCAGTTGTAGTAGCATCCTTTGGCTAACAGGATGATACCAGGAAGCAGCTGTTTATATAAACGTAAGTAAGTAAGTAAGTAAGTAAGTAAGTAAGTAAGTAAGTAAGTAGGCTTTCATATACTGAAAAGGTGAGTGTGGTTGCAGGAAAAATGATAAAATACCAAGATCCAGAGAGACTGAAGGGTAGCTAGATCTGAAAATATATTATGATATCAGCCAACAGTATGAATAGAAGGAAGGAAGGAATTGTTTAGCATTCTCCCTTTGACTGTTGTACATTTTCCGAAGATTCAGAAAATTGTGAAGTAGTGCCACAGTACTAGGACCACTGGCGGAACTAAGAAATGGTTGTGAAATTTGGGACTGGGACAATTGCACACTTTATTCTACCCTTCAACACAAGATTGTCTGCCCAATGATGTTTTCACTTTTTGTCTGCTTCTGCTTCTCCTCTCTTTTGCAATGCCACCATGCCCCAACACCCTGACATCGGCATCGAAGTATAGAACCCATTGAAAAGAGTCTAAGGAATAAAACATCAGAATGCATCTATCATCTGTCTCCCACATCATCATCATCCCCCCATGCATGGAAACTCTTTCGTACCTTTTCACAAAGGAGTGCAAACATTCATTAAAAGTTATTTATTTCTTAAGAGTGTCTTTGAGGAGGGGAACAAAAGCATTGAGCATCCTCTGGGAGACTGACAAAAATGGAAACAAAAAATGGATTTTTTTCCCCTCTGTTGCTAATTCTTCATTGTGACATTTCACTTTCTAGCTGTATGCAAACATTTTACCTGGTATCTTTATCTAGCAATAGGTTAATTGAGAAGGTTTTGTATCTCCAGATGTAATCTGCTTTATCTGTAGTAGTGACAGTTACCCAAACTAATACTGTACTTCAAAAAGCTACATTATTTATATATCCGTGGAAAGAATAGTCAAAGAGAAAGAAAGGAAAACAGAAGTAATTTTTTTAAAGGATGACTTCAAATTTTTAACACTGCAGAATGTGTCTTTTGAAACAGCAGTGAGGTACTGACAATATTAGACCTGAATAAAAGGAACAATAACACAAAATGGAAGAAAATATTTTATCAATAAATATATCCCAGTTGATTGGAATGGAATCATGCACCATTGTAATAGTTTGGCATCTATAAGGCAGTGAAAGAACTGTGCAAAGCACGAGGCCACCTTGGGAGCCAAACAGAGGGAGGGATGCTTTTAAAAGAAAAATGGGATCTGACATCTCCTGCTTGAGTCATGAGCAAAGGCAAACATTGTTGAAGGCTTCTGTCAGCAGCACAAAGTCCCTTAGTACTTTATAAAGTAACAGTCATGATTCCCACCAATGTACCTATCTCCTTCACCAGTACCAGCATAATGAAAGCGCGGCGCCAAAATGGCCGCCGCGCTCTTTGCAGGGGGGCCCCCACCCGGACTCAGACATCCGGGTGAGTTAGGGGGCGTGGCCACCCCTCTATAAAAGGGGTGGCCACGAGGCAGCCGAGCTGCCATTTTAGATTATCTTCGTAGCCCTTCGTACCCGGAGCGGTTTTGGCTTACCTCTTTGCTACCACGGTACTTCGGGCTCAGGAGCTGATCCCTGCATAGGGATCAGCTCGGCGGATCTTAATTTTAGGGAGACATGGCTCCCAAGCGAAGGGCCCCGGCAATGAAGCCGCGGCCGAGAGGAAGGGCTTTTCCTGGCCCTTCATCAGATGGGGGGCAGCCTCCGGGTCGGAGGACCAAGGCTGCGCCCCCACGGCAGGGCAGCGACCGGACCTTGCTCACGGTTACCAGTGGGGCTGATCAGGCTACCACCTGGCAGCTAGTCGCCAGCTTTCTGGCCGGCCCGGCACAGGCTGGCCCCTCAGAGGCTTCGGCCCTGAGTGCGCCTTTGCAGGGCCCAGGACAAGGTGGCCCAGGGGGGCCTGGTGTGGGTTTCTGCCCCACAGCTCCTCCGGCCCCCCACGAGCCTGAGTTCTGGGCATAGCCCTATTCTGGTCCTGGATCCCCTTTTGGGTTGCCATTTCACCAACTGCCTAGTGGGCCATCCGGCCCACCCGGCCCACCTTACACTGGGGGCTCGGAGGCAGTGGATGCTCTAATAGCACTATAGCAGTGCTGGAAGCATCATTGGGCATTGCCCAGCCACCTTCCGAAGGGGGCGCAACTGCTTCTTCAACTGCGGCCCCTTCGTCGATCCCGGCCAACTCGGTGGCCGTGACCCTTCAGCTGGCAGCCAACAGGGTCGAGCTGCTTGAGGCTATCCGGCCAGTTCCGGCTGGTGCCTCGCAGCTCCCCATACAACCTGATGTACAGGCTGGAAGCGGTCAGGTGTGGTCCCAGAGCTCGATGCCAGTCATGAGCTCCAACGCCCACCGTGGGCCGGAACCCCCGGTGGGGGCGGCTCACGGGGGTGTGACTAGTGAATATCAGGTTCAATTTAGTGCACCACCACCACTGTCCACTTACACCGGGGGGTTCAGTGGCCCTGGCCACGTCAAGTCAATGTGGGTGGGCAGCCGCTCCCACACTGCCCCATTAACCCCTGGTTGCCAAATGGTCCCTCATTCAGGGTGGGGGTGTCCGCCACTGGGGCCGTGCCGAGCATCGCAGGGGCTGTTCAGGTCCCGCTGCGCATACCCTCTATGCAAAATGTGCCGTCAATGGCTTTACCAACGGCTGGCTATTCCTTGCCCCTGGGTGATCATTTGTCACAGGTCACGAGGGATAAGATTTGGCGAGGGGAGTACGTGGATATCTTCTCCCTATTGAACCGTGAGCCCACTAAAGAGGAGAGGGAGGGACAGGATGACAGAGACAAAGAGCTGTCCCGTCGTCGTAAGCCACCACGCACCTGGGCCAACTGGTTGCCGGCATACATCATATATATGGCGGTATACCTCAGGGCCCAGCCTGATCTGGCCATTCCGATGGTCCAATACCTTGACAATATTTACAGGGCGATGGTTGATTTCCCTGGCCCATCGTGGTTGGCTTACGATGAGGAATTTAGAATGAGGGTGGCCCTACACCCTGAGATGAGGTGGGATGAGCCCTGCCAGCAATTGTGGCTCTTGTACATGACTCCCACGCGTCCGGCGCCTGGTGATAGGTACCATTGTGGCCATGCCGTGCAGCGGGCAGCTCCAGCACAGGCTCCCCGCCAACCGGCGGGGCAGGGGGTTCCAGCCCGCCTGCTGTGTTGGAGCTTCTCAGCTAACGGCGTGTGTAATAAGCGCCAGTGTTGTTTCCGACATGAGTGTCCCTCTTGCGCTGGCCCCCACGCCGCCTCCGCATGCCCGCGGGCTGGTGGGTCACTGGGCAGAAGTAGGGGTGGACAGGGGGCAGTCAGGGCTCCCTCTGAAGTAGCTAGCCATGCGAAAGCCCCCCTCCCCAATTAATGTATACATGCTGGAGCGATGGCTCTCAGCTTATCCAAGGAGGGAGGATGCGAGGTACCTGTTGGAGGGTTTCCAGTGGGGCTTTCGTATTCCGTTCAGGGGTGTTCAGGGACCCCAAGACACTCCAAATTTAATTTCCTTGAAAGGTAATGAGGAGGTTGCTGCACTGAGCATAGCTAAAGAAGTGGAGGCTATGAGGGTAGCGGGCCCCTTCTTGGAACCACCTTTCCCTAACTTGAAGGTCTCCCCTCTGGGGTTAGTACCGAAGAAGACCCTAGGTGAATTTCGTTTAATCCACCATCTATCTTACCCTGCGGGTTCTTCGGTCAATGACGCGATTTCTGATTACCTTTGTTCAGTCAGGTACATGTCGTTTGACCAGGCCCTACGGATGGTAGGCTCATGTGGTCCCGGTGCCCTCCTGGCAAAGTGTGACATTAAATCGGCATTCCGATTACTGCCAGTGCACCCAGGGGACTTTGAGCTATTGGTTTTTAGGTTCCAAGGGAAGTTTTATGTAGATAAGGCCATGCCTTTTGGCTGCTCTATTTCATGTTCGGCATTCGAACGCTTTAGCACTTTCCTTCAGTGGGCCTTTGTTCGCAGGTCAGGGTCCTGGTCTGTGGCCCATTACCTCGATGACTTTTTGTTCGGGGGTGAACGGGGCTCGGACACGTGCACGCGTCTCCTCACTACATTTCAGACGCTAATGCGGGAACTGGGTGTCCCCTTAGCGCCTGAAAAGACCGAGGGCCCAGCTACTAAGCTCACATTTCTAGGCATTGAAATTGACATGGTCGCACAGGCATCCAGGTTACCCATGGATAAGGTGACTCGGATCTCCGCGGTGATTTTGGCATGATTGCCAAACATAAAGTGTCCCTTTGTGAGCTGCAGGTACTTTATGGCCATCTTAACTTTGCCTGCAGGGTGGTGACACACGGCAGAGCATTTGCCCGGCGCCTGTGTGACGCCATGGCTGGCCTGTTAAAGCGCCACTACAGGGTCCAACTGACCAGGGGCATACGGGCGGACCTTTCAGTTTGGCTCACATTCCTACAGGATTTTAACGGGGTCTCTTTCTGGAGATCAGACCTTATGGTCTGCCCTAGATTTCAAGTACAGTCGGATGCTTCCGGCTCCCTGGGATATGGGATTTATTTTGAGGGGAGGTGGGCTTACGGCCGATGGCCTCACGCATGACTTGGCACGGATCGCCTCCGCGATCCAAGAATCTAGCCATATGCTCCTGTGTTCCACTTAACTCTTTTCTATGTATGGATGTGTATTGCCTTCAAGTTGATCCTGACATATGGTGGTCCTTTCCAGAGTTTTCAAGACAGAAAATACACAAAAGTGGCTTACCATTCCCTTCTTCTGGGAGATGCGCTAGAACTGTGCAGCTTGCCCATAACTACACAGGCTGGCTCTTCTCCCAGGGGGTACAGTGACAAATCAGGACAGCTCATCCAGAGCTATCCAGCTATCTCTTTTCTACCATCTCATCAAAAAGGTGAGCTTCCTGAATTGTGCCTTCTTCTACAACAAATTCTTTACTTCTGTCCAACTGAGAGTTGGTCTTTGCCAACAGTCAGTCTAGAGATTTTTTTAAAAAAGCAGGACTGAACCAAGATAGTCCAATGGCTCTCTTTCATTATAAAACTCATCTAAGTTTTTTTTCTCCCTTATTTCACAGCCTTTAGAGGTTCTGTATAACAGATGTGGAAAATATATGGCCCTCTATGTGTTGTCAAACTTCAGATCCCATAATCCACCAACACTAGCTGTGTTTGATAGGAATAATGAAAGCTACAGGCCCATAATGCCTGGATAGACACTGTTGCTCACTGTGCTGTATGATAAAGTAATGTGTTGTTTCCAAAAGTATTTAATTTTGCAGAGATCCTTTATGTCTCCCCTTCCCTCCTGAGTACTGACAAATGAACGGGATTCATGCTGCCACTAAATGTCATGTACCTGAAGAATGTAGCAGCAACAACAGTGATAGACTTCCTTCCTCTTTGCAAAAGAGCAGTCCAGAATCTAGGCCAGTGATGGCTAACCTTGGCACTCCATGTGTTGGACTTCAATTACCAGAAAACCAAATCAGCACTCTTTCTGATCAGGGCTTCTGGGAATTGAAGTTCAAGAACACCTGGATTGTCAAGGTTAGCCATCACTTTTCTAGGGCAGCCATCATGAGTCAGATATTTCCTTCTGATTGTTGGCTAGACTGAAAAAACATGCGCAAGTTGTCTGCGTGTTTCAAGCATGGTTGGCTAGATTGGTCTCTCTCTCTGTGTGTGTCTGTCTGTCTTGCTTTACTGGCAGGAAGTTGTGTGTTTATATACTTGGGTGATAGGCTAGGCCAATATAAAATCAGGACAGTTTTGATAGAGGTTAATGCAAGCATAGAGCAGCAGCTTAGCAGGACAGACAAGAGATTAAAAACAAGAGACTGGTAGACTAATTTAGTACAAAGTTAGTGCTATAGTGTTTTTGTCACTTTCATGAGCCAGTAGGCATTCTCTGTAAATATAAAGATATGACTTCTCTTGCAATCAAACTGTTTTAGTACCAGTTTCAATTTCCTAAATATACTTTAAAAGATAAATTAATATGTCAAACCCTGGATTACTGAAATGCCAAAAGGAAGAACTGAGGTCCTCGTGGCATAGACAGTTCACTGTGTCCTGGTTCCTTTTCAGTTTGTCTGCCTCTGTGATCAAAGCTACAGAAGTGCTAATCTCACATTTTTGAAACCATGCTGGTCTGGCAGGTGTTTAGAGTGGATATAGATGAAAACAGGCCTTCACAGATGATGTGGGGTCATTGGGACAGAAGAATCCCTACAGACTTGTGTTGAACATTCTAATTTGTGATACTGAAATGCAGCAGGGTGTGATGATACTTGCTTTATGCACTAGCTCTCCAGAGAATAGGAATAAAGTGAGACATGGGAAATGCTCTGAGGTCAGGCCTGCCATCAAGAATCTGCAACTTCAGTAAGAGAGATGTTGCTTATAGCAATACAGTATGCAGATGGTAATATTTATTACCTTGTTTGTTTCAATTAAAAAGCAATTTATGCTTTGCACTTCTGGATGCAGCTGAGAACTGTGAGAGGAATATTCTTATTGATTACACTTCATTGATGAACATTCATATAATAATAATAATTTCATGTCAGAAATTATTCTGGGTTGAAAGAATTTTTGCTGGAGAAACTCCACTCAGGGGATGCCCGAATGAGGCACCTTTCATGTCCCCAAGATCTTTTCCCACAGAAGTGGGAATTTCTTGCAATTTCTTGTTTTTGATCTGCTAGGTTGGCAGGAGCTGGGACAGAGACGGGCACCCAAACAGTCATGCAGTACCTGGTCTCAAACTGCTAATTTGTTGGCCTTCCAGCTAACAAGGTGAACTTCTTAACCACCAAGCCACCACAGCCCCTAACATTTATATATTTTTAATCTACAGTGAGAGGTAGACAAAGCATCTGGATTTCTGCTATTTTAAACAATTAGCATAAATTAGGTCTTTTCACTTGGAATTTTGTTCATTGCTAAATGTCTCTGCAGTTATGTGGACATGACATATCAACTGCTGTGTCTCTCTTACAGGCAAGTAGTTATCTGTCTATATCTCACTGTTAGTGTATATTTCAGTTTTTGTCTTATTATTATAATGCTCATGGTGAAATGGAGAGAAAAATTGTCTTGTCCAGTTTTATGGTATCAGTTTCAATGCAGCTAAATCTCTACAATGTTGGTATATTTGTTGTTGTTGTTGTTGTTGTTGTTGTTGTTGTTCTTGTTGTTCAGCTGCTGCCCTCCATCAAGATAGATTCAAGTGGGATTTAATCCACTTGGGGACCATCACCCTTCCTTGTGGACTTTGGCACAAAAGGCCATTAGTCCTCAGGGTGGTCAGGTTAATTAACTGCCGCCTGATACTTGGTGTTGAGTCACTGGCATTTAGGGTTCTGGGCTTTAGATGACCAACCCAAGGGAGTCCTGGAATGATGATAAGGAACTGGCACTTCTCACTGGTAGCCCAGTGGCCTGGAAGGCTCTACTTCCTCATGGCCCCCTCTCTCTAAGAACGTAGAAAGGTTGTTAAGGCAAAACTCTTCAAATAGAAATCCCAGTTCATCTTGCATTTCCCTGCTTCATACATATGACAAAGGTTTATCTGGCATGTTCACCATTGCCTTAATTGTATTGTTGAGAATTTTTATATTTCATATTTTATGTCTTATATATTTTGTATTCTGGATTTCTCTCTCTTTTATACTTATCTTGTATTGTGCATTGAAGATTCTATGTTCACCACCTGGGTGGCCTTTTGGCCAGAAGGGTTGTATACAAATTTAATAATGAATAAATAAACTCCCTGCAACATAAGTTTTCAAACCACCCACAACAACTGTTGGGTTTTTTTATGTACCATCGAGTGACTTCACACTGGTGGTGACCCTACGAATTAGAGATCTTCAAAATGTCCTGTCCTCAAAAGTACTGTGTGATTCTTGTAAACTCAAACCTTTTTTAGGGAGACAATCTATTTTATATTTGGTCTTCCACTTTTTCCCCTGCCTTTAAATTTATCAAGCCTTGTTTTATTTTACTGAGAATCTTGCCTTCTCATGATGTTCTTCAAAATATGATGGCCTTAGTTTGATAAGAACCCAGACATAATTCATGTTTTGTTTACTCCAACATTCACTTGTTGATTTTTCTGTCAGTCCAGCATATCCATAAAGCTATTCTCATGGATCATGGAGAAAACAAAGGAATACCAGAAACAAGCTTACTTCTGTTTCATTGACTACACCAAGGCCTTTGATTGTGTGGACCACAACAAAATGTGGCAAGTAATTAAAGAGATGGGAATACCAGAACACCTCATATGTCTCATGAGAAATCTGTACATGAGTCAAGAAGCAACAGTTAGGACAGAGTATGGAATGACGGAGTGGTTTGGAATAGGAAAAGGAGTAAGACAAGGCTGCATTCTGTCACCCTGCTTATTCAACTTATACACAGAGCACATAATGCGCAATGCAGGGATGGAGGAATCACCATATGGGATCAAAATTGCTGGGAGAAACATCAAAAATTTGAGATATGCAGATGATACCACCCTAACGGCAGAAAGTGAAGAAGACCTAAAGAAGCTCCTGATTAGGTTGAAAGAAGAGAGTGCAAAAGCTGGCCTGAGACTCAATATCAAGAAAACCAAGATAATGGCAACAGGTGCTATAAGTCCCTGAAAAATAGATGGGGAAGAAGTAGAAGCAGTAACAGATTTTACTTTCTTAGGATCCAAGATCTCTGCAGATGGGGATTGCAGCCATGAAATAAAAAGGCGACTGATTCTTGGGAGACAAGCTATGAAAAACCTGGGGAACATAGTGAAAAGTAGAGATATCTCACTGCAAACAAAGCAGTGCAATGGTATTTCCGGTGGTAATGTATGGCTGTGAGAGCTGGACCATTAGAAAGGCTGAGCGAAGAAAAATAGATGCCTTTGAGATGTGGTGCTGGAGGAGAGTTTTGAGAGTCCCCTGGACAGCGAGGAGAACAAATAGGTCAATATTAGAAGAGATTAGCCCTGAGTGCTCCTTAGAAGGACAAATAACAAAGATGAAGTTGAAGTATTTTGGACATCAAATGAGAAGAGAGGATTCACTTGAGAAGGCCTTGATGCTGGGGAAGGTGGAGGGCAAAAGAAGAAGGGGACGGCCAAAGATGAGATGGCTAGATGGTATTGTAGACACAATGGGCACAGGGCTGTGTGGACTAAGGAGGATGGTGGAGGACAGAGGTGCCTGGAGAGCGATGGTCCATAGGGTCGCAAAGAGTCGGAATCGACTGTGCGACTGAACAATAACAAAATTCTCCATCACTATTTTTCAAATAAATCATTTTTCCCTGTCAGCTTTCTTTACTGTCCAGCTTTCACACCTGTATATAGCAATTGGAAATATAATTGTATGAATGATCTTGGTCTCCAGTAACACATCCTTACACTCAACTATCTTTTTATTTTATTGTATTAAAACACATACAACAACAACAAAAATTATACAAAAGATCAAACCTACAATAACTCAAGATATTAACTCTATGTGTACTCATGTCCAATGGGACCTTTCTTTAAATTAATCTCAATTAAATTATTTCCAAATGTCTTAAAGTCTGGTCAGGAGATCAAGAGTTAGAGAGGCTGGGTTGATCTTTAAGGCTGTTACTGTCCCTTTAAATCCAACATGCACATGCTCCTTCTGCCAAGCGTTGCTGGCCTATACAGTAATATCATCCGTACGGCTGAAGCCAAATTTCCATATTTATCTGTACGAGCGGACTGGGTGGAGTTGTGGGTGGAGTCTGGGTGGAGCTGTGGGTGGAGTCTAGGTGGAGTTGTGGGTGGAATCTGTGCGGAGACTTTTAAAAATATTTTCCAGTATTTTTCTAAATTTCCGGGAGAAAGTTCATGTCCGTATGGTCATACACCGTCCGTAAGGTAAAGGTAAAGGTTTCCCTTGCTCGAAAGCCAGTCATATCTGACTCTAGGGTGCAGTGCTCATCTCTGTTTCAAAGCTGAAGAGCCAGCGCTGTCTGCTTCTGCAGACATTTCTGTGGTCATGTGGCAGGTGCACAAGGAAGCACAAGGAGTGCTGTTTACCTTCCCACCGAAGTGGTCCCTATTTATCTACTTGCAATTTCTTGCTTTCAAACTGCTAGGTTGGCAGGAGCAGCGACAGATGACAGGCACTCATTCCATCTTGCAGTATTCGGGTCTCAAACTGCTGACCTCCTGCCTTCCAGTCAGCGTCTTAGGCACTTGAGCCACTGCAGTCCATACGGAGGGCCAAATTACGTTTCGGGGATCAAGGTTGGTGCCTGAATTTCCATATTTTTTTCCATACGGAGGGCTAAATTTCCGTATGGAATGGAAATTTCCATACATGCTGGCAACCCTGCTTCTGCAACAGCCTGTTTAGTCACCTCTGAAATTGACTCCTGCCAGCTAAGATCTCCCCTTTCGGAACATGTAAAGTTTGGTAGTGTTGTATTGTAAGGTGGAGAGCTTCTGTGAATAAATGCCTGTTAAACAAAGTCCAGATCTGCAAACAGAATAAAACTCAAAAAGGCAAGTTTATTTCTTTAACAAGTTAGTTTCAGTAAAAGAGCAGCATAAAATATTTAAACAGTCATAAAGCAAAAGGATATGAAAAGGTCTGAGTATTCTTCTCTCTTAGAAAAGATAAAGAAAAAATCTTTCCCTGTCAAACATTCTGCCTAGAAAATCAGGGTACGTATTCTTAAGAATAGGGCAGCCTAGAATAAAGGCTAGCCATTGACTGGCTGTTAGATTTGTGTTTTTATAGTCCTGTGGACTGGGGGCTTCCCCATCTTTAGGATGTTAGGGTGATGTCATATTAATGTTTGTCTTCCTATCTTATACATACATTGTACTCCTTCCCCCTCCCATCAGGTATACATACATTGTACTCCTTCTCCCTCCCATCAGGTGGATGTGGTATAGGGGGGTGAATAGTTCAGCTGGAGTTCATTAACCTCGTACTCCTTTCCTCCTCCCATCTGGGACATACATTGCTCTCTTCCCTCCTCCCATCTGAGTGAAGCCATGCAAGTGCTTCTGAGCTTTAGACTTGCCCAGGCTTGTTTAGAAAAGACACAGATGAAAGATTTTTAAGAAAACGAAGGCTAGGAAAGAAAGATTTATGACACCAAACACGCAGCTCCAGAAAATACAGGACCTGCGCAGAACGGTTCTGTGCAGGTCGCCTTCTACGCAACCTGCACAGAACGGTTCTGCACAGATCGCCTTCTACGCATGTGTAGAAGGCTTTTATGCTTGCGTAGAACCCTTCTACGCTTGCGTAGAACCCTTCGTAGAAGGCTTCTACGATCCCCTTCTGCACTGATCGCCTTCTATGCATGTGTAGAAGGATTCTACGCAAGCGTAGAAGGGTTCTGCGCAAGCGTAAAAGCCTTCTACGCATGCGTAGAAGGTGATCTGCACAGAAGGGATGTGCAGTTCCTCTCCCCTCCCCCCGCTGTCAATTACGGGGGTTTGGCAGCTGCAGGTGGGAAATGGTGCAAATTGGTGCTGAAAATCGGGAAATCCCGGCCAATCCAGGAAGGTTGACTGGTATACCAAACACCTCCATTCATCTCCAAAAGCACATTACGTCCTGTGCTTGCATTCTCCCTTTCCCCTTCACTAAGAAGTATTGCAAAAAATTCTTTTATAATTCCTTTATTGCTTCTCTTCTGGGTCTTAGCCATCTTCTGACCCTTTTTTTTAGCTACACTCTCCCTTTTTATTGGTGATTGAGTCCAGGTAAACAAAATATTTCACTATCTCATCTTCTTCATTGTTAGCATTAAAGATGAGAGTCATTCTCATGCTTTATTTCTTTCCCCTAAGCCAAATTTTCCAACGTCATCATCACTGCTTTGTTCCCTACTTATATGCTTTATTTATTTATTATATTTATATAACACCCACCTGGTAAATAGATCACTTTGAGTAATTTACAACAACAAAACAAAAACAAAATAATGCAGACTCATATGAACAAATTAATAAATTTATATACATATAAACAATCTAATAAAAATAATAAAAGTAGGCAGCACTATGGGAACAGTAGTGATTCATTAAAAAAAAACACAAGGGTTTTGGCTCTTGTTAGTGGAATAGCTTTTCATAACACTGTCTGAGTAGCATAGTTTTAAGAGCTTTTTAAAGGTCTTTAGGGAGGAAGCCATGTGTATCCTATTTTTAGTTGTCATTTTCCTGGCCTCCCTCAGTGTGAGCTTACAAAGCCACATAATCAAGGAGGAACAAGTAGAACAAGCAATAGAATTCTGAAAGAAGTGCCCTGACAAGTAATGAGATACCAAATCATTCAGAGCTTTACATACTACTGGTATATAATATATACTAGTAGCACCTAGAACCACACACAAAAGTGAATAAGGGACCAGCACAGGTGGACCAGGATTGAGGTGATATGATCAATTGTACCTATTGCAGAGACTAACTTGATCACTGCATTCTGGACTTGTTTTTGTACCAGCTTCAGGGGAAGCCCCATGTATTCCAGTAATGTACAATTATAGTGTAGGCATGTCTTTTTATGTTGAATCAATTTCCTTTTGGATATTTGGAGAAAAGCTTTCAATTTCATCTTCTTCAGCATCAGCAATTGAAGCACCAGATTGAACAATGGGTAGGCTGAGAGGTTTTCTACAGAGCCTGATTGATATTTTTTGGTCAGACCCTGCATAATAGGCTCTAACTGTCTATGTGACATCTTGCTTCAGTATGAAAACCACTCTATTTTTATCTGTGTATGTCAGTCCCAGAATAAAATATTTTGCAGTTGTCTGACTGAAAATATCTCATTTCAGTTCACTGATAGCAATCACTGCAGGGTTTAGACACTCAATTTCTTACTTTAGGGTTTCTAGTTTGCCTTGATCCATACTTCTCACATTCCATGTTCCAATTAGATGTGTTGTGCAATATTGAATTTTCCTCTCACTTCTACATATGCCAGTCACTAGACATCTTTTCAGGTTTAATCTAGTTGTGTCATTAGCAACATAGCTGTTCATTCCTGTCCTTTGCTCTTCCCAAGTTGCTGAATTAGTGCTTTCTGACATGGGAACTTCATCTTCCAGAATTATCTTTTGTTTTCACCAGGATACTTACTGGGGGTGGGTAGGGGGGAGTGAGGAGAGCTGACACATTTCCTCCTTTACGTCCTTATATGAACTGAGTAAATCTAAGCCACATACTCAAGATTCTTTAGTGAGCTGAATAAACTCTTATTAATAATCATTACTTTCTAATCATGTCAATTCCCATCATGTGGAGAAGTAGTATATCCCTTTCAGATACAAAATGTGCAGCTATTGAGGTCATGATCAACAATTGAGGCTGAGTATTGGACATTATACTTTTCGTCATTATCAGCTTGGGTTTGTAAATGAGAATTCATCTGATGATGTAATACAAATAATTGAATTTGTTTATACATTGCTCTTTCTCAAAGTATTTAAGCCAATTTAGAATGTGGGCCGGGCCAATTTTCTTTGACTAGACATATGATCTCTCTCTTACCAAGTTATTTTTCAAAAAGCAACTCTAGTTAAGTAAGATGGCCATTGGTCATCCAGGTTGCAAAATTGAAAGAGTTGTTGCCCCAAAAAGAACTTTTCCCATCTTTAGTCCTAGACCAATTGGGAACCTCAGGAAAATGAAGTATATTTTACACTAATTATTTCTGAGAGGAAAGTGTGGTCTGATAGTAATCATCAAAAGGTTCTTGAAAGGCAGGTTTCCCATTGGCAATAATGAAAGAATCCTAGGTTCCCCAATTTGATCTATAATCTAATTCTAACCTCCTGAAATCATTGTGAGTGTTAATAGAGATGGACAGGTTTGTTTTGCTAATTGTTCAACTTTATTAAGTCCAGTCTACCCCATTTCTTTATTTGACTGAAAATAATTAAGTCTATATGGAAATGTATTAATCTTTTTTGAATATACTGTATGACATTCTTCTTCACATTTTTATCTACATTTTTAAAAGGCATTTTACAAACATATACAGTAATAACTCATACAAAGTCCGCTTCATAAAACATCGGATTCATACAACATCGCCTAATTCCTTGAAAAAAGTTGCCTCATACAAAGTCGTGCGACTTTGTATGAGGCATTAGGGTTTTCCTCAGGTTGCATTGTGCCTGGGCAGTATAAAAGGCAGGACGCATGCGTGCACTGCTCTTGTGGGTTTTGCATGAGGCAAAGAGTGTTTAGAAGTGGTTTTGCGCACGATTTTGGATTTTTTTGAATTTTTTCATCAGAATTTTTAGAAGCATTCCTGGGATTTTTGCAGCATTCTTCAGGTTCTTGGACAATCAGGGTTGTTTGACATGTTTTTGTATTTTATTTAGCCTTTAGACAATGATTTCTTAAAGTTCAGTCAGCTTCCTGTCTGTTTCCTTGACTTTGCCCTGAAGTCTGTGCTGTTACAGTATAATGTATCTCTAATGAAATGGCGTTTCCATAGGCATCGCAGCAAGGCTTTGGACGTTGTATGAGGCATCACGGCTAGGATTTTGCATGCCTCATACAAAGTCCAAATCCGTATAAAGTCCAAACTTGTGGAACCAAGTTTGGACGTTGAATGAGGTATCACTGTACATTATTTTGTTCATACTTTGGGGGGGGGGGGAAATTCTATGCTGTCTTGGGTGAGCGTGACCTGCGTTGCAAACTGTGAAAATTTAGTTATAAATATATTCACATTTGTGATTAGGTATGGGAACTGTGAATTTGATAAATCTTTATTGGAGTGTGAACGGGGTTAATTTCTCACCCGCTACTTATATGGAGTCATGGATTCATTTCTTCTTCAATTTAGATATGGTTTAGCATTTGCACTTAAATTGGTGAACAGTTTCCGATGCTAATTAGACTTGTATTTACAAAACTGACTTGGCTCTGTACAATTGTAATAGCTCTGATTGTGCAAGAATGATTTCCAATCCAAAACTTATTCCTATACATAAATATCACATCTGGAGCTCCTTTCCATGGATATGAAGATTCTGTACAACAGGAGACCAGTAACCACCACTCAGCTTGCCTGAAGCTCCTCCACTTAGATACCTGTACAAGCAAAGCTGTGCAATTGAATATTGCTGTCATATATATATATATATATATATATATATATATATATATATATATATATATATATATATATATATATATATATATATATATATATATATATATATATATATATATATATATATATATATATATATATGTTGTGCTTTTCTTATAATAATGCATACTTTCTGCATCATTATCTTTAATCTTGTCTTATTTTGCCCCACTTTCAGGTCTCAGCATTCCAGTATCTCCAACAAATATTCCACCACATTCTTTGGATTTTTTGACGTGGAATTTATCTTGGGTCATGAAAGATTCTACCCCTTTATTTACTCCAAGAGGGCGACACTGTAAGTAATTTTATATTCCCAGTTCTTAAAAGAAATAGCCTTAAAAAGATAGCATTATAATATATATAATATTTTCATAAATAAAACAGTGTATTGTTAACTTAAATGTATGCTTTTACTTAACTAGAGAATTCACCTTATGATGTGCATGGAAACACTGGCCTATGTTTGAATTTATATTAATAATATTTACTTAACACCTTTCCTTATTATTATTTTCATGGAAATGTACAGAAAATAGACATCATGGTCAGAATCCTGTACAATCCTTGAGTTACTCAAATGTATTATTTTTATGTTAGTTTTATTTTCATGTTTTATTTTTATGTATTCCATTCAGTGATGGGCACCAGAAAAAATTACTACCACAGCATGGGCATGGTCTAACTGGTGGGTGTAGCCTAAGAAGAGGGTGTGACCTAATCGGTGGGCATGTGGCTGGGTGGCCAATCTAGTCATGCCTGCCACATAGCCCATGAAAACATCTGCAAACATAGACAGCACTGGCTCTTTCGCTGTAAATGGAGATGAGCACTGCACCCTAGAGTCAGATACAACTGGCTTTTGAGCAGAGGCAACCTTTACCTTTACCTATTGTTAGATCCAAAGTTGCCAGTCGTATCTGACTCTAGGGTTCAGTGCTCATCTGTTTATAGCCAAAGAGTCAGCACTGTCTGTTTGTAGATGTTTCTGTGGACATATGGCAGGCATGACTAGACACCAGAATGTTGTTACCTTTCCCACCGAAGTGGTCCCTATTTATCTACTTGCGGTTGCCAGGAGCTGGGACAGAGATGAGAGCTCAAACGGTCATGTCGGCCTTCCAGCTAACAAGGCAAGCTTCTTAACCACTGAGCTCAAGTGACTAAGGCTCTGACTAGAAGGTGGCAGGTCAACAGTTTGATTCCCAAGTACTGCAGGACGGGATGAGCTCCTGTCTTTGTCCCAGTTCCTGCCAACCTAGCAGTTTGAAAGCAAGAAATTGCAAGTAGATAAACAGTGACCACTTCTGTGGGAAGGTAAACAGCATTCCTTGCACTCCGGTGTCTAGCCATGCCTGCCACATGACCATGGAAATGTCTGCAGAAGCAGACAGCATTGGCTCTTTTGCTTTGAAACAGAGATGAGCAACCTGAACCCTAGTGTGGGATACGACTGGCTTTCGAGCAAGGTAAAGGTATCCCTTGCTTGAAAGCCAGTCATATCCAACTCTAGGGTTCAGTGGTCATCTCTGTTTTTCTGTGGAGCTTCCTGGGCCAGCTGCAGTCTACTACTGGTCCACTCAGACCGGGGCGGACCAGCTGATGCCCAGCACTGATTCTATTCTTTCTTCCACACTGATTCCCAGGTATGGTAGTTGTAACTCTAGGTTACACAAGAGTCAAGATGATAGTTGTTTGGCCGAATAGATGCCTTTCTCATCAATCAACAGCCAAAGTGCATTATGGAAACATGTTGGGTTTTGCTGAAACATCTCTGATTGCTGGTAGTTAGTATGACAGTAGTTTCCCATTCACCCAGTATTCAGCAGATCAATGCCTCCCAAACTTCATGCAGTTCTCTTAATATGTTATTTTTAACCAGTTAAATTTTGATAAATTGTTAAAATGATAACTTATCAAGAAATCCAATTAGAATGTCAAAGAAGTTAGTGACACAGTAAATGGCTAAAATGTTTTGATGAATGTCACAATCTCCTTAACTGTCCAGAAGACGGAGAACGAATGACTCTTACCTGTTTGGTGTTTTTAAGTGAGATTCTTTACATGATTCAGGTGGCTGAAATTAATTTTGTTTGCCTTTTAATACAAGGCAACCTAATGTATCTTCCAAAGTAATATGGAAACTAGAAAATCACATTTGCTGCTTACATGTCTCCAAAAATCTGCTTAATTCATTCTACTGTAAAATGAGGTTAATACATATTTATTTTCCCTAACAGATACCGTACATCAGTAGAACCAGATTTACATATCTTAAAGCATAGAGAAGTTTATATTAGATCATATGATGAGTCAATTTGATCATTTCTCCTATCTTCTTAACCCATTTCAAGTACTGGAGACCTAATGTGAGAGGAATTAATGTTTCATCATATATTTATTACAATTTGTTTACTAGTTACCTAACTTGAGTGTGTGAATATTATTAAAATGAGTAGTGTTAGTAAAGTACTTAATTGTGATCTGCTGTACTATTGAAGACAGCCTTTTATGCTCTCTTTTACATGGTTTTAAAGACTTCATTGCAGCCGCTAGTGAAGACAGGCCAGATATCAAAATCTGGATCAAATCATAAAATTACTTGACAGGCAATCCCATATTATGTCACCCTAGGTACATTGAGACCCAGTGACATGTACTGAATCAAGTGTCAGATTAGGCCCAGGAGAGCAGGATTCAAATCCCCATTCAGCCAAGAAAACTTGAGAGTGGCAAGAGTAAACTATTTCTTGCTCAGATAGCTTGAAAATCCTATTAGAGTCACTGTATCTTGGAAGCAAATTAATGGTACATAACAAACAAGATTTCCTAAGACTTGAAATGCAAGACAAAAGATACCAACGAGCACAAAACTAATGATAACTGAAATATTTACTAGCACATTGAATTGATACTCTTGCCAATTAACTGCACTATGTGGGATGGTCCTTTTGACTTTTCAGTAGTCAACTTTGGGTTGGATCTTTCCGTAGTCTACATAATTTATTTATTATTTTCAATGTGTTTTATCTATTTATATACCATCTTTCTTCCAATAAAGAAACACAATGCAGCATACAAGTTAAATACTGTATGCATATATAAAATCATTAAAAAAAAACATATTTTAAACACATTTTTTCTTACCTGGCTCTGGCCCCATTCTGTCCTTCTAATAAACCCATGGAAGAGCACACAGAAAGAGCCTCCTCAAAGATTGTGGTATTATTGAATCACAATTTGGTGTACCTGGTAACGGCAACCTTATGGTGCTGGATAATCTTTCTTATGGTGGGTCAGGCAAAAGGAACTGCAGAATGAACTCACCAAAAGGTGCCTTCGTATTGGCAGTTTCACGTCTGGCCTAGACATGGAAGAAGAAGAAGAATAAACCTGTGAAGTAGATTGCCGGGGGGGGGGGGGATGTTGAATGTCTCAGTGGGTTTAATAGTACAACAAGGTCAAGGAACAAGTTTTCTCAAGTCTTCGCCCTACACATCAAACAATGCAACATAATGGCTCTTAGTGATGCCTTTTAAAAACCACTTTGAATATGTCTCATGTTCATATGCACTAACAATGGAACTGGACATATTTCCTAATAGTTTTTTCATGAGAATTCTTCTCAGTTTGCAGTTCTTTGAAAAGAAAACTTATTATGCATTGTTTTTTATTTGTCAATCTGCTTAGAAGCTTGTTTCAGAAGATGGAACTGTGATATATAAGTGAAATGAGCACTTATTTCCACTGTAATTAAGCCTAAGCAAATATAACTGTAGCTTTTCTTCTCTGTTTTTCCTCAATTCCTCTATTGTTTTCTTTGTCTGTTTTGATCATATATAGTTCTGGAGTACCATCTTTTTCAATCTGCTCAATCTAAAACACATTAAGATGAGCAAATGTTATTAATTATGTATTCAAATTGTAATATAGCCAGGTTTTCTTCATATTGAGGAGTACCAGTTTTTGTCCTTAAGTTTTTATCATATGAAGAACAGGGAAAATGTGAACAATTCAAATGATGATGTGAGATGTAACTATAGCAGCTTTCCAATCATTAGCCAGTTGTTAGTCTCAACTACAATAAACCCATTGGCTCATTCAAACATTGGCCTACACATGATTCCTTAAAATCATGTACCCTTCCTGAAATTAAAAGTTCTATTTAGACCGTTGTTATGAGAGAAAGAATACTCCTGCACCATCACTCTAGTCGCTGATGCAGTTCTGAATTGCCAATCTGAATGCTATTAAAGGGTTTCTTTAAAAATCACCTTTGCTGCTTACCCAAATTTAGATTGTTGTTGCTTTTGAAAAGTCCACACTGTAAGAATTCCCTTTTCCCCAAATGTGCAACTTCCGAAAGGTGAATGGGAATCCAGCTAGAATGTACCCCTCAGGCTAAGCATTCCAGGATTTTAGCAACCCTCCTACACATCAAGGCCTTAACCTGGCCTGTTAAGAAGGTAGTAAAAAGAAAGAGGAAAAACTCTAGTCAAGTCCATTGGTTTACTTGCATGATGTCAAAGCGGGTACAAACATCAGGGTTAGCAAAAATGGACAGTTACAAAGGCAAAATAGAACAGCTTCAGTCAGAGCACATGAACTAACTTGGAAGCCAGGAAGGGCTTCCCAGCCTCTGTCTAGACCAGGGCAGGCCAACCTTTTTATGTGGCAGGCCTGACCATGCCCCCAGACAGCTGAGTAGGCTGGACAACACCTCCTGGAAGCAGAGGCGGGTGAATTTACAGCTGTCATAAATGTTCTCACTTCCGTGTTTACAACAGCCACTGGTGCGTTTGTGCATGCGTGGATGCATTTTACAGCTGATGTAAATGCGCCCGTTTCAACTTCCTGGTGCGATGGAGGTGGCGAAGGGCAGGATGGAATGGCATCATGGTTCAGGTCTGGCCCATGGGCTGCTGGTTGGGAACCCTAGTCTAGGCCATAGCTACATGATTAATTCCCACAGCAAACCAACTCTTGCAAAGCAGCTGCAGCTTATATATTCAGTAATACCTCGCATAACGAACGCTTCGTATAACAAAAAAATTGCACAATGAAGTGTTCATTAGCCAATGGTGATACCCCACATAATGAAAAAAAAATTGTTATGCAAGGTTTTTTTGGTAACCGGGGTATACCCGGTCATTGGGAACCCCTAATAAGGAACATTTTTTGTTTGTTATCTGGGGCATCTCCCATTAGCTTCACATAATGAAAAAACCCGCATAGCGAAGAGGTCCATGGAAGGGAGTTTTTTCATTATGCGGGGTTCTACTGTATTTCCCTCCCTCCCTCAGGGTTGAAGTGGTAGCGGCAATGGGCTCTGGCCTTTTATGGAGAACAGCCACCTAAGAGCTTGCAGGCCATTCTCTCGAGAAAAACATGTTCCCTCTTCGTAAAGGCACAGCTAAGAGCCAGGGTGTCTCCTTTTTGAACCCACACTGGGCCTTAGACACACAGGCAGAAGAAAGACTACATTTAGCATTCCTTTTGGAAGCTGAATGTATTGCTTGCCTCTTGTGAGAACAGATGAGGTGGAAAGAGGCTAATAAGATTTACTCACCCCAAGCCTCTAATTATCTGCTTGAGGGAAATGTTTGACCTACCTATAGGAAGGCATCATATATTTCTTTAAATTTATGTCTTAGCCTTTTATGTTGCACAGTATCAGCTTTCGATTGCCACAGCATCTTTTCTTCTTGCATTTGTATCTGACTGAGTAATACAGCTATTCTAATTTCACTTTAAGGGTAACAGATTTTTCTTCCAGGAATGGGTTATCTTTTACCCTTTCATTGTTTACTTTCAGGTGTTTTTCCCAGTTTGAAGGACTTATACTTTACACATCTAAAGACGATACTCAACTTGCTTTATTTTTTGTCATAGTATAAAGATAAGTGAATATTGTTCTATTGATAACAAGTCCTGCACTGTGGTGCAGTGCTTAAACTATAGTACTGCAGTCAAAACTGCTGATATGTTTCTGATGGCCACCAGGTTGACTCAGCCTTCCATCCTTCTGAGGTGGATAAAATAAGTATGTTTAGAGACAAAAGTGCTAATTACCTTATGAACTGCCCAGAGAGTGTGCTAGGCACACTTAGCTATTGCTAAGCAGATGTTAAAACTGAGCTAAATAATTTGTTCAGGGTTTCTTGAAACAAAGTATTTTACTGAATATTTGTCAATTCTCACATAAGAGAAGAACAAATCTTTTTCTATCAGTTCACAGTCTTGTTGCCTGATTAAGATTACCAGTGAGTGCTTTAATAAAACTTCTATTAAAACTTTGTTTGCCTAATTGTCTGATGGAACCCTTCTAATTAAGTGCTTGGCACTGCTGAGTGAGGAAATATTAGTTTTTAATTACTTTTCCTCCTTGTTCTGTTAATTGATCAATGTCTTTGATTGAAAGGCAGAATATTTTTAACATGTTCCTGTCTTTATAAACTAATTTCTGTAAGAGAAGGGTAAATGTTGAACACTCAGGTTTTGTTCACATTTCGAGACCTGCATATTAAGGTCCTCAGAGAACAGATTTTGCTCTTTTTTTAAGGCTTTAGGAGAATTACTTTAGTGCTGATACATACCTCAGTGCTCATTGCTAGTGTCGCCTGTCCTCATTAATGGACAGTGCAATAGCTGATTATTATGAGCCATGCCAATCAGAAAGGCATCGTCTATATTTGGAGACAGTATCATTATTTCTCTAATGCCAGGCTTAACTGGTTCCTTGTTATCAGTCTGGAAGTAATAGGACTATGCAAAACTACTGAAGCAATTTCTAAATACTCTGCAGGATGATGTATGCCCATACGTAATTTGAAAGAATTTTTTTAAAAAAATGGAAAACATTAATTGACAGTGACCTACAATCCTGGAATTCTAGAAGGCATGAAATGTAAAGGTAGTAAAGCCATTTAATATTTAGTGGGATGGAAGAGAAAATATAGGAAAGAGTCTTCCTTTGTTCTACATTTTTAAATGTATGTGCAGTTATTGGGGTTACATGTGGACCTAAGGTGTCCCAGTGTGCCTTCCCAGGACTCTGAACTCTTGAGACCTGAAAAGGTTTTATCTCCAAATTCAACATTCATACCCACCTAATGTTCCCTCTATACATTTGGCTGCAATACAGGCTGGATGAAGGAGGAACTTTAGCCCCTTTGGGCTGAAGAGGCAGGATAACTTTTGCTTAGGGGCTTGCTTGGTTAAATAGGTCACATTTAGGTGGGTAGTGCTAGGTTAGGGTGTTAGTGGTAAATCTCTCAGGGCGTCATTGAACAAGGTGAAATCTGGGTGCCTCGGCTGAATCAGGTGAATCAGTTGGGCTCTTAGGGCACACCATGAACCATCTCCACAGTTCATCCAACATCCATTCATGTGAATAGAGTCAGACATGTCCATGGGGATACCTCCCCGACTTCGCTGAACTGCGTATTAGCTGTGGAAAGTATAGCATGGCCTGGAGTCAAGGGATTCACTCATCTGGTCTGGAGAGGGGACAAAATATCACCTGTTCCAGTATCAGGAATTGCACTACCAGCCCCTTCACAGGTCAAGGGATTCAATCTATTTAAAAAATGTGTCCCAAGCCTGTTTCCACAAATATGAGTCCTGCCTCTTTATTTGACAGGTAAGGAGGTAAACTGGTGAGGGTTCAAATTCCTGTTTCAACATAATTGCCTGACCTGTTTAGGCCTTTTAAAGAGGGTATCAGTGGTGGTGGTAGCTGCTGCCTTCTTCTTCCATATACAAATATAGGCGATCATCATGGCAATCAGCCATGGAGACTGTCCTGAGAATACAATGCAGTGGTCTTTCATCTGCCTTCTGCATCACAGCATGATACCCATACCACTGATCCAGTTCCACAAGTCATGTTCTGGTCCTGAGCCCTTTTGGCACGCAAAGTCCTCATCAACCCCATGCCACTATTGATAAAGCTGCTGCCCTCCATCAAGACGGATTCAAGTGGGATTCAATCAACTTGGGAACCATCATCCTTCCATGTGGACTTTGGCACCCAAGGCCATTAGTCCTCAAGGTTGTCAAATTAGTTAACAACCACTTGACTCTCAGCATTGAGTCAAGGGCAGTATTTTCTACTCTATTAACATATCAGGATAACCTGGCCAGACTGGGGGCCATTTTCTGTTTCTAAAAGTTAAGGTGAGGGAGAAAATAAGTTAAGCAGCAACTTTCATTCTGGAGTACAATGAGCCATTTTAGAGGGGGAAAGATCCCAGAAGGCTTGTGAGTCAAAATTGGGTACAGCTCTCCAGGGTCTAGATTTCCCCTACACTCATAGAAGTTGTTCTGTTTTATTTTTTTAACATTATAATGCCCTGGAGATAGGATTAGGGTCAGAGAGATACAATTTATGAAGCTGGAAAGCAACCCTCTCTATTCAAAATATTTCTCTCCTCCAGAGATGGGGAAACATGATGAAGGACCCTTGAAGATGGCTTTAATCTTCTACAAGGTTCATGAAAGAAAATAAGCTTATTAATATAGCTAGTTTCCCAAATGCTTACAGCAGCACAAAAATAGAGGTACACAGAAAGAGTCTCTACAAAGATTGTGAATACAAATGGGTGTAACCAGGGTGGCAACCTTGCTGGCTAAACTTTTTAACACTAGATCAAACCAATGGTACAGAAGAATGAATCCACCAGAAAGGTCTTTGTCAAGACCAGCCATAACAATTATCTCAATAAAAATTGAGGGACTTTCAAGTAACAAGAGTGTCCTACTAGCGGACATGTGCAGGAGATACAAATGTGACAAACTTCTGCTCCCCTAAACACATTGAGGGAGAGCAAGATACAGACCCAAAGTGGCTGGAATGGAGCTAGTGATTGAGAGAATACATGAGAGTGCAATTTTTCTTAGACCTGGCCTCAGTATAATATCAGCTGCACTGGCGGAAACAGACAACATTGAAATTCTCACCATCCGAGCCCCACAATTCTCTGTTACCTCTGTCTATAAACTTCCAGAAGCAAATTTTAATTTTAATGAACTGAATAATTTTACTTATGACCAAATAAATTTTGTTATTGGAGATTTTCATTGTCACAGTGAGGCTTGGGGATATAACCAGACCAATGAGGATGGTGCACAACTTGTAACCACCAGTGACCTCCAACTTGTCCATGATCTGAAACAGCCTGCATCCTTTAACAGTGGTAGATGGAGGAGGGGTATAATCCAGACAACATCTTCATTAGCAAGAAGATAGATAAATCTTTATTGTCATTGTCCCGTTGCGGGAACAATGAAATTTCTCGGTTGCTATATAACAACTCGAATAAGGCATACTCCTTAATTTAAAACAGCTACAGAAACACCAATTAAGATAGTACCATATAGTACAGATAGGAGCACAGGGCATGAAAGTTGGTGACAAGATCCCAAGCACTCAACACATACTCATTGTGTGTAAAATAAATGCTGCAGTGAAACCCCGGGATGTGCCTTTTCACAGATATTTTAACTTTATGAAAGCTAAATCGGTGAATTTTCGAGAGCAGCTGGATAAAAGTGTGGAGAAGATCACACACACACACACACACACACACACACAGGTAAATATCATGGATTTGTCCAACTTGTGAAAGCAATATCAAGGAAAAATATTCCAAGAGGATGCCACACCCAGTACATCTGGGGTCTGACTGACAACATCAAACCTCTGCTGGATTAGTAGCAGACACTCTACAATCAGGATCCTTTCTAGGAAGATACTGTTGAAGCTGGGGAAGAGCTGATACAGGCTCTAGCTGAAAATCAGAACTCACAATGGTAAACCTTAGGCAGAGCAGTAGACAAGCTTGGACACTCCTTAAAAATAAAGGTGGAGATTTAACATAGCCTCAACAAAACTATACTGGAGTAACAGCATAACAAATAGCTAGTCAGTTGCTAAAGAATGAAAAAAAAAACACAAGAAAAAAGGTACAGGGGAAAACCATCTGACCAGAAGAACAAGAGGTGGGTTACCCTCTGTGGCATCTGAACTGGAGGAAGCTATAAAACCAGGAAACCAAATAAAGTGGCAGGCATCAATGACATAAGAACAGAGTGGATAAAGCAGTTTGGTCCTCACACTTTAGAATGGCTCCTGCAATCAATGAACAATTGCATAGATGAACTTAAAGTTCCTAAATTGTGGAGACAGGTTAGAGTTGTTGTTTTACTGAAACCCGGTAAAGATACATATGACCCCAAAAAGCTACTGCCAGTGTCACTCCTTTGCCACCTTTATAAGGCACTGGAACAGATTATTCACAATTGCATTTCTGAATTTATTGATAGAAACATCTTGAAGGAGCAAGCAGGCTTCAGGCCGAGCAGATCATGTTGTGTCCAAATTCTTAACCTTCCACAAAACATTGAGGATAGCTTTGAAAGAAAGCTAGTTATAGGAGTGGCTTTCATTGACCACCTTCACCTGCCACTGAAAAGGCTCTTCTCCAGGGTGTAACCTTCCTTGCCAGTTTCAGTGTCAGCACCAAGAGCTGCCCTGTCTGGGAAGATCGGGTGATGTGGGATGATGTTCTAAGAGGGAGACACTCCACCATGTAGGAAGGTCCCAAACTGTTTAGGGTTTTAAAAATTAAAACTAACACCTTGGACCTGATACAGAAAGAAACGGGTAACAAGTGCAGCCCTGCCAGCGCTGGGGAGATATGATCGAATTTCCTCACCCCAGTAACTAGCCAAGCTGCTGCATTTTGCACCCTTTGAAGCTACCAGGGTTAGGGGAAGCCCCATGTAGAAAGCGTTGCAGTAATCTATCCGAGAGATTACCAGCAAGATAACCAGTGTTGTAAGGGACTGCCTGTCTAAGTAGAGACACAACTGACCTATTTGATACAGATGGGAAAAAGCAACTTTACATACTGCCGTAATTTGTACTTCGAAAGTCAAGTGGTGATCGAAAATGATCTCCAAGTTGCATACCTGTTAGTTGCATACCTGTTTACTAGGTGACAATACCATCCCAGCTATAACCAGGTTACAGGAAACTAGTCAGGCAGATGGACCCTCCAACACGAGTACATCTGCCTTACCCAGGTTCATTCACAGCTTGTTAGCTCTGGTCCATTCCAGCACTGTGGCCAGGCAGTCATCCAAGCACCGAGCCGCTTCCACCGCTGATGATGTGAAGGAGAAATAAAGTTGTGTGTCATCCGCATATTGATGACAATGCACTCCAAATCTCTGGATGTTCTCTCCCAGCGGCTACACATATATGTTAAATAGTATAGGGGAAATAATCAACTCCTGAGGAATCCCCCATTGGAGCGTACACAGGGCCCAAGCTGCACTCTCTGGGGATGATCGCTGAGGAAGGAGTGGAACCACTGCAACACAGAGCCCCGAACTCCCAACTCAGAGAGTCACGCCAGAAGGATACCATGTAAACCGCTGAGAGGTCCAGGAGTACCAGGATGGACGAGGAAATGCCAGCTAAACTAAATTCCAGTCTGCCTCCAGGAGCAGATCACCAGTGCGGTTTTGGTGCTATGACGAGTCCTGAAGCCCGACTGGAATGGTTCCAAGTAGTTGGCTTCATCCAAGAGCTCTTGCAGTTGATCTGCCACTACCCTCTCAATCACTTTACCCAAAAAAGGGATATTTGCCATGGATCTATAGTTGTCCAAGACATCCGTGGGTCTATAATTAATATCCCTCCCTTTGTGTTGTTGTATCCCCCCCCATTCCCTTTTATTTCTTTTTATTATTTTCATTTCGGTGGGGGTAGTAGGGTGGGGAAGTGAGTGGGTGATTTGGGATTTTAAAATCTGTTTTTATACATTTTTAACTGTTGTACGCCGCCCTGAGTCAGGTTCTCCTGATTGGGCGGCATATAAATTTTAATTAATAATAATAATAATAATAATAATAATAATAATAATAATAATAATAATAATAATAATAATAATAATAATAATAATAATAATAATAATAATAATAATAATAATAATAATAATATAGTTGTCCAAGACATCTGTGGCTAGGTTTGTTCTTTTCAGGAGAGGGTGTATAATTATCTCTTTTAGTTTAGAGGGCATAACACCTTCTGCCAAGGAGGCATTGATGATGTCTATTAGCCACTCCCGTATTCCCTTAGCTGACTTTAAAAGCCAGGATGGGCAAGGATCAAAACAAGAGGTTGGGGGATTACAATGTGCAAGAGCCTTGTCCTCAAGAGACGCTAGCCAAAACTGATCCCAGGAAATCCGGATGGGAATCTTGCTGGACATCCCATGCAGATTAACTGGAGGAACAAATGCTTAGCACTTAAAAGCTACCGGCTGTAAAGGGGTTACATATAATTTGAGATGTACATAACTATACCCAGTAGGCATCTTAAATATCAAGTACAAAGAACTTTAAACATGTCCTTTCCAGGGTGCCTGATATCCCTACTGAGTAGCTGTACAGTGCAGAAAATTACATTCAAGGGCCTCTTGATGTGCATACCCAGAAGCTTGTTTTTCTTTCGAATTTAAGAATAGCTTCTCTCAGACTTCTAGCTGAGAACATTATGAATTATGAATTAGAGAAGTCTGCATTTCAAGCTTAAATGATATCATTGCTCTCGTCCAGTTAAAAAAAAACTAAGTACAGTGGACTATGTTCACAAAATGATCTCATTATAAATTTGTTAGAAGATGCCAAAAGTCTTGTTCTTGATTTTGTAGCTTTATGTAGTCACATCATTTATCTGGTCCTAAGTGTAGCTAAGACACATCACTACTTAGAATGTGATGTCATTGATACTGTCCAAAGTGTGCTGAACCTCGGACCTGTGATAGATGTGGTCTGCTTTAATCAAGGCAATGCAGATGTAGTCAATACATGTACCTTCAAGATTATAATCTTCCCACCCATTTTTCAAAATCCAAGCCAAATGCTTCTGAGGTCAGTAAATTAATTTTAGCTGGCATTAAACTAGGCTCCTATTTTTGGGATGTTTTTCTTCTCACTGCCCTATTTGAACTTGCTCTATCTTGCTAGGCAAGGCTTAAGAACACAAAGCCAATTGTTTTTCAGGCATTTTCTCTGAGATGAATTAGTGTTATATATCAGGCTCCAACTGTGACTGCTGATAGTACTCCAATCTGAAGTTTACACGGTGTTTACTACCCAACCATGTATTGAATTTCATGGTTCAGATGAAATAATTATTAATGCTCTTTGCTGTGGAGTCTTTCACACAATGATAAATGATGTAACACCATGCTGGTCCTAAGTGTAGCTAAGACATACTGGCTGTTCCATGTCTGTGACCCAGATTTGGGGATCTCTAAATATGGACTATTGAGTATGAACTTTTTCAGAAGCTGATGGAATTATTCTTTTTGTTTCTTTCTCAATATCGCCTTCTTCACAATATTTTATATTTCATCATGTATCTCTCAGCCTACTTTTTGTTTTGGTTTTTTAAATGATACTGTGTGGCATCACACATTAGCCAATCACTCAAATAATTTTTTTTTCAAACTGCATTATTGAGAACTTATGCATACTGTTTTCATCCTTCTCAATGAAGAGCTCAGTGATGCATATACAGTATGGGGGAATAGAAAATCTCAAAACCAAAATGAATAAATTGTGACATCTTTAAGACAAAGATATTTACTTTATTGTGAGCTTTTAGCAGATATATTCCTGAAAAAGTTGGCTGTATCCAAGAAAGCTCACAAGAAACAAAATCTGTTGCTCCTTTTTCAGATCACTTTATATGTGCTCCAATACATTTACATGTTTTTTATTTTGTTTTCTTGTTACTGAAACAGACTAACATAGTAACTCTTGGACAACTAGATACTGTATATGAGAATATTACAACTTCTGCTTAAGTTAGGATAACAGAAAAGTGTGGAAAAGTTATGTTTTGGACCAAAATCTCAGAACCCTCCAGTCTGGGATGTTTTGGGGGTTGTACTTCAAAAAGTAACTCTCCCAAACTAGTTAAGAGACAAATGTATTGTTGATCTAGAACTTAAATGAGGACATCACCACTCCAAGTTAAACACTAAGAATAGAAATGTTGTCAGATGATCTGAAAAGTAAATGATCGCTATATGAGGACACTACAGACAACCCCTTCCCACTGCTAACGGGACCCTACAGCCGCAAAGCCACTCTGAAGAATGATCCAAATCCTGCAGGAGTCCTCAACTGTGGCTGAGCAAGCACAGATACACAAAACCACCTGTTCAGAAGCTCCAACCAAGAGGCTAGCTCTGAGTTGGGCCAGGCTTAAAAATAGAGCCCACAAATCCCCACCTTTGGGGCTCTGTTCAGTCCTGTCTTTTTCAGGATGGAAGAGAAGAAAGCCCCTCCCTTCACCAAGCCATGAGATTCAGGAGAGGGCATTCTCTTAACATAGTCAGTAGAAATCTTGTAGTTTTTTGTAATATTTTGTAAAAATATTAAACACCCTAGTGCCATAAAACTATGTCCTTGAATCTACCAGTTGTCTCCTATAAACCTATTTGTTTTGCCAAAAAATCATTACATCCGGTACTGGTATGTCTCCTTTATTCTTTTCCAATGTGTAATGCAGAAATAGTTTCCAAATGTCCCAGAATCTATTTTGTTTCAAAATTCCTTTTTTATATTTAAGTCCCATGTAAGTTTTTTATTAAGTTCCATATTCCAAATGTCAGTATACCAATTACTCAGATCTAAATTCAAAGCACCTTTCCAATTTTTGGCAATCTGTTGCCTTGATAATGTTAATAAAATAGCTAGTAAACGCTGTTTATTTTCATCCAAATTAAAATCCTGTAAATCAGTCAACAATGCAATTTTCCCATTCAATTTTAATTTAAAATCCAACATTTTTGCTATTTCATACCCAATATTTTGCCAAAAATCAGAAACAATTTCACATTCCCACCACATATGTTTATATGTCCCTATTTCCTGTTGACATCTCCAGCATTCTTTTGATTTGCTATTAACTATTTGATTAAGTCAAACTGGCATCATATACTATCCCCACAAAAATTTATAATTATGTTCTTTAACTTTCGTGGATAGGCTTTGCATAATTCCCCCCCCCCAACTTTTTCTTCCAATTTTCATCAGAAATGCTTATATCTAAATCTGCTTCCCACATTTTTGAGGATATTCTGTGATTCTTCAGTTACATTTATCATTTTATATAGTTTGCTCACCACTCCTTTTATCCTCATTAAACCTCTTCTTATCTTATACTGTATATCATTTCCTCAAAATCTGTTAGCTGCTTCCTTGATTGTAACTTCTCTTTATACCTTTGTTCCACCTATCCACGGATAACATTTGAAGTCAGTTCAACCTCAGTCCTTTATAAATCTCCATTCTGGTTCTGTTCTCCTCACACACTCTCAACAAAATCTTTTAATAAAACTATATCATGTTTCTGCAATATTCCTTTTAACAAATCCAATTTTTTAATCGGAAATGTCTTTATATCTTGCAATTCTATAATTGGTGAGATATTTGGTACCAGTCTGCATTTCATTCTTGTCTATACATTTATCATAGCTTTTAACACATCATTTTTTTTATTCCAAGTTTAACACTTCCTTTTCCAAAAAATCACCATTTTCACACACATTGCTATCCTTTAATTCTATATCTTTCCAAATAAGATCTTTTGTTGTCATTAATTTTACCATACCTTTAAGTTGGAATGTCCTATAATAACTTTTGATATTAGGTAGCCCTAATCCACCCTCTTTCTGTGTTCTGTACCATAAACTTTTAGATATTCTTGCTTTTTCCCCACAATTACAATAATTATTCAATAATTTTTGAAAAATTCCAATTTCTTTATCTGTTTGCTTAATTGGTAGAACCTTGAATAAAAAATCATTTTTGGGAGCAAACTCGTCTTGCAGATAGCAATCCTTCCAAACCAAGAGGTCTTCAACTTCCGATATTGCATAATTTTCTTCTTAATGTCATCTTTCAGCTTACCAAAATCTAACTTTTTAAAACCCTCTATATTATCTGTAATGTTTACTCCAAAATATTTTATGGTTTTCCTAATTTGAATTTTATATTTTTCCTTAATTTTTTCAAGTTCCTCATTATTTAAATTGCAAAATATTGCTTCAGATTTCCCCCAATTTATTTTCAGGCCTTTTATTTCTTCAAACTGGTACAGATGAGCTTGAATTCTGTCCATATTTTTTGTAGGGTCTTTCATTACAATCAGAGTATCATTCGAATATAAGCTTATTTTTATCCCTTCTATACCCTCTATATTTAAATCTTGTAGTTTTCATCATGGAAGCCATGTTAGTCTATGCAGATATATCAGACAAGAAACCAAACAAAAGTAAAAACAAATAAGAAAAAGAAAAAATACCCTTTTCTGTTTTTTGTTTACTTTAATTTTGTTTATTGTCTGATACTGTTCAATTTTTTGAATAGTAGCCGTGTTAGTCTGTGGTTTAATTTTTATTACAATAATTGTGTTTTCCATGGAAATTAATGGCATGTTATGTCTCAGCTAATTTGCCACACTGGTTTCATTGGAACCCATGTGCAAATATCTTAAGTTTACCCTAGTGCTTAACTGAATTGCTATACAGAATGACTACATTCAATCTAGAAAGTTATTTGAGTTTTTGAATGTGGATAATAAGGCATAAATAGGTGAGGCTAGTAGCACCATTGTTTTGAAAATAAGTGTTCCAAAAATTCTGATGTTATCATGTGGAACCAAAGAGAGAGTTCTAACTTATTTGTTGCTCCAACGATTAGTTATTATGGCAACCAATATGAAGCATCTATGAGTATAAATCTGGAGTCCATTGCATAGTGAAATTATGCCACATGTAAGAACGTTGATACCATAATTGGTCTGAAGTGATGTGGCATCAGCTGTCATATTCCCAACTTTCACTGGCAGTATCATCTCATTTAAGTTGTTGTTGTTCAGTCGCACAGTTGAGTCCGACCCTTTGCAAACCCATGGATCACTGCTGGCCAGGCTCCTCTGTCATCTGCCATCCTCCGTAGTCCGCCCAGATCTACACCAACTGCATCAATGATGTCATATAGCCATCTCATCCTCTGTCGTCCCCTTCTCCTTTTGCCTTTGATCTTTCCCAGCATCAAGGCCTTCTCCAGTGATTCCTCTCTTCTCATTTGGTGGCCAAAGTACTTGAGCTCCAGCTCCAGTATTTGTCCTTCCAAGGAGCAGTCAGGATTAATTTCCTTTAGAGTTGACTGATTTGATCTCTTTGCAGACAAGAGTCTCCTCCAGCACCACAGTTCAAAGGCATCTATTCTTCTGCACTCAGCCTTCCTTATGGTCCAGCTCTCACAACCATACATTATTATTGGGAATACCATTGCTTTAACTATCTGGACTTTTGTTGGCAGGGTGATGTCTCTACCTTTTATTATGCTGTCTAGATTTGTCATAGCTTGCCTTCCAAGAAGAATGCGTCTTTTTCTTTCATGGCAGCAGTCACCATCTGTAGTGATCTTTGATTCTAAGAAGGTTAAGTCTATCACTGCTTCCATTTCTTCCCTTCTATTTGCCAGGAAGTGATGGGGCCGGATGCCATGATCTTGGTTTTTTTGATGATGAATTTCAGGCCAGCTTTTGCACTCTCCTCTTTCACCCTCATCAAGAGGCTCTTTAGGTCTTCTTCACTTTCTGCCATTAGGGTAGTGTCATCTGCATATCTCAGGTTGTTGATATTTCTCCCAGCAATCTTAATCCCAGTCTGTGCTTCTTCCAGCCCTGCATTACACATTTAAATTACTTCTGTGTTTTTACCTTGTCAATGGTACATATTGTGACTGTAGGAACTAAGGAAATAGAGCTTTATCTAGTTAGCTTCCCCTAAATCTTTCCTTTGCAGATCTAATCTGGTGCCCTGTTTTTACCACACACCAGTCACTTCAAAGATGTAACAATAATCATCCTGGTATTAGGCAAAAATCGAGCTGAGCATCTCATCTTAATTCTTATCAGATAGAGATTGTTTGCTCATTGAAGTTTTAATTCCTGTTCAAATCCAATTTAGCAGTAACATAATCCAAGTAACATAATCCATGTAATAAGTATAGAGTTTAAAAGCTCTGTATAAAAAATCCAGATCATAGGTTCTTATAATGCTTAGAGCAGGGATTCTCAACCTGTGGACCACAGGCCAGATACAGCCCACGGTGCCATTTCATGTGGCCCCACCACCGCCTCCACCACACCAGGAAGTGCCATGTGGTGGAGGAAGGGCAAAATGGCTGTCCAGCCCCCAAAGCTGTCTGAGGGAGTGTGACCCTGACTCCAGGTTTAAAAGGTTGAGAACTCCTGGCTTAGACTTTATTGCCACTTTGCAAATAAATCATTAGGCCATCAGTCCCCAAATCCTTAAAAGTTTATTTCCTTTTAAATATGAGATGAAATTATTTTAGCAGATATATTTCTGAAGCTGAATTCTTTAGATGATTAATACTGAAATCTTAAATTTCATTATTTGAAGAGTCCGAGTAAAGGCAGAGAGAAATATATTATATACTCATTCCATTTGTTTTAAGTTTACAAGTAGATGGACTTTGTCATTGAAGAACCTGAGAGACTGGTGTGGAATGTCCTCAGAAGAACTGTTCTGAGGAGTTAAGAAAGGAAGACTATCACCATGATGATAGCCAATCTCCAGAAGGAATACAGCACTTGAACAAGACAACTACAACTCCACACTTTGCAAAATATTTACTTGATACTCAGATGCTGAAGGATAAAAATATGTGCATTGCACACTGTGGTTATAACACTGAGAATATGTAATTAAGAATTGCAAGCTTAAAAAAAAGATCAAATCTCGACAACTCTTTGTGTGCCTGGGAAAATAGTGGAATTGGACATATTGGATAGATTCTCAGTGTTTCTTTGTTGTCCTGCTTTTGAGAACCTATAGTATTACAAAAACAATAGTGCCAAACCTAACCTCACTTTATGGTTTCTTATTTTTAGCTAGAATGTTTCTGTCCTCTAAATACCTTTAAAAGTTACCGCTTGCACACAAATGGCCCAGAGTTACAAAGCTGAAGTTATAGTTACTCAGCACTCCAGAGTGGGTGGAGATTAAGGTTCAAGAGCTGATCCCTATTTAGCCAAATATATGCCACACCAACTGTGTTTTCTTGACCCAGATGAGCAATGTTCATTCACAGTATTGCACCCTGTCTGTCATTTTGCAAACTTATACTGCTTAGTAACCCCTCCCCCCTAAAAATGCCAGCTGGGGGATACTGGGACCCATAAGACATTGTGCAGAGTCTTTGAGGATCATTGGAAGTGTTTGCTGTGGAATTCTGAGTTGTATCCCTCAAAATTCTGATTCTTCCATGTTCAGACTCTCATCCCACCTTACTTACTTCTAGGGTTAGGGGAAAACAGAAAAGACCATTTCTCTTTTCTTTCATCAACATTCAAAATAAGCCTCTATGTTTGTACCATGGTTGTGAAATCGAGGCTCAATAACTGAAAGAAGTGAACTAGAACAGACTACAGAAACAAGGAAGGTAGATTTATATCTATATATCTCACAGAGACAAAATATCAGCCAAGCAGAGTGGACTATAAATAAACTGTTAACAGCTCTGAGAATGCTAGCAGCCTTGAGCCTTGTTATGTTAAAAGAGATGCAGGCGTATGTGATGGGAGGAGGGAGTAAAAGCTTTCTTTTATTACTAGTAAGCAGAATCAGCTACCACCTGGCTAGGTGCCTCTTCTTGTCTTCAGGTGATCATAGGAATTATGTATTATGATGATGACCTGATTGGCAGCTATATTAATTTAGTGTCTTGCACGGAAGACTGTAGGAATCGGGGCCACTGAGGGCCGTAGGTCCCGGAGGAGACTGATCAAGGAACGATATGAGGCAGTATGGAGGAGGATAAGATCAGTAGTTTATTGAGGGAAAGACATCACCTTTTATAGATCAGAAGGCAAGGTAGAAAAAACCATCACCCGACAGTAAATCACATCACCTATTTACTCAGGTTAATTGGGAATCTCTCTTGGGGAAGTTAATTAGTGCGGGCAAACATTGACTGGGAAAACACCTATTGTTTTGGGCTTAGGAGCTGGGTAAACGTGGCCACTATTTGCGCCAGGGATTTACGCTAAGCTCGGAGATGAATGTTTGCCTAATTATGTTGCAGGAGTTAGCGATCTGCTTACTTGGCAGAGTCTTAGGTCAGGTCAAGGAATTGGGTGAATCAAACCCTATAATTTATCCACCCCCCTTAATTTGGGTGCTTGCAGAGCCCACGGGCCAGGGAGCCTTTCTCACCGAAGTGGCCTCTGCCGGGCCGTTCCGTGCCCATTGGGGCACGGGGAAACCACATCTCCCCTTTTTAAATTTTCTTAAGAGCCTGACCAGCAACTCTGCACAAGAGCGCCATCAGCTGTTGAGCGGGAATGACGTCTCGGGGTTTCCTTCTGTGACGGCATTGGGATATCAGTGAGGGAATACATTGCGCAAGGCAACAGACTGTCACGTCTAGTATAATCACCCCCACAACCACCTTGAGTACCGTCTGAAGCCACCCCCAGGGGATCCACGGCCACATCCAGTTCCACAATGAACTCCACCAAGTTCCCCATGCAGAACCCTCCATGATGCCCTGGACTATGGTGTGGAGATCAGTGAGCTGACTCTGTACTTTGCGGGAGTTGTCAGTAAGGTTGAAACAGCACATACCATGAAAGGATTCGCAACCCAGGTGGTGCAACAATAAGAGATAGTCGATAGCCGCTCGATTGTCAAGGATGGCATGGCGAAGCTCTGCCTGCTCTTGATTAAGGAGCGCTATCGCTGAGGAGGTATGGTTGATGGCTTTTGCTAAGCCGCAAGCCAAGCGACCAATCCTCTTTGCATTGCCGACGGCTAAGCCTGGCATGCCAAAGATGCTGACTGCCAGAGAGAGATATTCGGCAGGGCTCATTACTCTAAAGCTGCTCTCACATGAGCTGTCTAACTGGGTGGTGCGAATGTGCCGTATGAGTGAGGAAACATTTAAAACATGTGTAACATTTGTGCTTGGGGTGACCATATGCTTAGTAGGGAGTAACAATGTCAAACGACTGATACAGCATATAGAGTCTGAAACATTTGCAGGAATGTAGTTCCACGTATACTGGTTGCATGTGAAGAACCAACCAGATGGTAGGGTGACATGAGCATATATGGTGCCAAGTGGTACCGGGTTATTGCAGGTCCAATTGCCACTGCCAACGTTGAGGCAGCGGCGCCGAGTACGACCAGCTGAGGCGCAGCCGTACATTCGTCCACAGGTAGAGTTCGGGCTGACCGCCACCCGAGGGGTGTGGAGGGTGGCTGCATCAGCCAGCAAAGTCATGGTCAGCCGCATCTCCCAGCGGGCATACTCTGAAGAAGCCGCTGGAATGTATGGGCTGAAAAGTCTTTTCACAAGCCAGTCCCCATCCCTGGGGTGCGCGCCTGGAGAATGGCACACAGGGATGAGGCAGGTGCTGAGGATTGAGGCAGAACCGAGGTCCTGCCTGAGGCAAAAATCGGACTGGTTGACGAGACCCGCCAACCTCTCCCAAATATTGTACTGCATCCGGGCAGAGAGGTCTCCGCCGGGCAGCAGATCGTTGGCCTTCAATGAGGCGGCCTGAGCGCCTCCCCCCAAAAGCAGGGAAAGGGTCAGGATGATGGTGAGCGCCAGGGTGTTGGCATGAATCTGGGCAAAAACTGCAGCTGTGAGGTTCTCCGGCGTTGGCTCCTTCCTTTCGTGCCGGACGGTGTCCTCGGCCTCACGGCAAAGGATCTTGACCATCCCCCAGGTGATCTTGGGTGCTGTCGTCGGTGGCCGTCTCTTCCAACGGGTCCTCTCGGTCAGAGTGAGGTCCTCCATCTCCGGGATCGGACTCTGGTCGGTCTGGGTCCATGCCATGTGGTTCCAAATAAGGCTTGACACACCGAGCTGGAATCCAGACGACACCTGTAGGAGACATAACTGCAGCATACCCTCTTCCCCAGGTTACGAGTGGCCCCGGGCCCCTCCAAGAAGGGTCCGGTGGCACCCGGTATTAGACCATCGGTCGCAGGAGAGCTTCCGAACGGCGGAAGTGCTTCTCCTGCGGCGTGCAATCCGAAAAAACATTAAGGTGATTGTAAGTGAACAATACCTTATTCGGGCAATGCTGTGCCTGGCCCTGTGACTTGGGGAGGGCTGGTGGCTCCCCCCTTTCTGATTGTTTGTCAATATAGGACTTGAGCGTCCGATTGACCCGTTCCACAATCGCTTGCCCCTGCGGATTGTAAGGAACACCAAAAGTATGCTTAATATCCCAAGTGGCCATGAAGGCGGCCAGCTGCCTAGAGCTGTAGGACGGGGCGTTATCGGTTTTAACGTGCCAAGGTTTGCCCATGGCTGCAATGCAGGAAAGGAGGTGCTGCTCCACGTGGGAAGCAGTTTCCCCTTTCTGCGCTGTTGCCCAGAAGAATTGAGAAAAAGTGTCTATGCAAACGTGCATGTACTGCCATCTGCCAAACTGTGGAACATGCGTGACATCCATCTGCCACACCTGGTTAGCCTCTGTCCCTCGTGGGTTGACCCCCCATGAGGGCCCCCCCGGTGCCCCTGCACAATGCTGGCAAGAGCAAACTATGCCTTGAGCTTGAGAAAGTGGCAGATTGAACTGTCTGGCGAGCGCTTTGGCATTTTGGTGAAAAAAGGCATGACTCTGAATTGGAGTAGTGAAAACACCCAAAACTGAACGTTGCTGAATTTCCTTTGCCGCCGCATCCACTCTGCTATTGCCCGCGGAAATCGGACCCGGCAAGTCTTGATGACTGCGGATGTGGGCAATATAGAGCGGCTCCGTGCGGTTTCGCAAATGAAATTGAGCAGTGAGAAACAGGCTAAGCAAATTTTTGTCTATCGCGGGAGTGATGTATGCTCCCGGTAGACTGTGAAGCAAATTCCTAACATACATACTGTCAGTAATGATGTTTAAACATTCTTTGGCAAAGGTGCGCAAGGCAAGGTTCACCGATGCCAACTCTGCCCGCTGTGCGGACTTTTGTGGAAGAGTTAGCAGTGTGCGCCAAGCTTGGCCCTCCTGCCAGATCAAGACACCATATGTGCGACCACCATCAGTAAAAACTGTCCTGGCCCCCTGAAGTGGAACCAGCGAGAGCAATTCAAACAAGCTGACTGTCTGCGTTTGGAGTGAGACAAGTCTGGGGTCTTTTGGCAAGTGGTATGCCAAGCATCCAGTGAATCCTTCCAACGCAATTGGAAGCGAGTCACCGAGCTGCATTAACTGCTGAATTTGTTCCTTGGTGAACGGGACTACAATTTTGGCCAAATCGTGCCCTGAAATGTCCCTAGCTCTCAACCGTCCGCGGTAAACCACCGCGGAGACCAGTTCTTGGGGAGGAACGATGTTTCGTGAAGAGGTGTTCGGAAGGTACACCCACTCCACGATACTCGCCCCTTTCTCGGCATCTACGCCGAGCGCTCCAGTGAACATGGATCCTGACCGTACGATGTACAAATTCAGGATCGGAGCATATGGCCCTGGGGTGATCCTCTCTACCCACCTCTGGCTGAGAACTTGGTTAATCTTCTCGAGAGCTAAGCGCGCTTCTCGAGAAATTTTTATCCGGTCTGCCGGCTGCTTGCCTAAGGTTAGCAGCGAGAAGAGCGGTTTCAAGGGATCCGTATCCAATCGGAAATACGGTCTGGCCCAATTGATGTTACCTAAAACTTGCTGCAACTCTACAAGGGTGACTGAGTCCTGTAAATTGATCTGAGGCAAAACTGGTGCTGCGAAAGAGCGGAGAAGCCGATGACCCAAGTATGAGAAGGGCTCGGTTCTCTGCACTTTCTGTGGGGCAATGAGTAAACCTTTGTCCCCCAGGCTGGCCTGGAGGTCAGAAAACATTTCGCTGCCGAGTTGCGGCATCGCGACCAAGATGTCATCCATAAAATGGCAAACTATCGCTTTAGGGTAAAGGCTTCGAAACTTTGCCAGTGCGTTGTGAACATAAATTTGGCACAGGGTGGGCGAATTGAGCATGCCCTGTGGCAAAAATTTCCACGCGTAACGCTACGTGGGCTCGCTGTGGTTCACAACCGGCACCGTAAAGGCGAACCTTTCCCGATCCCGGGGGTCTAAGGGGATTGTATAAAAGCAATCCTTGAGATCTACAACTAGAATCTCCCACCCCTCGGGAATCATGTTAGGATTTGGGATGCCGCATTGAAGCGGACCCATTGGCTGTATGCATTTATTGATCTCTCTGAGATCGCGGAGGAGTCGCCACTTCCCCGACTTTTTCTTTATGACAAAAACTGGCGAATTCCAAGGACTCGTGGACTGTTCTATATGTCCTGCATCTAGCTGTTCTTTAACTAGCTGCTTGAGGGCAACTAATTTCTCTCCCACTACCGGCCATTGTTCTACCCAGACTGGTGTATCGGTGAGCCATTTAAGTGGCAACGCCATTACCCAAAGGTAAGCGTAGCACCGTACTGCTGCAAGATGTCTCGCCCCCAAAGGTTGATGTGCACGTCAAGAATGTGCGGCCGAATTACCGCCTTGGGGATTGTGACTTCCACCCACTCTCGGCTCCTAAACGCTTCCTGAATTCCGCCTACCCCCCACACATCGGAGACCGGCTCAATGGCCCACTCTCTTGGCCACTGGCTTCTGCTTATCACGCTCACATCCGCTCCGGTATCGAGTAACCCTGAGAACGCTCTTTTGTTCAAAAATACCTCAATAACGGGGCGCTGCTTCCACTCAATGTTGGTCTCCACTGTCGCTAAGACCTGGTATCCTTGTACTGCCTCACTGGCGCTCGAGCGGTCCTCTGACCGGGGCTCGGAGCTGTCACTGAGCCTTCCCTGGCTATCTGCTGGCGAGTGACAAGGAACCATGATCAGTTGCGCTAAGGTGTCTCCTTTGTGAATTGTTTGGGGCAGGTGAGTCCAAAGCTGAACTTGGAGAACGCCTGAAAAATTCGAGTCAACGACTCCTGGAATTATGAAAATTCCACGTGCTCCAGCTACACTGCGGGGCAAAACTAAACCTATAAAGCCCTTGGGCAGTGGACCCATGTACTGGGAGTCCACTAGATAGACCATGCCTGGCAGGTCACATGTAACGTCTGCCTGACAAGTCAAGTCTAACCCTGTACTACCCTTGGGGCTGGCCTGTGCCCTCGCAATGCCTGGCTTGTGACCGGGATCTAGTCTAGCTCTGGTGAGTTCTGGGCGAGGGAAGCCTCTGTTTGGACCAGGGCCAGAGACATGCCCGCGCTCCGGTTTCCCGAATTCGGACAGTCTCGAGCCCAGTGGTAGCCTCTTTTGCACTTCGGACACTGGGGTTTTGGAGCCTTGGGACGGCCGGACCTTTGTCCGCCTCCCTTGGATCGGCACTCCCTAGCGAAGTGACCAACCTTGCCACAATTGTGACATGCTCCTGGGGTCTTACCCTTAGGTCTTTTACCCCCTTGCACCGCTGCTGCTAGCAAACCCGTCCTGTAGGATTCTGTGCCAACATCGGCGCAAGCTCTAATCATGTCCGTAAGTGTCAAATCAGGACAATTGCCCAGGGACTGCAAGATTTTACGGCAGTCTAAATTGGCATTGTCCTTGGCTAACTTCATCATGAGCTCTTGTTGGGCCTCCTCATTATCAATCTGCCTGCTAATAGCTTCCTCCAGGCGATTGATGAAGTCCATATAGGGTTCCTGGGCTCCTTGCTTGATAGCGGTGTAATTCTTAGCCGCTTTGCCAGTTGCTGGGACTTTGAAAAACGCCCTAAAGGCGGCCTTGGCCGACATCTGGAGAGTGGCGAGAGGCAAGTTGATCTGGGCATTGATGGGCTCGAAGGCACCTGAACCATATAACTGGTCAGGAAGTACTGCGCCTCCTATCCTGGCAGCCCTTGTCTGCGCCTCAAGGCGAAACTCGCTGTCCCAAATTAAATACTGGCTAGGGGTGAGCATCATCCGCATGACGGCTTTCCAGTCATGGGGAATCCACATGGTGTTCTCGCACACTTGCTGAAGCGTGCCCCTTGTAAAGCGACTTTGGAGCCCAGTTTCTGAAATGGCTTTCCGGATAGCCATGAGAAGCTTATACGGGACTGGGGAATGAACTATCTGCTGGGCGCCCGTAAGTGCGTCCATCTCCATGCGGATGGGACATATCTGACTGAGCTCTGCTAGCTCCTCTACTGGCAATTCCCCCTTCCTGAGTTCTTCCTCTACTGTGCGCTGAAGGGCACTTTTGGTAGCTAGGGAACCCGTTGCTATCTGAGAAGCGCCTGCGCTCCTCATTCCTTGCATTCCGCCGGTGACGTCTGCAGCTGTCACCGAGGGAAAGCTCCCTACACTACTCTGCCTAAACTGGAGTGACGGGTAGAGCGCCGTTGGTTCGGCTGGCGTTTCTGGCAGATTTGGGGGTTCTTTGGCCTCTACCCGGACTGGCTCTATCTCCGCCAAGAGCTTCCTACACTTTCTCCATGTGCAAATTACGCCTCCTGGAGCTTTCGGGGGTTGCTGAATGCAGTCTCCTATCTGATCCCAGAGCTCAAGGGTTAACGTACCTACTTCTGGGTAAAGTAGGCAGTGTTCCCCTAGGTACACCAAAAGTCTCGCTAGCTCTCTGCTGTGAAAACACACCTTAAATACCCTGGCCAGGATTCTGAACTCTCCCTCACGAGTTCTTTGGCTAGCGGATGGACGCTGTCGCTGAGGACAGGTCCCCATATTACCTGTGATTGGGTCCTTGGAAGATTCCTCCTCGGGACGAGTCGACGCGTCTGTGGCAGGCAATAGGTTCTGGCGACGACGCTTCTGGGTAGAGCTCGGAGCGTGGACTGCGGCCACGGGCCCTCGGTGGCCACTGCGCTGTCAGGGGCTCACAGCTGCCCTGAGCGGAATGCGTTTTTCCCTTTGGCGCAAGCCACCACGAAAGTCGGGAGCAAGCTGTAGGATGCCTCTTTGGACTGCCTCACCGCAGGCCGTCCCTCCGATCGGCTGGCTGCCGGACGGAGTGCCGCGCTGTCCTCTGGGATGATTCGGACACGGTTCAAGCGCAGAACCGGACCGTGTGATCGCTACTCTGAGGAAGACCGCTCGGGGGTCACTTACTCACGAGTAGATCACGTCGGGGTCACCAGGTGTAGGAATCGGGGCCGCTGAGGGCCGTAGATCCCGGAGGAGACTGATCAAGGAACGATACGAGGCAGTATGGAGGAGGATAAGATCAGTAGTTTATTGAGGGAAAGACATCACCTTTTATAGATCAGAAGGCAAGGTAGAAAAAACCATCACCTGACAGTAAATCACATCACCTATTTACTCAGGTTAATTGGGAATCTCTCTTGGGGAAGTTAATTAGTGCGGGCAAACATTGACTGGGAAAACACCTATTGTTTTGGGCTTAGGAGCTGGGTAAACGTGGCCACTATTTGCGCCAGGGATTTACGCTAAGCTCGGAGATGAATGTTTGCCTAATTATGTTGCAGGAGTTAGCGATCTGCTTACTTGGCAGAGTCTTAGGTCAGGTCAAGGAATTGGGTGAATCAAACCCTATAATTTATCCACCCCCCTTAATTTGGGTGCTCGCAGAGCCCACGGGCCAGGGAGCCTTTCTCATCAAAGTGGCCTCTGCCGGGCCGTTCCGTGCCCATTGGGGCACGGGGAAACCACAGAAGACAAAGAAGGAGCCGCAGTATGGGCTAAAACACAACTTTATTGCATGATGGTCAGGGTGAACATGTGGTAATGGCGGAGGTAGAGCTCCTTTTATAATGCAACAATACATTTGAACCTGGTTACATGGTAGCGTATTGGCTGCTACCTGTGTGACGTCATTCTGAGTCACGCCCTTCTTCTCTAGATGTTCCTTGCGTGGGAAGGTTCCGGCGGCTGACGGTAATTGGGGAACTTGTACCATGTGAGCTGAACGCTCACAGCTGCCCTCTATGGGTAGCTAGCTCGCGTTCCATTAAACAGCTGAGATACATTGTGATCATTGTTAGGTTACATTCGGACATTGCAGTGGCTACATTCCTTATTAAAGCAATACAGCTTCATACACAACACTTAACTAGATTTAAAAGGAGATTGAAGGAAGACCATTCATGGCGGAGAGATCTATTAGCATTTATATAATTGGGGAATTGGTGGTGGGCAATATGGAACCTTCACATTGTCAGTGACAGTTTATCACAGATGGTCTGGTCATGAGTTGTGGGTTATACACAGTGGTAAGGTGGAAATATGTGGAGAATGTTTGCAAACTGTGTATTGTTTGAGCAGGTAGAACTGGGTGGTGTCACTTGGGTGGTTTTCTGCAGGGCACTAAAATTTAGAGATAACTGTTAGAAAAAATAAGCAGCAACATCTTCCAGCTTAATTTACTTTCAATTTTTGAGCTTGATCATAAGCTTTCTTTTTATTGGAGGAGGAAGGGTTAACTATATTCTATTCTGTTTTTTTTCCTCATGGGAGAGTCCATAAACTATTGTATTGCAGCCAGAGCATTGTTAGTTTGATTCTGACCAAGGCTCAAGGTTGAGTCAGTCTTCCATCTTTCTGAGATCAGTAAAATGAGTACCCTGCATATTGGGGGGGGGAAATGTGAATTAATTTGTGACCCTCCCAGATAGTGCACTAAGTGCCATGGGGGGCTATATAAATCTAATTGTTATTGCTATGGTCACACCTTACAGGAGAGTGGGTGGGAAATGAAACCACTTGCCCCATGTGCCAGTTGCTGAGTACTGTATTGCCATCTAGAAAGAGGAATCAGCATCAGTTAACAAAGAGATGGCAAGTTCTGGCCTTCCAGATGCTGTTGGACCTCAACTTCTATCATAGATATTAATCTTTGACTACTACTGTACATCCTTGAGTGTGATGAACATAATGTTCAACTCCCCACTTTCAGGACTAGGAAGTGTTTCTTCCAAAAATACAAAATGTGTGCTCACATTTTTAAGAATGATCACTTTTACAAACCACACAGATTTCACTGAACTATACTGATACTTATTACCACAGACATTTAAAAATTACAAATCTCGGATGAGTTGTTTGTGTCTTTGATCAATCAGCCAGTCTCTCTATACCAGTGGTTCCCAATGTGTAGCCCATGTTCTACAGGGGGACTTCATTTCCCAGAAGCCCAAATCAGTACATTGGTTGATCAGTGCTTTGGATAATTAAAGTCCAAAAACCAAAGGTTGGGAAACACTGCTCTATACCTTCAATGTGTGTCTGTGCTTTGTTTTACAAAAGAAAATAACACTAGGTCGCCCTTGCTTGAAAGCCAGTCGCATCCGGCTCTAGGGTTCAGCACTCATCTCTTTTTATAGCCAAATAGCCAGCACTGTCTGCATCTGCAGATGATTCCGTGGACATGTGGCAGGCATGACTAGACACCGGAGTGCACAGAATGTTGTTTACCTTTCCACAGAAGTGGTCCCTATTTATCTACTTGCAATTTCTTGCTTTCAAACTGCTAGGTTGATAGGAGCTGGGACAGAGACGGGAGCTCACTCTGTCATTTAATTTAATTTAACTTTTGATTTAATAGTCATATTTATATATGCCGCCCACTCAGGCAGAACCCGACTCAGGGCGGCATTACAACAAGTTCTAAAAACACATAAAAACACTTTAAAAGACTCATATCCCACCCATTTTAAAAGACCCATATCCCACCCACTTTAAAAGATCCATATCCCACCCACCCATCCCACCCACTATAAAAAGAAGAAGAGAGAGTTCTTAATTGTTTACATAAGCCAGCAGGCGGGGACCGTGTTCCCATTAGGGCCCCACACCTGCCCTGCCAGCCAGGTCTTTAATCCTCTCCAGAAGAGCAGCAAATCTCTTTGAAGTCTTAGATCTGTTGGCAGGAGGTTCCAGAGGGTTGGTGCGGACACGGAGAAGGCCCTCCTTTGGGTGCTGGATGGATGTGCACCCCTAGCTGATGGCACTATTAGAGAGCCCCTCCGGTCCGCTCTGGTTGGACGGGCAGACACTCTTGGGTCATGCAGCACTCAGATCTCAAACTGCCAACCTGCTGACATTCCATTTGTCAAGTTGTCAAGTCTTAACCACTAAGCTACCACAGTCTTTAAAATAAAATTAGCTTTGTCCAAAACATTCTCTTAAACAAATGGGACAAAGTGTGATGGGATTCCAGTTCAACAATATACGAAGGTCTAGTTTTCCTTCTTCCTGAGTAGAGGAGTATACCACAACAAGATTCACAACACATGTCTGTTTACTCAGACATGAATCTCACTGTGTTCCTTATGGCTTACTCCTGTGTAAACTCAGTGGTTCTGAATTACTGGGGCCACAGAAATTAAACTTGGCAGTAAGTCGTCATTGACTTATTCAACCAGATTAAAAACTATTTCCTTGAAGAGTAACAAATGTATTAGAGCACAAACTGCTTGATTGGATATACTATGGTATGAACATCTATTAAAATGAACTGTAGCAGATGAAAGCTTATGCCACAATTAATTTGTTACATTTAAAGAAGCCATAAGATTCCTTTTAGTTCTAGTTCTGTTTATGTTATTTCACATATTTATCCATACATTTATTTTGAGTTTTCATCACCCATTTGATTTGGATAAAGTCCAAAATCTGATAAAGTCCAAACTTGTGGAACGGAGTTTGGACTTTATCCAAGGTTCTACTGTATGGTCTTCTTGATGGTGATGAGTGTGATACTAGTAAAGGGAGCAGGATGGATGTTGCAAGTTCACATCTGAATAATTAAAGACCTGGTTACTGATAAGAAACCTCTTCTTCATGTGATTACATGCAGGGGATTGGACAGTTGGGCTGGACAGTTGGGCTCACCAAAAGGTGGGGCCAAATATTATTGAGCTAAAGAGAGGGAAACATGGCTGAAGATCATATCATGTTATGCCCACATGATCAGACTGTTCAATGAATGTGGTGGTTTGGGGCCCCATAGACTCACTGTAAACTGCACTCCTTTGGGGATCCCTATAGGCATGGCAATTCAGCTGGCTGAACAAGACTGTAGAAATGTAGGCAGAACAAATCTCACCATTTGTGTCATATCAACCTATTTATAGTGGAAGGATGTGCTCTGACTCATACAAAAATCTAGCAGGTGAGGTGGAACAGGGATATTGGTGTACAGGTATAGACAAAGTAGATACAGAGCAGTTCAAGGTTTAGTTAGTGTATCTTTACCAATAAGTTGCCTTCCATATTTTTATCTTCAAAAATGCTGAAGAGTTGGGGTGAACATTTGGAGCAAGCAAATCTCAATCAGAAAAGTATAATTGTAGCAACATCAGGAAGTACCAAAGCAGAAATAGTTTGACAGTTTAAATGCCAATAAGGCCAAGGCGCTCCTGGAAAGTCCAACCACAGAGCCCCCGGGAGAGCTCAACTAAGATATATGACTCCATTCACCTGATTTGAAGCCATTTCATGTCCTGGTATAATAAGGATGGTTGAGCACTATTCAAGAACTTCTCTTTTTATGTTAGGCATCTAAAGACCTCATTATGCTTTTATAACTGAATGTGTGCATTGATGAGCAATGGCTGTCTGGCTGTCTTATATAGGCTGTGTTCTACTTTTTACAATGGCCATTGCTAGTTTTCCTATGGATGACATGTTGCACAGTACATATTGAATCAGATGGTACACCCCTACTAGAGACCCTTTCTTCAAATTTGCCTAGCACACCCATTGTCAGCATTACTGCACTCTACTGCACTTGTGACAAGTAAAGGACTAAAAGAAATGGTAAAAACCATGTCCAGAGACACACTCTTAAAGTGGGTGGTCCTACTGAGAAAAGGTCTACCTCAAGCTCTTGAAATTTCCAAACTGTTCTGCACACTTGCACAACAGTCCATTTAATGTGAGTTTATAAATAACCTCTTGAAGAACCACAGATACAGACAAGCAATCTGTTCCTTCTCCATTTGTAATTCTTTAAAAAAATCACTAGGTGTTGGGGTGAGATAGGTCAAGGAGCAGGATGTGACTCTGCTAGAAATGTCTATCACTTTCTTGAGGAAGCACAAGAGGTATGGAAAGGCCACTTGGAAACTTTTAGGAACTGGGTTTGCTTTTGAAATTAGTAACTGAAAAATCAATGTGTCACTTCCCTGTCATGAACTAAAAGCTTATGGACTTTATAAATTAAGTATATAGAGGTTGACGGATGTTAATAGAGGTCCCAAGACTCAATGAACAGAGTACTTCTCCCAGGAAAGCAATTTAAACTGTATCTCCTCCCTAGTGCTTACCCATGAATGCATTTATTTAGAAGGTCTTTGTGTAGTAAAGATGTCTTAGTATTGTTAACACTGTTGTACTAGTACAAGCATTCATGGAATTACATTTGAAGGGGCTGATGCAAATTACAACCCACATTTTGTTTTATAATTGTATAAAATAAATGAATTTACTGGTATAGTCAATGTAGAGCTGTTCATGAATTACTAACTCCCTCTTCCTTGGCACATTTTTTTATGCAGTAGAATAGCCAATTTAAAAAACCAAAATCTTAGAGTCTAAGCACATGGGTGGCTCTGGGGTGGTCCTGCTGGTGGTGGTGGCAGTGGGGAGAGTGGGAGTCTCAGGGTGGTCCTGCTGCCACTGCCACCTTAGGTGGTGGGACCCCCTGAGACCCACCATTCCCCACTACTGGCAGTGGTGGTGGCACCTATCTGGCTCGCCAACAGTCTGAGGGAGCATGATCCAGCACATGGCTTAAAAAGGTTGAAGTAAAGGTTTCCCTTGCTCGAAAGCCAGTTGTATCCGACTCTAGGGTGCAGTGCTCATCTCTGTTTCTAAGCCAAAGAGCCAGCGCTGTCTGCTTCTGCAGATGTTTCCGTGGTCATGTGGCAGGCATGACTAGACACCGGAGCACACGGAACGCTGTTGCCTTCCCACCGAAGTGGTCCCTATTTATCTACTTGCAATTTCTTGCTTTCGAACTGCTAGGTTGGCAGGAGCTGGGATGAAGACGGGAGCTCATTTCCATCCTGCAAGGTTGAAGACCCTTGGCTTAATCTAATGTGGACTACCAGTTAGATTCAAGCCAATGTGACCACTAGGAGCCAGGGGAAGAGTGGCTTCCAGAGGAGCGATCTTGCCCAGCTGGGCCCACCCTCCCCACCTCCTGTCAGCTGGTGGCAGCGGGAAGGGTGGACAACATCACTCTTGCCCAGCTCATCCCGCCTACCCCACCTCCTGATAGTCAGTGGCTGTGGGATCGGCCAGGCAAGAGGCTTTCAAAGGAGCTCTCTTGTCCAGCCAACCCCGCCCTCCCCAGCTCCTGGAGTTAAATTGTAGAAAATTATTTTTCTCTTTCAAATGTGTATAAAAAGTCAGGTGCATCGTATACACCGATGCGTACGTTATGGAAAGTTAAAAAATCACTTTCTGTGTGTATGTTTAGACTGGCTTGCTAGAACAGAAACCAGTAGTGGAGAAAGAGATAAATAGCCACCTGCTTGATAAGACTGACCTCGTGTAGCTTCGAGATTCTTTTCTTGTGGGAGAGAAGGGACCAGGCTCTTTCTCAGCAACCAATTATAAACTAATTCCAATTGGATGAGATTCCCCACGTCAGGTTGTTGAGATCAGAAGAATAAAACCAGAGTGTGGGAAATGGTACTCTCTCTTTCATCATGGGAGTTTGAACAACAACAACAAATTAAGAACTGCCTACTGTCAAGTTAGTTCTGATTTAGGGTGACCCTTCCTGGGGGGTTTTAAAGTAGAAAATACACAGAAATGGTTTCCCATTTCCTTCTTCTGGGGCATGCTGGTACTCTGTATCTTTCTTCTGCTTGCACAGGCTGGCTCTTCTCCTTAAGGTACAGAGGGGAATTGAACTTCCATCCTGCTGAAATATGCAGTGAGACCAGTGGTAGGCTCCCAAAACAATTACTACCACACTGTGGGTGTGGTTTGGTGGGCATGGCCAGGAGAAAGCCTGCATTGCACCCGAATTAGGACTACTTTATTTCAAAAATTGGATGGGCGGGGCCAGCCAAACTTTCTGCTGCCGGTTCTGGCGAACTGGTGCGAACCTGCTGATGCCCACTATTGAGTGAGACAATAGCCTCAGTTAGCACTCTTCTCAGTCTTTTGATTATATCTTCTAAACCATGCATTTTTGTCTACTACATGTAATCAGAAAGTTGTAGAGCATTAAATTTCCTTCAATTATCACTGGCCAACCTTATTTTTAACCCCATAGGTTCCGAGATACAGGGCTTTGAAAAAGTACTAAATTTCTCAAATTTGTAAAAAAAAAACTGCTAAAAAAGCTGGTTTTTGCTATGTATCTTCCATTTCACAACATATTTAATGGGATTTTGGATTCTACTTCAATTTCCAAACATTCAGCTACATCCCTCCTCCCCACCTCTTCCCCCTCCCACTATCCCCTCTTCTGTAGGATGTTCATACTTACAGTGTACATCTAAGGTTCAAAGAGCATACAGGGGTTTTTGTGGGCTCTCATGTGGTGGAGGCGGCTTTTGCTCTCCCCCTCCCCCACTCCTGGTGGCCTGCATGTCCATCGCCACTTTCTTTGGGGGTGAACAAGGCTATGGCCGGAGTGGTTTGGGGTGGAGCTCGGGCGGTGTACGCATCCCTTCCTCTCTCTGTGTCTCTGTCACTCTCTTTCTTTCTCTTTCTTTCTCTCACTCTCTCTATCTCTGTCTCTCTCTGTCACTCTCTCTCTCTCTCTCTCTCACACACACACACACACACACAGAGAAAGAGGGGGGATGGGTAGGCAATCCTCCCTCTTTCTCTGTGTCTCTCTCTCTCTTTGTCACTCAAGTGAGAGGAAGGGGAGCGGGTACACATTCATCCTTCTTTCTTTGACATTTTCTGTCTCTCTCACACACACTCATTCTCTCTCTGTGTGTGTGTGTGTGTCATACACTCACAGAGAGAGAGAGAGTTGATAGAGTCGCAGCTGCCCGGGTTGTGTTTTGGGGAGGTGGCGGCTGCCCTTGGGATTTGCACGGGGTCCATCCCTTGCCACCACGCAATCCATGTTGGGGCATGTAGTCCCCATTGAGGCCCTGTTTGCAATACTTTCTGCTATGGGGACTACATTTTCCAATGTGCATTGTTTGTCTCCAAAGTCATTTTTCTGCTTTCTGCAGGCAGAGTCCCCTTGAGCTGTGCCTTCCTCCTCCTCCCCCGAGGTTTCTCAGGGCTGCTGCCCCAGCTTGGTTGAAAGCCTTGTGGGTGCTGCCGTCGCTGCTGTTCCTGCCACTCTTCCCGCTCCTCCTCCTCCTCTGTGTGCAATGATTTGTATTTCATGCTGGGTTCAGGGGTTTGGTGTGTGGGCATGCACAGACTTGAGTGCGCAAACAGTTGTGTTCTTTGCTGTGCGTGCAACCTCTCTCTCTGTTTAGTGCATGCAGCTCAATAGCTCTATGCATGCCCCCCCCCCATTTGCACATGTGCAGTAGTTTTTTTGGCTTTGTGGGGCTTAGGCCCCACTCTCGGCCCCCAGACCCTCGCCATGCTGATCTCTGTTTCAAAAGGTAGGTGTGCGCGGAGAACTACAGGATAGGCTTGAGGCGTGTTGACAAGCATACCTGTCACGTACCTTACATCCCTTCCTTATTGGTTGCAGCCCTTATTTTGAATGAAACAAACATACACGGACTATTTCCTAAGAACAAAAACGTGAGTTATGGTAGATTATCCTGGTTCACTTTGGTGATTTTCTTAATATTCAGTTTCTTTGTTTGCAAAAAGGTTTTAAAATCAAAACCTTTGTTTTCTTGCATACATGCCAAAATGCAAGCGCGGCGCCAAAATGACCGCCGCGCCCTTTGCGGGCCCCCCCCCCACAGGACAGAGAATCCGGGTAGTTAGGGGCGTGGCCAGCTCCCTTATAAAAGGGCTGGCCACGAGGCAGCCGAGCTGCCATTTTACCTCAGCGACGGAGCGGAGAAGTTTTTTCCCCTGTGTCTCCGTCGCTCGTTAGCTTACCGGGAAGCCTTTTGGTAGCGATTTTGCCTTGCCGGCTTCCCTTTTTTGCTTCGGTGGAGATGCCTTCGAAGAAGAAGGCAGCTTCGAGTTCAGCTCGCGCTGTTAGGAGGCGCAACCCAGGTCGGAGGACCGTGGTGCCGCCTCCTCAGCAGCCACCTTTGCCAGCCCCGACCGGGGCCGGCGGAATGGGGTCTATTGCCCCTTGGCCCGCTGTGGGCGAGCAGAGTGTGGGCGCGGATGGCGCTCCGGCCCGCGGCCCACGAGCGGTGGACACCGCTCCTCCTCCTGCCCACTCCGTCGGGCCTATTCCTTTTGGGCCGCAGCCTCTCCCTGGGCCCTCTAGCCTTGGGGGGTAGGGCGGCCCCCTGCCTTGGCAGGTTTCTCCACCAGCTCTGCCGGGCTTCGGTGCTGGCCAATGGCCATATACGGGCCCCGGGGTGCAGGGACCTGTACCCGTGCCTGGATCAGGCGGGCCGGCCGGCCCTTTGCCCATGGTCAACGTGGACACCTTACTGGCCCGCATTGCGGCCCTGGAGGCGTCTTTGGCCCGGGCCAGTCAGGCGGGCGCCCCCTTCGGGGTTCCTTTTGAGGTGCTGTCGGCAGCAGGACAACAGCCGGCGGGGAGGGTCGAGCTGCTGCAGGCGGGTGGCGCGGCTTCGGCCACTGCCTCGCAGCTCCCCAGCCAGCAACCTGGTGCGGGTCAAGCCCCGGTGATGAGCTCTAGGTCGGTCGTGAGCTCCGACGCCCCCAGTGGGCCGGAACCCCCGGTGGGGGCGGCCCGCGGGGGTGCAGCATGTGAGTATACGGTGCAAGCAAGTACATCCACACACATTCCCAATATAGGGGGGGGCCTTTCAATGGCCTTGGCCTCGCGCGGGTGGTGCGGGGGCCACGCTGTCTACGGCCCACCCGGCGACAACAACTGCCACCTTGGGCAATGGGGTGGGCATTGGTCCTTACACTGCGGGGAATGTTCTGGGGGTGGCTGGGTTAGCTCAGGCCCCTTTTACTAGGCCGGCTGTCCCCTTTTCGGCCTTGCCGACGGCAGGGTATTCCTTGCCATTGGGTGATCACTTGGCACAGGCTACTAGAGAAAAGATATGGCGAGGGGAGTACGTAGATATCTTCTCACTCCTGAACAGAGAGCCCACCAAGGAGGAAAGGGAGGGTCAGGATGAGAAGGATAAGGAGCAGGCACGCCGCCGTAAGCCGCCGCGTACCTGGGCCAACTGGCTTCCCGCTTATTTAATATACATGGCGGTATATTTGAGGGCGCGGCCGGATTTAGCTATCCCCATGGTCCAATATTTGGACAACATATATAGGGCAATGGTTGATTTCCCGGGCCCCTCATGGCTAGCATATGATGAGGAATTCCGTATGAGGATTCCTCTCCACCCCGAGATGAGATGGGATGAGCCGTGCCAGAGACTGTGGCTCTTGTACATGACACCCACACGCCCTGCCCCGGGGGATAGATACCATTGTGGACATGCGGTCCAGCGAGCGGCTCCAGCGCAGGTTACCCGCCAACCGGCGGGGCAGGGGGTTCCAGCCCGCCTGCTGTGCTGGACTTTCTCGTCAAATGGTTCCTGCAATCGGAAGAATTGCAGGTATAAGCATGAGTGTCCCACATGTTCTGGCCCCCACGCAGCCTCTGCTTGTCCCAGGCCTGGGGGGGCACGAGGCAGAGGGAGGGGTGGACAGTGGGCTGGCAAAGCTGCCGCGGATGGAGCTAGTCCTCCAAAAGGCCCCCTCCCCAATTAAGGTGGACATGCTGGAGCGCTGGCTCGCATCGTACCCAAAGGGGGAGGACGGGGAGTATCTACTTCAAGGTTTTAAGCAGGGATTTCGTATCCCTTTTATGGGTGATAGGTCCCCTCAGGATGCTCCCAACCTTTTATCCCTCAGAGGAAGGGAGTAGGTGGCTGCGGCCAGCATTAAAAAGGAGTTAGACGCGGGCAGGGTCGCTGGACCTTTCCCCGCACCCCCGTTTCCCAATCTTAAGGTTTCACCACTGGGTTTGGTGCCCAAAAAGTCCCCAGGTGAGTTTCGTCTTATTCATCATTTGTCCTACCCAGCCGGCCGATCGGTCAACGATGCTATCCCTGATGACCTTTGTTCAGTCCGGTATACATCGTTTGACCAGGCGCTGCGCATGGTGCGCGCGTGTGGCCCGGGTGCCCTGCTGGCCAAGTGTGACATTAAGTCGGCTTTTCGCCTCTTGCCGGTGCACCCGGGCGACTTTGAATTGCTGGGTTTTAAATTTAAGGGGGAATATTATTTCGATAAGGCCATGCCTTTTGGCTGCTCCATATCATGCTCGGCTTTCGAGCGTTTTAGTACCTTCCTAGAGTGGGCCTTCGTCTGCAGGTCAGGGTCCCGGTCTGTAGCCCATTACCTGGATGACTTTTTATTCGGGGGTGAACGGGGCTGGGACACGTGTGCACGTCTCCTTAACACATTTCAGACGCTAATGCAGGAACTTGGTGTCCCTTTAGCGCCCGAAAAGACCGAGGGCCCATCGACCAAGCTAGTATTCCTGGGAGTTGAGATTGACACAGTAGTGCAGGCTTCTAGGTTGCCGGGTGATAAGGTGTCCAGGATAGTGACCCTTATCTCGGAATTGCTGGCCAAGCGTAAGGCATCCCTGAGGGAACTGCAGGTGCTCCATGGGCACCTTAATTTTGCCTGCAGGGTGGTCGCTCCGGGCAGGGCTTTTGCCCGGCGCTTATGTGACGCCATGGCAGGGTTATCCAGGCCCCACCACAGAGTCAGGCTTACCCGGGGTATCAGTGCAGACATGTTCGTCTGGTTGCAATTCCTGAGGGAGTTTAATGGGGTCTCATTTTGGAGGTCTGACCTCCTGGCATCCCCCAATTTCCAGAGCCAGTCTGATGCCTCAGGATCCCTGGGTTATGGGATGTACTTCAATGGGAAGTGGGCCTATGGTGGGTGGCCACCGGCATGGGCAGGCACAGGTCGCCTGCGGGATCTCACATACCTGGAATTTTTTCCCATTCTGGGGGCTTTGATGCTATGGGGCGAACAGTGGGCAAATTCGGTGGTGCATTTCTGGTGTGACAATGCTGCCGTTGTACACATTGTCAATGCACAGACTTCCAAATCGCCCAGGGTTATGGATCTAGTGCGCCATTTTGTGCTGCGCTGCCTGCGCCTCAACATCTTGTTCAGGGCCAGGCATGTCCCAGGGATTAATAATGATATTGCTGACGCTTTGTCCCGCCTGCAGATCTCCCGGTTCCGCGCCTTGGCCCCGGATGCGGAGGAATTTCCCTCGCCACTCCCGGACAAGATGTGGACTATTGGCAAGGAGAGGTGAACCGGGCGATTGGCCTGTCACTAGCGCCACGCACGCGTAAGGCGTATCAACAAGCGTTTAATTCATATAGGGCATTTGCTACTCAATTTCACCTGCCAGGGACCTGGCCAATTCCGGTGGACCATGTTCTGCGGTTCATGGTTCACCTGCATGCACAGGGCCTCGCACCTCGCACCATAGCATCCAAGCTTTCGGCGTTGGCTTTTATGGCCAAAGTGGGGGGTCACGTGGATACCACCTCTGACTTCCGTGTGAGACATGTTTTGGAGGGGTGGGTGCGCGAGCGCGGGCGTTGCCCGGACGACCGGCACCCTATTTCCCCAGGGGTTCTTACCCAGTTGGCCCGGGGCTGGCCAGGCCTCTGTTTTGATCATTATGAGGCAGCCCTTTTTCATGCAGCCACAACGGTGGCATTTTTTGGAGCGCTCCGCGTCAGCGAACTCGTGATGCTGTCTAAGGCGGATGCAAGTGGTAGGGCACTGGAACTCGAAGATGTCTATGTTGCCAAAGACTGGGCCCATTTGAGGATACGCTCCTCTAAAACAGATCAGCATGGCGTAGGCAGTGGAGTACGACTGCTACGGTGTTCTTTGGCAGACATCTGTCCGGTTGGTGCCCTACAGGAATTCCTGGCACTGTGTGGCATGCACCACGGCCCGTTTTTCTGTCACCAAGATGGGTCTCCCCTTACTAAATTTCAGTTTTGGAAGGTGACAGCCAGAGCCCTCACCAGGGTGGGCCTACCAGGTGCCCGTTATGGCACACATTCATTCCGTATTGGTGCAGCCTCTACAGCAGCTGCTTTTGGGTACTCTGGGGCTGACATACGCAGCATGGGGAGGTGGGGCTCGCAATGTTTTCAGTTTTATGTGCGCCCACTCCCGCCATGAGTACCAATCCAGTCACCTTACCGCCTTTTTTCTCAATTTTCTTACAGACCCTGGGTGTCGTATTACACCGGTGACAGTATGGCTGGTGGGCCACAGCTATGTGCACAGGGCAGCGCGTTACGCTGCGGCGACAGAGTGGGGACCCCGACTGGGACTGGGTGACCACGCCAGTCTCGCATGGCATGGTAAGCCTGGGATGTTATGGCGGGAGCTGCGGCCTTTCCTTTTTTCTGGCCTGGGTGCTGACCCGCCTGACATTCTAATCATCCACCTGGGGGGCAATGATTTGGGCCAGGTCACCGGCTTATCGCTCAAACATGCGATTTGCGAGGAACTCGCCTACTTGCATTATGTCTGGCCTGCCACAACCCTGGTTTGGTCGGACATTGTTCCGCGCCATTCTTACAGAGGGGGCGTTAACCTCCTGGCTCTTGACCGCGCTAGGCGCGCGGTCAATAAGGCAGTGGCGCGGTTTCTTGCCACCAGGGCTTGGGGACGGGTTAGTCATCACCCCGATATTAGCCTACAAAATTATGACCTGTATGCAGGAGATGGGGTCCACCTGTCGCGAGGAGGTATGGACCTCCTGTTGGGTGATTGGCGAGCAGGCCTGTTGACCGAGCTGACGGTCTGGGGGGGGGGGCGTCAGGTCTTCTTTGAAGCCCCTCCGTGTGGCGGGTAGCACTGGTAAGGTAAACAGTATGACCCACAAGTATCCGGCAGGTTCGCAATTGACTGGACAACACTAGACAGGAATAAAGTAGTTAAACGTTGTCCGGTCAACGACGAACCAGGCGATGGGGTGATGACGATTGCTAACCAGCATGCATCACCCCTGTGATTTCACGGATACGCGTCAGAGGGTGGGGTCATGAGTTAGTTATTGACTACGGTCAACAATTTGTTTGTTGTCAACAAACAAATTGATACAAATTGATACATTGTAACCAATTGCCGTTGGCAATTTTGGGGTGGTACCTTACCAGTGTTACTTCGGCCTGCTTGCCTTAGGAATTATGATTGGTCGTTTTACCAATACAAATTTATAATTCGGACTAGGGCATTGAATCAATAAATGTGGCCCTATGCTGTTATCCACTTTCAATGTTGTCTGTGTCCGTTATTGGGGGGGGTGCGCCTGCAATGCAAGCGCGGCGCCAAAATGGCCGCCGCGCCCTTTGCGGGCCCCCGCCCACAGGACAGAGAATCCGGGTAGTTAGGGGCGTGGCCAGCTCCCTTATAAAAGGGCTGGCCACGAGGCAGCCGAGCTGCCATTTTACCTCAGCGACGGAGCGGAGAAGTTTTTTCCCCTCCACCCCCTCCCTAGTTAACAGTGTGATATTATGGTCGCTTCGGGGCCGGGTGGGAATTTTTGGTTGGGACCCATATTGGCTCCGGGTCCTGGCTTTTTTGCCCATCCCACACTGTTGCTATGGTTTGATATAGGGGTTTTTTCTGTGTTCCTACTGTTGACTTTGGTCACATTGGCGGGTAGCACTGGTAAGGTAAACAGTATGACCCACAAGTATCCGGCAGGTTCGCAATTGACTGGACAACACTAGACAGGAATAAAGTAGTTAAACGTTGTCCGGTCAACGACGAACCAGGCGATGGGGTGATGACGATTGCTAACCAGCATGCATCACCCCTGTGATTTCACGGATACGCGTCAGAGGGTGGGGTCATGAGTTAGTTATTGACTACGGTCAACAATTTGTTTGTTGTCAACAAACAAATTGATACAAATTGATACATTGTAACCAATTGCCGTTGGCAATTTTGGGGTGGTACCTTACCAGTGTTACTTCGGCCTGCTTGCCTTAGGAATTATGATTGGTCGTTTTACCAATACAAATTTATAATTCGGACTAGGGCATTGAATCAATAAATGTGGCCCTATGCTGTTATCCACTTTCAATGTTGTCTGTGTCCGTTATTGGGGGGGTGCGCCTGCAAGGGGATTTTTGCTGTGTTGGACCTGAGAGACTTAATGCAAGCATTTGCCGCCTGTGCCTTCTGTGCAGCAGATTTATATTTATAAATGCATTACTACAATTAGTTAATGAGAAACCATTCACAAATGCTATAAGGAATGTTTGGTAGAACATATTTTTTGCAGCAGCCAATGAATAGTAGGAGCAAGATATTTTGTGACAGAGAAAGCTTATAAATGTGGCTGTAGTTTGTATTTATGTTGCTCATTTACATTGAAAATAAAGTCTAATCTCATTTTTATTTGAGACTTTAATTAAAAGAGACATTTCAAGTAATGCAAGGTAAATAAAGGATCTCCTAAGGAAAAACTGGGCCATTTTGAAATCCCTTTTAAATTTCATTTGTTGAGTGTAGGCAAGAAATTTATATAATGGGTTTTCAGTCTTCCTATAATATTCCCTGTACAATAAGATGAAGCTGTAACAGAAGGAGGAAGAATCACTGTTTGGACTATAAACCAACCTCAAGCCATTGTGTATACAGTAAAACCCCAGGTTACAACCGCCTCAGTTTAAGTTTGCTGTGGTTTAGAATGGCAAGTGTTGTGGCTTGAGTCTGTTACCTGAAAAACTGTACTCCATGTGTAAGCCCTACAGGAAGCCTAGACAGTGGAGTGAGAATTACATTTTAAAATTTGGGTATCATACCACAGGCAGGGTTGAATCAGGAACCTAGACAACATTAGATTGTGGGTTAAAATAAAAAGGGGTTTATGGGAAGCTAACAGCACTCCGTGCGCTCCGGTGTCTAGTCATGCCTGCCACATGATCACGGAAATGTCTGCAGAAGCAGACAGCACTGGCTCTTCGGCTTGGAAACAGAGATGAGCACTGCACCCTAGAGTCGGGTTCGACTGGCTTTTGAGCAAGGGAAACCTTTACCTTTACCTTTACCTTTAAATTGATGGTACCATATCAATGAAAGAAATTCCACCCACAAAATGAGCCTCTAGCTAATTTGGTGTAGGAGAGAGCTGGAGTTCCAAAGATCTGAGGTAACTTTTATACTTTAGTTACATTCAGAGGCTAAAATCTTTCTAGCTAGGGCTCATTAACATAATCACAAAAGGAAGGGGCCCCCAAAAAAGTATAGTTAAATACAAAGAAAGTTTACAGCGCACAAGCTTCATGCTAATTACAATTGATTACAACAGTTTACACAAACAAAGAGAGGATAATGGAGGAATCCCCCTGCTTTGGCACATTTGTTCCCCCCCCCCCCGCACAACCAATGAGATTTGGGGGAGGAGACAGTTGAGCAAACCAGAGCAATAATCCTCTGAAGGGGTGACTCTCTATCTTCACCCCAAAAGTGCCCTTAAACTGCCCTTAGAAAATACTGTTAGCCCCTGGCCCGTCAGCTTCCGAAGGGGGGAGGCCGAGTTGTTTGTTCAACTCAGGGTCTGCCCATAGGCACAACCGCAACACCTGTTTGGGCGCTTCCTGGTAGAAGCTGACGCAAGTAACTCACTATCAGGACCACCACACATTTCCCCACTCCTCAAACCCTAATCAGCCCCGGACCATCTGGGTTGCTCTCTCTGACAGTTATCCAATGTGCATCCTCCGATATACCGATGTATGCAACACCCTATTTTCAAACCTGTCTTCCTGTCAGTTTTGTCACGACCGTGCGATTGCGCTAGGTACGCACGTGTTGAGATTTCTCAGGAATAAAATGGGAGGTCCGAAATCTCTCAGCGTCGCCTCACTCCGATGCCTTGACCTTGCGTGTGCGTGTGTCATTCTCATCACTACAATCCTCAAGATATACATCCAATGAAATTGTAAAATTCTCAGAAACAGGATCACAGTTCATCTAATGAAATCCGGTGGCTTCTCCTGCCACCTTCCCCCAAACCCCAAGTCCTCCCATTCCAAAGATAATCCCCTTGCAGTAATCATTAAGGCACTCACATGCAAATAGCCTAATCAGGAGACCGGAGCCTAAACAAAAGAGCTGTGGAAGATAGTGATGGATTTTGTCCTGGGGGATAGTTAACTGAAGGGTCATGTTTTCTAGCAAGAAATGAGTCTTTGAGTGTTTCCTTTTTCTGTCTTTAGATAGCTACCTTTTAGGTCACCTGTAGTTTAAAGACATAATTTTATTTTGTTAGACATTATAAACCTTATTTCTTTATTAAAACATTATTTCTTTATTACAACTCCATTTGGACCTTCAGGGTATAGCGCTGGCCATTTCTGTGGCTTGAATGTGAAGGGAAAAGAGAGAAACCATTTTATTAATTAAAGTTGGGTTGAAGCCATGTGGCTTTGCTCCTGAGTAATCCCAGATCTTTCCATGGTCCATGGGGGTGACTTAGCGATGCTCCAAAGGCTTGCTGCTTCTTAAATAGAAGAAAACATTTCTTTATTAATAATTTTGTACATTTAAAATTCACTGGAATATTAAATTAGATTAAATTAAATTAAATTAAATATAAGGAGTTGACTCCATTTCCCAGCCATTGAGGCATGGAGGGAGTGCCTGTAGGTGGGAGGAAATTGCAATGTAAGTTGATGGCTTTTGCCTCCCATTGACTCTAATGGGTGACTTTCTTGGTTATTTTATTTAGCAGTATGTGTTCAAAAATATATGGACCTTGGTTATGTACCCACAGCTGTTTGTGTGGTTGCATGCAACATATGAATGCTTGTGTGAACATAATGCCTACTGGTTAGAGCAGGGAAAATAATCAAAAAATATAAAATAAAATGGGGAAAATACAAAATAAAATTCTTCATTTAAACAAAGTAAAATAATATTCAATATTCAAAATATGGGTGTCAAGTCCAGGCTGTTTGAAGGATTGGATTGCCCCAAATGAGCTTCTGGGAAGGGCCAACTCTTGGTTCCACAGCCTTACCAAGCTAGTTTGTTAAGAGCAGGAGGGCTTTCGCATTTATTGTTCACAGTTTGGAATGAACTACCTCAAAAAGTCAGATTGGTTTCCTTCCTCTTTTCTTTTCATCAAGCAAAGACCTTCCACTTCAGACAGGCCTTTAGAAGCATATTTTAATGCTGTTTAGAAGCATATTTTATTTAATTTTTTTGCCTTGGTTTTAATCTAGTCACATGTTTAATTGTTTTTAATATAATATTTATATTGTATTTTAAAATGGTTCAAACTACTGTTTCAATAGTTGTTGTGAGACACCTTGGGCCCCCTATGGGGGAAAGGTGCCATATAAATAATTTAAAGAATTCTGTGTGCACAAAGCTTGTGCATATATAAAGTTTATCCATCTAGGCTAGTCATAAATAAGCAAAAGTTCCATTTCACACTTTGATGTAGAGTGAGCCTGCACAGAAATAGACAGTATGAAAGTAGTCTCCGCTCAAAGAAACTTTATGGATGCCAAGGGTATTGGAAGAGAAGCTGCACTCATGGCTCTGCTGTCCTGTTGTGCATTTAGTTTATATGCTTTACCCTGAAGGTTATGTAGGTTGAATGCATGTGACCAGAATGGGAATGTGGCTGTAGCTCCTATTCCTGTTGTACATTTAGTTTATATGTTTTACCCTTAAAGGCTTATGTAGAGTGTGGACCATGGTGGCTTATTGGTTAAAATGCTGAGCTTGATGACTGAACAGTTGGCAGTTCAGACTCAAACATTGAACTGTCCCAGCTCCTGCCAAACTAGCAGTTTGAAAGCAAGAAATCGCAAGTAGATAAATAGGTTGTGCTTCAGCAAGAATGGTAACAGCGTTCTGTACACTTTGGCATCTAGTCATGCCTGCAACATGACCACAGAAAAATCTGCAGGCATTGTCTGCATACAATACTGGCTTTTAGCTGAAAATGGAGCAAGCACCTCTTAGAGCAAGCATTCACAACCTATGGCCTGTGGGCCACACCCAGCCCCCAACACCATTCCATCTGGCCCTCCATGTGTGATTTGCCGCATTTTTGGCAGCTTAAAAGCAACATACGGCATTTCCGGGATGGGGGAGAACAGATGACTTTTGGGTCATTATCAGAGATGGCCACTAGCGGGCACAAAGCACAGTTTCCCATTTTTTGTTCAGTTGTACAGTCGATTCTGACCCTTTGCGACCCTATGGACCATTGATCTCCAGGTACCCCTGTCCTCCACCATCCTCCTCAGCCCGCTCAGCTCGGTGCCCGCTGTGTCCACAATGCCATCCAGCCATCTCATCCTTGGCCGTCCCCTTTTTCTTTTGCCCTCCACCTTTCCCAGCATCAAGGCTTTCTCAAGAGAATCCTCTCTTCTCATTTGGTGTCCAAAGTACTTCAGCTTCATCTTTACTATTTGACCTTCTAAGGAGCAGTCAGGACTGATTTCTTTCAAGATTGACTTATTTGTTCTCCTCGCTGTCCAGGGTACTCTCAAAACTCTCCTCCAACACCACATCTCAAAGGCGTCTATTCTTCTGTGCTCAGCCTTCCTAATGATCCAGCTCTCACATCCATACATCACCACCAGGAATACCATTGCTTTGACTATACGGATTTTTGTTTGCAAGATGATGTCTCTACTTTTCACTATGTTCCCCAGGTTTCTCATGGCTTGTCTCCCTAGAATCAGCCGCCTCTTTATTTCATGGCTGCAGTCACCATCTGCAGTGATCCTAGATCCCAAGAAAGTAAAATCCATCACTATTTCTTCCCCATCTACTTTCCAGCTGATGATAGGGCCTGTTGCCATTATCTTGGTTTTCTTGATGTTAAGTCTCAGGCCAGCTTTTGCACTCTCTTCTTTCAACCTAATCAGTAGCTTCTTTAAATCTTCCTCACTTTCTGCCATTAGGGTGGTATCGTCTGCATATCTCAAATTGTTGATGTTTCTCCCAGCAATTTTTATCCCATATTGTGATTCTTCCATCCCTGCATTGCGCATTATGTGCTCTGTGTATAGATTGAAAAGGTAGAGTGATAAAATGCAGCCTTGTCTTACTCCTTTTCCTATTCCAAACCATTCTGTCATTCCGTGTTCTGTCCTAACTGTTGCTTCTTGACTCTTGTACAGATTTCTCATGAGGCATATGAGGTGTTCTGGTATTCCCATTTCTTTAAGTACTTGCCACATTTTATTGTGGTCCACGCAGTCAAAGGCCTTGGTGTAGTCAATAAGGCAGAGGTATACTTGTTTCTGATATTCCTTTGTTTTCTCCATTATCCACCATATATTAGCAATTAACAGTTTCCCATAGTAATGCTCTGAAAACCAATTTCATCCTCTAATAAAAAAAACTTGCAGAGGCAAGTTGAGACAGGCAAGGTAGGAAGGTTCCTTTTGTTTACCTGTGTGTGTGTGTGTGTGTGTGTGTGCGTGCGTGCGTGCGTTCGTGTGTGCATACATGCGTGTAGTATTTTTTAAATTAGGGTTTCCCCGTCATCCCCCTCCGTCTTATTCTTCATACAGTGGTACCTCGGCTAAAATCTGATTCGGATAAAGTCACAGTTTTCATGCACAGGTGATGCATCACATAAAGTCCAAAACTGCTAAAAATGGACATTGTCTGAGGTATTTGGTATAGGAACCTCGGATAAAGTCCATTTTTGGATGAGATCTGAGGCATCGCCCATTTGATTCGGATAAAGTCCAAAATCGGATAAAGTCCAAACTTGTGGAACGGAGGTTGGACTTCATCCAAGGTTCTACTGCATTTTCCAAACTGTGCCTCCTTTGAACTAAAATGCTTGGTAAATACATCTACAGTTGAACTGGTCTTTAAGAGGAGCCATAACAAAATCTGGAATGTGTGCTTCTTGGACCTCCTGCGAAGTATTGCTTTCTGCATAAATCCTGAGGGAGTTTAGCAAGTCTGGAATTTTGCAAAAGTGCTTTCTAAAAAGCCTCCCTTTTTCTTCTTCCACAAGACAGCAGCTACAAGTGCCCTTCACAAGTTATGTCTATGTCAAAGATAAGACTTCACATTAAAATACATTCTATTTTGTTTTATTTTATTTGGGATGTATTTATTTGGTTGTTCTGTTTTTGATTTGGTGTGTGTGTGTGTTTATATTATCTGATATTGTGTGTACATCACCCAGAATGGGAAATTTATAAATAATAAATAAATAAAAATTCTATTCAAAAAAGATCTCTCCCCCCCCCAGAACAGTCCGTGGGAGCTTGACCCGGCCCCTAGCTTTAAAAGGTTGAGAACCCCTGCCTTAGAGTCAGGCATGGCTGGCTTTCGAGGAAAGGACACCTTTACTTTTACCTAGGTTGAATGCATGCAACACAAATGGGAATGCAGTTGTAGCTGCTGTCCCTAAATGTTATTTCAAAATGCAAGGGATTAGTGTCTGTCCTGGGACTGCAGTGGCTCAAGTGGCTAAGATGCTGACTGGAAGGCAGAAGGTGAGCAGTTTGATGCCCAATACTGCAGGACAGAATGAGCTCCCGTCTTTGTCCCAGCTCCTGCCAACCTAGCAGTTCAAAAGCAAGAAATTGCAAGTACAGTAAAACCTCACATAAAGAGTGCCTCGCTTAGAGACTCACTCACTTAAAGTGCAGGATTTTCTCTGAATGGTCGCCCTCGCTTAACAGCTAAAAACAACAAAAAACTCGCTTAACAACTAAATTGGTGTTTGCAATATCCCCCTCCCCCTGCCCACCACCACCAGAAGTCACAATCGGTCACTTAGAATGGGAGCGGCGGCACTTTTAAAATTTATTTTTAGGATTTGTATTGTCACCCAATTCCAAAGACTCTGGGCGGTGTACAAATATTAAAACCGCCCTGAGTCGGCATAAGCTGAGTGGGTGGCATATAAATTGAATGAATTGAATTGAATTGAATTATAATTTTAAAATCACAATTAAAACCCCATTAAAAACTACCAGAAAACATTCCCTACCCTCCCACCAGTTTTAAAAGAGGGAGAGAGCGCTCTGAAATCAGCCAGCAGGCCTGGGCCACAGCATTGCCGGTGCCCCACACCTGCACTGCCAGCCAGGTTTTTAAACCTTTCCTGAAGGGCAGCAACTCTGTCTGGAGATGCAACTCGGTTGGCAAGAGGTTCCATAGGGCCGGAGTGGACACTGAGAAGGCCCTCCTTCTAGTGCTAGAGAGACGCGCCTCTCTAGCAGATAGAACAATTAAAGAGCCTCTCCGGTCTGCTCTGGTGGGATGGACAGATATTCTTGGGGTGAATTATGCTCTTTAAGTGAGGTACCACTGTAAATAAATAGGGACCATTTCGGTCAGAAGGTAAACAGTGTTCTGTGCACTCCGGTGTCTAGTCATGCCTGCCGCATGACCACGGAAAAGTCTGCAGAAGCAGACAGCGTTGGCTTTTTGGCTATGAAACAGAGATGAGCACTGAACCCGAGAGTCAGATGCGACTGGCTTTTGAGCAAGGATGACCTTTACCTTTAGTGTCTGTCCTGAATAATAATGTGTTGTGAGATACCCAGTGTTAAAAAAGTGGTAGCAGGGTCATAAGAGTAGTAGTAGTAGTAGTAGTAGTTGTAGTAGTGTGTGTGTGTGTGCGCGCGCACGCACGCACGCATGCACGCCCACACACTACTACTACTACTGTTCTTATGACCCTGCTACAACTTTTTTTATATATATATTAAAGAAAGGAAAATGTAAGGTGTAGAAAGGCTATTTCATTTCATTTTGTCATTAAACAGGTGAATTATCTGAAATAAATCAGAGAAAGGGCATAGATATTAACTTAAGGATTAAAAGGTATGGTAGCTCCAAGAGAAATGGAGAGTGGTGATCTTCTATACAAGCGGGGAAAAAATGAGATGTTTAATAGAGAATCTAATTGAAGTTTTTAAAAATGTCTTGGCTGGTTTGGCTAGTGTGAACTTCCATTATTTGGGTTAATCTCATCCCAGATCCAGAATAATAGATCTTAATGGGAATCTCCAAAAAGCAGCAGTTTTCTCCCCGAAAGGTCTGAAACTTCTAGGCCAACTATAGGGCAAATATAACTTGAGCGCACAAAATAACACAGAGACAAATGACTGGCATAGAGGGAAAGGGTCAGACAAATTCAGCATTATTTCAAGGAAAAATTCACCACAGATACTCTGGCATAAATTCTCTCACTACATGCTGTGCCTCTAATGTTGTTCCATTCTTTTTGTTCCTATGTTACGCCTTATATGGCCCGTATGTGACAGTAACAGAAAGGGCTGTATTAGAGTGAAACTACATTACTAAAAGCATATCCTTTCTTGACAATTGTTTTGCTTTCTCTTGTGCTATAAAGAAAAAGAAGAACCATTCCTAAGCCTTATTACAAATTGTAGAAATATATTTTGTTTTCTTAGTAAAGACTGTACTTTATTCACAGTGAGAAAATACGTACCATTATATCTAATGATACAATGTTTTCTTATGGACAAAATGACAAACCAAACCAAAACAGCAATAACAAGAAAAAAGAAACTGGAGGTAACTTTCTGTTTTTTTGGCAGAGATAGATGCAAAGATAGATACAGTATACTTTATTATCATTTGCTCATTCTTAGAATGTTCTGTTTCTCTTTTCTTTTCTCTAGTTTTTGATTGCAATTTTGAGTCACCCTGTGATTTAGAATATTCCCCATCATTGAAGGAGGGCCATATCAGATCCTGGCAAAGACTGAGTGCAAATGATCTCCCTCAGCTTCTTCTTTTAGAAGGGCCAGACCGGGATTATTCAGAAGATGCAACAAAAGGTAAGAATAGCAAAATGTGGGTTAGGGGGTGGAGGTGGGAGGAATAATCTGTACTCTGTGAACAAATTGACTGCTGTTTTATGGCTTGCAATACCAATAGATATTGGGCAAGTATATTTTCAGTAAACAGTTTTGCAATGTGTTGGAATGGCTGGCTTGGAAGGAAGACACGTGGAGGCAGCCGTGCGGTGAAGTCCAGCCCCGTCCCGAGTCGGGGGTACATATTTATTACCCTGCCTTGGGGTTGTGGCACGTGCCTATGATGCTTGTGACTCCCCTATACAGAAGACTTGCATACATGGCATTTTCCGGTGGTCAGCTATAAAGTCTGCTCTTGGACATTGCCCTGTGGTTAATGGACAGCTCGCAGTTAATTACATCAGACTGGCGAAACCCATTGTTCCTGCCCTAATCTTGGGGTCTATGTGTATTGACTCCGGGCATCTAACTTTGTCCTCTGTCTGCTCTGGCTTGTTTGCCTTACTCTACTACAGCCATCAGCCCAGGTTTGCCTTATTCTACTATAGCCATCAGCCGAGGCTTATGATTCATCTCTAACTAGCTAACTAGCCTGCTCCTCAATTTCTTTTCCTGCTAGGCCCAGTTGGTCCCCGGATCTGTCGAAAGCTGAGTGAACCCCTGGGAAAAGTTTTAATTGCCAATTATTCCCGTGGGCAACCCACAGCAATGAACATATAAAATCTTATTCTTATAATAATAAAAATATATCATTATGAATGAAACACACTTCAGAAGTCCCTAAAGTCAATAGTACGTTGGGGGCAATGCCATGGAATTTCATAACATGCTGTATAGCCAACTGCATATCTATGGAGTAATTCCATCAGAGCTGCAGAAGATAATGGTATTGGAAACAGTGTATATTTTACATTGAAATTTAATTAACACTTATGCTTTTCATTAAAACACATATCTGTTATATAATACAAGTCAGTGGTTTTATAATATTGTTTGTTTTGATCAAGTGATTATGGTGGTGGAAAAACAGGAGGATAAGACGGCTAAGATCTTATGGGACTTTAATTAATTAATTAATGAACTTATACCCCACTCATCTGGGATGGTCTCCCACTCTGGGCAGCTTACACTATTAAAATAAAATAAAATCAAATAAACAACATTAAGACAATAAACTTTAAGTTCCAAAGCTCCAACACAGCACTTGGTACTTTACTTACTATGGTTGGAAAAAATGGTTCAACCGATAGATGTGATAATCCCAAAAGACAGCTAGTTGTGGGGAAAAGATATTGTAAAGATCATGAGATATTGGGATTTGAGAATGGATGTACAGCTTCTTTGGGAGAAAAATGTGATACCAATAATGATACGAGTGCTGACATTGATAAGATAATAGAGTAGTTGCAGAGAGTAACACTACTAGGTACCAGCTACATTATCAGGTGATACCTCACTGATAGGACCTGAGCAGGTGGGTTCCAAAATCCCAGTCGAAACTTCTGGTGGACAGTGGACAGCAGACAGCTAGGAGGAGGAATAACAGTAACTGTATTGTTATGATCAGCATCCTAAATTTTAACTGTGCATCTGGAATTCTTTCTCATGTAATGTGACTGAACCCAAACAAGCAGTGGAACATACCTGGTATGTATCTTTATATGAGAAAGCTAACATGATGAAAAACTTGAAGTTAGCTGGCTTCCATGTAACAATCACAAAAGCAAATAAACTGCAGGGACATGCTATGATTTTACTGAGTGTATCAGGAACCATTTTTGTTAAGGTACAATATATCATTGGGATTTTGTTCCCAGGTGCTTAAAATTCAAAGGAAGACATTCAAATTTACAATGGTTTCTAATATGAACTGATTAAGAACTGTTGTGTATAAATGACACCAATATCCAATTGTTTTTAAATAGTTGTTTAATTTGCACATGCTTGCAACCCTATCCTGCATGAATTAGAAGTAAATGGATTTCCCTACAGGTATGTGGATACTTCTGATTCACATTCAAGATATTTTTCTTTAATTTTATTACATGCAAATTCACATTTTATTATGTGGTAACAATGTATTTGTGAACAATTTCCTAATGTTTATTTTCTATTATTGTTTGCTGTCAGATCAGAATGACGCATAGTGACCGTAACAGGGCTTTCAATGCAAGTGAGAAATTTTAGAATGGGTTTGCCCGTCCTCACCCACTGTTAGCTTTCATGGCTGAGTGGGAATCTGAACCCAAGCCCCCGGAGTACTAGTCCACCACTTTTCCAATTTAGTGCTGCCTTTATTGTGTCTAAATACAATTGTCCATTACCTGCAGATGACTGAAGATGACGGGAGTTTTAATGCAGCACATCTGGAGGGAACCATGTAGACAACATCTAGCTTAAATTTTATGAAGTTGAGAGCTGGTCTGAGAAAATTAGACTACTGGGGGAAAGAGGTGCCAGAGATCGCCCTTTAAAACATTTCAGTAATAGGTTATGCCTTCAAAATACAGTACTCTGCTTGCCTAAAGTAGTGACATAGAATGTTTCTGGCTGAGTAGGAGAGCAGCATGCAAACTCTGCAGCCAAACAAGCAAACGGCAGGGTAGCCATGAATAATCTCTATTTAGAGGGTTGAATTCTGACAAAGCTGATTTAGTAGAAGTGCAGTATTGAGATTCACAGCTGGCAGTTTCCTCTTCAGCTTTTAAATAATCACTTGACAATGTTGTCCCTTCAGCTAGCATTTCCTATTTGATTTAAGTAGTTTTCATTACAGCTGTTTGGCAGAAGAATATGGTGTGTGGTCTGCTTCAGTCTGGAATAATTAGGCACAGTAATTTCAACCCCTACTGTTTGTTTCCTACAAGTGGAATTCCAATTAACTGCGTCCCATTTCAGTTCCATGCACAGATTTTGACTTCTTCTTCTGCCACATCCAATTCCAAATATTGGCGATTGTCATGACAATAAGCCAGGAAGATTGCCCTGAGAATAGAATGCAGTGGCCTTCCATCCTTCTGCATTGCAGTGTGACACCTGTACCACTGTACCAATTCCGCAAATCACGTTCTGGTCCTGAGCTCTTTCGGCACCCAAAGTCCTCCTCAGCTGCAGGCCAGTACTGATGAAGCTGCTGGCCTCCATCAATTTGGATTCAAGTGGGATTTAATCCACTTGGGGACCATCACCCTTCCCTGTGGACTTTGCCACACAAGGCCATTAGTCCTCAAGGTTGTCAGGTTAATTCACTGCTGCTTCACAATCGGCTTTGAGTCACTAGCAGTATCATCTTCTCTATTACCATAGCAGGATAACCTGGTCAGACAGGGACTAAAGAGAGCAAATAAATGGAGTGTGATGCCACCTTCAGAAAACCAACTTGGACTTATATGTACAGAAAATTCAGTCTCATATTACTAAATGCTAAATCTTATAAAGATCAGGTCTAAATTTTTGCCCATGAGATATGAACCAGCTTCTACTTAAGCACACATGCTGTTTCTTATCTCAAAGTCTATTTTTTCATTGAGACAGAAGAGAACCTCTGATCATATACGAAAAGCCTTTATTAACAAGCCCCCCCCCCCAGATTTCTCCCAATCAAAGACAATGAATGTTTAAGAACAAAAAAATCCAAATAGTGACAAATCAAGAATCAAAGGATATTATTTAGCATGATCTAACTACTATGGGCTAGACATATACATTGGCTACTGGAGCATATCAATAATTTCAGACGAAAGCCAGTCCATACTTTATAGATGACAGCAAAATCTTTGACTGTGTGAATCATGAGAAGCCATGGATCCTTATAAAATACATTGTTGTGATTTTCCTGTGCTGCATAAACAGTGCTCTGGAGAAAAAGCAACTATTAAAACAGAATACAGAGAAACAGAAACACACACATACAAATCAGCCATTTTATTCTTATATGAGAGCAATCACACCATCCAGCTCTGTGGCATAAGGTTACTTCAACAGCATTTTGGCCTTGAAAAGACAACTAATAACTATGGAGCAGAATACCTTGTCTATTAGTCATTTATAACTCTGATAGATTTTTTTTTGCCATTGTTATAATGAACTGGAGTGATATCATTCTAGTCCCTAAGCTCTGCATATCTGTTAGGATGTTCCAAAGAGAAACAATTATGTCTTATAGCACAGCCCATGATCAAGAAATTATTCCTTTTGTCTGTTCCTTAATGGAGATCATCCATCTGGACAATCTGATTTTCTCTCTTCCCTAAGTAGGATGAAAAGAAAGCTGAAAATGCTATCCATAGCAGAATTCAGGGAAATAACTGTTTAGAAGTTATTCTTTTTCATCACCATCAAATTCTTATATGTCTTTTAAAAAAAGAATAAACACACTAATGTTTTGTTCCCTTTATTCTGCTAAACAATACATGTATCTCTGTATTGCACTGGAGTTCTTTGAAGTTCACATCGAAGAAATAGAATAAGGAAAGTATTTACTGTCCCCTCAAAATTGTTCACTTTTCTGTATTATTGCAAATCCATTTCACTGTAAGTAGAAATTAACTTGACCATGAACTATTATTATTAATTTTAAAATGCAGATATTATGCCCTAAAGTTCTATTAAATCATGTCGAGAACTTATTCCCAATCTATTCATTAAAAGAATGGCTATTAGGTGGAGGAAATGAGCCTGTTTCACTGCAACTGGAATGCCCATAGGATTCCTTATTGCTAAAAAAAATGACTAGACTAGAAGACACTTGCAATGCTTTCTTTGTTGTTGTTGTTTTTGGCTTCCTAGTAGGCTGGCACACAGTTAGGGATTTTTCATTTCCCTCAATGCCATTGCAAATTTAAGGTTTCTAACTGGTTTTACTGTTTATGTGATCTATATAGTAACAGCAATTACACTTATATACCACCCAAAATGCAAAGCAATAAAGGAAAATAACAGAAGGGGAAGGACTAGAGATCTTTTTTAAAAATTGGGGAAATTAAGGGCAGATATGGCCATGATAAAGGACAAAAACGGTAGGGATCTAACAGATGCAGAAGAGATTAAGGAAAGATGGAAAGAATAAACAGAAGAACTCTATAAAAAGAACCTTAACGTCCCCGACAACCACAATGGTGAGATCCATACCTGCCAAGTATCCCATATTGGCCAGGAAATCCCATTTTTCACCCCTCTTTCCCCATCCTTTCCATGGCCATCCCGTATTTGAACGGCCAGAAAAGCATACCTGTCAACCCGCGGCTCCAGAAAAACGGGACCTGTGCACATTGCTTGTGTGCAGGTCACTTTCCACACATGCGTGGAAGGGTTTTACCCCTTCCACGCATGCGCGGAAGTGCTACGCCACTTGCGCAGCCCCTATGCAAGCGGTGTAGTGCTTCTGCCCATGTGTGAAAGGGGTAAAACCCTTCCACGCATGCGTGGAAGCGCTATGCCGCTTGTGTAGGGGCTGCGCAAGCAGCATAGCACTTCCACGCATGCACAGAAAGCGTTTCCCCCGCTGCCAAATTACGGGGTTTTGGCAGCGCGGGGTGGGTTATGACGTCAATGGACGTCAAATTACGGGATTTTCCCGGCCAAATCGGGAAGGTTGACAGGTATGCAGAAAAGGGGTTACTGCACATGTGCACCCATCAGAGGAAGCGGTGTGCATGTGTGAAGGGGTTGCTGCAGCGGTGTGCATGCACAAAGGGGTCACTGCACATGTGCAGTAACCCCTGCATGCATGCACACCACTGCAGTAACCCCTTCACGCATGCGCGCCTGTCAGATGCAGCAGTGCTTACCATTTTTTTCACTGCCGCAACTTGACAGGTAAGGTGAGGTCATTGACCTTGAGCCAGACATTATGGAGTGTGAAGTCAAGAGGGCCCTAGAAAGTATTACTAACAACAAAGCTAGTGGAAATGATGGTATTCCAGTTGAACTAGTCAAATCCCTAAAAGATGATGCAATTAAAGTGTTGCACTCAAAATGCCAGCAGATTTGGAAAATGCAGCAGTGGCCACAGGATTGGAAAAGGTCAGTCTATGTTCTGATTCCAAAGAAGGGCAATGCCAAAGAATGTTCAAATTATCATACAATTGCCCTCATCTCACACACTAGCAAGTCATGCTCAAGATCTTACAGGCTAGGCTTCAGAACTTCCAGAGGTAGAGACTGGGTTCCAAAGAGGCAGTGGAACTAGAGTGTAAATTGCCAACATTCACTGGATCATGGAGAAAGCAGGGGAGTACCAGAAAAAAGTCTACTTCTGTTCATTGACTACAGCAAAGCCTTTGATTGTGTGGATCACAATAAACTGTGGCAAGACTTTAAGGAGATGGGAGTACCAGACCACCTCATTTGTTTTCTGAGAAATCTGTATGTAAGTCAAGAAGCAACAGTTAGGACATAATATGGAACTACTGAATGGTTTAGAATAGGAAAAGGAGTACAACAAGACTACATATTGTCACCCTGCTTATTTAACTTATATGCACACCATGTGCAATGTTGGGCGGGATGAAGCACAGACTGGGATTAAGATTGCTGGGAGAAACATCAAAAACCTGTGATATGCAGATGATACTACCCTAATGGCAGAAAGTGAAGAAGACCTAAAGAGTCTTTTGATGAGGATGAGAGTGCAAAAGCTGGCCTGAAACTCAACATAAAAAAACCCAAGATCATGGCATCTGGCCCCATCACTCCCTGGCAAATAGAAGGGGAAGAAATGGAAGCAGTGACAGACTTTACCTTCTTAGGATCCAAGATGACTGCACATGGGAACTACTTGTTGTTGTTGAATCGCATAGTTGATTCCAACCCTTCATGGCCATGAAATAAAAATGCTAATTGCTTGGGAGCCAAGCTATAAGAAACCTAGGGCCAGGCAGCATAATAAAAAGTAGGGACATCACCTTGCTAACAAAAGTCTGCATAGTCAAAGCAATGGTATTCCCAGTAGTAATATATGGCTGTGAGAACTGGACCATAAAGAAGGCTGAGCGCAGAAAAATAGATGCCTTTGAACTGTGGTGCTGGAGGAGACTCTTGAGATTCCCCTGGACTGCAAGGAGATCAAATCAGTCAATCCTGAAGGAAATCAACCCTGAATGCTCATTGGAAGGACAAATACTGAAGCTGAAGCTCAATACTTTGGCCACCAAATGAGAAGAGAGGACTCACTTGAGAAGGCTTTGATGCTGGGAAAGATAGAAGGCAAAAGGAGAAGGGCGGCAGAGGATGAGGTGGCTGGATGGCATCATTGATGCAATGGGCATAGATCTGTGTGGGCTGCGGAGGATAGTGGAGGACACAGAAGCCTGGCATCCCATGTTCCATGGGGTCGCAAAGTGTCGGATATGACTGTGCGACTTAACAACCTTGGTTCTGTCAGGATCGAACTCACAACATGTTGGCTACGGTATAACAGTTTAACCACTGTGTTCTTGTGTGTGTGTGTGTGTGTGTGTGTGTGTGTGTGTGTGTGTGTGTTATGGTTATTAATTTATGGTGGAATGTTTGATTATAAAGTAGGGGAAAATCACTGTTTTAAGTGAATTCAGAGAAAATGAAGGTGAATTTGTGTGACTTTGTATAGCTCTGTTAATTAATTTTTTTGAAGGAACTTCTTTAGATTTACCATGCTTCTTCCATATGTAGAAATATGTTTCCAGCTTTGCAAGCTTTTTGTGCTGAAAGTACAATAACCACCTGATTAGTCAAATGTTTGTTCGATTGCAGCATTGATGTATTTATACAGTGCAGGGGTGCCCACATTTTTCAGGCCATGGGCTGGTCACATAGTTCACTATGGCCCATGGGCCGGATCTGGACCCCAATGCAATTCATCTGGCCCGCAAAGCCCTTGTTGCTCTCAGAAGCGGAAGTAAAATGCGCCCATATGGGCTGTATGTTTGGGCACCCTTGATATGGCGAGACTGAGATTGCTGAAGTTTCCCAGGACCTCTATCTTTGAGAGCCACCAGTTATGTATAACCTACATTACATTTTCAAATGCCACTCCAAGACACTCTAAGGTGGAAACTGTTACTCTTCTTCATGGCAATTGTCAGCATACTGCACCCAGCATGGCTATTTTCCCCATCTCTGCTGGAATAACTATTCCTGCTTCATGAACTAGAAAACAAGGTTAGTAGCTGCAGTCCTTCTCACAGGCAGTGTTCAGTACCAAGATGAACAATGGCTGCCATTCCACTAAGTTTGTGCCACGATGCGCAAGCACATCCACAGTTCATCTATATAAGCCATTCCAAACTTGACAAGGAACACTTTTCCTGTACACTGATCTTTTTTGCCAGGTTGAGACAATTTTGTCTGAGCTTCAGGTTATCCATCTTTAAGTGAAGTTATAACCTCTACTCTATTGCTGATGTTCAGAAACTAAAATATTGTACAGTATCTGCCTAGCATTGTGGTGGCTTAGTGGTTAAGATGCTGAGCTTGGAGACTGGAAGGTCAGGGTTCGATACCCAAGTGCTACATGACAGATCTTGGGAACATGAAAGGAGCCTTATTTGGGCATCCCCTGAGTGGAGTTTCTCCTGCAAAAATCCTTTCAACCTAGAGTCATTTCTAACAAGAAATTTATTTATTTATCTAATGCAGGGATCCATAGAATTCATTCCATAGGTCCAGATTGATATGCACAGATGAAACTCCTCTGATGGAAGGATTCCAGAAAAGTCAGTAGGAAGATTATTTGAAAGAAGACTGGATCAGGAAGAAGGAAATCCTTTTCCCTTTAGGAAGTAAAAGTGAATAAATCCAAGGTTCAGGAAGAAGTTAAGAACAAGGGAAAAGCTTCCTCTTTCAGGATGCAGCGGCTGTTTCTTCCATTTGCAGCCCTAAATTTTCCTGCTTTTTAAATTGGTTTTGGTCACTTGTTCCCCGGTTGTCAACCATAACATGGTTTGACCAAAACCTATAAAGATAGTTCTCTCTTGTTTTCAGGGCCTGCGTTAGGTACCATATCTCTATATAAAGAAGATCCCATATTCATTGGGTAATAAATTTTCATAGGTCAATACAATATGTATCTATCTCCATGATAGTGCATTTGTGTGGTCCAAACAAGTGTTGTAAACATAATGAATATTTTCCCCCTACCAACCCATTTTCATACCATCCCCAATCTCCTGTCTGTACAGTAAAACCTCTACTTACGTAAAAAGTCTGTTCCATAGGCTTTTATGTAAATCGGATGTTTACTTGACTCTTTTACTTTACTTTTACTTTATATTCAAATTTATATGCCGCCCAATCAGGTAAACCCAACTCTGTGTGGCTCACAACAAGTTAAAACACACATAAAACAATACAACCAATTAAAACCCAACATACCCACCCACCTACCCCATTCCTCTTAAAAACCCACATTAAAAAACTGCCTTCATTGACAATTAAAATAAATGGGGGCTTAATTTATAATCCAACAGGCGGGGGCCACTCTTCCATCTGGGCCCCACACCTGCCCCGCCAACCAGGTTTTTAGGTCTTTTCTGAAAGGTAGCAGCTCCATCTGCTCCCGCAACTCTACAGGCAGGAGGTTCCACAAGGCCGGTGCGGACACGGAAAAGGCCCTCCTTCGTGTACCAGAGAGACGGGCATACGTACCAGAGAGATGGAACAATTAGGGAGCCCCTCCGATTCACTCTGGTTGGACGGGCGGACACTCTTGGGACGATGCGGTCTCGATGCAAACCCATAGGAAAAAAGAATTTTTGCATAACTCAAAGCAAACCCATAGGAAAATGATATTTATGTAACTCGAAGCAACCCCGTAGGAAAAACAACTTTTTTACATAACTTGAAGCAAACCCATAGGAAAAATGATTTTTTTACGTAACTGAAAGCAAACCCATGGGAAATTGTGTGATGTAAATCGGGACATTTATGTAAATTGTGACATGGTTTTAGTGCAAAAATCATTATGTAAGTCGAATTTTATGTAACTCAATGCATATGTAAATCAGGGTTTTACTGTATAAGATCCAGGCCTCAGCTGAGTCATCTTCGTGCCCCTCCTTTCCTGTCTTTTTCCCCTTTAGGACCCCCCACCCCCCATCCCCGTTCCTGACAACTCCACATATCATTATAATTTGAGTTCAGGGCATGGGGCTTTTAATGTATTCTTATCCTTATTTGTTGTCTTGGTTTTGGAAGAGGGGATTTCTAATTGCTATTTTCTCTCTGTCTGTCTGCCTGCCTGCCTATCAGCAACAACAGTGATATAAACACAGCACAAAACTGGATGCTATAATTTATTTTCTCTCCCCCCCCCCCAATTCCTCAGTTTTTACTAGCACCAGAAAGGAGTTACTTGAAGCAAGAAAGAATATAAATGTCTCTTTGAAGCAAAAAATAAAAAAAATCCCAGATATATTAAACAATTGAGATAGAGCAACAGCAGCAGCAACAAGCAGCAGCAGCAGCAGCAGAAGTACAGCTTCATGTATATAGTGTTTAAAACCCTAAACACTAAAGGAGCTGTGGTTCCTCATGCCAGTGCCCTAGATATTTTCCAAGACACTGATGATCACAGTGTCAAATAACAAGATTTTTAAGAACAGAGAAAGTTTCTTTCTCAGTTCTACTTCTACCACTGATTGCCTCATCTCTTTCTCTAGAGATCCCTGGAAATCATTTTTCCCCAGTAGAAAACAACTACTAAAGGGGCTTAACTAGGTATTTATATACTTAAATATACTGGATTTTTTTTTTTTGCTGTGTTTATCTCAAGAAGTCATTCAGCTCAGAAAAGTTCAAGGTAATTACACTACATTACAAAACAAAATGAAAGAACCACACTCAGATGACTGTTACACAAAAATAAGCTCTCCTGGTTCTAAACTCTACATAGATAGATACCTATTGAGGAGGCGTGCATATAATATAAAAATATGGTATGCTATGAAGATATAACATTGTCCCTTTTTAAAAAAAGAAACTCATTATAACTAACAAAAGTTGTATAAGTGGTACTAATGAGATGGATGCTTGAAAGCCAAAGTACATTTTATGAATCTTCATTAAAAGGCACAATCTCTTAGTATTCCAGGGACAGATTCTGGCAGAACTTTATGGGTGAGCAACCATCCTCACAAATAAGAAGCCTGAGATTAACCTCTGATGAACTGTAACAAAACTGATTTGTAAACTGTGGGTGGAATAAAAAGTTTCTGCTGTCGCAATCAGCCATTTTCAGCTAAAAAGGAATTATATCTTCTAATGACAGGCTATCTCACAGTTCCAGTAAGAAAAGGCTGAACTGCAATCATTAAAGCCTCACATTTAGAAGAACATTTGCAATCAAATGATTTTTTTTTCTCAGCTGTGACATGTCTTTATGAAAACTTTAGTGAAGGTAAAGGTCACCCTTACTCAAAAGCCAGTCGTATCTGACTCTATGGTCCAGTGCTCATCACTGTTTCATAGCCGAAGAGTCAATGCTGTCTGCTTCTGCAGATGTTTCTGTGGTCATGTGGCAGGCATGACTAGACACCGGAGCACACGGAATGTTGTTTACCTTCCCACCAAAGTGGCCGCTATTTATCTACTTGCAATTTCTTGCTTTCGAACTGTTAGGTTGGCAGGAGCTGGGACAAAGACGGGAGCTCATTCCGTCCTGCTGGACAGTATTCGGGTATCAATCTGCTGACCTTCTGCCTTCCAGTTAGTGTCTTAGCCACTTGAGCCACTGCAGTCTTTACATTAGCAATATTGGCTGAGACAGACAGCAACTTTTTAACTCAAAGTATATCCTTATCTGCAACCTCTTTTTAGACCTCGCCAGGCTAGCCTTGGGTCCTCTCCATACGCTCACATGCAGGTGTGGCTCAGCTAAACCACAACGGTAGATTTCAGAGAGACCAATTATGTGGGACTTGTGTAGCCATCTGTTGTCTGGATATCTTTGCAATAGAGGCCTGCAAGACTTTACAATAAACCGTTGTTCGATGTTCTGTTTATCATTTTCTGGACTATTATTTACAAGGTCTGGACACAACAGACATCTTCTCCTAGACTGATATCTCTGAGTCTCTGTCAGTGCAACAAAATACCTTATAAAAGGGAGTGAGAGGGAGATATGTAAAGTGGATAATCCTAGAGCAGTGATGGCGAAACTTGGCACTCCATGTGTTCTTGAACTTTAATTTCCAGAAGCCCTAATCAGCAGGAGTACTGACTTGAACTTCTGGAAATTGAAGTCCAAGAACACCTGGAATGCCAAGGTTTACCATTTTTGTGCTAGAGCTTTCTCCAGCTATGCTGCCCTTCCCTTCCCTGCAGGACATGGAGATTCCCTCCTCTATTATTCCAAAATCAATTCTCCCTTGCTTAGCTCATGAGCTGTCTGTGCCAAAGGCACATTGACACCATCTGTTCCATGGAGATCTTTATGGATAGTTTGAAAATGTCTTAACTGTTCTTTTAAAGTATTAAGTACAGTGAACTTTCAATTTCAACTGATCCTTCTTTTTCAAGCTGGGAACTTCATAACTTGAGAGGGTTAAAAAAACACAGAAGAGTCAATATTTCACATACTGTTGTTGTTACTGTTCAGTCGCACAGTCGACTCCGACCCCCTGCGACCCCACGGACCATTTTCCTCCAGGCGCCTCCTCCACCATCCCTCTCAGCCCTCCCAGCTTTGTGCCCATTGTGTCTATAATACCATCTAGCCATCTCATCCTTGGCCTCCCCCTTCTTCTTTTGCCCTCCACCTTTCCCAACATCAATGCCTTCTCAAGTGAATCCTCCCTTCTCATTTGATGTCCAAAGTATTTTAGCTTCATCTTTACTATTTGACCTTCCAGTGAGCATTCAGGGTTAATTTCTTCTAAGATTGACCTATTTGTTCTCCTCGCTGTCCAGGGTACTCTCAAAACCCTCCTCCAACACCACATTTCAAAGGCATCTATTCTTCTGCGTTCAGCCTTCCTAATATACTGTTAGCAATATTTTAATTGATGATCTATTTTAAAAATGAACCACCTTTTTTTCTTAGCAAGGCCTTCTTCTTCATCTGCCATATCCATTCTGGATATTTCAACACTGTTTATTATATTCTTTGAGTGCATATGTATGTTACTTGCAAACTACCTTTGAAGTATTTGTACTTCCTTAAATGTTGAGTAAAAATCATTGACCTAAACAAGCAAACAAACTGGACCCTTGGTCTAGCCTTACTCTAGAGCTCATTATTAAGATTCTGCAGAGGTCCAAGATACAGTAATACCTTGGATAACGAATGCATCATATAATGCTAAAATCATATAACGATGCAAAAAAAAATTTTTTTTTTGGGGGGGGGGGATTTGCATCGTATAACGCTATTTTACCATTATCCAATGCATCCATGTTTGCCCCTCTGGGAAGGAAAGCAGCCAAGTGCCTGGCTGCTTTCCTTCCCGGAGGGCCGGAGGGTGAAAAGCAGTGGCCAAATGGAGCGCCCGTATGCCATGTGCCTTCCAGAGAAGGCAAGGCAGAAGGCCCGCCTTGTTTTCTCCAAAAGGCAGCGGCTGAACGGAGTGCCTGTACACTAGGTGCCTTCTGGTGAAGGCAAAGCAGAAGGCCCACCTTGCCTTCTCCGGAAGGCAGCAGCCGAATGGGTGCTCTGTTCGGCTGCTGCCTTTCACTTGGCCGGTTCCCTTCCTGGAGGGCTAGCGGGTGTCTCTGCACTCACCCTCTGGCCCTCCGGGAAGGGAAGCAGGCAGGCTCACCTTTTTAAAGCGTTATCCAATGCACGCATCGGATAACGCTAAAAATCGGATAACGCTAAGACTTGTGGAACCAAGTTTTAGTGTTATCCGAGGTATTACTGTACAATGTTCCCAGGAATTCAGCCTCTTCCTTTCAGGATGCCTTTTCTGTGTCAGGGATAGGCTTCACCCGTGGTTCCCAATGTGGGGTGAATGCTCCACATGGGGGGCAATTTGATTTTTAAGGGGGGGGGAAAGCAATTTGATAATAAGTTATTAACAGTGAATTCTTTGGAAACTTGTTTAGACCAAGTTAATGGTCTTTTAGGCTTCCTCTACATGAAAAGTTGTTCACTTTTTGAATAATAAGATTTTTGTCATGGGGGGGGGGCGTGGGCTCAGGATTTTAGTGAAGCTTAGGTGGGGCATGGCCAAAAAAAGGTTGGGAACACTGGGCTACACATCACAATGCAACGGATTATGTCCCTGTAAAATGGATTATTTTTAATTCAAATAGCAGATGCCAGGTGACCTGATCAGGATCAAGCCACACACAGCATTTAACAAATACGTTGGAGAGCTGCACTAAACAAACTTGGGTGCTGAAAGTGGCTGTATGCTGCAGGTTGGGGACAACTGCTCTAGGCTTTGATTGTAACCAAATGTGGAAGGAGTCTTATTTCCCTTACCTTCCAGTTGCCTTTTTTTTTTTTAAAGAGCCTCTCATGGTACCTGTTGGTTGGACCACATCAGAGAGAAAATGATTGGATATTCCCACCTATGGCTTTTATCCTCTACTTCATTCTCACAACGGTTCAGGATGATGGCTAAGTTAAGCAAAAGTGATGGGCCTATGGCAGGGGTTCCCAATTTTTTTGCGGTGTGGGCATGACCACGCTCCCTGGACAGCTGAGCGGGCCAATCACGTGGTTCCTCCCACAGTAAACACTGCCATAAAATGCATCTGCAGCTGTTGTAAATGTAGTTTGCCCACCCCTGGCCTACGGTCACCCACTCTTATGTATGACAAAAAGGACTTGATCCACTAAAGCTAACATTGTTTACTTTCTGATATGCTTTCACAGACAAACATGACTACCACTTCTAAAATTTCTAATTGAGTCATTCATGGACCTTTCCTTTCATGATCATATGTAGGAAGCCTTGTATGCCTAAAGAATTTCATTCCAACTCTCATATATAGCAGGGCAGGTGCAGTGAGTATGATCACCATCCATTTTGCTCCATGCATTGACAAAACATGTGAAATGGGTTGGCCTGGTGTAAAGCATGTCACAACTGTGAAATAGTTCAGGATAGTATTTGGTTAGAAGTTGGATTCTTCCAAGACAGAGTTTACATTCATAGGAAGAGATTTGCTTGTGTCTACTTAGCCATCTGAAAATACAATGAACATGGATTTTGGGGCCTGAGGCAGAATACGGCGTAGTCGGTGTAGAAGGAGAGGGAGTTGGTTGGTATTTTTGCCTCCTTTATATGATTGGAGAAGAAATTTGGAACCCAACTTGTAGAAGTTAAAGACACACAGTAAGCCCTGTCTTGAGGGCTGACAATAAGACTTGGGAAATTATCAAATTAATAATTTAAATGTTTATTCATTATATATGTATGTGTGCATATGTGTAGTTGAATGCCCCAAGTTGGAAAGCCAGGGATTATACATGTTTCCAGAAATTTCCATCTGTCTAGTAAACCTTTTACAGCTTTACCTCATGAACTCAGTAGGAAAGGACTGGTAGCAAAGAGAAAGAAATAAATAAAATCATGGGAGCTATTTCCATTTAAGCATTGTCCTGCCTTTTTTCTAATTTTAGAATTCAGATATTACTGTACAGCTTTCCTCATCATCAACCACATCTTTTAAATTTTTCACATCTTGGATTTAAGGTCTGTGCCAAATGTTCTGTAATGTCGTCAAAACGCTTTATCTCATAAGAGAAATATTTTATTATTATTTGGTCATTAATATGATCTGTGGATCTCAGATTATGATTTTGAAATGCCCTTAATTATGGGATGCATGAGATGAATAATCTGACACAGTGTACAGAATTAGAGTTAGCAAACCAATAAGGGCTTTTTTTAAATAAAGTAAATGTCTTTGAAAAACATGTATTGCTACCACACAATGCTTATAACAAAATGGAAAAAGGTACATTGGAAGTGTACCTTCCGACCAGTTTGGTGGGAAGGTAACAGCGTTCCGTGCGCTCCGGTGTCTAGTCATCCCTGCCACATGACCACGGAAACGTCTGCAGAAGCAGACAGCGCTGGCTCTTCGGCTTGGAAACAGAGATGAGCACTGCACCCTAGAGTTGGATACGACTGACTTTCAAGCAAGGGAAACCTTTACATTGGAAGTGCATCTGGAAACCCTTGTATCACCATGGGACATAAAATGTGGTAATGTTTTTTCTTTGTTTGTTTTTTGCTTTTTTAGATTGCTATGTTTTACTGTTTTAATCATGTGCGTGACATGTATAAATTAAAATTATACATAATATGTATGGATAGATAAACAGCCAAACAAGCAAATTAGTAACTGTGTTTTTATTTCTAAATTAAGAAATGAGCAGCAAAACAAGGAATGTTGAATGTCATGACAAGAAACTCTACTTCAGTGGAATGAAGATATCTCCATATTTTGCCTTGGATAGCTTTGTTTTACCTCAGTGCCATCAGATGAGCATACTCCTGAATCATTGAGTTATTACCATGGGATCTTGAGATTATAATTGTCATGAAAATTACAGTTTAGAAACAGTGCAGTCTCATCTTGTTTAATAAAGCCCTTGCAATTAAAGTTTATGAAGGCAAAGTGACAAACTGTACCTTTAATTCATTTGACTGATGAATCAGACTAATTTGGTGATTTGTTTAATAAAGTTATTGTTACTAACTAGTTATGAATCAGATGAAAATAACAGAATATTCAATTGACAACAGTTTAAGAATTGAAGCTATATAGAGTCATGCTCCTTAAATCCAGGAAAGCAGAAGCTGAGACTTAACTAATGTGCCTATGATTGGGAATGAATTTATGCAGTATCAACAAAATATGCTTTCTTAGAGCTTGCCCTCTGAATACCCACTAGCTATTCTCTTTGGTCTTTCTGGCCAAAATTCAGACAGGGAGGATGAGGGGCCAAGAATCAGTAAAGATGGCCCGCCTGTGTCCTTACATCTTGTGTTTGTGTTATACAACTATTCTTGCTGTGCTCTGGATATAAATATTTCTCCAAATATGACTAATATAAACATACCTGTCAACCCGCAGCTCTGGAAAAACAGGACCTGCGCAGATCGCTTATGTGCAGGTCGCTTTCCATGCATATGTGGAAGTGCTACGCCGCTTGCACAGCATGTGCGGAAGCGCTACACTGCTTGCGTAGGGGCTGCGCAAGTGACGTAGTGCTTCCACACATGCGTAGAAAGCGTTTTCCCCCGCTGTCAAATTACGAGGTTTTGGCAGTGCGGGGCGGGTTATGACGTCAATCGACGTCAAATTACAGGGTAATCCCGGCCAAATCGGGATGGTTGACAGGTATGAATATAAACTATATGTTTTGATACACTTAAGCAGAATATAGCTTAATAAATTGCAGTAAGACCATGGGCAGCTCAATATCCAGGCAAGGAGGGTACCTTACCTTGCCACTTTGGAAACAAATTTCAGAATAAAACAGACATATAATAAACCATAAAATAGTCTTCTTAAAACAAAAGTGATAAAACATCATTTTTATACAGGTCCCCAGCCATATCAGCATTTATTATTTATTTTATTTCACATTATCTCTGCAAGAGGTTTAACCGTTTACATAACTCGTTTTGTGTTGTTGTTTTCATGTATTCTATCAGACTCTAATGATCACAAGGAAAGGACATAGTAAATGCAATAAGTTAACAGACATTTCCATTTGGACAATGTGGCCTACTTTAAAATTAATGGCTTCTAGTTTTGGCTTGTATAATAAAGTATGTGCCTGTTAAACAAGGCCAGAGGTCCTGTTTAAAAACTACTTAGTAAATGCACACGATAAATGATGCTATTCATAATGCAAAAAGCACCAAGATAATAATGCATATTGTCTTCACATAGAAGAGGGCTGGTTGTTTTTCATCTGCTTTTAGTCAGCCTGGTTTATATAAATGACCCTAAGGAGTTTGGGGGCAGTTGTTAGAACTATTTTTATGTATTCTTTCATGTAAATGATCCTTCAGTTTGTATGGGTATTATGATTGAAAACAGAAGATACAGCAACAATACAAATAATAGAGATGTATAGAAAGAGTTGCCATAATTCTCTCCCACAAAACCGGGACAGAAGTATATTTGACAAAAATGGGCAGGTTACCTACAAAATAGCCTTTTTAAAAACAAACATAGAATAATGACAGCTATAAAACACTTTCACATTAAATATATCAATACGTGAATGAATTTATTTACAACAGTTAATTCTTACTGTAAGATGATCTGTTGTACTTCTGAGAAGTCACATCGTGGTCAACTCTTAGCATCCTCAGTTCCAGGAAACACACTGGTCACACTTATCAGGCAGTGGTGTGAGGCGAGGATGTTAAGATTTGTCTCCAGGTATACTGTACTACAACTCCAATGTGGCAGGAAATCGCTCATTTGATGGCAAGAGTTTGAATTTATTTTAATGGTGTGTTATAATACATAATCAGTAAGTTTTAAAAATCCGGGACTTTAGCATAATTTTTATTGAACTGGCCGGGACAATTTTTCTGACCTTGAATCTGGGACAATCCTGCTTTTCCGGGACATATGGCAGCCCTGTGTATAGATAGCATCTACTCCAAAAGCTAGGTCTTGCTAATGGTGCCTTTGTATGGCATTGCCAAGACATAAGCCCAACAACTTATTGAATGATTACTGTACTAACTTTAGGGTGAAGCAAACACTAGCTCCCATCTTTGTCCCAGCTCCTGCCAACCTAACAGTTCAAAAGCAAGAAATTGCAAGTAGATAAATAGGGACCACTTCGGTGGGAAGGTAAACAGTGTTCCATGTGCTCTGATGTCTAATCATGCCTGCTACATGACCACGGAAACATCTGCAGAAGCAGGCAACACTGGCTCTTCAGCTTTGAGCACTGGATCCTAGAGTCGGATACGACTGGCTTTTGAGCAAGGGAAACTTTTACCTTTACCTAAACACTAGTCCAAATTAAAAATTGACACACACAACTTCATGAAAGATAACTTTCAGACAGTAACAGAAGAACAAGAGGAAGGGAGAGGAGGTGTACCAGAAGAGAAGATGTGTGTAAATCAGTTTAATTCACGTAATGCTAAAAATAGAATTTTTACCACTTGCATCAATCGAAAGCTGGGTTTCACAGAATGACTTCAAGAAGGACATGTTCTGAGAAAATGTTTACATCTAAGTAGCATCATTCTTCTTCTTTTGTGTCTAGGCCAGACTTTAAACTGCCAATATGAAGGCACCTTTGGTGAATTCGTTCCGTAGTTCCTTTTACCTGACCTAGTGGTGAGAAGGATTAGCCAGCACAATAAAGTTGCCATTGCCCAGAGTATTATTTATTTATTTATTTATAGTCACATTTCTATACCGCCTTTTTCGCTCGAAAGTGACTCAAAGCGGTTTACAGAGTCAACATAAATAACAAGAGCATATCAATAAATAGCCGGACATCATACAGAAACACAATACAAATTAAATACAAAATTAATTACAATTCAGCATATCACAAATTCCAATACAGTTCAACATCATAATATCAATAATATCAATTACAGTCCAGTCCAGATGCTCCGACTTCCCCGCGGCCAATGCCGGACCAAGGAAGGAGCTCAAAAAGAGGTGGTGCAGTGGGAGTTCATATACCCGCAGCATTGCAAGCCCAGGAATTTTGACTTCCCGCAGCCAATGCTGGACCAGGGAAGCCGTACCGATCGCCCCACAGTTAGAGCCAGTCTCTCCAGAACGAGCCACAGCTGGGCTCCCAACTCCCATGGCTGACCGTGCCAATGGGACTAGTCTGGGCTCCTTTTACCTTTGCCGCCGCTGGAAGGGGGCGGGGAGGCACAGGTCATGGTGGCGTCTTCGAGCCCGATGGGGCTCCTTTTACCTTTTCTGCTGGTGGAAGTGGGCAGGGAGGCGCAGCTCGTGGCAGCGGCAGTGGCAGTGGCGTCTTCAAGCCCGACAGGGCTCCTTTTACCTTCCACGCTTGTGGAAGGGGGCGGGGAGGCGCAGCTGTAATTCAAAAATACCACAATCTTCAAGGATGTTCTTTCTGTGTACCTCAAAAGCAGCATAAAGACTATGTTTAAAGGGGTCCTTTGGTCAACAAAGGGCTTGGAGGAGATACCTGGATTTAAGGCAGCATTTCTCAACCTTTGGCTTTTGGACTTCAATTCCCAGAAGCCTAAGTCAGTCCATCATTTGATCAGTTTTTTGGGAAATTGACTTAGGCTTCTGGGAATTGAAGTCCAAAAACCAAAGGTTAAGAAACACTGATTTAAGGCAACTTAATTTATGACCAGGGCAGTTCCCCCCCAGGAATTAAATCTATGTTTGATGTTAGGGGAAAAAATCACAAGAAATTGTAATACTTTGCAGGAACACAAAGACTTTGTCCTAGAGGTGCTGCAAGTGTCTCCCTTTCTCTCTCTTGTCCCTCCCCTTTGCCTTCAGTAATTAATGTAGTTGGTTGGTGGGGGGCCACTTGTGTGTAGACCCTTTGGTACAATGCAGCTTTCTTTCAAAATGACGAAAATTCTACCCTTTCCTCCATTCAGATGGGACCAAGCCAGTTCTTTCAAAATGTTATGAATTATACACATTCCATACATTTTATATGTATAGCCCTTGTTTATTATTCAAGATTATTTTGAAGAGTGAAACTGATCTGGAGGTTGGTATCAGTAAAGTAACTGCATTGGCTATAATCCACTGACCGCCTTGGGAAGTACATGAGGTCCTAGGAGTGGGCTGGACTGATGAGGGAAGCTAGAATTTGTAGTCTACAAAATAAAATTTCCTAGGCTAGTCTTTGCCTGACTTACTTAATTATTATCATCTTTGGATTCAGGTTTTAATGTAAAGTGGCACTGGTGCTCATAGATAAACCTGTTCTGTTCAAACCACTGTGTTGCCTCAAAAGGTTTCCCAGCCCTCCAGACTTGCTTTTGGGGGAAAAGTGAGTAGTGTATACAGTCCTTCAAAGGCCACTGTTTCGTCAGACAAACATTGATTTTGGATACTGTCCTCATTATTTTAACTTGCATTTGTGTTAGGTTAGCAGAAAACAATAAATATTTAGGGAAGTCCACCAAGCAGGTATGATTTACTTCTCTGCCAGTGAAAACTATTTGCAATTAAATCCTAACAGATAATGGGGTGGGTGGAAAGGCAGAGGTAAATAATGAGCAGGAAGGGTGGCTTCAGCTTTATAAGAAGAAAGAATGGCAAAGAAGGGAATGAGAAGGGGCAAGGCCACTTCTAATTGTTAGGCTATTTCAAGAGCAAGGACCCCATTACCCTAAAATACTGTGATGGAGTTTGTCCCTCCACACTTGGGTGGGAAGCCTAGCCTTTAGGCTCGGGTAGTGGAAATGTCTTAAGTCCCTGGTTGTACAGTACTTCATTTAAGTGGTAATAGAATGTCCTCCAAATAACCATGCTTATTTTTATGCTAATAGGTGGTGTAAGAAGAAACTTCATCTCCCACCCACCCACAAGAGTCTAAGTCAATTGAAAAACAAATGAACATTACAATGAGAAAAACTTGATGAGAAGGTTGCCTGGAAAATATTAATTAATTTGCTACATAATTGATAATACTGTAACCCATTTTTATCACCTTAGCCAAACAGTTTTGCATGACATTACTGAGTTATTGAACACTTCTAAGTAGCCAAAATAACCGTATTAGTCACAGCACACACTGTGGTAAGTGTAGCAGACACAACAAATCACTTATTTTCTCTTACTGAAGGATAATAACTTATCCTCCTTCTTCCTCTCTTTTAATATATGCTCCTCTTTTTTTTACTTGAAGTGGCTTTGATCTTTATCTGTTCAGCAATATGATCTTTAATTACTCACATCTACCTATTTACTAACATGAACAGAATCACTACTTTGTAATAGCATAGATCTTTACAATCCTTTTTTACAACTGATATTTGCAAAATGTCTTTTTTTTTAAAAAAAAAAAAAGTGGTACAATGCACAGTAAAGGCAAAGGTTTCCCTTGCTCGAAAGCCAGTCATATCCAACTCTAGGGTTCAGTGTTCATCTCTGTTTCCAAGCCGAAGAGCCAGCGCTGTCTGCTTCTGCAGAAGTTTCTGTGGTCATGTGGCAGGCATGACTAGCACACAGAATGCTGTTTCCTTCCCACTGAAGTGGTCCCTATTTATCTCCTTGCAATTTCTTGCTTTTGAACTTCTAGGTTGGCAGAAGCTGGGACAAAGACGGGAGCTCATTCTATCTTGCAGTACTCGGGAATCGAACTGCTGACCTTCCGCCTCTCAGTTTGCATCTTAGACACTTGAGCCACTACAGTCCCTTGGCACAATGCATACCTGCTGTCTAATACATACTTTTAAAATTATTTTCACTTTCTCGATCCTTCCACAAAGCTGAGGAAGTGATTAATTTTGCCAATATCCTTAAGCAATTGTAGCTATAACTACATTATATTACTATCTACCATGTGTTTATAAACCCATACAATCAATAAACAAATATCCTTAAACAGCTGTATTTAAAGCTAATTCATGAAACTGACAAATTAGAAGAAGGCTTGTTGTTGTTTTTTGCTGCATTTCCAGTGGTCACACAACACTGGAAACAGATGAAACCAGAGTGATTTTACCTGTACCAAAAAAGTAGACTCTTCTGGTAGAGGTCAGAAAGATATGCGTAGAAATGCTATGGGGATGATTTGGTTCCCTCCAGTGATTTGATTGTTGCCAATAGAAGTGAAACAGCTATCCAAACTGCAAACTAAATGTTCATCTGATTGAATCCCTTGAGACATAGTTTTGATAAAAGAATCAGGAGAGATAAATGGAAATATTATTTTCTGAGTCAATAGCACAGACTCTGAACATGAGAGCTTAGTGGAGAATGAGAAATTCTTGGAAGAAACAGTCCTAAGCTTGACTCCGCAAGCATGTCTTGTTATTTCTTCTAGTAAATGCCTAAAGAAAGAAAAAAATAGCTCCCCATCTTTGGGATGGTGGGGTCAGAGGCACAGAGAAACATTTGTGAAAGGTGGCGAGGAAAAGTATTATGAGAAATCAAGAGGGATTGGAAATGGTTTGAAGTGGCTGAAGGATTTCTACACAGGAAGAGTCGGCATTTGAATATGAAGCATCGTGTGAGCATCACATACAGCAAAGTTAGTTGCTAAAGCAAAACTGGCTTTTCATTCTCGTTGAGGTATTTATCGAGCTGACATGTTACTCTGCAACATCATTCTCTTTGATTTTTGACCTCAAATAGTTTCTTTACTGTTTATTTTTTGTTGTTGCAAATATTCAGTACTTGACACTAATGTTTAATAAAACTCAGTAGCAACATGACAACACTATTAGATGGGTGACATGCTATCTTATTCAAAGACAGTGCTTTCTAGTTAATATTTAATGGTGTTTAGTCAGAGGAGGTTCTCGCTTTTTGTAGTCATCTTAAGGTATGTCTTGATTAGCAAAAAGGCCTATGTTAGCTTCAGTTTTGTCAGGTTTGGAACTGATTCAAATACCAAAGGATATATGATATACAGCTGGCGCACACAAAATCGTGCTGAAATGCAATCTATTTGAATACACCTGACAGGGATCATTTCTTTTGTATGGATTCCTAAACTGCTGTACAGTATTCCTCTGTACTCATGGGCAGTGGTGGGCTCAAAAAAAAATTACTACCACACTGTGGGCGTGGTATGGTGGGCGTGGCCAGGGGAAAAGCCCTGTGTTGCACCCAAATTAGGACTACTTGTTTATTTCAAAACTTGGATGGGCAGGGGCCAGCCAGAATTTCTGCTACCGGTCCTGGCAAACTGGTGCAAACCTGCTGATGCCCACCACTGCTCATGGGTGTGATGGTGCATATTGTGTCTCTCGCCCCTTAAAGTTTGCAGGATTCCCCACAGCCTAAAAATGTTTTGTTTTTAACTCCTCGATCCTTACTGTTATAGTGCTATGACAATTCAGCGGTCAGCTGTCATGGCAAAAATTTGTTGTAGTAAAATATAATTTTAAAAATTGACACCATATGTTGGGGGAAGAACAGCACCAAACTGGCTCTGAAGCAGAGGCAGAAGTAGAAGTACTAACTGCAATCACAGCATATTCCTCCCCCCTGAGAATTAGGTAAGATTGCCCTTGCTCAAAAGCCAGCCGTGTCCGATTCTAGGGGGCAGTGCTCATCTCTGTTTAAAGCCAAAGAGCCAGCCAGTACCATCTCCATCTGCAGACATTTCCGTGGTCATGTGGCATGGAATCAGTGGTGGGCATCAGCAGGTTCGCACCAGTTCACCAGAACTGATAGCAGAAATTCTGGCTGGCCCCACCCATCCAAGTTTTGAAATAAAGTAGTCCTAATTCGGGTGCAACTCAGGGCTTTCCCCCTGACCATGCCCACCATACCATGCCAACATGTGGAAGTACATTTTTCTGGAGCCCAACACTGCATGGAATGCTATTAAATTTCCTGATGATGTGGTACCTATTTATCTACTTGCAATTTCTTGCTTTCAGACTGCTAGGTTGGCAGGAGCTGGGACAGATGATGGGAGATTACTCTATTGTGCAGCACCCAGGTCTCCAACTGCTGACCTGATGACCAGAAAAAGAAAAGCCCTATGGGAGACCCAAGGGGAAGATGGAAATCATGAAATTGCTTTGTGGCAGTAGGTTAAAAAAACCATCCAGACATGATTTCTCAAAGGATATGGAAACTGGAACAAGCACCTGTGACTTTTACTTGATTTAAAGCCACAATGGATTGAAACACCAATTCTTTTAACAATCAAAACACAGCCTCTGTAAATGATCAGTCCAAATGAGTAAACCCACTGAATCAGTGGGATTTGTTAATCAACATTTATGTAAATCTTTCTAATTCTTTTGCAGTCATCTTAGTAAATGATCTGCAGTCCAAATGAGTAATCTCACTGAATCAATAGGGTCTGTTTATTCCTTTCATTCAGTGGATTTAGCCCATGACTTTGATTCAAATGCTTTAATTTAATTCTAGCCTGATTATTTTTATCGGCATTACAAGCAAAGCAAAAAATTTGTTCAAGCAAGTTACATTTCAATTATAATTGCATTTCTAGCCTTAAATCCAATTGTATCAATCCAGAAAAGAAAACATGCCTTGCTTGTTCACTTCCATGGTCATCAATCCCCTCTCACTCCCAGTTGGTTGTCTGTGGATTGACAGTGGGGGAGAGAAGTTAGGTTTTCCCCCTTGAGTCAGGATTCAACACTTTGGAACTTTCTAAATTCCATCCACATGTGAATGTATTGGCTGTGCACTTTTATATTTTACCATATTTCATTAGTGACAAGAATTCAAAGTTGACAAGTCTTTTTGATAGGTGCCAAAATACAATAATCTGGATAGAATTGAGTTAAAGCACTTGGATCAAAAATGTGGGCTAAATCCATTGAAAGAAAAGGATTTGTGTAAAGGTTATGTAAGCCCCACTGATTCAATGAATTTACCTTAGTCAGGGCTAACCATTGGATTTAGTAGTAGAAATTGAAATTAGAATGCATTTTGCATATTTTAACTTCCTTTTTTGCTTTACTTTGCTCTCTGGAAAAATCATAGGTAAAATATAAATCCAATACAACTGATAAGTTATAATGGATTTCATACCTACCAGTTTATTGTAACTTGACTGATTTATTATATAATTACTGCTTATCTAATCTGTGTAATTATATAATTACTAATTTGCAGTCACAACTAGTACTGTTATAATCTGCTTAAATTTAAGATAGGAATTTGATTAAAAAATTACAATTGTATGGACTTTTAGAAGAAATTGAATTAGGTTTCCTGAAAGTTCTCTTATTTTTCTTGTGAGTAGAAATGAAGTATTGTATTTTTTTTAAGAGCTGGATTTTTAAATGTCAGTTCTGCCAGCTTTCTTATTCAGCCCAATAGTGTATATATGTCATGGCTACAATGAGATTTTTCTATACTCCATTATCATTTGTCATATTTTCTTACTTGACCTGTCTTTTCACACTTTGGTGACATTTTAATTAACATAAATAACATATCCTTCTCCCCATTCAGAAGAAAAAAACTTTCTACTAGTCTTCCTTATTTGGTTAGCGAACCAGTATTCTGCAGAATTATATAATTTTAAAGTAGGAAACTGTTTCATCAACCCAAGAATTGATACACTTACCATGAAGCTTCTCTGAAAAATGTCTTTCAGATCATTTCACAACTTGTCTAGAAAGTTTTATTACCTTCCTTCGATATTATTCCAGTACTGCCAATATTTAATGCACCTTATGGTTATTAAAACCCATTGTTTCCTGTTCTGGTGGATATTTTGAGCTTTGATTATCCTTTACCTTCCATCCAAGGTCCTTACAAATACTTTGGCTTATAATCATTGATTGAAATCCAGTAGTAACTTACAATTGCAATAAGCCTATTAAATCAATGGAATGTATGGCGAAGTTGACACACCAAATCACCACTGATTCCATGATCTTACTCTAATTACACATGGTGGAGTCACAGTGTTTAGCAATATGTGTCCTTCTGATTCCTGCCTTTTCTTAATATCAGAATTAGCTGAGTAGTGGCAAAGTACAAATCGACACTTCTTTTTCTTCTCAGTAGTAAACACATAAGCATCATTTTTTTCCAACAGAACTTGTTTCATCAATTTTAGGATTATACATGGGCAAGAAAGTTAATTCAGTCAATATCGCTAATGAACCAGTCATCAGACAGATAGAAAAGCCTGATTAGTTTAAGGACAGACATAGTCCATATTTCTATTGCTGATTTCAGTAAAGAATTGCTCAGTTGTTGTAAGCAAAGTAATATGAGTTTCTCCAGATGGAAAGTGCCATAAGTACAAAGTATTATACTGTATTATGCTATGCCTAAGTGATATTGGATTATGCCCTTTCTTGCCAATAATTGGGGAATGAGCAGAGGTTCATATCCATGCCGTCAAATACATTTCTAATAACATTAAGTCTTTCTCTTCCTGACACTAAATGAAATTTCTCCAAACATAGCTACCTATCTGTATGCAGTCTGTAGAAGACCAATATGCTATTTTTAAGAAAGTGAGCAATCACCACAAGGAGCCTAACAGACTCTGCATTCTCCATAATTACACCCAATTTTCCAATTGAATTAGCTCTTGATTTAATTCCATTGCTTGCATCTGGAAAGCCTCAGCATCATGCAGCTGTTGCAGCTCTGAGAGCTAATTGTTGCTGAACAGATTAAGGGTAACCCAGTTACAATTCATTTAAAAAGTTGTTGGAGCCCAGCTCCACTCTGGAGGATTTAAGCTTCGGCTCTCACTGCCAATTCTCTGAGGACTGGTTAGGAAAGGGTCAGTAAGCTGGATGCGCTTGGCACCTGTCATGTTATGCACCTCCCTTTAGTCACAGTAAATACATTGATGAAGATTTAAATTGAAACAAAGGTAGACCTGTTGAAATACAAAAACTAATACAGAAATGTCAGAGTCAGTTAAGCCTGATGAGGTGGAAACTGTTGACAGACAAGGTAAGCTATGCTGTAATTATAAATGTTGGGGAAAGAGCTGGAGAAAATGTTCTGTCAGTATCACAGACTCCCCTGGCATCAGTAGGTGACATGTGAAAGCTCATATACCTGATTTGGACTGTCATATAGAGTTTGGAGCGAATGCTGAATATACAGTAATTTGCAGTGCCACTATAGACCACATTAATCTTATGTATTGAGGAAAGGCTTTTATACCTGTGGTGAAATTGCAGTACTGCAAACAAAACTTGCTCAAGATTTGAATTTGATATTGATCGTTTTAAGGTTGACTCACCCTTCCATATATCTGAGGTCCGTAAAATATGTGTCCAGAGTGTTGGGGTAAACTGTAAGGTAAGGTAAAGGTCGCCCTTGCTCAAAAGCCAGTTGTATCCGACTCTAGGGTTCAGTGTTCATGTCTGTTTATAGCCAAAGCTATCTGCATCTGTAGATGTTTCTGTGGGCATGTGGCAGACATGCCTCAACACCGGATTGCACATAATGCTCTTTACCTTCCCACCAAAGTGGTACCTATTTATCTACTTGCAATTTCTTGCTTTTGAACTGCTAGGTTGGCAGGCGCTGGAACAGAGACTCCATCATGCAGTGCCTGGTAATTGAACTCTGACCATCCAGTCAGTCTCCTGATGGGGAAAGGTTGGAGCACTCCAATGCCCACAATATGTGGATACCACAACTACAAACAGCACCCAAGATCTCCAACAAGGGGGTTAAATGTCTTGTCTATACATTATCTAACATTCATTTAAGATCATTAGATGTTCCATTACCATATCTCTATTTAGGCAGCAGCCCTATCATTTCTTCCTTATTCTGCTTGTACCAATTTGGGCACTGTTCTTTTGTGAGAAGACAGAGGTGAAGTACGAACTAAAAAAAATCCTGCCTTTTCTGTGTTGCTCTTTACTATTTATCCCTTCTCTCCAGGCAGTGTACCTGTTTTGGTATGACTACCATTAGTGCAAGGGCAATCCAAACTAATTTCATTAAAAGTACATCAGAAGCAACAACTGCTTCTTCAGTCCTTGAAGCCAACTTTTTTAAAAAAATAAATAAATCAGAACTTAGAATGTGGTTGTTTGATAACTGCCTCCTCCATTAAGACCTCTCTCCACAGAATGATATAATTACCATGACTATTAATTCTTCTGGGATCCATGGGAAGAAAGAAGCAGATAGTCATTACTTGATTTTGTGTTCCTAGGGCATCTGTTACAATAACTTGTAAGAAGATGGTCAGAAAGAGCAGCTTGTGAGGGGATACAAAAGCCCCTTCAACCTACAGTCATTTTCTTCCTTGTAGTGAGATCTTCTTTAATAGCAAGCATAGCACTCTCACCATCACATCTAAAAGTGAGTCCCTGTGATTGGAGTGATTATTCTATTTCACAGCATAAAGTGCTTTTGTAACAATCTTGCATTATGCCATTATTATTATTTTATGTATGTGGAAGTCAGTAAGGGCTGCCATTTAAACAAAAAACAACAACAGGTTTCCTGTAAGAAGAGTGTGTGACAGGCACAATTAAACACTTGCCGTTTCCAGCTTCTTCGTTTCCTCTTTTACCCCATCATTTCCAGCTGCAGGGACAAATTTCTGCCCAACACCTGTTCAAGATATACGTAGTAGCTATAAAAATGGTAGGAAATTATCTAAAATCTTTGCAGCAAACACTGCAACTTGGGGTGCAGTCCATACCTCATAGTTATTCCCATTTTGGAGACAAAGAGTTTCACCTGCTCTTTTATGGGCATGAAGCTGTTGTTAAAGGATGTAGGTTTTTGGGTTCTTTTTTGGTTGGCTGGCAATATACCTAAGTGTAAATGTTTTCTCTAATACCATCCACTGAGCCAATGGTGTGATGGAGTCTAGCATCGCATTCTGGCCCCGGTGGGGGCGAAGAGGCTCTCCGGCCACTCCACTGCTGGCATGCTGGGCCCCGCCCTCCCCCTTCGGACTTAAAAGGCGGGGGTGCTGGGCAAACTGCCACCACCGCGCGTTCTAGCCCCAGTGGGGGCGAAGAGGCTCTCTGGCTCTCCAGCTACTCCACCACTGGCATGCTGGGCCCTGCCCTCCCCCCTCGGACTTAAAAGGCGGGGATGCCGGGTGAACTGCTGCTACCGCATGTTCTGGCCCTGGTGGGGGTGAAGAGGCTCTCCGGCTCTCTGGCCACTCCACCGCCAGCATGCTGGGCCCCGCCCTCCCCCTCGGACTTAAAAGGCGGGGGTGCCAGGCGAACTGCCGCCACCACCGCCATGCGTTCTGGCCCCGGTGGGGGCGAAGAGGCTGTCCGGCTCTCAGGCCACTCCACCATCGGCATGCTGGGCCCCGCCCTCCCCCCTAGGACTTAAAAGGCGGGAGTGCTGGGTGAACTGCTGCCGCTGCCGCAGCGCATTCTTTATGGGGCTTGATTTTGTATTTAATATTGTATTTTTTTTCTGACTTGTAATTTTGTAACTTGATGACATTATTGCTTTATTATTGTATTATTGATTTATTGTGTTATACTTACTTGTGTTATTGTACTATCTTATTGTTACTGTGTACACCACTTTGAATCACCCACTGGGTGAGTAAAGCGGTATAGAAATTAAACTTGAAATGAAATGAAAGTGTTTTCCCTTTCTTCTGCAGCCCCCAGAATGTGTGATGATTGCTCTCTTTAATATTTTCTTGTGGAATTCAATAGGAGCAACTGAGAACAAAGTGAAATATTTGTGTTCAGTTTGACTCCTCTTCTGTGTGAAGTCTATTAGGTGCCGAATGTCAAATGGGTCACTTGAAGATCTGCTCATAGTCATCTGGGCCTAATTTGTATAGCAAATGTTTGATTACAAATTAAACTATGTAGATATAACCTGTATTGGTGTCTGGCCAGGTTATCCTGCTATGGTAAGTAATAGAGTAGACTGTACTGCCAGTGACTCAATGCCGTGTGTCAGGTAGTGGTTAACTAACCTGAAAACCCTGAGGACTAACGGCCTTGGGTGCTGAAGTCCACATGGAAGGGTGATGGTCCCCAAGTAGATTAAATCCCACTTGAATCCCTCTTGATGGAGGGCAGCAGCTTAATCATCAATACTGGCCTGTGGCCGAGGAGGACTTTGCATGCCAAAAGGGCTCAGGACCAGAAAGTGACTCATGGAACTGGATCAGTGGTACAGGTGTCATGCTGCGATGCAGAAGGCAGATGAAAGGCCACTGCATTATATTCTCAGGACAGACTTCATGGCTGATTGCCATGAGGATTGCCAAGATTCAGATATGGCAGAACAACAACAAAAAGAATCTGCACACCCTTTATTAGCCTTCCATCCAGGGGAATACCATAGCAATTTTAGTTCTCATAAATAAAAGCATTATCCAAACATAGCTTATGACCGTGGCAAATGACACCCTTCAAATGAAGGTGAGATGCCCCCATGCCATGCACAAGACACTCATGTATGATGAATGGTTTATTCTGAAGTGCAGGTTCTGATTTAAATCATAACCTTGTTAAACTTTACACATTAAATAGGACATTTTATAACTCCTCTTTTTAGTAACATGGCAAGCTGCCTGATACAATTTCATAAAAAGTGAAAGAATGGTTATTACCAGTTTGCAATTTTAAAAAGTAGAAGCATTAAATAGACAAACATCCTGTCCTTTTGTACTTGCTGTGTGTGCCTAGCTTCAGAAGAGACATTCTGTGTAAATTGTACAAACCACAATCAGGGGAAATCGCTTAGAGGTGAGGACTCCTGCAGTGGTTGAACAATTCTTCCATGCTGAGACAGTGTTTCTTGATCAGAAACAAGACGTTGGCAAGATTTCTTTACATACCCAAACTCAGACAGGTTTTCTGACATTCCTTAGAGCCAATTCTCAAATAAGGAATGCATCTGTATTGTTCCAGAATAACAAAGTAGATCTAGCATGCCAACTGGCAGCACGCTTTTGTAAAGACAACGAGTCATAGAGACTGTCTTACAGAAACACACAGCCTGCTCTTTGGGGTGGATTGGGTTGCTTGGGTCAGGTTGGCCTGATCGTGTATCAATCAGGTCAATCTACTCCAACTCACCCCAAACCTGTCTGATTTTGAGACCCCATCAGGGGTTCAACTAAATTGCCCCACTACATTTTATCCTGTCCCCTGTTTATGAACATGTTGGGGGTGGGATAAAATAGAGCAGCACTGTAACAGACCCACTTTTGAGATGATCAGCTGAGCAGTGCTACTACTACAGAGGGAACTGACTCAGTGGCAGCGTAAAGGATCTGCTTCTCAGTTGATCTAGGGAAAGCGTCCCCAATCAGCTGAGAAGCTTGTTCCTTTGGAGAAGCAAAATGCTGTCTGGAGTCAGGGATTCTACCAAACATGCAGCTGTTAAAAAGCTCCTCTACACTTCCCCAGGAGGGCCAGTGTTGACAAGCCTATGTTACATGTTTGGGACTAAACCACCCCAAAATAGTTTGTATTAGTACAGAAATAGCTCAAAAACTACCTCGATAATCCTCCCCTTTCCCCAAGCATTGTAAGTGAGCTCAGAGAAAGCTAGGGGGAGGAGGCTATCATCAGCCCATCAAATCCAAAGTGTCAGTACTTTGACCCCTACAAGTCCTGATTCCACTGCCACTGAACAGAACAGACACTTTAGCATCTTTGTAGTGTTTAAATCACTTGTGTTTTATTTGTCTTTCTCTGCTGAAAGCAGTTTTCTGTTTTTCCTTTTTTCATTTCTAACCTCTATAAATCCCCTTGATGTGATTTATGGGGTGTTTTTTCTTAAGGCAGTTGCATAGACTAGTGCCAAGGATTTTTCCTGGATGGTTTTTTACTAGCTGTCTTATAAACAGTTATTTCATGGCTGAGCCAAAGTTCTGCCTATAGCATTGGCTTAAACGCAGTGTGAGAAGTGTCCTAAAACTGGCACCAGGAGCATTTTATTGTTTTTTTTTATTTTCTCTCTCTAAACAATGTTTTATTTATTTATTTATTTAGTTATTGTTCACATTTGTGCCACTGCCCCCTCACCGAAGTGACTCTGGGCGGCTCACAGATGAAGATATAAAAACATATACAAAAAACATTCCACGACAATGAAATCATTTGAAACCATCAACATTAAAAACCCTTAAAAATACAGTTAAACATACCCTCATTGCACAACATCCATTTTTATATTGGTAAATATTTGGTCTAATTGCCAGGCTCATAACATGAAACAAAAGTATGTATATCCCTGCCAGTTTTGCTGTAACGCTCCTGCTATCAGAGCTGCCCCTGGATAACGTAATGTGATTTTTAATGAGGCTTTTTTTATTAGTCTGTTTAAATAAATAAAGCAGTAAGCTTCATTCTGAAGCAGGAACATAGTAGCAGGAGCTGTATTGTGATTAAGGGAAAGCACCAGAATAGAAAAGACAAAGCACTCCAGAGAAACTAATCTCAAAGGTCTGTTGTATTTTATTAATTGGAATGTTTTGCAAAATAGATTCATACTTGTTCAACAAGAACAAGAAAAAAGGGAGGAATCCTATGAGAAGCTGAAAAACCCCTCTGACAATAATGAAGCAATCTCATGGTTTCAAGACTTATTTCTTTATTTAAGATCGTAAAAATTACAGTTGGTGTTGTCTTGCTGCTTACTTTTTACAATGATGAGCATCAGATGGGCTGTCTTTATCTTTTTGATCAATCAATTCTTTCTTTTACACTTTGCTTCACAAAGGGGAAAAGCACTAATTTTGCTAAAAGATGTTTTGAGCAAATTGCAAAAACCCAACAAGATGAGCACTTCTTCCTTATCCTTACACTGGAAAGAAGCAGTTTTTTGAAGACCAATCACTGTTATGTCTGAACTTTTCAAAACCTTAGTTTTCTTCTATTTATTATAGATAGAATAATTATACAGCACTATCTTTCGCCTTTTACTAGATAATATATCTATTAAGTCTATCATTTTGTTATAGGTGTTTAATGTATAAGGTTATCTTCTATAATTATTTTATAAAATACTCAGATGTGAACAAATGGTGTTTTGCACTCGTTGCTTGAGCAAATAGTGCTCATCTAAAATGTTTTGCAGCCACTCAAAGCTAAGGTCCGAATGTTATTCGCTCCTTTTAAGACATCTTCCTGTGACATTTCAGATGTCGATTCCTATTCATGATTCAGACATCAATGGATCATTTTCCCTTCTTAAAATTTAATGCTAATGACGATAGGAATGAGATATCTCCAAAATGCCCTGTCCTCAACCATGCTGCTCAGCTCTTGCAAACTCAAGCCTTTGACTTCCTTTGTGGAGTCAATCCATCTCATGTTTGGCCTTCCTCTATTCCTGCTCCCTTCTACCTTTCCCATCATTATTGTCTTTTCCAGAGAATCTTTCCTCTTCCAGATATGCCCTCAGCTTCATCATTTTTGCCTCCAGGGACAGTTCAGGTTTAATTTTCTCTAGGACCCACTGGTGCATCTTTCTGGCAGTCTAGGGTCTGCAGAGCTTTCTTTCGTCACCACATTTCAAATGAATCAACTTTTTTTCCTGTCAGCTTTCTTTACTGTCCATACAGTGGTACCTCAGATAATGTCTGATTTGGATAAAGTCCAATTTGAATAAAGTGGCGGTTTTCATGCACACATGAAGCATTGCATAAAGTCCAAAACCTCTTTAAAAATGGACGTTATCCATGGTATTTGGTATAGGAACCTTGGATAAAGTCCATTTTTTGAACATTATCCAATGTATCGCCCATTTGATTCGGATAAAGTCCAAACTTGTGGAACGGAGTTTGGACTTTATCTGAGGTTCTACTTTATTTCACATCCATACATGGTGACTGGGATCATAATAGTGTGAATGGTCTTGGTCTCCAGTGACACATCCTTACACTGGATGACCTTTTCTAATTTCCTCACTGCTACCATTCCAAGTATCAGTTGTCTTTTGATTTCTTGGCTGCAGTCCCCATTTGGATTAATTTTTATAACCAAGGTATGCAAATTATTTTACTATCTCAATTTCTTTATGAGGCAGTATATAAATGTAATTGCTATAGCTATGTTCAACAGCAGTCTTGCACTTGCAATAGGATGTCATTATCCAAAGTGAAGCAGAAAATTCATTATCCTGATTGTCATTAATCCAATCAGGTGTTATTTCTATGAGATTTGTGCTGATAGTCTCACCTCATGCTGTGTATGGAAATACAGTGGTACCTCGCTTAAAGAGTATAATGTGTTCCACGGGATTACTCTTTAAGTGAGTTGTTCTTTAAGCAAAACGCTTGGGAAAAGCTCTGCTGCTGCCATTGTAAGTTACCAATTGTGACTTCTGGCTGGGGGGGGGGGGATTGTGAACCCTGATTTAGTTGTTAAGCAAGTTTTTGGTTGTTTGTATTTATTATTTATTTATTTAAATTTATATGCCACCCCCTCGCCCTAGGGCGGCTCTGGGCGGCTCACAACAAGTACAAAACATATAAAATCATCCCTTAAAATCATTTTAAAAAGACAACCCCATAAAAACCCATTGAAAGACAGTTAAAAAGCCTACCCACCCCCATCAATGAAAGAGAGGCACTTAGAAGAGCCAACGGGCAAGGACCACTTCCCCATCAGCCCCTTGTTAAGCAAGGGTGACCATTGAAAGACAATTCTGCTCTTTAAGTTGGTTAGTCTCTAAGTGAAGTGCTCTTTATGCAAGGTTTTACTGTACTAGTAAATTTATTTCACTACACTTTTAGGATTACCAAACCTCTGATTGGAGATATGTACAGTGCTGAGGCACTATAATACCTTCAAAAAGAAGTCAGGTGAGATATATTGAAACTGCTGAGATCTTAATTTATATAGAACTTTTCTTCATCATAAAGAATTTTCTGCTGGTATAAAGGCAGTAAAGTTAAACATTATTTAAAGCAAAGGAGAAAACAGATTGAAACAGATCATGTTAAATACATTTAATGCTGCTTGGTTTCTTCGTAGAAAAGATAAACACAAGATGACACAAAATTCATTTCTCACCATAGCACATCTGGTTTTGCAAGATCTCAGAGTACTGGCTGAACTCTTCAGGAGTTTCTTGTTCTTCTGTATTTCTGGGCACAGGCTGATCATGAAAAAGGCATGGGCAGCCATGGCAGGAGAGTGACAGGAGAGCTTTGTCTGGTCCACCTCAAGGGGAGAGGAACTCAACTACCACTTGGGAAGTGATTCATTCATCTTGCTTTCAACTCATCAGCAGGGGTAATGGGGGAGAGGTTTCACTAGCTTGACTCCATGTTCTATCTATCTAACCTCCTTTCTTTCAAAATAAAAATGTGGGAAAGCCTTGTGTCTGTGTTGCCTTTATAGAAACCCTTCGCTGCCACTCAATCACATTGTTTGATAAACCAAGCAAGCCAAAATCACTATGACTCAGCCACAGTAAAAATCTGAGGAAATCTGAGTAGAAATTTCAGTGAAAACTCAGCCACTTCTGGGAGTATATCTTTAAAAAAACAACCCTAGCTCACTTGCCAGCCATGTAACGACCGGTCAAACCCTAATTCCTCAGAAAATATCGAGTTTGAGGATGTACCAGCCTGGATGCTTTAAACCCATGAAGTCTGGCCTGGAGTTTTCCTAACCCAAAACAATCCCTGGGAGATTCACCCACTCAATCCCATCTTGTCCTTTTCCTAGGGTTAGATACTGACCAGTGCTTCAGTATAATCTTGGTAGCGTAACTTAAAATCAACAACCTCCCTTCACAAAGGTACGTAAACAAAATGGCTGAGATTTTTTTAAAAAAAGTTTATTTTAAATAACACTGAGACATTTGTAAAAGTAACCAATCAGGTTTCAACAATGTGACAAATAAAAGGCAGTTTCCATGAATACTAATAACCATTTCAAAATTCTTCAGGCAAGACAAGTTATCTATTTACACATGTGAAGGTTCCAGCTAGCAGCTGCTACCAATTATGATGTCTATGCATTACCTTTAATTTCAGAGGCAGTTTGTCTCTGAATAGGAAATATAAGTAGTGGGTAGGTGCAATTCTGTTTATGTCCTTTTGCATACATTCTGTAGTCATCAGGTTTGTTTCCGTGAGTACAGGTTGCTGCACCAGACAGGCCTGTGGTCTCAACCCTCTCATAAATTCAATTAACTCTTTTATTGTCCAATAACGTAGATCTTGTTAAACACCACAAGATTCTAATACTAGGATTCAGTTTGATATATATTCGGTATAAATCTTCAAAATAACTTATAACGCTGTAAAACTTCTTGTTAGCATCTATTCATGAAAAAGTAAAGTATCTTCCGGATACTCCACCAATCAGAACATTCTGGGTACTTTTATACAAATGATTCACTGCACCAATCCCTATAAGTTCCACTGTCTCTTCTTTGTAACAATCTTAATGAGTTCCACTTTCTCAAAGCCAAACTAGTAACTTAGCTTTTCATAAGATTTCATCAGGAGAAAGCATGGAAATCTATCTGTGGAACAAAATACAACTATCAGTGTTCACTCTATATTAAACATTCTTAACAATATGTACATATGCTACATTGCAACCTTCCTCATCGTGAAAACATTCTTATAATACCTTATTGAAGCGCATCCCATGAGCCTCTTCTGTACTCAGTGCTCTTAGATGTTTAAAAACTCGTGCATCTGTCCCCTATTAAAGGTATTAGTCAGCCCTTCCCAGTACACCTGTGTGGTTTGGCGAAACCATGACTCACAGAAAACACGAGTAATCAATCTCTTGATTAAGCCCATTGGGCCAAAGGGACTTTAAGTGGTGGATGTAATAAGTTTCTCTCTGAAGCAAAACTTTTTCCACATCCATAGTCATATCACCCCTGGGCTGTATAACCTCGAGGACTGCAAACTTAAAGTTAGAGTCTAAATGTTTCTTTTGTAGATAGTGTGAAGTGAGTGGAAATTTTATCTGTTAAAATATAGAGTTCAAACAGTGTTTTAAGAGAAAATAAACTTTTAAATTCATATTTTGAAAGGACTTAAAAACAATATTTGTAGGTAAACAAAAAAGAATAACATGGTTACATATTGAAATTGATACATTTCTTAAATATACGCTTGCAAACATTTTGATTGGGCAATTGGCAGGGTCTCTACACATGTGCAGGTTTCTAACATGACTTTAACTGTCATGGCTTCATTCTATGGATTCCTGAGACTTGCATTTTCATAAAGTACTTACATTTCTCTTTGAGAGAACTCAAGCACAATCTCCTGAACTTCAGCAGAGATTTATAAATACTTAAACAGCAAATCATGAAATTCTGTAGAATGCAAAATGGTAAAGTGTTACTAAACTTCAATAACTGTCAACTGTTGAGACACTCGTAATGTGAGATTTTAAAATTCTGTAATCTTTTTACATTTTTTTCTCTTCATGATATAATATGTGCAGCACTTTGAGTACTCCCTTGTTTAAATGGGACTGTACTCTATATGTCTACTGTTTCTTTGACTATACCATTGATTGTGTGGATCTCAATAAACTGTGGCAAGTCCTTAAAGAGATGGTAGTACCAGACTACCTCACCTGTCTTCTGAGAAATCCATATGTGAGTCAAGAATCAACAGTTAGGACAGGATATGGAACAACTGATTGATTTAGAATAGGAAAAGGAGTACATCAAGGTTGTATATTGTCACCCTGCTTACTTAACTTATATTCAGAGTATATCATGCATAATGCAGGGATGGATGAAACACAAACTGGAATTAAGATTGCTGGGAGAAACATCAACAACCTGTGATATGCATGCAGATGACACTACCCTAATGGCAGAAAGTGAAGTAGACCTAAAGAGCTTCTTGATGAAGGTGAAAGAGGAGAGTGCAGAAGCTGGCTAGAAACTCAACATAAAAAAACCCAAGGTCATGGCATCTGGCCTCATCACTCCCTGGCAAATAGAAGGGGAAGAAATGGAAGCAGTGACAGACTTCACCTTCTTGGGATCTAAGGTCACTGCAGATGGTGAATGCAACCATGAAATAAAAAAGATGCTTACGTCTTGGGAGGCAAGCTTTGATAAACCTAGGCAGCATAATAAAAAGTAGAGAAATCACCCTGCCAACAAAAGTCCACATAGTCTAAGCAATGGTCTTCCCAGTAGTAATGTATAGCTGTGAGAGCTGGACCATAAGGAAGACTGAGCGCAGAAGAATAGACCCCTTTGAACTGTGGTGCTGGAAGAGAGTCTTTGAGAGTCCCCTGGACTGCAAAAAAAAATCAGATCAATTAATCCTATTGGAAATCAACCCTGATTGCTCCTTAGAAGGACAAATACTGAAGTTCAAATACTTTGGCCACCAAATGAGAAGAAGATTCACTGGACAAAGCCCTGATGCTGGGAAAGATTGAAGGCAAAAAGGAGAAGGGGGCATCAGAGGATGAGATGGCTAGATGGCATCATTGACACAGTGAGTGTAGATCTGGGCGGGCTACAGAGGGTGGCAGATGTGGTGGTCCATGGGGTTGCACTCAACTGTGCGACTGAACAACAACAACAAAATTTAGAAAATATATGCATCTCGTGCCTATCCAATGAAAAGGACTGTGCTATGATAAAATCTACTTCATGGTAAAGATATATATTTGTGTCCTAAAAGCTGTAACTTACGTCATACGCAGGAAGAAAACAGACTTTAATTTGAAAAACAAGAAAAAATGTTTCTTCCTGAGCTACCACCAAATGATGTACTGTTGGTTGACAGGAAGATGAATAGCCTAACACTCTTTTAAACAATGATATTGATAAGCTGAGTGACTGCTAAGTTATTAAGCAGACTACAGATTGATGCATAAATCTTTATCTGTTAGTTTTGTTTTCTTTCTAACACATGAAGCCGCAGTTGCCTGCCATAACAAGTAATGCCAGATTTAATCATAACAAACACCTTCCGCCTCCTCAGTTCAGTTGTGCAGGTGAATTCCTTCAAAAGAACAGACTAAAACTGATTCACATACTTCTCCAAAATGCTCTGAAATAAACATTAATAATTATATACCAGGGATGCCCAAACTTTTTGGGCTGTGGGCCGGTCATGTGGTTCATGGGGCTGGTCACTACAGCCTGGGGGCTGGATTTGGCCCCCAGGCCGTAGTTTGGGCACTGCTGTTATATACTATGAAGATGTTGATGTATTGGAGTTCTTTCCTGAGTATTCTAGGTAGACAGTACTCAAGAGTGGTTTACCATTCATTGCATCTTTTCAGTTTGTCCAAAGGTATACATATTTGCTCACCTCTAAGGAGGTATAGAGGGGAATTGAATGCTTTATAAAAATATGTATTTTACCAGAAACAATACACAATTAATTTAGTGTTAGCAATTACACTTATATAACCCACCCACCCCCCACCCCCAATGCAAGCGCGGCACCAAAATGGCCGCCGTGCCCTTTGCGGCCCCCCCATCGGACAAAGGCATCCGGGTAGTTAGGGGGCGTGGCCAGCACCCTTATATAAGGGGCGGCCGCGAGGCAGCCGAGCTGCCATTTTGCGAAGCGACGGAGCGGAGAAGTTTTTCCCTCTTACCTCCGTCGCTCTTACCTTTCACCGGGAAGCCTCTTGGCTGCTAATTTTCGGCTTCCCATCGGATAGCTGCTATGCCCTCTAAGAAGAAGGCGACTGCGAACGCGGCTCGTTCTGCGCGGAGGCGCCAGCCGGGTCGGAGGACCGCGGCTGCGCCTCCCCAGCAGCCTCCTTTGCCTGAGCCCACCGGGACCGGTGGGATGGGGTTAATTGCCCCTTGGCCGGAGGCGGGGTGTCCGTGTACCGGCCCGCAAGCAGTGGCCACCGCCCCTGGCGTGGCCCATTCTGCGGGGCCTTCTTCCGTTGGTGCGCAGCTTCCTGCGGGGGGTTTCAGCCATGGGGGGTGGCTGGGTTCCCTCCCCTGGCAGGGTACTCCCCCGGCCCTGCAGGGGCCAGGCATGGGATTGTCGCCCTATACGGGCACCGGGGTCCAGGGACCTGGACCGGCGCCTGCAGTTAGTGGGCCGGCCGGCCCTTTGCCCCCCCCTTGGCTTAGGGGGCTACGTTAATGTGGAGGCCCTTCTGGCCCGCGTTGAGGCCCTCGAGGCATCCTTCGTGAGGGTTAACCACCCTGGGGTGCCTTTTGGGGTGCAGGTTGAAGCTTCGTCTGCCGGGCAGCGGCAGGTGGCAGGGCGGGTCGAGCTGCCTGAGGCGCGTGGCCCGGCATCGGCCACTGCCTCACAGCTCCCCATTCAACAGGCCGGTGCTGGTCAGGCCCCGTCGACGAGCTCAATTGCGGTCGTGAGCTCCGACGCCCCCAGTGGGCCGGAACCCCCGGTGGGGGCGGCCCATGGGGGTGCAGCATGTGAGTATGCGGTTCAATCTAGCGCACCCACACACATAGCCACGTTGGGGGGGGGCATTTCAATGGCCTTGGCCTCACACGGGTGGGGCGACGGTTCAGTCGCCGACGTCCCACCCGGTGACTTCACCTCTCACACAGGGCCCCGTTTTGGGGGGTGCACCTCACTCAGTCGGGAATGTGTTAGGGGTGACCGGGTTGGTCCAGGCTCCTTTTCAGATGCCCGCAGTTCCCACCGTACCTGTGTCGGCATTGCCGACAGCGGGGTATTCCTTGCCCCTGGGGGACCATTTGGCCCAGGCCACCAAAGAGAAGATCTGGCGTGGGGAGTATGTGGACATCTTCTCCCTTCTTAACAGAGAGCCCACCAAAGAGGAGAGGGAGGGGCAGGATGAGAAGGATAAGGAGCAGGCACGTCATCGTAAGCCGCCACGTACGTGGGCCAACTGGTTGCCGGCCTACCTCATATACATGGCGGTCTACCTCAGGGCCCGGCCAGATTTGGCAATCCCGATGGTCCAGTATTTGGACAACATTTACCGGGCAATGGTCGACTTCCCCTGCCCGTCGTGGTTGGCTTACGACGAGGAATTCCGTATGCGGATTCCCCTGCACCCTCAGATGAGGTGGGATAAACCCTGCCAGAAGCTGTGGCTTCTGTACATGACTCCCACGCGCCCTGTGCCTGGGGAAAGATACCATTGTGTACATGTGGTCCAGCGAGCGGCCCCAGCACAGACACCCTGCCAGGTGGCGGGGCAGGGGGTTCCTGCCTGCCTGCTGTGCTGGACTTTCTCGTCCAATGGTTCCTGCAACAGGAAGAATTGCAAGTACAGGCATGAGTCCCAGGCCTGGAGGGATGCGGGGCAGAGGGAGGGGCGGACAAGGGGCTGGCAAAACTGCCACAGAGGGAGCTGGTTCGCCGAAAGGCCCCCTCCTCAATTAATGTGGACATGTTGGAGCGTTGGCTCACATTGTACCCGAGGGAGGCAGATGCGGTTTACCTGCTTCAGGGTTTTCGACTGGGGTTCCGTATTCCTTTCATGGGTGATAGGTCCCCCCAAGACGCCCCCAACCTTTTGTCCCTTAGGGGAAGGGAGGAGGTGGCTGCTGCCAGCATTGCTAAGGAGATTAATGCGGGCAGGGTCGCTGGCCCTTTCCCTGCACCCCCGTTCCGGGGAGCACATTATTTAGATAAGGCCATGCCTTTTGGCTGTTCCATATCATGCTCGGCATTCGAGCGTTTCAGCACCTTCCTAGAGTGGGCTTTTGTCCGCAGGTCAGGGTCCCGGTCTGTAGCCCATTACCTGGATAATTTTTTTATTCGGGGGTGAACGGGGCTTGGACACATGCACACGTCTCCTCAACACATTTCAGACGCTAATGGAGGAACTTGGTGTCCCTTTAGCGCCCGAAAAGACCGAGGGCCCATCTACCCAGCTAGTCTTCCTGGGGGTGGAGATCGACACGGTAGCGCAGCCTTCTAGATAACCAGGGGATAAGGTGTCAAGGATGCTGGCCCTTATCTCGGACTTGCTTGCTAAACGCAAGGCATCACTGCGGAAACTGCAGGTGCTACATGGTCACCTCAATTTCACTTGCAGGGTGGTCGCACCGGGCAGGGCATTTGCTCGGCGCTTGTGCGACGCCATGACAGGCTTATCCAGGCCCCACCATAGGGTGAGACTGACCCAGGGTATTAAGGCAGATATGCTTATCTGGCTCCAGTTCCTGAGGGAGTTCAATGGGGTGTCATTTTGGAGGTCTGACCTTCTGGCTTCCCCTCGTTTCTAGATACAGGCCGATGCCTCGGGATCCCTGGGTTATGGGATGTACTTCAATGGGAAGTGGGCCTATGGTGGGTGGCCACCAGCCTGGTCTGGCACGGGTCGCCTGCGTGATCTTACTTATCTGGAATTTTTCCCATTCTGGGGGCCTTGATGCTATGGGGTGAGGAGTGGGCCGACTCGGTTGTTCATTTCTGGTGTGACAATGCAGCCGTTGTCCACATTGTCAACTCACAAACCTCTAAATCACCCAGGTCATGGACCTGGTGCGCCAGTTTGTATTGCGCTGCCTGTGCCTCAATGTGCTGTTCTGGGCCAGGCATGTCCCGGGTGTCAATAATGATATCGCTGACGCTTTGTCCCGCCTGCAGATCTCCCGGTTCCGCGCCTTGGCCTCGGATGCGGAGGAATTTCCCTCGCCACTCCCGGACGAGATATGGACCGTTGGCAAGGAGAGGTGAACCGGGCAATCAGCATGTTGCTAGCGCCACGCACGCGTAAGCCGTATCACCACGCATTCAGTTCTTTCCGAGCATTCTGTGCCCAATTCCGGCTGCCAGATACCTGGCCGATCCCTGTGGCCCACATCCTTCGATTTATGGTTCCCCAACATGCCCAGGGCCTCGCGCCTCATACCATAGCATCCAGGCTGTCAGCGCTGGCTTTCATGGCCAAAGTAGGCGGTCATGCGGACAATACCGCTGACTTCCGTGTGAGACACGTTTTGGAGGGGTGGGTGCGGGAGCGTGGGCGTAGCCTGGATGACCGCCACCCAATTTCCCCAGGGGTTCTTACCCAACCAGCTCGGGGCTGGCATGACCTATGTTTTGATAGGTATGAGGCAGCCCTATTTCATGCGGCTACAACGGTGGCCTTTTTTGGAGCGCTCTGCATCAGCGAACTTGTGATGCTGTCTAAGGCGGATGCAAGTCGTAGGGCACTGGAACTCGAAGATGTCTATGTGGCCATTGATTGGGCTCAGTTGAGGATACGCTCCTCTAAAACGGATCAGCATGGCATAGGCAGTGGAGTAGACTGCTACGATGTTCTTTGGCAGACATCTGTCCGGTTGGTGCCCTACAGGTTTTCCTTGCACTGCGTGGCACGCACCATGGCCCGTTTTTCTGTCACCAAGGTGGGTCTTCCCTTACTAAATTTCAATTTTGGAGGGTGCCGGAAGGCACTAGACAGTGTTGGCCTCTCTGGGGCTCGTTGCGGCACCCATTCGTTCTGGATAGGGGCGGCTTCTACTGCAGCTGTTTTTGGGTACTCCGGGGCTGAAATACGCCGCATGGGAGGGTGGGGATCACAATTTTTTCAGTTTTGTGTTCACCCTCTTCAACCGTGAGTACCAGTTTAGTCACTGCACTGTTTCTCCCCTCTTTTTTTCCTTGACAGACCCTGGGTGTCGTATTACACCGGTGACAGTATGCTTGGTGGGCCATAGCCACGTGCACAGGGCAGCGCGTTACGCTGCACGGGGCAGTGCGTTACGCTGCACAGGGCAGCGCGTTACGCTGCACAGGGCAGCGCGTTACGCTGCACAGGGCAGCGCATTACGCTGCGGCGACAGAGTGGGGACCCCGACTGGGACTGGGTGCATCCGCACGTCTCAGGTGGTATGGTAAGCGCGGCATGTTATGGCGGGAACTGTTGCCATTCCTTTTCTACATCAGGGATGCTGACTCGCCTGATGTCCTGGTTATGTACCTTGAGGGCGATGGCTTGGGACAGGTCACTGGCCTATCGCGGAAGCTTGCGATTTGCAGTGACCTGCCCTACTCACATTATGTGTGGCCGGCCACATCCCTCAATTGGTCGGACACGATACCGCGATACGCTTACAGGGGAGCGTTTGGCCTCGAGGCTCTTGACTGAGCCGACGCTCCGTGAACAGGGCTATTGCCTGGTTCCTTTTCGACAAGGGTGGGGGACGCGTCATTCGCCTCCCCGCCATCAGTCTGCAAAATTACGATCTTTACTCAGGGGATGGGGCCCATCTGTCGCAGGGAGGTATGGACCTCTTGTTAGTGGACTGGCGAGCAGGCCTGTTGACCGAGCTGACGGTCTTGGGGGGGCGGTGAGCCTTTTGGGAAGCCTCCCCATGTGGCGGGTAGCACTGGTAAGGTAAACATTTATGACCCACAGGTATCCGGCAGGTTTGCAATTGACTGGACAACACTAGACAGGCATAAGTTGGTTAAACGTTGTCCGGTCAACGACGAACTAGGCGACGGGGTGATGGCTACAGCTAGACAGCATGCATCACCCTGTGATTTTACGGATACGCATCAGAGGGTGGGGTCATTAGTTAGATATTGACTACGGTCAACAATTTGTTTATTGTCAACAAACAAATTGATACAAATAGATACATTGTAACAATTGCCGTTGGCAATTTTGGATGGTACCTTACCAGTGTTACTTCGGCCTGCTTGCCTTAAGAATTATGATTGGTCAATTACCAATAGAAATTTATAATTCGGACTAGGGCATGAATCAATAAATGTGGCCCAATGCCGTTTTCCACTTTCATCAGTGTCTGAGTCCTTTATTGGGGGGTGCGCCTGCAATGCAAGCGCAGCGCCAAAATGGCCGCCGCGCCCTTTGCGGGGGCCCCCATCGGACGAAGGCATCCGGGTAGTTAGGGGGCGTGGCCAGCACCCTTATATAAGGGGCGGCCACGAGGCAGCCGAGCTGCCATTTTGCGAAGCGACGGAGCGGAGAAGTTTTTCCCCTCTACCCCCTCCCTAGTTAACAGTGTGATATTTTGGTCGCTTCGGGGCCGGGTGGGAATTTTTGGCTGGGACCCACAATTGGCTCTCGGGTCCTGGCTTTTTTGCCCATCCCACACTGTTGCTATGGTTTGATATAGGGGTTTCTGTTGCTGCTGTTGACTTTGATCACATGGGCGGGTAGCACTGGTAAGGTAAACATTTATGACCCACAGGTATCCGGGAGGTTCGCAATTGACTGGACAACACTAGACAGGCATAAGTTGGTTAAACGTTGTCCGGTCAACGACGAACTAGGCGACGGGGTGATGGCTACAGCTAGACAGCATGCATCACCCCGTGATTTCACGGATACGCGTCGGAGGGTGGGGTCATTAGTTAGATATTGACTACGGTCAACAATTTGTTTGTTGTCAACAAACAAATTGATACAAATAGATACATTGTAACAATTGCCGTTGGCAATTTTGGGTGGTACCTTACCAGTGTTACTTCGGCCTGCTTGCCTTAAGAATTATGATTGGTCAATTATAATTCGGACTAGGGCATGAATCAATAAATGTGGCCCAATGCCGTTATCCACTTTCATCAGTGTCTGAGTCCTTTATTGGGGGGTGCGCCTGCAATAGTGATTTGTCCAATTTCTGGGCAACATGCTGGGCACTGATTTTACGGACCTTGAAAGGCTAAGTCAACCTTGCTCTACTTCAGGATCAACTTCACAATGTTTTGACTGCAGTACCAGCCAGGGCTCCTATATAACCACTGTTCCACCAGAGCTCCTATATTTAAACATAATCATTCAAACAGTGCCCAACATCACTTAGACCATTAGAGTTACCATCACATCTTCCTCCTTTTTTGGATCCCCATTCCTTTTCCAAAACTGCATTGTTTCTTGCAAAGGCAAATAGCCCTTCCCTTTTATTAATGCAAATTTTATTAAAACTTCCCAAATATCATTGCATATATTCTTATTTAACAACCCCCTTTAACCTAATTATTACATGTTAATTTAACTTTTATTGCTATATTCCAAACTGCTTTATACCATTCTGATATTGAAAATCATACCTTACTTTCCCTTTCTTTGCTATTCCTGCTATTAATACCTTTGAAATTAATTCTTTCTTTGTCCAGCCCTATTTTTATTCTCTTATGTCAATTCAAACACTAATTTAGGGCATACTACTAAATTTATCCTTAACAATCTCAGATCTACAGATAAGAAAGAGGTTATTCATTAGAACATTTTCTAGTCCCAGTAACATTCTCTATTCCATTCAGAATTATATAATTGTCTTTATTTTTTGCTTTAGTAATTCTGGGATTTATGAGTCCTTATACATCGCTTTCTTCTAAGGTGGCCCCATAGCAAAAGAAAGCATTTAAAAATGGTTTGAATATTGAGACATGATCAAATTCTGTACATTTTTGTCTATAATCTTAGGTTGTATTTACTGAATTATTAGGGTTCATCTAAAAAGAAAAACACAGCTGAAATTGTTGATTCCCCCCTCCCCTTTATAAATGGCATCTGTTTCAGTTTAGCAATGGACAATTCAAATGTGTAGTGCTTTAACATTGAGAATTTATTATGTCACAGTTGATGAACATCAGCTGTCATGGATCTGTCCCAAGAGCGATGTTAACTGCCCAATTTTTCCACTATCTTATCTAAACAGACAGCCTATGATACTGCAGGTTTTCCAGATATGCCTTTGGGATCAAAGTCCATGCATGCATTGTGTAATTGTGGGCATCTTCCCTTGCTCAATTTCTAGAAGAGTTAAAAATGCTGATCCTTTGCAATCTACTTTATGCAAAGGTAGATTGAACAGGTCGCTCCTGGGGTTAGATCAGCAGTATCCATTATTTACAAAACTCTGAATCACCAAGAAAACTGGCACCATGGCAAGTGGAAAAGAGTACTATTCTGGGAGAAGAAATGCGAAGCTTAATCTGAGAGCACAGAGTCAAGATACTTAGTTATTCATGATGCTGTTGCTGCTGTTGCTTGTTCTTCCAAGTCCGAATATTGGTGATCATCATGGCGATCAGCCATGGAGACCGTCCTGAGAATATAATGCAGTGGCTTTTCATCTGCCTCCTGCATCACAGCGTGACACCTGTACCACTGACCCAGCTCCATGAATAACTTTCTGGTCCTGAGCCCTTTTGCCACACAAAGTCCTCCTTAGCCCCAGGCCAGTATTGATGAAGCTGCTGCCCTCCATCAAGGTTGATGGTTAGTTAACCCCTGCCTGAAACCTGAGTCGCTGGCAGTATAGTCTACTCTATTACCATAGCAAGATAACCTGGCCAGACTGGCTTATTCATGATACAATGCTTAAAAATGTATCCCTTCCAGCACACAATGTTTTACATTACCTTCTTCTCTCCATTTTCTCCCCCAAAGAATGCTAACAATCTAAAATGCAAGTGCTTGCAAAATAAACATCATAAAACCTCTATTTAGTCTAATGTATTCTCAATAACATTTTACATTTCATCATGAAAAAGTTGTTTTTAAAATCTATTTGCAGTAAGCATGGGAGTTTTCACAGATACACTGATTGAAATTAAGAAGGCATGCTACAGTGACTGTGGTCCAATCATTTCACACCACATCTTGCATAATGTAGTGATGTTACTGGGTCTGAACATGAAAAGTGAGTAGAAAACAAGATGCCGATGTATAAGGTATTCATGCTTAAAAGGAAAAGGTTGAGAGTTTTTAAAATTATAATTGCAATTTAACTTGACTTTTAGGGATAATTGCCACTCTATTTCCATATCAAGTACAAGGTATTAACTATATTTGGGACCTTCTTATTAGCAATTACACTTCTATATTGCTCAATAGTGCTTAGTGCACTCTCTGGGCACTTCACAATTTAATTAGCATTTTGCCCCCAACATGCTGGGTACTCATTTTACCGATCTTGGACAGATGGAAGGATGAGTCAACTTTTATCCCCATCAGGATTGAACTCACAACATTTTGCCTGCAGTACATCAGTTTAACCACTGCACTACCAGGACTTATCTGTTGAAGCATCTCTTCCTTAGAATATCAGCCCATATCACCTGTTCCTCACAATCTGTGCAGCTTCACGCATAGACCCTGAGAATGGCAAGAAAGGCAATGACAAGAAGGGCCTTCTCAATAGTGGCACCTGTATTATGGAATCTATTATCGGCTGAACTACAGCAGGCCCCATCACTGGATGTATTTAAAAATCTATTAAAGCACTTCTCTTCAAAGAGGCTTTCAGAGACATCCTTTCTAGAGAACAATTATAATTTCAGATCTGTACTTTTTGTTGTTGTTCAGTCACATAGTTGAGTCTGACCCTATGCGACCCCATGAAACACCACACACCAGGCTCCTCTGTCATCTGCCATCCTTCGCAGCCTGGCCAGATCTATGCTTCAATGATGCCATCCAGTCACCTCATCCTCTGCCGCCCCCTTCTCCTTTTGCCTTACTTACAAATGTGCAAATCTTACCTATTGAAACCATTCATTGTCTGCCTGCGCCACTAGCTCTCTGATTACTTTACATTTTCTTTCATGATTTGCTGCAAACTATGAGCTACCACAAATTGCTGACCTTTGTTTTTCTGGCCACTGTTTTGTTGAGTAAAACCAGGAAACCACTGCAGAAGAATCCAATGAGTTGGTGATGAAAAGAGAATTACCTACAATAATTACCTTTCACTGCTTCTATTTTTGCCACATCTGGAAGACACAAGATGCTTAAAGAGATCCTCCAACCTCTTTTGATGCCAAGACAAAACCATAAACCATATCCATAAATCCATAAATATCATGTAGCAACGACTTCCTCTTATTGTTCTGACAACAGTTGATATCGATACTTTGAAAGGATACGAGAGTTAGTTTATTTTTTGTGGAGAAGAGGAAAGAATGTTTCCAGTCCCACTTTGTGTGTATTTAGAAACTCTGCTCAGGGAACACCCAAATGAGGTTCCTTTCATGTCACCGAGAGCTGGGATAGAGACAGGCGTTCAATCCATCATGCAGTACCCAGATCTCAAACTGCTGACTTGCCAGCCTTCTAGCTAACAAAGCAAGCTTCTTGACCACTGAGCCACCGAAGCCCCTTCCTTCATAATTAATATAGCAGATATTAACATTAACATGAAAGATGGGCACCATATTTATTCTGTCTCTGATGACAGGCAACTGCACTGGTGGGATGAAAACATAATCATACTCCGTTGACCCTTCCTTATAGTGGTAAGGAGCCCTGAATGTTTGAGAGTCCTCTTCAGCAACAATCATGCCATTGAAAATACAAGTTGACCCAAAAAGTGTATCCCAGGCAGGTCACTACTTCTTCCCTTCATACATTTTTCTGTAAAATGGGATTAACAGTAATTACTACAGTGGCACTTTCATGAGAGTATATTCACTATAGATTATAAAAAAGTGAAAAATTCAAATTTCAAATAATGTGAATACTATTCATTACTAGAGTTGTGAGTGAGACATAAATGTATACTCTGCATCAGTGATGGCGAACCTTTTGGAGACCGAGTGCCTAAACTACAACCCTAAAACCATTTATTTATCAGAAAGTGCCAACACGGCCACAAGGGAGGAAGGAAGTGTTCCCATTGGGCTGCTGGGCAGAGAGGCAGGGCAAACTCTGTGCTGGGGAGAGAGAGGAAGTGCTCCCATTGGGCTGCTGGGCAGTGGGGAGGGGAGAACTCTGTTCTGGGGTGACGGCACGTGTACCAACAGAGAGGGCTCTGAGTGCCACATTTAGCATGCATGCCATAGGTTCACCATCACTGCTCTGGACTTTGGAGCAAGTGGCACTTTGACGTTAGACTCTGGGTATTGAATGCTTTTGAGCAAGACGTTGGTTTGGGTGCTTTCAGACTATAGTTTCTGTGAATGGTAAGATGGTGATAATCTATTGCTTCCTGATAGCTATTCTCCAGTCCCCTTGTTGATCATGGATGCACAAAATGGCCCACAATGCTCAAAGCAAATGATATCGCTTCTGTGAAATTCCCTCCTGCCTCTGCCTCATCCCATATAGATACCTCCAATTTAATGTTAAAAAGAAAAGGTATCTTCTCCCCCAGGAAAGTGAAAATCTGTCAGTTATGCTTTTATTGCAACTCCATTAGCATTCTTGCTTCATTACAGTTTGGTATTAGGTTGCAATGAATTTCTCTCCCTACACAGACATTTGTAAGTCATTTGGATAATGTTTTCTGATCTACATCTCCTTTATGCATCTTTTTCACTGATTTATCAATTTATCATATTGATTAAAGTATGCTTGTGTGCACTTTTCACATTGACACATTTTTCATTGTGCATCTGTTCCCTTCACCCAGATCAAAAGAAACTGTGACATACAGGTTACAGATGCATTTTATCCCTTGCTGCCAGCCTTGAGAGGTTATGAAATACATATTTCTTTGGGTAATGAAAAGTCATCTAACTTCTTTTCCCATCCACGTTCAAGAAACAGCTTTAATATTACCTCATTTTCATTCCCAGCTTTCAACAGTCATTCATTGGTTGTGTTGCCTAAGAAGCAGTTCCATAATAAACTCCTCCAGCATAAATAATTATTTCAGGGCAGCACAAGAGGATTGTTATGTGGATATGCAAGCCGTAAATTGTGAAGCATCTTAGCCTATATTTTATGGCTTGTGAGATTGATTGCAGAATGCCCAAGATGCACAGCTAGGTATGTTTCCATCAGAAAATGGCTGTTTTGCTTAAAGACAGAGAAGATGCTTTGTGAGAGGTAATTTTTCTCTACCACTCACACTTTTGACTTAATATATGATGTTTTAAGCACCTAGAGATTCTGATAAGGTAACAAATCTTTATTAATACATTTTGTGAAGAATTGCATCAGGGCAGCATAAACAGAAATCAGACAAAAAGTCAGGATCCAGGAATTATTCCTAATTAATTTCTTACATATCAAAGTTCTTGTTGATTCAAGTGATCATTTTCCTGAATTTAAAGTTGATCCAGCTATTTCATCAAACCACACAAAGACTGCTGAGAAAAATACTTATCAGTGATATTTCCTTGATGCAATGACAGGTCATCTAAAAGTACAAAAAAATGGTTTCTAAGTCTCTTCGTTTTCAGGGGAGTTCATTCACACACACTGTTACCTCTCAAACCTTATTTATTCCCTTGGCAAACCTTACATCTCTCAAATTTTACACACAAAGTTTGTTTTCCCATATCGGTAGCAGTGGATTACTTGTAGGACATTTGCCCATGATAGTACAGATAGCTCCTTGGAGAATTCAGAAAATCAGACCAGCAACAGAATTAGAATAAAAACTTGTTTATGTATTTATTTGTTTATATTCCATCCATCTGGGATGCACTCTCACAATGGGCAGCTTACACCAACTAGAAAATCCCATAGAATTTATTTATTTATTTGACTTGTTTAGCTGCCCCCTCGCCGAGGTGACTCCGGGCGGCTTACAACATAAGAAACACCCCAACCCCAATACAAATTAAACATAATACAATATAAAAAGATATTAACAATAACCCATAAAAGTTGGAATGCTTCTTCAAAATGAAGTGGAAGACAGTCTAGAGTGCAGTTAGGGTACGTGACACTTTTCAAGAAGTTATTACTACTCCCATGAGCCTTGGCTGGCAAAGTCAACAGTGTAAAGTCAACACTGAAGCATGACAGGACATGAAAGCCTGACATCTACAGGGCCACATATTCCACTGCTGTACCTGAGGGTTTGCAGTGAGGTGGGAAATTTTCCTTTGTACCAGAACATCTGAGTTCAGTGACTTATGCCTTACAAATCAAGGGCTGGCATTTATGGTAGAACCGTGGCATCACAGAACTATATTGTTTGAGGGAATGCTAACAGACGTCTAGGTCAACCTTCTATTCCTCTCTATGAAAGAAAGTTAGGTTCTGCCTGAACTCCCCGAAACAAAATAAAAACCAGGAAAGTTGTGGCAAAAATAAGGTATAAGAGCCAATGACAAACATGTACAAGGGCAAATTGGTAGTGGGTGGGAGATTATAATTTTTTTTGTTTTTTTGTAAGATCTTCAGGGTGAAATTTAGAGTGCAAGTGACTGAACTATTCTGTACTTAAAATATAACTGGCCCTGACACTTGTTCTGCTTTAAGTATGCACACTCAATGTTTGCACATGTGCATTTAATCTGGGGATTTTAGACTAACATCAAGGAAAAACAAAAAAATTTAGTCCTTGCATCTGCTACCCTGAAAGGTAACAAGTTATATAAATGGGAAAACAGCCTTTATGGCTGCATAGTAAATCAGTTGAGGTAAACATTAAAATGAAAAGTTTTGTTCCTAAAGAATTACTTAAGGAGATTTTTCTCCAAGACTTTCTTCACAAGTCACAAGGTAAAAACTGGTTGCACACATTTTTCAAGCTTATAGCTATACTAGCTGAGTGCCCGGCTTTGTGCAGGCCCCGTGGGTGCTGTTGCCCAAGAAGCTCTCTCTCTCTCTCTCTCTCTCTCTCTCGGCAAGCCCGGGCCATGGGGGCCTGGCTTGCATTCCTCAGTGCACCCCTCAGCTCTTACCCTGTTTCTTTCCTGGTGGTTGCAGGATGCATCCTCGCCTTCTGGTGTCTTCTACGTGTCTGCTGGATAGTTCCGATCCAGGCCGATATCCAGAGAGCCAGTGCGTCCATTGCTCCTGGTGGCCTGCCATGGGCATAGACGTTGCCATTGCTGGAAGGGCCGCCCCGCGCCCCCTGGCCATTGGCTCTCAGGGGTAGCCTGTACCCAGTGTTTGGCACCGGGTGTTCCTTCTGGCCCTGGCCGCGGGGACCCCCAGGTGCTGGAGTCCAAGGATGGTGGCAGAGGCCTGGCCGCAGCACCCATATGCTCTCCAGCCAGATGTGTCAGTTGTTTCCATGGCTGTGCTCTGTCTGGGTGGCAGCCATTGGAGTGCCAGCCGTGCAGCCGTTGCCCCGCGTAGTCTGCACACATGCCAGCCTCTCCGTTTGGCTGGGGCCTGCCGCATTGGCCGCTGAGAGGTGTAGTTTTTTACATTGTTTCCTATTTGTGGGGCGCAGGGCCCCCTGATGTTCCAGACCCTGATGTCCCAGAACCTGCATGCCCATGGCAGGTGTGTGCCAAGTTTGGGGGGGGGATTGGTCCAGGGGTGTTGATTTCTATACTGGACACACAACGTTACACCTGTGATGAAGCATCCTACAAGGCTCAAAAGCTCATCAAGTATTTGTGGACCACTTTTGGCTGTATCCTGGTAACAGCAAAATTGTGTTGCTGGCTAATCTTTCTCACACTAGATCAGGCAAAAGGTAGTGTAAAATGAACTCACCAAAAAGTGCCTTCATTTTGGTAGTTTCACATCTGGCCTAGATATGTAAGAAGAAGAAGAAGACGTTTATAATATTTTAATAATCCAATACAGGTATTTCTCATTCTTTTTAATGGATTCTGTGCATAGACCTGCTGGTTATGTATCCTTTTAATGAAACTAAAGGTGCTAGTAGATGAGCATTTAGCCTGCTGTTTAGTCAGCTGCAGGGATGTGTTGGTTTGCTCTCACCACCACCACCACCACCACCACTACCCAGTATGTTACAATTACTGGAGAGGACTAGTGATGGGCCCCTCCCGGTTCTCACTGGATCGGGCATACCGGTAGTAGATTTGGATGGCCGCACCCATTTTATTTATTTATTTATTTTAAATTCATTTTTAATTTTTTTAAAAAATTAAAAATCCATTAATTTTGTTTTTTATTTTTACTTTTTACTTTTTGTTTACTTATCATTACTGTAGTATATAATGCAAATGTCTTTTTATTATTAGGATGTCAGGAATAAAAATATTCATTTATTGAAATATATACATAAACCAGCTGATTACCTGGCTTCGCTCGGGGTTTTTTCTTTGCAGGAAGTAACGCACACACACACACACACCATCCCTCTCCACACACACTCCATCCATCCATCCATCCATCCATCCACACACACACACACACACACACATACATCGGGGCTTCTCCTACCGGTGCAAGGCTCGGTTCTCTCTGATTCAGAGGCCCACAGGCAAGAGGCTCTGGTGATTTGGCTAACACAGCCGAGAAGGGTGTGCTTTCTCAAAATTTGTCCGAAAAAAGGCTGACCCAGCGGAGCTGGGTAACAGGTTTGTAGGGAAATGGCAATCTGTGACTAATGTCGCAGAAGAAATTAAAACTGCAAAGCCCCTCGGGATGGGACTCAATATTCCCATGTGAAAAACACCCTTATCTCTTTTAGGGGAATATAATGGCCTTGGTGCTGTATAAGGTGTGTGTCAGTAAAGCAGTTACCTCTGCAGCAGCTCGCTGTTCTGTCGCTGAATTCCAGGCTGTGAAACAAAGTTTCTTCAGAAGCAGCTCCCACAAAACAACCCCAAAAATACAGTTCTTCTCTTAAGAAAAAGGATTATTGTTAAATATTCCCATTCAGTCCACTCTGCTTCAGGTGGAGTGGAATGAGCACTCTTGATGAAGAAAAGTCCTTTTATAATTTGTTGAAGAAAATAGTCCAATAAATGCGAAATAGAAGGAAAATAGCATAGTCTCAGAAGAAATTCTAAGTGTCGATGTCTCTGCAAAACTAAAGTCCCATAATTTCTGGTTTTTCATCTAAGTGTGGTGGTACCCCGCCACCCCATATGAGATGGTATCACGGGAGCCGATCTCAGATGGCAAAAGAGACAGAGCTCTGCAGGATTCAAAAAGAGACTCCAAAACTGAGAAAAAGGTCTGGTTTTTATATCATTTTTGCCTGGGAAAGCTTCTTGAGAAAATGTTAATTGACTTCTCAAAGTGACAAGTTTTGTGCTTAGATCAAAAGGATATCAGGTGGGTATCTCAGACTATGAGATAGAACATCTTCCCAGACACTGACCTTGGGAATAAGAACCAATTCAATTCAATTGTAGGCATATACTATCGGCCTCCGACCCAAACTCTTGAGGGAGACTGGCAGTTGGAGAATGTTGTAAAGGAGGCATCCAGGAAGGGAAGCCTGGTTATAATGGGGGACTTCAATTACCCTCACATAGACTGGGTGAACTGTTGTTCAGCACATGATAAAGAGATAAAGTTCCTAGATATGCTCAATGATTGTTCCCTGGGACAGATGGTTGAAGACCCAACTAGAGGTACAAGAATCCTTGACTTGATCCTGAGTAATACTCAGGATCTGGTGCAAGATGTTAATGTGACTGATCCAATAGGGAACAGTGACCACAACTCAATTATGTTTAACTTGATCATAGACCGCAAGTCACTGATAAAATCTAACACAGAGACCTTAAATTTTCAAAAAGGAAATTTCCCAAAGATGAGGAAACTAGTAAAAAAGAAACTGAAAGGGAAAATTGAGAGAGTCCAAACACTCCAAGTGGCATGGAGGCTGTTTACAAAAACAATAACAGAGGCCCAATTGGAATGCATACCCAAAAGGAAAAAGGGCACTGCCAGGTCCAAGAGGACTCCAATGTGGCTTACAGGAGCTGTTCGGGAAGTGATCAAGAGCAAGAGAAGCTCATTTAGAAGATGGAAGGCTTGTCCGAATGAGGACAGCAGGCGGAAACATAAATTCTGGAAGAACAAATGCAAGGCAACAATCAGGAAAGCAAAGCAAGACTTTGAGGAGCGTATAGCTAAAAATACTCAGAGGAATAACAAAGACTTCTTTAAGTACATTAGAAGTAAGAACCCAACTAGGAAGGCCATTGGGCCATTAGATGACAATGGAAGGCAAGGGGTTATTAAAGAGGAAACAGAGATTGCAGAGAGACTCAATGAATTCTTTGCTTCAGTATTCACTGAAGAAGACAGAGACCACATGCCCAAAACAGAGCCTATCTTCGTAGGGAGGGAAACCGAAGAATTAAGCAAGATAGAAATAACCAGGGAGGAGGTCCTTGCATGTCTTGTTAAGCTAAACACTAACAAATCCCCAGGACCAGATGGCATCCATCCACAAGTTCTCAGGGAACTTAAAGATGAAATTGCTGATATCCTAGCCAAAATATATAATATTTCCCTCAAATCAGGCTTTGTGCCTGATGACTGGAAGGTAGCGAATGTAACACCAATTTTCAAAAAAGGATCCAGGGGTGATCCAGGAAATTACCGGCCTGTCAGTTTGACATGTGTCCCAGGTAAAGTGATGGAAACCATCCTAAAAGATAGAATTAATAGGTACATAGAAGAGAAGGCGCTGCTAAAGGAGAGCCAACATGGCTTTTGCAAGGGCAAATCATGCCTCACTAATCTGTTGGAATTTTTTGAGAGTGTCAACAAGCATGTGGATAAGGGGGATCCAGTTGACATTGTTTATCTGGACTTTCAGAAGGCTTTTGACAAGGTCCCACACCAAAGGCTCTTGAATAAACTTACCAGTCATGGAATAAAGGGACAGGTCTTGTCCTGGATCAGCAACTGGCTAAGGGACAGGAAACAGAGGGTAGCACTAAATGGACACTTCTCCAAGTGGAGGGAAGTAAAGAGTGGGGTCCCCCAAGGTTCAGTACTGGGACCCCTGCTTTTCAACCTCTTCATAAATGATCTAGAGGTAGGAGTAAAAAGCAAGGTAGCCAAATTTGCTGACGACACTAAATTATACAGGGTAGTGAAAACTGTGAGAGATTGTGAAGAGCTCCAGAGGGATCTCTTGACACTGGGGGAGTGGGCAAAACAGTGGCAAATGAGCTTCAACATCAGTAAGTGCAGAGTGATGCATGTTGGGGCAAAAAACCCCAATTACATTTATAAACTGATGGGGTCTGAACTCTCTGCAACAAACCAGGAAAGGGACCTTGGTGTCCTGGTGGACAGCTCAATGAAGGTGTCAACCCAGTGTGCCTCAGCAGTGAAAAAAGCAAACTCAATGTTAGGGATCATTAGGAAGGGTATAGAAAATAAATCAGCAAGTGTCATTTTGCCTCTTTATAAATCTATGGTGAGGCCCCATCTGGAATATTGTGTACAGTTCTGGTTGCCATACCTCCAGAAGGATATTATGGAGTTGGAGAAAGTACAGAGGAGGGCAACCAGAATGATTAGGGGACTGGAACACCTTCCTTACCATCTGAGGCTGCAATGGTTGGGCCTTTTCACTCTTGAACGACGGCGTCTAAGAGGTGACCTGATTGAAGTTTATAAAATCATGCACGGTGTGGACAAAGTAGATAAGGAAAAACTGTTTTCCCTATCGCACAACACTAGAACTAGGGGACACTCCATGAAACTTTTGGGTACTAGTTCTCAAACAAATAAGAGAAAGTACTTTTTCACCCAGAGGATTACTGGTCTATGGAACTCCCTGCCAGAAGAAGTGGTGACAGCTGTCAGTCTTGACAGCTTTAAGAAAGGATTAGACAAGTTCATGGAGGACAAGGCTATCAATGGCTATAATTATGGCTACCTAAGGACAACCTCCGGGTTGGAGAGATAGGCAGGATATCTCTCAATGCCATTTCCAGGGAATCCTAAGCAGGTGAAGGCATCTCCTTGGGAATACCCTGAAGGAAATGGTGAGCCACTGTGTGAGACAGAATGCTGGACTGGATGGGCTGTGGCCTGTTCCAGCAAGGCTGTTCTTATGTTCTTATGTTCTGATTCAATTTATTAGATTTCTATGTTGCCCACTCGGCAACCGACTCAGGGTGGCTCACAATCATAAAACAAACTAAATAACAGCTAAAACATACACAAACCAATATAAAATTAAAAACATCATCATCATAAAACACCAAAATGTACTTTCCCAGAGAAAACGGATGATGCCATTTAATGGCAAGTGCCAACTAAAGATGGCTCTGGTTAGGCTAAGCAGAGAATATTGCAGAAACAAAAGAAAAGCAGATTTAAAATCCTTACTTAATAACCTACATAAATATGATGTAATAATTATTTAAAAAAATGATGTCATGCCAGATGGAAACACGACAGCACACACACTCCATCCCTCTACACACACACACACACACACACACACACACACACACACACACACACACACACACACACTCTTCCTCCTCCTGCATGCTTGGGACAGTAGCTCATGCACAGCGTTGCCCTCCAGTGCCACCTCATGCTACTGAAGAGCCTTCTGAGGCCTCCCACGCCCTTTTGGCCTCTCGCATTTGGCACCTTCACTGGGGCACCCATTTTTCCACAGTATCTGTGGTCCTCTCCGTCGCCCAGCTCTCCCTTTGTGCCACCCTCCAGCCCCACCTCAGCCAGCCCATCGTGGGTCTTGCTCCTCACCATGCCGCTGCCGCCTGCCACCTGTTCAGCACCCCGTTTGCCGCTTTTGTCTTTGCCACTGCTACTCCTCCTCACACCGAAGATGCACAGCATGGCGCCCCCGGATCTTGCCTTAGCGAACTCATGAATGACTTTCTCGCCTGGGGCCTGGCGTAACCAGCCAGCCGGGTGTAGAGAAAGCACAGCTCCAGTGGGTGGGTGGTCACGAGCTCACACCACCACGAGACCAATGGCCATTCAGGCCCCACCCCCTTCCCTCTCTGGTGAGGACAGACACACAGTGGCACTGGGCAGTGGCGCAGCTCTCGCACCATTGTGCATGCGTAGTATGGCTTTTACATTGGCTTTTTTCACACAAGGCACCATGGGAGTTGTAGTTCCCGCACCTTTTTTCAATTTTGGGGGCTTGCACCCCAAATTGGGTTTTGGGACCAGTGCTGATCTTGCAAGCCCAAGGAAGGTATGTGCCAAATTTGAGCAGGATTGGTGCAGGGGTGTGAAAGCCTTTGGAGCACATACAAACCCAGACTTTTGTTTTATATATATACTAGCATATTTTGCCTGGCAGTGCCGGGCTTTTTAAAATTGTGTTGGATAGTGAAGGGTTTGGGTTTTTTTTCTTGAACAAATGGTGCCGGGCTGTTTTAAATGGTGTTGAAAGGTTTTGTGAATTTGTGGCTTTGAGGCACTGCGTCCCCCTGTGGTGGACTTGCGCTCCCAGTATGTAGTTTATTTTTATTTTTTGTGCACCAGCTTCCTCAGTGCTGGGCTCTTTAAAATGGTTTTGGAAGGGTTTTGGTTTTTTTATGCAAATGAGGCCAGTTTTTTATTGTGGTTTTTAAAATTTTTATTTTTACACAAGGACTGTTAGAAACTGTTATTTTTTATTTTTGGTTTTTGGTTTTTCAAAAGAGGAAAGGATGATATAATTTTTATAATTATTGTATTTAACCAAATAATGTGTTACTATGTGATTTTTTTTTAAATAGTTGTGCCTTGGATAATAATTTTTAAAATGTGCAAGAATATGTTTTTTTAATCAATGTTTCCATACTGTGTTTAGATGGTTTTTTTGAGTGAAAACTTTTTTTAATTTTTTGTGATTAGTGTGAATATTTTTGAATGATTTGATAACTTATTTCAGTGTTTTTGGAATTAATATTATTATTTTGAATATTTTTGAATGTTTTTACTCTTGTGGCCTCTGGGTGGGGCTGGTGAGCTTTTAGTGTACTCTACAATTTTTCTCTACTGTCCTCTGGGTGTCGCTTCTTCTTCCGGTAAGTATTCTCTTTATTTTCTCATTTTAGTTCTGGTCGTCATGGAGTGAAGACGTCTCATGGTAAGCTCTCTGTTTTTATTTTTATTTTTTTTGGGGGGGGGGGTTGTTTTGGTAATTTTGGAGGGTCTGTGTGTTTTTTCTTGTTTGTTTTTGGCTGTTTTTGTGTTTCCTTTTTATCTTTTGGATTTTTGATTTTGACTATTTGTGACTGTTTTTGGTTTCTGTTTTTGTGTTTACTTTTTTTAGGGGTGGGGGGGGTCTTTCTTTTCCATGGGCCATACTCTATGGCTGGCCTGTGGAAAGGAAGGGCAGCGGTGGTGGGGTTTTTTTTACTTTTATTTTTCACGCGCCGGCTGCCTCAGCGTTCTGCGCACTCATGGCGTGCAGGACGCTTGGGCTTGTAGTTTGGCATGCACAATTTTAGGTAGTGCAACGTTTTTTTTCCTGCGGCTTATTTTTGATTGGCCATGGCGCTTTTCTGAACGTTCCTTTTGCCTGCACCATTCAGCCTCATTGGCTCTGGTGTGGCGCAGCGCAAGGAACGTTGGGAATTGAAGTTCCCTTTTTTTGTTTGCGTCCGGGGGGCTCCTGCCCCACTGGCGCAAATTTCAACCTGACAGTTACCTGCGAACCCCGTTCGGGCAAGTGCACGGAGGCTCAGATGGGGCTAGTGGGGCCTGGCTAAACATCCTTTGTCACATTCCAACGGTTAATGCACCATTTTATAGGTATAGATATACATGTGGATATATATTACAAAAAAGTCATTTACATAAGGAGTATATTTTTGATAAATAAGTTGTCAAAATAAGATTTGTTCAAAATAATGAATATGAAAATGTTTTTTTCTTTTTCTTGGCACAGTATTTTGTTTATATGTTTTGTATTGTATTTTGCATTGAATTGAAATATATTGCTGTGTGTTTTTTTTGTTTTGTTATTTCTTTTTTAAAAAATTAATAATTCTTTTTTCCCTTTCCCGACCATGGCCCAAGTCCAGGGAGGGGGCGTTCCTCTGCACCAGCCCATGTTGGCTTCCTTTGCTGCCACTCTATCCCTCAATGCCTACCATAGATAGTTGGTTGGATCCTCCAGGGTTGCACCTCTCTATGGTAGGCAGCAAGGGGTAGAGAGAAGCAGTAGAGAAGCCAACATGGGCTGGTGCAGACAGAAACATATGACATGCCCCCTCCCTGGGGCTCCATCCGTGGAGGCTCCATCCATGGAGTGATTTTTTCCTTTCCTGCCCGAGTCTAGGGAAGGGGCATGTGTGTCTGTTTGCACCAGACCATGTTGTCTTCCACTGCTGCTGCTCTATCCTTCACTGCCTACCACAGAGAGTTGGTTGGGTTCTCCTTCAGGGTTGCACCTATCTGTAGTAGGCAGTGACGGATAGAGTGGCAGCAAAGGAAGTCGACATGGGCTGGTGCAGAGAAACAGGCACGCCCCCCTTCCCAGACTTGGGCTGGAAAGTTAAAAATGCTCCACTGATGGAGGCTTCGATGGTCCGTTGTTCTTTTGCCACCTGCCCCTTCCATCTCTCTCTCTCTCTCTCTCGTCTTTAAGGTGCCACAACGTTTTTGTCTCTTTGTTTTGTTTACATTCTGATGTGCTTACCTGTGTGTGTGTGGTGTTTAAAGTGCCACAACATTTTTGCCTTTTTGTTTTGTTTGCATCAAGATATGCTTGAAACACAGACTAACACAGCTACCATTTGAAAAGTTTTATTCTGTGCAAGCATATCAGAGAGTAAAGAAAACAAAAAGACAAAAATGTTGTGGCACCTTAAAGACTAACTGCTGTATTTTAATGTGAGCTTTTGGCCCTGTTTAGTTTCAAGTGGTTAATAAAGGTACCCCATACTCAAAAGCCAGTTGTATCTGACTCTAGAGTGCAGTGCTCCATTTACAGCCAAAGAGCCAGTGCTGTCTGTTTTCAGACGTTTTCTTGGCCATGTGGCAGGCATAACTAGATAGCCCAGCCAGTCACATGGCCACCCACAGATTTGGCTGTGCCCACAGAGTTAGCCCTGCCCAGAGTGTGCTTGCAAAAAAATTTGATGCCCATCACTGGAGAGGACCATATTTTCCTCAGAGTGGTCCTACTCATCCTTTTACAGCCCCTTTCAGAGGACTTCTCCTTTTTTTTGGCAAACATATGATCACTCTGATTTGATCTGTTTCCATCATGTGTGATCACTGGAGCAGACCAAAAGAGAACCTTCTGGTTGTCAAATGGCTTCATCCAGTCTGAGTTTTTCATATTGTTAAGTAGCTTAACAAGTGAGCCACTTAAGGGTTCGACAAATTAAACACTTCCTCGCAGGGTAGTTTTAGAAGAGAAAAAGAAAATATTTTAAAACTGTTGCAATGCATCAGTGATGGTTAGTGTAATTCTTTTTTTAAACCCATTTCCCCTGCTCCTCCACTGATGAGCAGAGTCAATTCCTCCATAAGTTCCATTGATTCAATGGATCTACTTCAGTTAACATAATAAGAACATAAGAACAGCCTTGCTGGAACAGGCCACAGCCCATCCAGTCCAGCATTCTGTCTCACACAGTGGCTCACCATTTCCTTCAGGGTATTCCCAAGCAGATGCCTTCACCTGCTTAGGATTCCCTGGAAATGATATTGAGAGATATCCTGCCTATCTTTCCAACCCGGAGGTTGTCCTTAAGTATCCATAATTATAGCCATTGATACTCTTGTCCTCCATGAACTTGTCTAATCCTTTCTTAAAGCTGTCAAGACTGACAGCTGTCACCACTTCTTCTGGCAGGGAGTTCCATAGACCAGTAATCCTCTGGGTGAAAAAGTACTTTCTCTTATTTGTTTGAGAACTAGTACCCAAAAGTTTCATGGAGTGTCCCCTAGTTCTAGTGTTATGCGATAGGGAAAACAGTTTTTCCTTATCTACTTTGTCCACACTGTGCATGATTTTATAAACTTCAATCAGGTCACCTCTTAGACGTCGTCGTTCAAGAGTGAAGAGGCCCAACCGTTGCAGCCTCAGATGGTAAGGAAGGTGTTCCAGTCCCCTAATCATTCTGGTTGCCCTCCTCTGCACTTTTTCCAGCTCCATAATATCCTTCTGGAGGTATGGCGACCAGAACTGTACACAGTATTCCAGATGGGGCCTCACCATAGATTTATAAAGAGGCAAAATGACACTTGCTGACTTATTTTCTATACCCTTCCTAATGATCCCTAGCATTGAGTTTGCTTTTTTCACTGCGGAGGCACACTGGGTTGACACCTTCATTGAGTTGTCCACCAGGACACCAAGGTCCCTTTCCTGGTTTGTCGCAGAGAGTTCAGACCCCATCAGTTTATAAATGTAATTGGGTTATTTTGCCCCAACATGCATCACTCTGCACTTACTAATGTTGAAGCTCATTTGCCACTGTTTTGCCCATTCCCCCAGTGTCAAGAGATCCCTCTGGAGCTCCTCACAATCTCTCACAGTTTTCACTACCCTGTATAATTTAGTGTCGTCAGCAAATTTGGCTACCTTGCTTTTTACTCCTACCTCTAGATCATTTATGAAGAGGTTGAAAAGCAGGGGTCCCAGTACTGAACCTTGGGGGACCCCACTCTTTACTTCCCTCCACTTGGAGAAGTGTCCATTTAGTGCTACCCTCTGTTTCCTGTCCCTTAGCCAGTTGCTGATCCAGGACAAGACCTGTCCCTTTATTCCATGACTGGTAAGTTTATTCAAGAGCCTTTGGTGTGGGACCTTGCCAAAAGCCTTCTGAAAGTCCAGATAAACAATGTCAACTGGATCCCCCTTATCCACATGCTTGTTGACACTCTCAAAAAATTCCAACAGATTAGTGAGGCATGATTTGCCCTTGCAAAAGCCATGTTGGCTCTCCTTTAGCAGCACCTTCTCTTCTATGTGCCTATTAATTCTATCTTTTAGGATGGTTTCCATCACTTTACCTGGGACACATGTCAAACTGACAGGTCGGTAATTTCCTGGATCACCCCTGGATCCTTTTTTGAAAATTGGTGTTACATTCGCTACCTTCCAGTCATCAGGCACAAAGCCTGATTTGAGGGAAAGATTATATATTTTGGCTAGGAGATCAGCAATTTCATCTTTAAGTTCCCAGAGAACTCGTGGATGGATGCCATCTGGTCCTGGTGATTTGTTAGTGTTTAGCTTAGTGCACTTTAGTGCAACTTAGTACACTAAGGAATAGGATTTCAGCCAGTGTGTATTACTGCCAATATGCCAAACATTTGACAAATGTTGGCAATATTGGCTGCCAAAGATTGGCTATGTGCAGGAGTGCTCTTGAGAAGATACAAAGCATGCCAAACATTAGTCAGAAATCTGGCTGGGATACTTAAAAGGTTTTGTAAATCATGTAATGTGATTTACAAGGAAAGTCTAATTATTTACTTGGTGAAGGCTAATGTTCTCTTAACAATTTAACATAGCAGTAGTCAGAATGACTGAAGAAACAAGTCTATTTCTTTGAGGGATTAAGGTAGCCATTTTTGTTCATTGCTTACAACTGATCTCATTGTTGTTAGGATGCATTTATCTGACCCTATAATGTATGCTGAGTGTTTCAGAACATCTTGCACATTAGTTATAAGTGTATGGACAAACAGTTATCTGTAGCCTCCAGTCACATCATGATCAAATCATTATTGCTCCCCCAGTAAACACTTACACCTCTTACACACTTCCACATTTTCAAGAAGCAGAAATGTTAAAGTTACTATCCCATAGTAAGTGGGAATCATAGTATATGTATACCTGCTCTTTGAAATTGTGGCATTATCTGTCACTTATATGCAGGTTTTTATTTTGGAAGATACTATCTCAGGTGTTAAACCCACATGAACATCTGTGTTGCAAAGAAACTTGTAAAACAAAGTGATCTCTTTCCATGACAGTTCCATCTAGGTACCATCAATATTCTTCTGGGACTTTCTGTCTTAACATAAAAACATGTGAAGGACAGTGAAGGAAACTAAGTAATGGGGGACATTAGTTGTGCTTCATTTCCACAGTTTGCTTGACATACTTTAGCTGATTAAAAATCATTACACATAGTAAGCAAATCTCAACATTGAGATCAGAGAGTAAATCTATTGCGATCAAATGAATAGACATTCCATATGTAAGACCAGTTTGTGCATAATTACAAAAATAATTTGACTATTTAAATTTGATGCCTCTCAATGACATTCCACAGTATTTATAAGTCTATTGAGATAGTGTGCCAATGCTACTAAAGTACTGGATGTTATTTAGAGAAAATTGTTTTAAAATAATTCTTTATGTCCTTCTCTGCTCTCCTGCTACTAAATAAATGTTCTGGCAACCCACCCAGTCTGGCAATTGCCACCTAAAGAACTGCTGAATCTCCTAACATAGACTTTCAGCCATGGTGCAACAGAGAAGTGGGGTGGGGGTGGGGATTGAGTTTCCTGTGTTGATCCCAACTTGTGGTAACAGTTTCCAAGATTTTCTAGGTACATAGGACTCAGAAGTGGTTTAACATTCACTTCTTCTGAGAGTACTATGGGACTTGAAAAGTCCCATAGGGCTTGAAAAGGGAGACATCGCCTGGAGTCCAGCCGCATTGCCTCTCCTCAGGGCTCACCCCACCGGCCCTGAGGATGGGAGGCAGGTGCCGCTGCGAGCTCCTTCCTCTGGTCCTGCCAGCTGGGGGAAGTGGGGGCACCTGGGGGGGGGACTAAGAACGTTCGGTACCTTCTTGGGTTCAGCTGGCTACGGACTTTTTCCTCCTTGCTATGTGGACCTTGGTCCCTCGCTTGCCGGCCTTTGGCTGGTTTTTGATGGGAGGGAGGAGGATTGTGTGTGATGTCAAAAGAGATTAGATGCTACTGTGATATTTTGAAATTTTTTATTATGTGATTTGTATTGTTTATTATTGTACTGATTTATTATTATTTTTTTGTATTGCTATATTGTATTTTGGGATTATTGTATTGTACTGTATTGATACGTTGCTGCCGCCTTGAGTCGGCCTTGGCCGAGAAAGGCGGGGTATAAATTAAAATTTATTATTATTATATAGGTTGCCCAAAGCTACACACAAAGCTGTTCTACTGGGAGCTATAGTTGGGAAAGAAACTCCCAACACAAATATCTGTCAGAATGACGTTTCTCCTTCATGAACATACTTTCAGCTCCTCCTCCTCTTCTTCTTCCATGTCTATGCCATATGTGAAACTGCCAATGACAGGTTTTCTGCACAGGCTGTTACTATCCATAATATTGATTTAGATAAAACTTCAGAGCTGTATGTGTAGTGGTTTCCACCATAATTTTAAGTAAAGAAGCCCTCACTTGTTCACCAGAATACATAAATAAAGTCATACACTGACTAATACAATTTATTCTCTCTTTACTTGGTTTTGCTGCCTTTCCCTGTTGTAGATATTAGTTTAGTATTTCTTATGACATAGTGAATTGCTCCTTTGGGGAGCCTTCAGAGTTTTAAATGACTACATAAATGGCCAAGGAATTATGTATATTAAAAGTTTTTTAATTAAAAATATAGATAAGGGCCATCCCATTAATCAGCTAGAAGGTTCTTGCCCCTGCTTTCCGTAATGGATGATATTACTCATTAGATTATTAGCACAGATTCTTAGCAGGCACTTGTTCTCTCTTGCCCACCATTTTGTTAATGCAACATTCTTATGAATTACCTTCCCTTTTAGATGGTCATAAATTTGTTTCCCCTTCTCTCCCTTTTTGATTTGTTACATGTCTTTCAATGAAAGACTGTGTTAAGTCACTGAGGATATTAAGGAAGATGCAACAGAAATGAAAGAGCCAAGTAGTGAATTAGATTTATCAGTTTATCTGGAGGTACTGGCTTTCAGAACAAGCATTTCATCTTGTACCTTTCTCCCTTCATCCCTACCCTATAACCAAGGTTGACATAGTTACTTAAGTGAGATCTGATTTATGTATGAAACCAAAATCTTCCCACTAACACTTGAATTGCTTTCCAAATAGGAACCCTTCAAAAAGGGAGGGACAAGATATTTAAGGATGACCCAGAATATCAGAAAGATTTCACTGTGAAAGACAGAGTTATTTGAACTGGTAAAACATTATTATATCCTCTGTATTATAAAAATAACATACAATTATTTAGCATTAGAATCAATTAAGAGTCCAGAAAAGTTTTTTTAAAAATAAAACTGCATACTATTCAATTGCTTCTTCAAAATTTTATGAGTTTCAATAAGAACCTAGAATTGAAATTTCCTAGAGCAAAACATTTCATCCAACTTCCCAAATAACTTGATTCCACAGTTGAATATATAGTAGACTAGCATATTTTGCCCGGCGGTGCCGGGCTTTTTAAAATTGTGTTGGATAGTAAAGTTTTTTTTTTCTTGAACCAATGGGGCTGTGTTTTTTTAAATGGTGGCGTAGTATTTTTTTGATTGTTTGGCTTTGAGGCGCTGCGTCCGCCTGTGGCGGACTTGCGCTCCCAGTGGTTTTTGTGTGTGTGTGTGTGCTGGCTTCCTCTGTGCCGTGCTGTTTAAATTTGTTTTTTAAGGTTTTGCCGGGCAAAATCTGCTACTTTTAAAGAAGAATGTGTTTCTTTGTGAATTTTTGCAAATATTTTTACTTTGGATAATTATTTTAAAAAATGTGTAAATTTATGTTTTTTTAAATTGAATGTATTTTACAGTGTTTTTTTATTGAATATTAATATTTTTATCTGTGAATTATTTTTGATTTTTTTGGATATTTTTGAATGTTTTTGGAATTGATTACCCTATTTTTGGGATTTATTGAATATTTGGGAATATTTTGGATGTTTTTTCTCCTTTGGCCACTGGGTGGTGGTGTTGAGCAATTTTTTCGTTTTGCTTGTTCCGGTAAGTCTCTTCTTCTCCTCATTTCAGTTCCGGTTTTCATCGGGGGAAGACGTGTATCGGTAAGTTCTTTCCATTTTTTTAGGGGGGTTGTTTTGGGTTGGGGGGCGTTCTGTTTGGGTTTTGGGTGGGGGTTTGTCTGTGTGTGTTTTTGATTGTTTTTGGGTTTTGGTTGGGGGTTTCTTTGTGTGTATTTTTGACTGTTTTTGGTTTTTTGGGTTTGAGGTGGGGGTTTCTGTGAGTGTGTGTTTTTGGTATGTTTTTTGGGTTTTTTTGAATGTTTTTGATTTGTTTTTTTGGGTATTTTCGTGGGCTAGTCTTGATGGCTGGCCCGCAGAAATACCATCGCCGTTTCATGCGGTGTTTGGGGGGGGTGTTTTGCCGTGGCCCGGGCTGGGTTGCGGTTTGACTGTGTTTTGGGTGGGTGTTTGGCTTGCCGCTTCATGCGGCTTTTGGGGGAGGGTATTGTTGTGGCCCTGGCTGGGTTGGGGTTTGTTTGTTTGGGGGGTGGGGGTTTGTTTGCCTGCCTTTTTTGTTTTGTTTTTGGTTGCTGCCGCCACGGCGTTTTTGGCAGTGGTTGGGTGGGGGGTGTTTGTATTTTTTTACAGCGAGTTTGACTCGCTGGGCTCGCCGTGTCTTCAGCGGGGCAGTGTGGGGGAGAGGGTGTCCCTCTCTTCCCCATTGCTCCGTGCAAGATGGCAGGTGGGTTTGCATTTTATTTTGATTTTGGGGTTTGTTTATTTGTGTTTTCTGGGCGCTTCGTCCGCTTGTGGCGGACTTGCGCTCACGGTTTGTGTTTGTGTTTATTTTTCACACGCTGGCTTCTTTGGCGGACTTGTGCTTACGGTTTGGGTTTGTTTTTATTTTTCACGCGCCGGCTTCTTAAGCGTTCTGCACGCCATGGCGCACAGGATGCTGGGGAATGTAGTTTTGGCTGCGCGGGTTTGCTTGCTGCGGCAGTTTTTCTCTTGCGGCTTTTTATTGATTGGCCGCTGCGCATTTCTGAACGTTCCCTTTGCCACGCCACTCAGCCTGATTGGCTGTGGCGCGGCGCGGTGAAAGGAACTTTGGGAATTGAAGTTCCCTTTTTTTGTTTGCGACTGGGGGGCTCCTGCCCCCGGGTCGAAAATTTCAACCCGACAGTTACCTGCGAACCCCATTCGGGCGAGTGAATGGAGGCTCGGACGGGGCTAGTGGGGCCTGGTGCAACATCCTTTGTCACATTCCAACGGTTAACGCACCATTTTATAGGTATAGATATTGAATAGTTGGACCAAACCTTTTCTCATTGACACACTTACTACCACTTGAATCCAGCCACTTCAGCTCTCCACAATTTTACAGTGATAAAAGATACATGCCATATAAACAAACCTACCAAATAGGTTAAACAACTGTTAGAAAATACCATAGTTGCAAAATAGAAAGAAAATCCAAAGCCATTTAACCCCCGCCCCCAAGAAGATACACAATTTACTATTTGTAGTAAAGACTTGTGGATACCAATGTTGCATAGTGGAGGTAACTCAGGAGGACTTGGGCTCAAATCCCCACTGACTCATAGAAGCTCACTAAAGGGGGTGTGTGGATCTCGTTAAACAACTCCTTAAATATCACACTAACCTTGAAAGTTCTATTAAGATCACTGTAAATTGATTCAGACAAGTTGCATTTTTAAATGCTCAGACCTTAGCACTTGAATCTCATCCAACAACAAAGGACTAAGTCAAAGAGTGGGCTGTTTCAAAAGAGTAACCTAAGTCATGGGTGCATGTAAGTGATTTTATTCACAATATTCTTTTGCAAACCTATCATAGGCCATTTGCCTTTCAGGGTTTCTTACCATGATTGTATGACTCACATTGCCCAATTTCTTGGGTCATCTGGGAAAAAACTCAATTATATTAAGAGTAAATCTATGATGTTATAAAAGAATTGAGTCTTTGTGAGGAATAGGGGGGACTGGGGTTGATTTGTGCTACGTTGCCTTCCAATTTGGAACTTGTTCTTCTATTGCCTCAGCATCAGCAACATCTGAATCAAAGAAGGAATGGTGTGTGAAGTGCACTACCACCAGCAAAACATCACATGTGTTCATTTTTCATCCCATGGATGTTTCTCACCCATTACCACGTTCAGATGTTCAAAGCCCCCTTCCTAGATACTTAGCTGCTGCCAACACCTCGATAATATGATATTTTGCCAGAACAATGCAAGCGCGGCGCCAAAATGGCCGCCGCGCTCTTTGCGGGCCCCCCCCCACAGGACAAAGAATCCGGGTAGTTAGGGGCGTGGCCAGCTCCCTTATAAAAGGGGTGGCCACGAGGCAGCCGAGCTGCCATTTTACCTCAGCGACGGAGCGGAGAAGTCTTTTCCCCTGTGTCTCCGTCGCTCCTTAGCTTACCGGGAAGCTTTTTGGTAGCGGTTCTTCCTTTTCGGCTTCCCTTTGCTTTAGTAGAGATGCCTTCGAAGAAGAAGGCAGCTTCGAGTGCGGCTCGTGCTGTTAGGAGGCGCAACCCAGGTCGGAGGACCGCGGTGCCGCCTCCTCAGCAGCCGCCCTTGCAGGCCCCGGCCGGGGCTCGCGAAATGGGGTCTATTGCCCCTTGGCCCGGAGTGGGCGAACAGAATGCGGGCGCGGAAGGGATTCCGGCCCGCGGCCCGCGAGCGGTGGACACCGCTCCTGCACCTGCCCACCCTGTTGGGCCTGCTGCTCTTGGGTCGCAGCCTCCCCCTGGGCCCTCTAGCCTTGGGGGGTGGTGCGGCCCCCTGCCTTGGCAGGTTACTCCACCGACCCTGCCGGGTTCTGGTGCTGGCCAATGGCCATATTCGGGTCCTGGGGTACAGGGACCTGTACCCACGCCTGGACCGGGCGGGCCGGCCGGCCCTTGGCCCCAGGTCGACGTGGCAGCCTTACTGGCCCGTATTGCGGCCCTGGAAGCGTCGTTGGCTCGGGCCAGTCAGGCGGGGGCCCCCTTTGGGGTCCCTTTTGCGGCGATGTCAGCAGGAGGACAACAGCCGACGGGGAGGGTTGAGCTGCTGCAGGCGCGTGGCGCGGTTTCCGCCACTGCCTCGCAGCTCCCCAGTCAGCAGCCAGGTGCGGGTCAGGCCCCGGTGATGAGCTCTACGTCGGTCGTGAGCTCCGACGCCCCCAGTGGGCCGGAACCCCCGGTGGGGGCGGCCCGCGGGGGTGCAGCATGTGAGTATACGGTGCAAGCAAGTACATCCACACACATTCCCAATATGGGGGGGGGCCTTTTCAATGGCCTTGGCCTCGCGCGGGTGGTGCGGGGGCCACGCTGTCGGCACCCCACCCGGCGACGACGACTGCCACCCTGGGCACTGGGTTGGGTACTTCTGCTTACACTGTTGGGAATGTCCTGGGGGTGGCTGGGCTAGCTCAGGCCCCTTTTCCTATGCCTGCGGTGCCTTTTTCGGCTTTGCCGACGGCTGGGTACTCCTTGCCACTGGGTGATCACTTGGCACAGACTACCAGAGAAAAGATATGGCGGGGGGAGTATGTAGATATCTTCTCACTCCTGAACAGAGAGCCCACCAAGGAGGAAAGGGAGGGACAGGATGAGAAGGACAAGGAACAGGCACGTCGCCGTAAGCCGCCACGTACCTGGGCCAACTGGCTCCCTGCTTATTTAATATACATGGCGGTGTACTTGAGGGCGCGGCCGGATTTGGCTATTCCCATGGTCCAATATTTGGACAACATATACAGGGCGATGGTTGATTTCCCAGGCCCCTCGTGGTTAGCCTATGATGAGGAATTCCGTATGAGGATTCCCCTTCACCCTGAGATGAGATGGGACGAGCCGTGCCAGAGGCTTTGGCTGTTGTACATGACGCCCACACGCCCCGCCCCGGGGGACAGATACCATTGTGGACATGCTGTCCAGCGAGCGGCTCCGGCGCAGGTTACCCGCCAAGCGGCGGGGCAGGGGGTTCCAGCCCGCCTGCTGTGCTGGACTTTCTCGTCCAATGGTTCCTGTAATAGGAAAAATTGCAAGTACAGGCATGAGTGTCCCACGTGTTCGGGCCCCCATGCGGCCTCCGCCTGTCCCAGGCCTGGAGGGACACGGGGCAGAGGGAGGGGCGGACAGTGGGCTGGCAAGACTGCCATGGATGGAGCTGGTTCTCCAAAAGGCCCCCTCCCCAATTAATGTGGACATGCTGGAGCGTTGGCTCGCATCGTACCCGAAGGGGGAGGATGGGGAGTATCTCCTTCAGGGTTTTAAGCAGGGATTCCGTATCCCTTTCATGGGTGATAGGTCCCCTCAGGATGCCCCCAACCTTTTATCCCTCAGAGGTAAGGAGGACGTGGCTGCGGCCAGCATTAAAAAGGAGTTAGATGCGGGCAGGGTCGCTGGACCTTTCCCTGCACCCCCGTTTCCCAATCTTAAGGTGTCGCCACTGGGCTTGGTCCCCAAAAAGTCCTTAGGCGAGTTTCGCCTTATCCATCATTTGTCCTACCCAGCCGGCCGATCGGTCAATGATGCTATCCCTGATGACCTTTGTTCAGTCAGGTATACATCGTTTGACCATGCGCTGCGCATGGTGCGCTCGTGTGGCCCGGGTGCCCTGCTGGCCAAGTGCGACATTAAGTCGGCTTTTCGCCTCTTGCCAGTGCACCCGGGCGACTTTGAGTTGCTGGGTTTCAAATTTAAGGGTGAATATTATTTTGATAAGGCCATGCCTTTTGGCTGCTCCATATCATGTTCGGCCTTCGAGCGTTTTAGTACCTTCCTAGAGTGGGCTTTCGTCCGCAGGTCAGGGTCCCGGTCTGTAGCCCATTACCTGGATGACTTTTTATTCGGGGGTGAACGGGGCTGGGACACGTGCACACGTCTCCTCAACACATTTCAGACGCTAATGGAGGAACTCGGTGTCCCTTTAGCGCCCGAAAAGACCGAGGGCCCATCTAACAAGCTAGTATTCCTGGGGGTGGAGATCGACACAGTAGCGCAGGCTTCTAGGTTACCGGGCGATAAGGTGTCCAGGATAGTGGCCCTTATCTCGGATTTGCTGGCCAAGCGTAAGGCATCACTGAGGGAACTGCAGGTGCTGCATGGTCACCTCAATTTCGCTTGCAGGGTGGTCGCACCGGGCAGGGCTTTTGCCCGGCGCTTATGCGATGCCATGGCAGGGTTATCCAGGCCCCACCATAGAGTCAGGCTCACCCGGGGTATCAGGGCAGACATGTTTGTCTGGTTGCAATTCCTGAGGGAGTTCAATGGGGTCTCATTTTGGAGGTCTGACCTCCTGGCATCCCCCAATTTTCAGATCCAGTCTGATGCCTCAGGATCCCTGGGTTATGGGATGTACTTCAATGGGAAGTGGGCCTATGGTGGGTGGCCACCGGCCTGGGCAGGCACGGGTCGCCTGCGGGATCTCACATACCTGGAATTTTTCCCTATTCTGGGGGCTTTGATGCTATGGGGCGAGCAGTGGGCCAACTCGGTTGTGCATTTCTGGTGTGACAATGCTGCTGTTGTCCACATTGTCAATGCACAGACTTCCAAATCGCCCAGGGTTATGGAACTAGTGCGCCATTTTGTGCTGCGCTGCCTGCGCCTCAACGTCTTGTTCAGGGCCAGGCATGTCCCAGGGATTAATAATGATATTGCTGACGCTTTGTCCCGCCTGCAGATCTCCCGGTTCCGTGCCTTGGCCCCGGATGCGGAGGAATTTCCCTCGCCACTCCCGGACGAGATGTGGACTATTGGCAAGGAGAGGTGAACCGGGCGATTGGCCTGTCACTAGCGCCACGCACGCGTAAGGCGTATCAACAAGCATTCAATTCTTACAGGGCATTTTCTGCTCAATTTCACCTGCCAGAGACCTGGCCTATCCCGGTGGACCATGTTCTGCGGTTCATGGTTCACCTGCATACACAGGGCCTCGCACCTCGCACCATAGCATCCAAGCTCTCGGCGTTGGCTTTTATGGCCAAAGTGGGAGGTCATGAGGACAGCACCTCTGACTTCCGTGTGAGACATGTTTTGGAGGGGTGGGTGCACGAGCGCGGGCGTTGCCCGGACGACCGGCACCCTATTTCCCCAGGGGTTCTTACCCAGTTGGCCCGGGGCTGGCCAGGCCTCTGTTTTGATCATTATGAGGCAGCCCTTTTCCATGCAGCCACAACGGTGGCATTTTTTGGAGCGCTCCGCATCAGCGAACTTGTGATGCTGTCTAAGGCGGATGCAAGTTGTAGGGCACTGGAACTCGAAGATGTCTATGTTGCCAAAGACTGGGCCCAGTTGAGGATACGCTCCTCTAAAACAGATCAGCATGGCGTAGGCAGTGGTGTCAGACTGCTACGGTGTTCTTTGGCAGACATCTGTCCGGTTGGTGCCCTACAGGAGTACCTGGCACTGCGTGGCATGCACCACGGCCCGTTTTTCTGTCACCAAGATGGGTCTCCCCTTACTAAATTTCAGTTTTGGAAGGTGACAGGCAGAGCCCTCACCAGGGTGGGCCTACCAGGTGCCCGATATGGCACACATTCATTCCGTATTGGTGCAGCCTCTACAGCAGCTGCTTTTGGGTACTCTGGGGCTGACATACGTAGCATGGGGAGGTGGGGCTTGCAATGTTTTCAGTTTTATGTGCGCCCACTCCCGCCATGAGTACCAATCTAGTCACCTTACCGCCTTTTTCTCAATTTTCTTACAGACCCTGGGTGTCGTATTACACCGGTGACAGTATGGCTGGTGGGTCACAGCTATGTGCACAGGGCAGCGCGTTACGCTGCGGCGACAGAGTGGGGACCCCGACTGGGACTGGGTGAACACGCCAGTCTCACATGGCATGGTAAGCCTGGGATGTTATGGCGGGAGCTGCGGCCTTTCCTTTTTTCTGGCCTGGGTGCTGACCCGCCTGACATTCTCATCATCCACCTGGGGGGCAATGATTTGGGCCAGGTCACCGGCTTATCGCTCAAGCACGCGATTTGCGAGGAACTCGCCTACTTGCATTATGTCTGGCCTGCCACAACCCTGGTTTGGTCGGACATTGTACCGCGACATTCTTATAGAGGGGGCGTTAACCTCCTGGCCCTTGACCGCGCTAGGCGCGCGGTCAATAGGGCGGTGGCGCGGTTTCTTGCCGACAGGGCTTGGGGACGGGTCAGTCATCACCCCGCTATTAGCCTACAAAATTATGACTTGTACGCAGGGGATGGGGTCCATCTGTCGCGAGGAGGTATGGACCTCCTGTTAGGTGATTGGCGAGCAGGCCTGTTGACCGAGCTGACGGTCTGGGGGGGGGGCGTCAGGCCTTCTTTGAAGCCCCTCCGTGTGGCGGGTAGCACTGGTAAGGTAAACAGTATGACCCACAGGTATCCGGCAGGTTCGCAATTGACTGGACAACACTAGACAGGAATAAATTAGTTAAACGTTGTCCGGTCAACGATGAACCAGGCGACGGGGTGATGACGATAGCTAACCAGCATGCATCACCCCGTGATTTCACGGATACGCGTCAGAGGGTGGGGTCATGAGTTAGATATTGACTACGGTCAACAATTTGTTTGTTGTCAACAAACAAATTGATACAAATTGATACATTGTAGCCAACTGCCGTTGGCAATTTTGGGGTGGTACCTTACCAGTGTTACGTCGGCCTGCTTGCCTTAAGAATTATGATTGGTCGTTTTACCAATACAAATTTATAATTCGGACTAGGGCATTGAATCAATAAATGTGGCCCGATGCTGTTATCCACTTTCAATGTTGTCTGTGTCCGTTATTGGGGGGGTGCGCCTGCAATGCAAGCGCGGCGCCAAAATGGCCGCCGCGCTCTTTGCGGGCCCCCCCCACAGGACAAAGAATCCGGGTAGTTAGGGGCGTGGCCAGCTCCCTTATAAAAGGGGTGGCCACGAGGCAGCCGAGCTGCCATTTTACCTCAGCGACGGAGCGGAGAAGTCTTTTCCCCTCCACCCCCTCCCTAGTTAACAGTGTGATATTTTGGTCGCTTCAGGGCCGGGTGGGAATTTTTGGCCGGGACCCATATTGGCTTCCGGGTCCTGGCTTTTTTGCCCATCCCACACTGTTGCTATGGTTTGATATAGGGGTCTTCTTATGTTCTGACTGTTGACTTTGGTCACATTGGCGGGTAGCACTGGTAAGGTAAACAGTATGACCCACAGGTATCCGGCAGGTTCGCAATTGACTGGACAACACTAGACAGGAATAAATTAGTTAAACGTTGTCCGGTCAACGATGAACCAGGCGACGGGGTGATGACGATAGCTAACCAGCATGCATCACCCCGTGATTTCACGGATACGCGTCAGAGGGTGGGGTCATGAGTTAGATATTGACTACGGCCAACAATTTGTTTGTTGTCAACAAACAAATTGATACAAATTGATACATTGTAGCCAACTGCTGTTGGCAATTTTGGGGTGGTACCTTACCAGTGTTACGTCGGCCTGCTTGCCTTAAGAATTATGATTGGTCATTTTACCAATACAAATTTATAATTCGGACTAGGGCATTGAATCAATAAATGTGGCCCGATGCTGTTATCCACTTTCAATGTTGTCTGTGTCCGTTATTGGGGGGGTGCGCCTGCAAACTGAAATAGCTTGTTATCCTGCCAACAGCACTAAGTGCCACCGCCCACCCCCCAAACCCCCCATCATAGAAGCACAGGAGTTTTGACAGGAGGTCCATTAACTAGAAGCAGAAGAAATGGTCTCAGAATAGTCATGAAGACAGTATGCTTAGACATCACAGGAAGGATGACTAGAATACAATTTATAGGAATTTGGTCAGGGTAATAAAAGCAACTTCTGAAACCAGACGAAGCTGATATCAACACCAGATGGGGTAAAAGAGGAAGCAAAGAAGAAGATAAAGCAGCTACAGGCCATGAAGTAAAATCACCGCCTTTGTGAGTTACGCTGTATTTTTACTTAATTTATTGCAATAATTGTGTACTTTGTGTGCAAAAGACTGCAAATACATTTTAAGAAAGGGGAAAAAACTTTATTAAGATTGTAATACAGTACTCAGTATATACCGATAACAAAAGATGAATACAAGTCACATTTGACTACTGCAATTACAGGAGGTGCTCAAAGTGGTTACCATCAGTGTCCAGACACTTCTGTTTATGGTGAACTAGTGCTTAAGCAATGTTGATCAAAGTATTCACCTGTATCTTCCTGGATCTTCCCTTGTGCACATAACACACAGTACCATGCATTATTAGACTTGTTGGAGGCTCTGTTGCATACTCGTGTCTCCATTGTAGTCATACTTCCACAACGTTCTCAGATTTCAAAAACCACTTCAAAATGGTCTTGCACTCCTCGAATAACAATTATGCTTCTGTCATTTTCTTTGGCTGCCCTGCCTGTCACTTTCATTTTTTGAGTGAACATCATATGACACTGCTACCATAATTCAAGTCAACTTTGAAAACTCGATAACATCTCTTAAAAATTTGTATACATTTTTGTGCCCTCTGTATTTTAAAATAGCAAGGTTAATGCAGATGTAAAATTTTGTCTTCTGTGTCCTCTGTTTTTGGTGATTCCTACCTTCCTTTTCAGTGAGGTGCCAGTGGCTACTCTGTTTGACAGCAATTAATGACCAGAGTTTGGAAACATTACTTTTGGGTCAACTACCTCCAGGATCCCCTTGCCAACATGATCAATCTTTTTGACAGTTGTAATCCACACATTACTTTCCCCAGCTCAGTTAATGGCTGACAATAAAGTCAGGGAGGCTTATAAGGAGCTATAATCCTTTCTCTCCATGCCATGGACCCAAAAAAAGACTGCTCCCACTCTGCCGAAGCTCCAGTTCCAACCATGATGTCAGCACATAGGTTGGAATTTATGGGACATTTCAGGGAAGAGGAAAAGAGGTAACCAGTGGTGGCTGCTTGTAATCATGCTGTTCAGTTAGCATTACTTCTCTGCTATGCAGTCATCTTTTCCCATGATGCTAATGGCTACAGTTCCATAGGAAAGTCCATGCCATGAAAGTCATGTTACTCATTTAAAACTGAAATTTTTTGGAGTATGACTCAAATGAGTTTAATTTGCCCGTGGCTTAATTTCCCCCAAGAATGATTTCTCTGTTTGTCATCTACCCATTTTGAAAATAAATTAAGTCCACTTCAGATGATTATATGCAATTCATTGATATAAATGTTGATATAGATCATCTCTCTCCAACAGCTTTTGCCTGCATTTTGTTGTAATATGCTTTCACACTTCATTTTAGTATCTCTCTTCTTTTAAACCCTCATAAAAGAAGCAAGATTCCTGTCCCAAGTCTGTGACTTTTTCAGAATAAGACTCAAAGTGGAAAATGCACAAATCCTCTTATAGCCTTGTCTAGCAAGGAAATTCTGTGTGTGCGCACTCTCTCTCTCTTACACACACACACACACACACACACACACACACACACACACACACACACACACACACACACATGGGAATGAAATAAGGAAAGGTTTGCATTGCTGGATAAGGTGCATTTTGTTCATAGGGTAGCCTCGTAAATCTTTACACATTCTAGAGCAGAAGTCAGGAATTGCAAAAACAACAGCCATGAAGGTGAATTAAATCTCTAGGTATGTTACGGATGGCATAAGACTATTTTTAGCTGCTGCTGCAAAAAAGAAAAAGCTTACCTATCAAGGCACATAATAATCAGGTACCAACAAGGTATTGTCTCCTCTTTTCACCTTTCTCTGTGTATAATTACATTGATTAAAGTTGTTATTGATGAGAATAAATAAATCAAACACCTAATTAAATGTATATTCCCAAATAAATAGGTCATCTCATTTACTCAGAACACAGAATTTGAAAAGATAATGAAGTTTTGACTAGAGGCAGCCTGTTGCCTTGGAGGTGTACTTAGCTATTAGTGTGTTAATAATTTGTTTTGCTTCATCAAGATTTAAATGTATTTTGCTGTTTGCTTATGCAAATGTAATTTAAAACAAAGTGAAACTTGATTTATTGGTAGAGGAGCAACATAATAAACACATTTTTAGTCTTTGTGACTTAGTTTCCAGCCCTTTTAACAACAGTGCAACTTCAATATTACTTGGTTCAATCTTGAGGCTTGAGTATATAAAAGTCAGAGGACTAGAAAAATAGATATTTTACCAATGTGTGGTATAGCTTTTTTAAAAATAAAAATAAAAATAAAGTATCTGCAGTATAAGTAAATCAAAGCATTTCAAATAATAATGATAAATAATCATCATAAATAACTTCGATATTGGACCTGCACTATCTAACTGGTAGAGACAGTCCCTCCCCCAGACATGGGTCTCCAGGCTCCAGAACACACCCACCCTAAGAAGGTAGATGTGGTACCTTCTTTATAAGGTCTTAAATGCCAGGTGAAAGCATCCTTATTCAGTCAACATGTGCAGAAGTAGTAGGTGATACCTTTTCTGGATACTTAATAACAAATCATTGCAAGCTTTCGTGATTCATGATCACTTCTTTAGGCAAGGCATTCAAATGTTTCTGGCATGGTTAGGGTTACCATAATCCTATCCTCCCAAACCAGGACTGCCATGTGTAAAAGTAAAGGTTTCCCTTGCTCAGAAGCCTGTCGTATCCGACTCTAGGGTTCAGTGCTCATCTCTGTTTCAAAGCCAAAAAGCCAGCATTGCCTGCTTCTGCAGATGTATTCCGTGATCATGTGGCAGGCATGACTAGACACCGGAGCGCATGGAACACTGCTTACCTTCTCCCCAAAGTGGTCCCTATTTATCTACTTGCAACTTCTTGTCTTTGAACTGCTAGGTTTGCAGGAGCTGGGACAAAGACAGGAGCTCATTCCGCAATCTGTTGCTGCCGTGACTTCAATAGAAGCAGCAATAAAATGGCATGGTTTTTTTTTAATTTAGCAGTCTTCCTTTGCTATTGCTGCACCACCTGCTGGTGTTCAATCAATGCGCAGCTCTATTGCAAGAAAAAAGTGCATATTTTTTTCTTCAAACCCCCTTGGTCTGAAAAGTTGGAATTTTAAATGATTCTTTTGGAACCGAGCCGAGACAGATTCAACCCGTGTAATTCCCAGTTTTCCATTATGTATGGCATCCTTAGGCATGGTGGCCTGCCAGTCTCTGTCTTTAAAAGCTACAGTTGAATTGATGCTCCACCCCCATTTTTCAAATACAGGAAACAGACCTTTGCTAATTGCTCTCTCCAAATGGCTCCATTGAGGCTGCAGTTCCCTTTTTCTGGCCAGGTCAAAGCAATGCAATCCAGTGAACTCCATCAGGGAATGGGGGGTGGGGGGACTTGGTGTACACACTACAGGGTGGCCCGTATGTCCCTACCCAGCCACAAAGAGAGATTAGGTCTCTGCTACATGGGGGGGGGAAGGAAACGTTCCCATTGGACTGCTGGGCAGAGGGGAGGGGGCGCGTGCCCATAGAGAGGACAGGTAGGGACTAGAGATGTAAAGGTGGGGGGGACAACCTGGGAAATTTGGGTTTTTCCCCTGGGAAAATTGGGAAGGGAAAATTGACTGGGGGGAATGGGAAAATAGGGAAAAATGCAATTGATGAGTTATTTTAAAAGAAAAACCTTTAGCAGGCTGGGAGTATACAATTCCACATGGCACAGAGCAACATAAACTCACATAAGTCATGTGCTAGAGATGTAAACCTTCCGGGAATTTTGAAAGGAGGGAAGTTCACAGAAGTAAAGCATGTTGAGTGTACAGGAAAAAATAAATGCATTTCGAAAAACAATAGATTTTTTTTTAAAAAATGTCATCCTTTTTATTCCTTTGAATTTTATTTCAGGTAGTAGTTCCCAAAATCATTCCACAGCTTACGTTAAAAATTAGGTTTACATATACCATTAATGAAGTAAAATATTTCTTTTACTAACAAAAAATACAATAATCCATTTAGCTGAACTAATGGAATAATTAAAATTGGAAATTTTAGACCAACAAAATTCAGTGAATAAGTAGAGAATAGCAAAGTAATGTGGTTTTTTTACATTTACTTTATGTTCCCAAAAACGTCTACAATTTTAATTACTTCCACTCTCATCAGATGAGTCGAAACTTGCACTTTCTTCAGCTTCAGTTGTAACGGCACTACTGTATTCTTTTGAACACCCACCACTTTTCTTTTCCTCCAGAAGAGGTGGAAATGGATAACCACTAATTTATTGACTCTTGTATTCGTCAAACGATTTCGAGCCATAGCATGTGTTTTCCCATAGGCAGACCAAATGCGTTCAGAAGATGCTGATGTTGGGGGAATGGATAATATTTTTATGGCCACACCACTAAGGATCTGACTTTTGCAGAGCCCCTTCTACCATGCAAGTGGTGAAGTGTGCTCTATACTTTCCCACAAAAACTGCTTCCTCCCATCTTTGCCTTGTATTCTGCGATTTTTGTAATGACTTTACCCTGATTGTGTACCATTTCTTCTGAATTATTTGTTATAAATTCCATGGCCCTGGAGATCTCATCATCTGAAAAGTGTTTTCCTTGGAAACATGGATCAACTAGATTTGCAGCAAAATGAATATCACCACAACAAAAGTTCTTTCTTTACCTTATTATTTACAAAAATCTCTGCTCCTCATTCTTTAGTTTGGGTGTTTTTACTAACAGTCCTTCAGGTCCTGTTATTTTCCTTGTTATTTCAGAAAACATTTCAGGTACCTGAGACAAATGTGTGTTATCAGTTTTTGTTCTTGCTATAGCAGTAGTTATTGGTTTCAGAAGAGCAACTGTAGATACTACATGAGTCCAGAATACATCATTGTCCAAAGCAATCTTCCTTATTTATTTATTGAGTAGTAAACCATCTTGAATAAAAGTTGCTTGTAGAGCTTCCTTTCTGTCCAGGAGACTTTTCAGCATTATCGTTATTCCTCCCATTCTGGTAACAGATTTCAGTTTTAGTGTTCTTGCACAATTCTTCCGAGACCCTTTACTTTTCTCATTTTGAATGCTCATGAATGTTTGTTGAACGATGTGATGTTTCTTAACACATTTGATAATTTTCTTGGCACCTTTAACTTCATTATGTCATAATGCAGCAAATTTAAACCATGTGCTGCACAACCAAATGTTTTCACTTGTGGAAATTTTTTGTGAATGATGTTCCATGCACGTTTCATGGCTGCTAAATATGCTTATATATGAAAAACTCATTTTATTACACAATAATCATTACCAAATATGAATTTCTTGTACTGTTTAAGACGGGAGCTCATTCCGTCCTGCAGTACTCAGGAATCTAACTGCTGACCTTTTGCCTCCCAGTCAGCATCTTAGCCACTTGAGCTAATTTTCCCAATTAGCCACTTTTTCCCAATTAATTTTCCCAATTAATTTTCCCAATTAGCCACTTGAGCTAAATTTCCCAATTTTCCCCAATTTTTTGGGTTTCCCCCAATATTTCTGGGTTTTTTCCTTCCTTTCAAAATTCCCAGGAATTTTACATCTCTAGTAAGGACTTACTGTCTAGGTAGGGACTTATGGATCACCAATTATGGGTGTTCCAATTTAAGGCAATTAAAAGTCAATTAAAAGTATTATCTAGTGGTTCAATTTGTAGTGCTGCTGTGCTGATGTTAAAGGTCCATGCAGTTCAGGCGGTTTTTCTTGTTATCCTAGTAGATTCATAAGCAAAGTCAGCCATGTGATCCATGTATAAAACATGTGCAGAAGTAGTAGTAATGGGGATGGAGTATCAACTCAACTGCTGCTTTTAAAGACAGAGCCTGACAGACCACCATGCCATGAACATTTGAATACTTTGCCTTGAAGAAGTGATCATGAATCGCAAAAGCTTGCAATGATTTTTTTTAACTTAGTGATCCAGAAAAGGTATCACCTATCACATGTTTTATAGATGGATCTGACTTTGCTTATTCAGTCAAATGTTTTATGCTATATAATCATCCTGTGTTGCATGCATAATTGCTGTTTCTTATTATGGTGCTACAGTTACAGATGTATAAGATTTTTTTGTTCTTTGCAAATGTACACAATTTTGCATCTCTGAGGCAGGAAAAAAACCATAGACACAGTTGCAGCAAAAAAATCTGTATACCTGTATTTCCAATGATTGCATTGCATTCTACGAACTTCCTCCAAATATGTTTGGCAACATACATTATGAAATACACTTGAAAATGCACAAGTAATATTGCATACATTTATAATATACACAAACATTTCCTGTGATTATGTGCATCTATTAATTTCTCAATTTAAAGATTGCAGATAAAAAGCTTATATATATTTTTATCCTTAAAGTATACAGTCAAACCTCTACATATGAATTTTTTTCATTCCTCGAGGTTGGTTGTATCTTGAAAATTTCTTACCTTGAATTTCCCATAGGAATGCATTGAATGCAATTTCCCATAAGAATTCATTGAATTTTGTATCTCAAAAAAATCCTATTAAAAATTTGTACCTTGAACCTGATTTTTTCTGAGATTTCCATATGTATCTCGAGTTTTTCTTAAGTTGAACTGTTCTTATCTCGAGGTTTGACTGTACATATATAATTTAGAATGAAACAGTCCTGAAGATGGGGAAAGATGGCAATAGATCTGCTTACCCTTAGTAATGGCTATTATTATTCTGTTGTATACTACCTTTGCATTGGGGCTAATGAAGTACGGCATAGAATGGTTTAAACACAGAGATTTGCTTAGTGTACAATAAAAGCCGTGATAGTAAAAGTCATATATCATCAAATCTAATTACAAAAGCTCTGAGTATCTCATATATTGAAGTTGGCAGATGATGTCTGATCTTTAAACATGAAGTTTCTGTACAGCCAGAGGAGTTATTGACAATTTCCTGAATGCAAGTGTCCAGTAAAAAAAAAGTAATTAAAGTGTAAGATGATGCATCTGTATGCAGAAGTAAGGGATGGAAGAACTACTTGCAAAATTCCTCATGCAGGATCATTCAGACTGTTGCAATATGATAAGATATCTCACTGAAGAGATTTAAAACCCAAAAAAGGTTCCTCACCTCCAGCCAAGAGCAAATGAATCTGTTTCTTTAGCAAGCATACACATACATACATCCACCCACACATACCGGAGCACAGAAAGAATAGTTAAGGAAGTCTCAAACAGTCCTCTTTAACTGATGTTAAACAAAGCAGCTGTCATTCCCCTATGAGGCAATTTGTGGAATTGTATGACTTGTGCCTCTATTGAGAGCACCAGGGCATTTCTTACCACCTTCACAGCCAAAAAAGGAAATTGTTGCAATTTGTCATTTTCATGTGCAAGAATTAGACAGATGAAGATTTATTTTCTTGCTCAGACATAAGACCAATTGAGTGTAATGGGATTTATTTCTAAATTAACTATGTATGGTAGAAATAGAGGAAAAAGGCTCAGTTTAGGATCAGCTGTTAGACTTGTTGTAGTTTTTCTCACCTTAATCAGAGACATTAGAAAATTGTTATATGCCATCACCTTGCCTCCAATTTATGGCAACTCCCAGTGATGCAGTCAAAGTCCTGACCAGTTGCCTAGAGGTGGTTAGAGTCTGGATGGGGGACAATGGACTACAGCTGAATCCCAGCAAGACTGAGTGGCTGTGGGTGAGGGGACCCAGTCCTCATAAGGAGTTATCACTGCTGGTTTGGGATGGGGCACCGTTGCCCCAATCCAACCCGGTGCGCAACCTAGGGGTCCTCCTGGACTCACGGCTTCTGCTCCAGGAGCAGGTTATGGCCATAGCCAGGAGGGCCTTCAGACAAGTGCACGTTATTAATGAATTGCACCCACTCCTGGACTGGGAGGCCCTGCTCATGGTCACCCATGCCCTGGTTTGGACTATTGTAATGTGCTCTACATGGGGCTGCCCTTGATGAACATCCCGAGACTGCAGTTGGTCCAGAATGCGGCAGCCCGCACGGTGGTGGGGTGTAGTCATTCTGCCCGTGCCTTGCCACTGCTGCGGGAGCTGCACTGGCTGCCTATATGTCTCTGGGTGCAATTCAAGGTGCTGGTTGTCACCTTTAAAGCCCTTCATGGTAATGGATCAGGATACCTCAGGGACCGTATCATCCCTAGGACATCAACCCGTCCCACAAGAGCAAACCGAGAGGGCACCCTTCAGGTGCCATCTGTTGGCAAGGCTCACCTCTCCAGCACAAGGAAAAGGGCCTTCTCGGTCGTAGCCTCCACACTATGGAACCTCCTCCCATTAGAACTACGTCTCTAGACCCAGTTGCTACCATTTAGGAAAGAATTGAAGATGTGGTTGGCAAAATGGGTCTGGGGGCTGGGATTGTCAACAAGCTCCCCTTTTTGGCTCATCTGAGGTTTTCCCCCTCCTGTAATTAATTTTCAAAAGGTTTTTAAGATTTTATATTTGTTTTTAGATAATAGATGTCACACCAGGGGAGGGTGGGTAATATTGTTATGTTTTTATGGGGTTTTTAATTGTTTTACCTCTTAGTGTACACCGCCCAGAGTCCTTTGGATAGGGCGGTATATATATCTAATAAATTAAATTAAATTAAACTCTGGACAACTTCTTCTGTGTCTAGGCCAACTGAAACTGCAAAAATGGAGCCACCTTTGGGGAATTCATTCTGTGGTTCCTTTTCCTGGACCTAGTGTGAGAAAGATTAGCTGGCACAAGGTGGCCATTGTCTCGGGTATGGCCGATTGTGGTTCAAAAATACCACAATCTTTGAGGAGGTTCTTTCAGGAGGCATTTTTCTGACACCAGGTTTTGAAATAGTACAATTTCCATGTCAGCCTCATTTACTTTCCAGTGACAAATCATTACCCTTCAGGATCTTAGACTCCTTTGGAGTCTTTGGCTCCAGTCTCACCTTGGATTGGTGATTAAACTAATATGTATAAAATCTTTTACAATTTCAGTTTCTTCACTGTCAACATTAACATTTTTGAATTCTTTTGAAGACTTCATAATATTCAGCTGTGATCTTGCTTTTCCTTTTCTTCTATACCTGTTTCATTCTTCTGTAACATTTTAAGTTGTTTTCTGCCAGTATAATGGTGTCATTTGCATATCTTAAGTTCTTGATGTTTCTTCTGCCAGTTTCACTTCTCCTTCATGAAAATATAATACAACTTTTGTATGATATATTCTGAGTATAGAATTAACAGATTAGGAGAAAGAATACATTTTTGTCTGGCAGCTTTGCCACTGAAAAACCATTCTGTTTCCCCTCTATTCCTTCCTAATAATAGATTGTACTCTAGAGTATATATTACACATAAGGGCAATCAAATGCTGTAGCACATCTATTTTTTAAAAAATGACCGTAGATTTTTGTGATCTAAACAAAGTCTTTGCTATTTATTTTATAGGACATTTGGATATTTTTTACTCTTTTTAAATTGCCTTTCACTTCTCTAATGGTTTTCTGTTTTATTAAATTTACTTAATCCTTTTATATGAGAAACTTTCTGCGTCTTCCACCTGACCATTTACTAGATGTGTTTTTGAGTTTTTCTTTTGAAATATTAAACAATCTGGCAGCAGATGACAAGCAGTTAGGGGAAAATCACTGGTCTATTCCTCTAAGCCTCTCATTCTGACTTCTTCTCCCCTACACTAGGACAGGAAAGTGTGATGGTATTGTGAGACCCATAAATGGGGGGCAAAGTATAACCCAGTATTATGCCAAGAGTGTGTGAGTGTCCAAAAGGGATTGGGCTACAACTCTCATCTATCACCATTGGCTGTGCTGGCTAGGGAGATGGGAATTCCAATTGAACAACAATGTTTCCTCATTCTCTAGTAAAAAACAACAACCACCAAAATGAATTGTAAAATTACTTATCTTTCTTTTTTACTTCATACTTTCCCATTATCTCTGATTTTTCTTCTTGTTTTATTATACAGGTATTGCTAGCAAGTTATGCAGTCCTTTTGCTTTGTACAATAAACATATTCATTGTGGACCTGAAAGAGTTGCAGTACAGTTCTCTACATATCCAGTGAGAAATAAGTCCTAATAAGTCATATGGAGTGTACTTTAAGTAAAGTATATATTCATATGCACATAGACAGCTGTAGGTTAGATGAACTGAAGCTGTACAGAATACAGCGGAATTTTGTATAACAAAAAAAAATATACATTCCACGAGGCTGTTCACTATGTGATGCTTTTGTTATACGAAATTTTTTATATAATGAAAAATTTTCATATAATGAAAATTCCTATGGAAAAACTTATATAATGAAAATTCCTATGGAAAACCTTATATTATATAACGAAAAATTTCACTATGTGAATTTTGCCATAGGAATTTTCATTATATGAGTTTTCCCCATAAGGATGCTATTCCGTATAGCGAAAATTTTCGTTATGCGAGTTCTCCCCATAGGGAGCGCTATTTTTGCATAGCTAAAAATCTTCATCATTTTTCTATTTCTTTTTGTTATGCAAGTTTTTTGCTATAAGAGGCATTTGTTATACGAGGTTCCACTGTACCCCAAATTTCTCCAAGGGAAGGAATATTTGAAATTGCTTAGGATTAGCATTGGCCTAACTTATTCTTTGCACAGTGGGCGTGTTCCTAGGCTCTAGCAAGTTTTGAGTTTACGTAATTGAGCTCCTCTCCACCACCACCACTCCCCGGTCTGTTTGTTGTCTCTTCTGCTGGCTAACGTTAGCCATCAGAGCAGTTGTGTGATCTTAGTACCAGCAGATCTCTGAGATCAGCCAGCCCAAGTGGTTTTGCCAGTATAAAAGTGTATACCAAATCAAGCTTCCTCTATTGCTGTGATGGCTTACCTTGGCACTCCAAGTGTTCTTGGACTTCAGTTTCCAGAAGCCCAAGTCAACACACCTGCTGATTAGGGCTTTTGGGAATTGAAGTTCAAGAACATCTTGAGTGTCAAGGTTGGCCATCACTGCTCTGTTGTGTCACTACAATTAGGTTTTGCCCATTTTCAAACCCACTACAACTGGTACTTCTTTGAATTAGGATTGCATTATAAACTGAGTAGGGTGCACTTTGATTACAAATATGCAAGCACGTATGACCAGATTTTTTCAGCCACTGACCCTTCATTAGACTCCCCATGAAAACAAGCAACTATTTGGACTTCTGCAACTTAGGCCAAGGATGGAGAACTCAAAGCCCTTCCGATGTTGTTGAACTGTAATTCCCATCAGGCAAAGGTCAGGCAAGACTATACTGACAGGCTCATTCGGGTTAATCAAGACAGCTGACTCATATACATGCACTATGATAGGTATCCTACTTGAAAAATTCCAGTCTCGATAAATACCAACACATTTTTGGGAAGTGGTGTATATTGCCTCTAATCAAATCAGCCTGAGCTCTGTGCCTGGAAATTGAGTTAAAAATCAAAGGGTCAGCACTCAAGTTTGCTTGCTTGCCTTTTCTTTTTTACAATCAGGACTCTGGATGACTAGACTGGAGATAGTTGAGACTGCTTTTAACAACAGCCAGCCATGGAGAAAAATAGGCACTTGATCTTTTTCTGGACGTAAAAATAACATGCAGGGGAAATTCTGCATGCTCAATGTATGCAAGTCAGAATGCTTTTAAATGCATAGAGGCAGAGCTAGAAAATGTTGGCAACCCTATATTGTAGCGCCAATTGAAATCAAAATTCTTTTTTTGTTCAGGCTTGAGAATTCTCAGTAACACAACACCATACTTCTGTAGGGTTTTCTCTTCCTTTAATTTAATTTTTAAATGATAAAGTATTTTGCACCTACAAGAGCAGCTATATGTTTTTCCTTTGTCTTCAAATTCCCAAATAACATTGCTTAGCTTTCTCCTTTCTCCAGAATGATAATGGAGTTATAATTCTGCTTATAATCAAAGTTTCAGAAGCACTTATTGTATTTGAGGCAGATTCTGTAGAAACCTGCTGTTGGAGTAGATACTGTATTTGTAATTTCTAGCATTGACCTCATTCATCTATTTTATATCACTAGACAAATCTCAGTACTGCCTTGGCCATCAACACTGTGTTGTCTTGCTTAGGGGCGTCTTACTTTAGTCATTAGCATCTGTGTTTTATTAGCTGCAATATAAATTTACAAGAAGCTTGCTTCTTTTTTTTCTCCAGGATCTTGGATAATTGCCTAGTTACCTAGGTAGCCAAAATCATTACCAGTTCAAACAAGCTCTGCAGACCTAATAGAATAATAGGAGCTGGCCAACAAAACAAATGCTTTTTTGGGCACAATATTCATGTGCATGCAAAAACAGCTTTGTAGGTGCTTAGCACAACCTGCATCTCAAGGCACCCTGATGGGCAATCTGGCATGATTGCTACAGAATGATGGTAATTTGATTTCCAATTGGTACAGCAGAGCAGCTGCTTGAGTGTTTACAGTTGGGGTGTAGTTCATTTCCACAATGGAGTGGTTTCCTGTTCTGAAGCTTGTACACAAGAGTGGTATGTTTCTGTAGTGTATACACACAGTGAACATGCCAGAACAACACAGTGCATCTGTCTGTGTGCATTAAATTAACAAATAAATCTGGATTGGGAGATTGTGTCCTTCTTGACCCCTCTAAAGAGCTATATACACACAACACCCAGGGAGACATAAACAATATGGAACACACAGAAGGAGATCAGTACCATTATCTCCTCTTCCATGGCTGTTTGATGAGTGATCATGCAAATGCATACCTGTCAAGTATCCCATTTTCCCCAGGAAAACCCCTTATTTTTACCCCTCTTCCCACCCCTCTCCTGTTTTATTAATTTCCCCGTAATATCCCTTATTTTTCAAAAAAAAAAAATCCTGACTGGAGCCTTCACAGGCGAAGCTGCATTATGTTTTTCCTGCCACCAGAGGTTGCTGTGGCTTTTCACTTGTGGAAGGAGAGAGATTAACTCCTCAGATGCTGGGAGGCTTGGAAATTACAGAGGTTGCTTTTTACTTTACTAATTCCCTTCCTTAAGGTGGATCCGGCATTCTCAGGTGTTGGTGCTGCAACTGGTTGTAGTGAGGAACAAATAGATTGGTTAATTTGGGGGAATTAATCCCTTGCTCCTCCACCCTAATGGAGTGTCTAGCTACGTGCAGGGCTAGTTCACCCTAGGGGGCTGGTTTACCATTCTGCTTTTTGCTTCCCAGAAATTTTTTTAAATTAAAAATGAGTAAACAAGAAAGAAAACAAAACAAAAGTCCCCCAAGAAGATGGGAAAAGGGTTCTTTGGCCCACACAGCTTTGTGCCCATTGCATCTACAATACCATCTAGCCATCTTATTTTTGGCCACCCCCTTCTTTTGTCCTCCACCTTTCCCAGCATCAAGGCTTTCTCAAGTGAATCCTCTCTTCTTATTTGATGTTCAAAGTACTTTAGCGTCATCTTTACTATTTGACCTTTAATGAGCAGTCATGGTTGATTTCTTCTAGGATCGACCTATTTCTAACACCACATTTCAAAGGCATCTATTTTTCTGCGCTCAGCTTTCCTAATGGTCCAGCTTGCACACCCATACATTACCACTAGGAATACCATTGCTTTGACTATGCAATTTTTTGTTTGCAAGGCGATGCCTCTACTTTTCACTATGTTCCCCAGGTTTCTCATAGCTTGTTTCCCAAGCATCAGTCGCCTTTTTATTTCACGGCTGCAATCACCATCTGCAGAGATCTTTGATCCTAAGAAAGTAAAATCTGCCAGTCATATCCAACTCTAGGGTGCAGTGCTCATCTCCATTTACAGCCAAAGAGCCAGTGCTGTCTGTGTTTGCAGCCATTTTCATGGCCATGTGGCAAGCATGACTAGAGCCCAGCGAGTCACATGGCTATATTTGGCCACACCCACAGATTTAGCCATGCCCATAGAGGGGTGTGGCCAAAATTTCCCTTATTTTCAAATCCAAAACTTGACAGGTATGTGCAAATGGCCATGCACCTGAATTCACAAGCAGTGTATGGTCATGTGATGCTTGCCAAGAAGCAGAAGATTCTTCCCTTAGGAATGGATTCATATCAGCAGAATGAAACTTGCAGTGCTTCTTAAACTGAACTGTTTTATGTTTAATGTTTACTAATTTCATTTATGGCTGTCATGAGGGGGAAAGACTTTAAAATTGGCTTGACTGTAATTTGTTTTTGTGGTTTCTTTTCGTAAGTCAGTTCATCTCATATTTGGTCATCTTCTTTACCTGCCACTTTCAACCTTTCCCAGCTTTATTCTCCATTCAAGAAAATCCAGCTTTCTCATGATAAACCCAAAGTAAGACAGCCTCAGTTTCATCATTGTGTCCTCCAAAGATAGTTGAGATTTGAGTTGCTCTAGGGCCCACTTGTTTGTCTCCCTGGCAGCCCATGATATATGTAACACTGTTCCTCCAGCACCATACTCAAATGAATCATTTTTTCCCATGCCAATTATCCAGCTAGCTCTTGATTTTCATTATTTCAGATTTATCCATGATACAAACTTAAATACTTTTACTCCCCCATCACTCTCAAACCTGACTAGGAATGCCATACATAACAGAAAACTGGGAATTTAATGGGTTGAACTTGTCCCAGCCCAGTTAAAAAAAAATCATTTAAAATTCCTGCTTTTCAGACCAAGGGGGTTTGACGGGAAAAAATGCACTTTTTTCTTGCATTAGAACTGCACTTCTATTGAACTGACCAGCAGGTGGCGCAGCAGTAGTCACTTAGGGGCTAAGGAAGACAGCCAAAAAAAAAACTGCACCATTTGATTGCCGCCTCTATTGAAGTCGCGGCAGCAACAGCTGAATGAGCTCCCGTCTTTGTCCCATCTCCTGCAAACCTAGCAGTTCGAAGGCAAGAAATTGCAAGTAGATAAATAGGGACCACTTCGGAGATAAGGTAAGCAGCGTTCCGTGCACTCCGGTGTCTAGCCATGCCTGCCACATGACCACGGAATACATCTGCAAAAGCAGACAGCACTGGCTCTTCGGCTTTGAAACAGAGATGAGCACTGAATCCTAGAGTTGAATATAACTGGCTTTTGAGCAAGGGCAACCTTTCCTCCTGTCCTGCTTAGGAGGGAGGGAAATATGGCATCCCTAAACCTGACAAATTTCTTTATTAGGTCACCAAGACCAGGGGTTCCCAACCTTTTCTAGCCGGGCACTGGGTCATGCTCTCTCAGTCAGCTTTGAGGGTCTGATGGCCATTTTCCCCTGCCTGCACAATGCGGGCAGCCATTTTGTCCCAAAAGCTTCAAAGGAGCAGCCATTTTGTTTCATAAATGCCCTTGCAGGTGTGGGGAGCCACATGAAATGGAACAGTGTGCCAGATCCGATCCTTGGGCCTTAGGTTGGGAACCCCTGACCAAGACAGTCTCTCCCCAAACTTTTTTTTAAAGTAATGTAAAGCAAGATCCAGTATGGAATTCTATATTTAAATTTTTGTCTGTTGTCTTGCCAGCAGTACCACCAGCTTTGAAGAGGAAAGATCCCATCTTAGGAAAAGAATGTCATTCAGTCTCAACAATAGATTCTGCCCTTTACTTTCCTGCTGCCACTATCAGGAAATCCTCAAGTGCCAATGGTGCTTGCAGAGAATGGTCTTGTCTGTTTAAATGCCCTTTCTGGCCTCTCACTACAGGGATATCAACAGATACACAGAGAGGAAAGGTTTCTAATTTACAGCTGTGACTTGCAGTCCGGGGAATCCCTCTGCTACATGCAATAGATAGATCTAGTCACTTTTCATTGCTTTCTTGGCTCTCAGAACAGTTTCAACTTCTACCACTGCCAGTTTCTCAGCAGGGACCGCTAGGATTGCAGCCAGATTACCACTTCCTTCATGACATCCATAAAAACAATTGGCTTTCGTTTGTCCATTTTCTCAGTCCAAATACAGTTGTGAGCTGAACAAACCTGTTCCACAAAGGCAGGCTTTTCATGTTCAGCTAGCACTTAGATTGTCTCCATCTGCCATTGTCTCTTTTTGCTTGCCAGGCATTTTAGTAGCCTAGATTGATTAACTTGGATTTGTCTACCATATATTTCCTTGATTTTGCTGGGATATTTGGTACTGGATGAAAGCTTTTACCTCATCCTCAAGGCAGATATTTAGAGAGATACAGTCTATATTATAAACCACTGGTGCCCAAACATTTTGGGATGTGGGCCGGTCACATGGTTCCTCTCACCGGAAGTGGAAGTAAAACATGCCTTGCAATCTGTATTGCAGCAAGATGAGATAGATTTTAAACTGCCGTATGGGTGCATTTTACTTCCACTTCTGGGAGCGGCGAGGGCCAGATGAATTGGCATTAGGGACTGGATCTGGCCCATGGGCCATAGTTTGGCCACCCCTGTTATAAACTGTTAAAAACATGCTAACCATTTCTATACTCTTGCCTGTTGTTGCAAACCACAGGCTCGTTACATACTGTCTCGCTGGAAAAAACTTTTCATCCAAAAAAGCAGAATTACTGCTCCTAAAAGTTTTCAGGAGCGATGAGCCTCTTCTTTAGTAAGGAAAACCTCACATCCAGTATTGTGTCCAGTTTGAGGCAACACAATTTAAGAAAGATATTGAGAAGCTGGAATGTGTCCTCTGTTGGAGGCAGAATGAAAATTCCATCCACAACAGTTTTCTAGTCTCACATGGATATATTAATGAAACTGCATGCCAGGTCGCTGACCTCTGTCTCAGATGACTAGAGCTTGTGGCAAGTAGAAACATAGTGGCTTCTAAATAAAACATATCACCCTTGGTTTCTGGAAATCCTATCTGAATCCTCCCTAGTTTATAATGTTCTGGCAAAAATTACCTATTGTTTCTACTTTTCTCAGAAAGCATGAAAACTAAAAATTTGCACTTTATAAAAATGAATGCTGATTCCACAGTAACTCCTATATTGAATAAGGCCTTATAGGTCTGGATGTTGAGTAGTGCATTTTACAGTATGCCCTATTCATGCTTTGCTGAGATATTGTGTCTCTAGTGATACTTAGACTTCCCATCTCTTATAAGTTTTCTGTATCTTTGAGCTGTGGTGCTTTGTTGATAGACATGGGATAATATATTGTATTTGCTGGTGTATAAGGCCCACCCACCCCCTTAAAATACTCTGGAAAATGGAGTGCATCTTGTACTGTACAGGTGAAACTCGGAAAATTAGAATATCATGCAAATGTTCATTCAATTCAGTAATGCAACTTAAAAGGTGAAACAAATATATGAGAGACTCATTGCATGCAAAGCGAGATAGTTCAAGCCTTACTTTGTTATAATATTGATGTTTATGGCTTACAGCTTATAAAACCCCAACCCCCCAATCTAATGTACCCCATAATTAAGGTGCTGGTTTTGACCTTTAAAGCCCTATATGGCAGGGGGCCAGGATATCTTAGAGACCGCATCGTCCCAAGAGTGTCTGCCCGTCCAACCAGAGCGGACCGGAGGGGCTCTCTAATAGTGCCACCAACTAGGGATGCACATCTGTCTAGCACCCGAAGGAGGGCCTTCTCCGTGTCCGCACCAACTCTCTGGAACCTCCTGTCAATAGACCTAAGACTCCAAAGTGAACTGCTGCCCTTCAGGAAAGGAGTGAAGACCTTGCTGGCAGGGCAGGTGTGGGGCCCGAATGGGACTATGGTGCCCGCCTGCTGGTTTGTATAAGAACTCTCTCTTCTTCCTTTGTATAGTAGGTGGGATGGGTGGGCGGGATATAGGGGTTTTTAAAGGGGGTGGGTTGGGGTTTTTTATAATGTTTTATGTATTTTTAGAATTGTTGTGATGCCGCCCTGAGTCGGGTTCCGCCTGAGTGGGCGGCATATACAAATATGACTATAAATAAAAATAAATAAATAAATAAAAAATAAATAATCATCACTTAATCTCATGTACGCTGTACGCCATGATCATCACAATTATAACGAATTAAGGCATGCCGTATCTTGCTTTGCATGTAGTGAGTATATCTCATCTATTTGTTTCACCTTTTAAGTGAAATGAATGAGCACTTGCACGATATTCTAATTTTCCGAGTTTCACCTGTATATAGTGGCCTATGGTGGGCTATTTTGGTAATAACAGGGTGTGCCTTATACTCGGGTGCGACTGATACGTTGGCAAATGCTCTACAATGATTTTGTGCTTTCACAGGATAGTCAAAGGCAACATTACTTGTCCAAACTATAAATTTAATTTTTAATTTTAATTTAATTTTCACGCTTATATACCGCTCATTCAGGCGAACCTGACTCAGTGCGGTTTACATAGCGGACAATAATACAAAATATAGTAATATAACATACAATAAATACAGCAAAAATTCAATCACCAAAAGTACAATTACAAATCTCTGTCCGCAAAAATTACATATATATATACATATATATATATATATACACACACACACTACAATATGCACTACATGTGCACTATAATACAGTTTCTAACAATACATCAAACAACAATACAATAAAATCCTAAACATCAGTTAATCACATCAAAGAGTACACAATATAAAAAAAATTTCAAAACGTCAAATAACAATATAAAAATATACCCAGCACAGCCCTTTTAGTCCTTCCAGAAGGGGGGTGGGTGGGACAAAAGCGTGCACAAGTCCTGGAGCTCCAAGCCGACCAGCCTCCTCGCCTCCACCGAGGCCCAGACCATGGCAAGTCCAGCCGCCCGCCACGGCTGGCCCCAAGTCCTAGCCAACAATAAGAAGATAGTAGCGAGGCATCCGGGGGGGGGGGGCAGCCAGGACAACCCGCAGCATCTCCCACCTGCCTCCACTCCCGGGAGCAGGTGGTGTGGGCTCCCGGGTGAGACAGGGAGTCCCTCTCCGCGACGGTGGCATAAAGCTAAAAGATGAATCTACTTGTTATATCGACTGAGAGCTATGCTTTGATATGATTGATTTAGTTTTGCATGGGTTTGTACTTATAAATTTTTCATCTGGTTTATTTTTTTCTTTGTATTAAGAATTACACGAATGATGAAGAGTGAATTAATTTTTCATTTTTTAAAGTTTCTCCTCATGTAGCACATTTAACTGATAGAACCCACAGCCTTGGGAAATGGTTGTGTCCAATGTTGTAAAATGGGAATGAACAACAAAAGATCCCTTGTATCCCATTTGGCATTTGTAGAGTTAAAATGATGCTTAGATATTTGAACTGAGGCAAAGGGAAGCTATCCAGTACATGGAACTTCTGGTGCCAAAGAAGAAGGCAAGTAATATCTGACCCTGATCCTGGGCAATTGCTATAGTTCTTAACAGGTTTTCAGGATCACAGGTCACCCTCCCTCCTCTATCACTAACACCGCATTCTTAACTGCTTTCATTAATAAGAATAATGCTTATTCCAAGTGATATAGCACTGAATTCACATCACGATTTGTGAAACTTCAGTGCTTATCTGACATAGCACTAAACTGGAAAAGCATAATAAATTGTTCAAAGGAGAGTAATGAGTCCTCATTTTAGGGGTATGTTTCTGATGTACCGCTATACCCTTCATTTCTGTTTGTTATGCTAGTACAGTGGAAAAATCGCCACTCCCAAGTTAGTGACACTTGTCTCTTCTTCGGGGGTGGGGTTTAACTTACGCTTTTCCAATTAAGTTTTATGCCAGATAAGCACTGCAGTTTCACAAATTATTATATCAGTTCAGTACTATTGCACTATTTAATTTTTTTAATATGCATCAACTTTTTTTTTAGATGTTACATGAGGGCACATCTGTCTTTGTATTGTTAGACAATTGCACCCACCAGAGACCATAACGAAGATTTACAAGTGGAATCACTACAAATGCCCCCAAAATATCTAACCTCTGGGTAGTAAACAGAAAGCAAGAAATGCCCATGAAAAAAAACAACAAGTTTGCTTGTTTAAGTTACCGAGTTCTTTTCTATACATTAAAACTGATTCAATTAAGACAGAGCACTGAAAACAAACTTGCATGCTAATATTTTCCAACATTGCAGTAGTAGTTACTCAAGTAACCTCCAGGGCTTTCACTAGGTGCCCCAGAATAATCCCTTAAAACTGTCAAATGTGGGAGCTGAGAAATGCAGCGCACATGGTTTATTCCTTTTGGGGGCTAAGTGGCAATATGCTGCCAGTACAAAGTTACTTCTATAGCACTTAGTAACCTTTTCCTGAATGAAAAAGTAAAGGGCAAAGACAGAAGTGTAAGTGAGTTGTAAAATCTTTACAGATTGACTCTCAGTAATAGTTTATGATGCCATGGGTATAATTGAATGTAAAGGAGGCAACTGATAGGTGAATGAGGTAAATCCTATAAGGCTGAACATCTCAAGAATAGGGGAATTTAATGTTTACAGTCCCTTGCTGCATTACGATTTAGATCCCTGTGGCTTTTGCTCATTTAGTCCTAAGGAGTTTGTTTTTCTTCCATAAAGAGTTGCTGTCTATTCAATTTAGGCCCAGGAATGAAGCTTTGGGAGAAAAAAAATTTTTTTAGTGAACCTGGGGATCAATAGAAGGTTGTTGTGAGGGTTATTTTTCTGAACGACAATAACAACAGGCGTATGCTTAAATTCATCATTGTCTTTCGCAAGCTTGTGCTAAAGAGCTTCAAAATGAGAAGGCCAAAGTGCTGGTATTTAAAAAGGGACTAGTGTTTCTTCTATGCAGAAAGAGAGAAAAAGCAGAAGCAGCAATTGTTTTATTGTGCTACTGTGTACAAGTATATTTGCTGCACCCTTTGCTGTAATCAAGACTAGGTTGATTATAATTTCTGTGTTGGTATGTGATTACATCAGGGAAACTAAAGTTCCAGTCATAGGAAATTCATGGATTCATAATAAACAACTGCAAATCAACATCTCTCCAAACGTTCCCCCATCAATGGTATAAATAATAACATTATAACTTATATATCTTCAATATGAACAACATAATTGTTTTGTACTCTAAACATGCAATAGGAAAATGCAATCAAAAACTTAATTTTTTAAGAAACCTCTAGCATTTTAATTTTTTAAAGTGCTAGCTTAGTACCTCTTTTTGATCACTTTCCTAAGAAACCACATCTCTTTTTGATTTTGTCTTTTGAATCTATTTGCAGGAGACTAAAATCTTGTTAGCTGTGTTTGTGAAGAAGTTGGATTACGTTTCTATAACAGCAGACATATTAGTTGCAAAACCAACTAGCAAATTAAAGACTAGCAATTTTATTATGACATGAGCATTTTAATTTTATTTATTTGTTTGTTTATTTATTTATTGGATTTATATAACCACCCTTTTCGCCTAAGTGACCCAAGGCAGCTCACAACATCAGTTAAAACCTATACCCAATGCTAATTAAAACTAAATAATATAAAACTATCTAAAAGCATTTATAAAACCTCCCCAATCCCCTTAAAAAGAAGAACATCCGGGTACGAGTAAATAAGAACCCTGAGCAGGGCTAAATAAGCCAGCAGGGCTGGGTTGTGGTACCAGTTGTACCCCACACCTGCTGGCATAGCCACGTTTTAAGGCCTTCCTGAAGGGGAGCAACTCTGCCTGGAGGCGCAGTTCAAGAGGCAGGAGGTTCCATAGGGCTGGAGCAGATACTGAGAAGGCTCTCCTCCTGGTCCCAGTGAGATGTGCCTCCCTGGCTGATGGGACCACTAGGGAGCCCCTATGGTCTGCTCTCGTAGGAAGGGTCAAAAACCTTGGGGTGATGCGGTCTCTTAAGTATCGGATAACGTCCAAAAATAGACTTTATCCGAGGTTCCTATACCAAATACCTCAGATAACGTCCATTTTTAGCAGTTTTTGACTTAATGTGCATGAAAACCGCGACCTTATCCAAATCGGACTTTATCTGAGGTACCACTGTATTTGAACTGGAAGAGTCTTCTGAATGGCTATAAGAGAATGGTACTTAATGCAAAGGTGCCCTGGGTTGGAAGGTTTAAAATGTTGGGGCAATCAGGATCCTTGAGATTATATACCAATTGACCTCTAACTAAACAGGCACACAGGGCATTTGGCAATATTTCTGCTCATACTATAAGAATTAAATTTCCACTTGCACTTGTACATATACATGTACATATTGATTTTTTAAACAAATATGTGTCATCTTTGAAATTTCCCTTTATTAATGACACAAAAGGCCACCTTAGTATGCACTGAGACCAGGAAGTGAGCAAGAATGATGACCTGACATTAAACATTAAACTCAAAGAATAGCTAGTCCCAACAATTTGTTTATTTCTCCCATGATACCTTATTTGCCAATCATACTAGCAAATAAGTCCATACTGTATTTATGTTCTGATAAGAAAGCAGATTAAATGCAAGATATATATGAGGAACTCTTCTCTTTTCTCACACTAGGTCAGGCACACTGAACTACGGAATGAATTCATCAAAAAGTGACTTCATTTTGGCAATTTAGTGTCTGATCTAGGCATGAAAAAGAAGAATATATTTAGGAAAACCACATTCTATGATTAACGTCTGTTAATCATGTCTATCACATGTTTTCTAAAAACATGCTAAACCTCTTATCTGATTCATAAGTAGGCAATCTCTAGGCATTTGGGGTTTGTACACATCCATCCTTGGGTCTTGGAGGAATGCCCCCACCACTTTATCTCCATCTTCCAGTGTTTATCTTATAGTTTTACTTTTTTCCCCATACACTAAATAATTGCCAATTTAAAAAATTAAAAGGGCATGGAGGCTCTGGTATGACCCACAAAACTCAGAATTCCCCCCCCCAAAAAAAAAAAAACCTCCTAAAGGGCAAAAGTGGGCATTTTGAGTCATTTTTTTCATAAAAGGAGATGTGGGATGTGTGTGCAGGGGCCCAGGAGTGCTGAGGCATGCATTTATTAGTGGTGTATGTTGCCCATTCCTGCTCTAGTAGGACCTCAGAGCTAGATTTGTAGAGTTCCTGATTGCAACTACATCATTCCTATTCTCAAAAACAAAACAAAAAAAATAAAAAAAACCATTACAAACCCTATGTAGACTATATTGTGTTGCTTCTCAGGCATAACACTAATCTATCAATGCAAAGTGGATGTAGCAAGGCAATCATCTCTCCTACACCAAACTCTGTTGAATTGAGGAGGGTGTTTTTTTTACTGATATTGCTTTGAAAAGAAGACTGTCATTCTTCTACCTCACAGTTCATTTCCATTCCTCTCAGCTGCCCAGTCGACTCTTTTGTCAATGTTGTTATATGCTGCTGTTTAAAATAACAGTGTTGGGGTATGGTGAGCTAATACCTTGCAGCGATGCCTTTAAATAAGACAGCACTCTTGCAATTTTCAACTGGCTCAGAACAAATTGAATTGTATTTCCTCATTTACGTTATACAGTGGTGGATGGCTGAGATGGAGGCAGGGATAATTGTAGCCAAGCAAGATAAATATTGCAGATCAGAAGCTTCCTAGTACAGTTCTGTCTCACTCTGGCAAATTAGAATGTCACTGAACTAAAGATAATTTGCTCAGAGAGCTGGTGGGATGATGAGAAGTCACAGTGTCCCAAGCCATCTCTCATTAGGTAATTTCAGTAAGATTGAAAAGTGACTGGAGATAGTTACAAGAGCTACAAGCTTTAAAGACAACATAATATGGAACACGGTGTCCTTGCTCATACTTCAAAATTGAAATGTTGGCTTTTGTGTTTGTGGGGGCGGATTTCTATAATGACATATTTCATGGTCTCTTGGCTTATAAAAGCACTCTAGAGTTACTCCACCTCTGATCCTCTGTCTAACCAGTGGACTCTCTTGCCTTATTACATAGATATATAAAATGTTTGTTGAAATACATATTCTAAGCATCATATTGTGGAATTAGAATTGCTGCAGAATGTGCCATGAGAACTTCAGTCAGTCTCAATCTATTTAATAGAAATTCCTTCTAAAAAGATTTTTTTAAATTGTGTCAGAAGCACACAAAGGTGCTTTCTGGGTTGAAAGGATTTTTGATGGAGGAACTCCACACAGGAAGAGAAATTGTAGAGAGACATTCTCATGGATGGCATTCAGGTTTCTTACACACTTATCATACTTATGAGATGGCTGAGGAGAGCATGTACATGTGTTGCTTTTCATTATGCACTCACCTCCTCTATCATTAAAAGCCCAGGAGATGTCCACAGGGCACTTTCAGATCTGGAAATGTACACAAGATAGAGAAGATATAGAGGGGGAAATGACAGGTGTAATTGCAGCTGGCTGGATTGCGCAGTGGTCGATGTATCTGGCTGTGGAGCCAGAGGTTGGTAGTTCAATTCCACACTGTTTCCCGGGAGAAAAGCCAGTCTGTGTAGTCATGGGCAAGCTGCACAATCCCAGGGTGCCCTCAGAAGAAGGGGATGGTAAACCCCTTTTCTGTATTCTCTACATAGGAAACTCTGGGAAGGGTTGGCCTAAATCAGAATTGACTTGATGGCATGCAATTATTATAATAGAAAGAAGAAACAAATGCCATGAAAAGAAATCCAAAAAGGCCCTCATAAGGAGTCAAAAGAAAGGAAGTTTCCTTCATGGAGAAAATAATACCTCTTGGAAATTGGAAGACAAAGCATTGTACAGCCCTATCTTTATCGTATTCTCAGGAGCTAGTCAAAGCAGTGCTGCCCCTCATATTGATTACGGGGCTTAGAAGGAGAGAGTGGTATTATAAGCTTCTGCAGTAAAGACCAAAGATATCTACAGTGATCCCTTCAAAATGTAACACGTGCAGAGGCTTGGGGAAGATGCTGATTCAGAACTTCTCAAAAGAGATTTATTTCTGAGAAACATTCAGAGATGTGCTTTTTTCTTACTTCCCTGCAAACTGAATGTCACTTTGCAGGAATACTCCCTACATTTCTCTACCATGATTTTTGTGTGGCTACCTCCCAATTTCCACCATTACCACAGTGCCTGATGAGGATGCTGGGTAGAGGGTATAAATTACATATTTAGTCTCATTTATAAACTGCCAATGAGGGAATTGTGGAAGAAACAAAAAAAAGAGAGAGTCTGGAAAACAGGATCACTGAAACCCCTCTATCCTTGGGGTGGGGGTGGGGAGAGAACAAGCTATGCAACAGCCTTTGCTGTTGGTGAGTATTAACCCTGAGAAACTACTGGGAAATATTTATTTCCCCAAGAAATTTTGAAGAAATTACCTTCCCCTCATTTTTTTCAACATGGGGGAGAATTTCAAAGGGAAATTTATTCAAAGCTGTGTTTAGAACATAGCAGGTATTTTCTGAAAACCCAGGATCTATGTTGTCCTTTTTTGAACCCTTAAGGACTCATACCTTGATCCTTCAGCCCATCGAATTAAAAATATCTTTAAAATTGCAAATTGTGTCTCATAGAGCTCTGGGTTGTGTCTGCTATGTTTATCCTGCTATGGTAATAGAGTAGACCATACTACCAGTGACTCACACCAAGTGTCAGGTGACAGTCAACTAACCTGATAACTCTGAGGACTAATGGTTTGGGTGCCAAAGTCCACAGGGATGAGTGATGGTCCCCAAGTGGATTAAATCCCACTTGAATCCATCTTGATGGAGGACAACAACTTCATCTATAGTGGCCTGGGGCCAGTGAGGACTTTGTATGCCAAAAGGGTTCAGGAGCAGAAAGTGACTCACGGAAATAGATCAGTGGTACGAGTGTCACAATGCAATGTGGAAGGCAGATTAAAGGCCACTACATTATATTCTTAGGATAGTCTTCATGGCTGATTGCCATGAGGATCGCTTGTATTCACATTCAGATGCAGCAGAAAAAGAAGAAGAGCTCTGAGTATTTCCCCCCATTTTCTCTCTAAATACATCCCCTCTCAATGGCTTTACAATTAGTTGAATATAGACTGAGGTTATGGGTTAGAGAAGTGCTTCTCCTATAATTTATCATACTACTACACAACTTCCTTTGACAACTAGGAAGGGTCAAAAGCCCCATCTTGCTTTGCTATCGTATTATTTAGTACCACTGAAGATAGTACCAATATCATATGGTCCATGCAGTAGGACACTGAATAGGAGTGCTCTTTGGAGTGAATCTTCTTCTCTCTGCTGAGATCATTGGCTACCTATGGAAGGCAGATGACCTTCATGATTTTCTGTTTGAACCAGAGGAGATTTGTAAGTTACCTATTGTCACAAAAATCTATTTTAAAAGCTGGCTTTTAGGTAGGTGGCAGATGACACAAACATGTAATCAAGCAATATGAGGCCTTTAGAAATTGATAAGAGCAATGGATTTTGAAAGCATCATTTTCCTCATTGTAGCTTAAACATACACGTGCCAGTTTTATACAATTACAAAATATATAAACGCTCTGGCCTCTCTTATCTCTTGTTACCTTGTGAGCGGATGAAAAGAGGCATGTGTAATCTCGTAAAGGCTTTCACAAGTCAAGTAGCACAGTTAGGGATCTCACCCAGGATTTTGCCCTGCTTGTTCTAAATTAGTCCAATTTGTATTTTATCAGAAAATGTTTCCTTTCCAAAGGATTTAGTTTTCTAATTATATGTGATACAACATTAATGAGAATAGCAATTAATGCAGAAGTGAGATTAAATTCTGACATGCAGGAAATGTGTCCTGGTTCTTATCTTTTATTTGATTTGGAAAATTAATTTTGTATTTGGCTTGCTTTTGAAAAGGCAGTAAACAAATAACTGGAAGTTCTTGTTGCTGGCAAGCTTGATGCCGCTGCAAAGCTTAAATGGAACACTTTTCATTTGTTTATTTATTGAATAGTAAAAAAAAAAACCAAGGCAAACATGAAATTAATTCACCACATCAAATTGGTTTGCTATGCCATACCAGAAGACACTGCAGATGTCCAATGTGAAAAAGCGTTAAAGAGGAGGAAGGGTTGGTTAGAGACATAAGATTGATAGACTGGTCTTCACGTAATGTTTACAGAGTATGTATTTCACTAGCTGGCTAGATATCCCAGTGAGTAGAGGTTGGGAGTTTGATTCCCTGATGATCGAATCTGTGTAGGCATGGGCAAGCTCCATAATCCCATGATGCACCCATGCATGCAAAAATGGTAATGGTAAACCCTTTCTGAGTACTCTTTACCAAGGAGCCCCTAAGTCAGAATTGACTTGACACCACACCAGCAATTATTGTCATTATATTTTGACCTGGATTGTTGGAGCCCATTTGCATTTGTGTTGCATTAGCATTAAATAAATTATAGGACAGTCAAGTCGGGGCTTGCAAAATATATTATTTTTGTTACAACTCTCAAAATCCCTAGCAAAATGGCACTTGTTATGTTGGCTGGGGATACTAGGATCTGTAGTTTTTTAACAAAAAGAGAAACTCTTCCAAGCTCTTCCTCTTGGGAGAGGATTCTGAGCTAAATTAAATCTTCCTTTCCATCGGTGAATGTTTTGTAGAGTAGCCATAATTTCAGTGCAACAGTCCTGCAGCAAGGCATGTGAGAGGATCTGTATGCACCAGCAGAGAGGATTTATATATACAGTATCTGATTCTTTATGCATGGAAATAATTCATTAGTGACAGCTACCACTGACTATTGCCTGACTCTGCATGTGAGCACAATCTTCTGAATTTCTGTAGCATTTTACAACTTCCACACAATCAGTATGGTGTAGATCAGGAGTTCTCAACCTTTTAAAGCCAGGGGCTGGGTCACACTCCCTCAGACAGCTTTGGGGGCTGGATGGCCATTTTGCCCTTCCACCACATGGCACTTCCTGGTGTGGTGGAGGTGGTGGTGGGTCACATGAAATGGTGCTGTGGGCTGCATCCAGGCTATGGGCTGCAGGTTGAGAATCCCTGGTGTAGATGTCTGTTTATAGAAGTTTGACTCTATGCATCTGACAAAGTAGATTGTAGTTTTATACCAAAAAAATTGATAAACTTTAAGGAGTCACAAGACTGTTTGTTATCTGGAAGAAGGGACTCCAGGATGAGATATAGCTGTAATAGCTCCCCACATGTGCTTATTTTAAGGAGGCAGTCTATGATATGCCAGTGTTGACATGATTTCCCAGTTCATAAATACATGCCAGCGGCAAAGGGCTGCGCTCAAGCAATTATACTTACAATAGAAAAAATGGCTGATAGTGGATCAAAGGCCCAAAAACAAAGCTGGATTTAGACAAGGAATTAAAATCCAATGCATTTTAGAATCTACAGTAAAACCTTGCATAAAGAGCACTTTGCTTAGAGACTAACTCACTTAAAGAGCAGAATTTTCTCTGAATGGTTGCCCTCACTTAACAACTAAAAACAACCAAAAACTCACTTAACAACTAAATAGGGTTTCGCAGAAGTCACAACCGGTCACTTACAATGATAGTGGCTGTGCTTTTTCCAAGTGTTTCGCTTAAAGAGCAACTCGCTTAAAGAGCAATCCTGTGGAACACATTATGCTTTTTAAGCAAGGTACCACTGAGTACCATACCGCCACCACCGCCAGGACCCTTGCCTTTCCTGGGCCCACACCATCGGCTTGTGGATGAGAGGCAGGTGTGTCTGGTGCCTTCCCTGCCCCCTTGGAGCCTTGCCTGCTCAGGGGGCATAAGAAGACGCCGAAGTCATACTGCTGCTGCCGCCACTGGGACCCTTGCCTCTCCCCGGGCCCACGCCATCGGCTTGGGGATGGGAGGCAGGTGTCTTTAAGGACATTTGAGCCCCAGGGTTTTTGTTAGAGGTGTCGAGCTTTCTTGAAAGGTATTTTTGTAAGGTATTTTTGTAAGGTATTCCATATTGTATTTTTTTCTTCTTGTGGGGATATATTTTGAATTGTATTGTTATACTACTTTATTGTAATTTTGCCTTACCATATTTTCATGTATATCTGTATAAAGTACTGTATTTATTTATTTTTCATTGCATTTCCTGTATTTATTGTATCTTGCATTTTGTATTGTTGAGAAAGCTTTCTTTTGCTGTAGAGAGCTTTCTCTTCTTATGTTATTAGCTGCTCTGGGGGGTGTTAGTGCCAGAAGGGCGGGATATAAATAAACCTAATAATAATAATAATAATAATAATAATAATAATAATAATAATAATAATAATAATAATAATAATAATAATAATAATAATAATAATAATAATAATAATAATAATAATGTAGCTGCCTTGACACAATTATCAACTAAGTGCAATTGTTTTTCTTTTTTGGGACACCTAATACCAGACTTCTCTCTTCCATCAAGTAAGGTGATAACTTTTTTCTGTAACAGACAACTAAGCCAGAACTTGGCCTACCTCTGTCCATGTAGCCTTCCACATAAGCACGATTCATCTGAGGCGTTTGTTGACCTGTGGAACAGGATGACAACAGCAGCCTTGGATGAAATCGCATCATTGCGGCCTCTCCGAGCCCGAGGCTCCAGGTCATCCCCGTGGTTCATGGCTGAACTGCAGGAGCTCAAACAGGCTAAGAGACACCTAGAGCATTGCTGGGTGAAAACCCAGAGTGATTTCATTTGGACACTAGCTAGAGCCGTTATTAGGGCCTACCTAGTGGCGATGGGGGTGGTGAGACAGCAATATTTCACCACCCTTATTGCCTCCGCTAATAATCACACAGCCACCATGTTTCGGGTAACCAGGTCCCTCCTTGGCATGGGGGGGGGGGTTGTTTGCCTGGTTGGCAGGGTTCAGCTGAGGACTTTGCTGACCATCTGGTGGAGAAAATCAATCAGATCCACTCGAGGCTTGACCCCGGCATGGGCAGTGAGGGTCCGGGGGCTTCCGGAGCACAGTCTTGCTGTGTGATCTGGGATCGGTTTGATCCGGTTGTCCCTGATGAAGTGGACAGGCTCCTTGCAGCAGTGTGGGCCACCACATGTCCTTTGGACCCCTGTCCCACCGGGCTGGTGGAAGCCACCAAGGCAGTGACAGGAGGCTGGGTTGGGGCAATAATAAATGTATCTTTGCGGGAGGGGGTGTTTCCTGCACCGCTCAAACATATCTTAGTGTGCCCCCTCCTGAAGAAACCATCCCTTGACCCAGCTGTCCTAAACAACTACAGGCTGGTCTCCAACCTCCCCTTTTTGGGGAAGGTTTTGGAGAAGGCGGTGGCATGCCAGCTGCAGGGGGCTCTGGAGGAAGCAGATTATCTGGACCCCTTTCAATCAGGATTCAGGCCCAGACATGGTACGGAGACGGCATTGGTCACACTGATGGATTATCTCTGGGGGGAGCAGGATGGTGGTCATCTGACCATCCTTGCTCTCCTTGACCTCTCAGCAGCCTTCGATACCGTCGACCACGGTATCCTTCTGGAACGGCTCAAAGGATTGACGATCCAGGGCACTGTGTTGTCCTGGTTTTCCTCTTTTCTGGAGAGCCGTACCCAGTCAGTGAGAGATCCAGCCCTAGGCCCCTTAAATATTGGGTGCCGCAGGGCTCGGTGCTCTCTCCCCTCCTCTTTAACATCTACATGAAGCCGCTAGGTGAGATCATCCATTCCCACAGGGTGCAGTACCATCATTACGCGGATGAAACTCAGTGGGGACCCCAGTGATGCAGTGAAAGTCCTGTCTGGATGCCTGGAGACCGTGGAGGTCTGGATGGGGGACAATGGGTTTCAGCTGAACCCTGGCGAGACTAAGTGGCTTTGGGTTGGGGGTCTGGGGTTATCCCGTGAGCTACCACCTCTAGTCTTGGATGGGGCAGTCTTATCCCAGACAGACCCAGTGTGCAACTTGGGGGTCCTCCTGGACTCGCGACTGCTGCTAGAAGAGCAGGTGGCAGCCGTGGCCAGGAGGGCTTTTACTCAACTTAGAGTAATTCACCAGTTACGCCTGCTTCTGGACCGGGACTCCTTTCATGGTCACTCATGCTCTGGTCACCTCCAGACTCGATTACTGTTATGCGCTCTATGGGGCTGCCCTTGACGACCATTCGGAGGCTACAGCTGGTTCAGAATGCAGCTGCACGGGTGGTGATGGGATGTGGACGTTATGCCCGGGCCTCCCCACTACTCCAGGAGCTGCACTGGCTACCAGTTTGCCTCTGGGTGCAATTCAAGGTGCTGATTTTGACCTTTAAAGCCCTATATGGCAGTGGGCCAGGATACCTGAGAGACTGCATCATCCCGAGAGTGTCTGCCCATCCAACCAGAGCGGACTGGATGGGCTCCCTAGTTGTGCCTTCAGCTAGAGGGGCCCACCTCTCTAGCACACGAAGAAGAGCCTTCTCCATGTCCATACCAGCCCTGTGGAACCTCCTTCCAACAGAATTGAAGCTACAAACGGAACTGCTGCCCTTCAGGAAAAGTCTTAAAACCTGGCTGGCAGGGCAGGTGTGGGGCCTTAATGGGAATACGGGTCCAGCCTGTTGGCTCATCCCCAGTTATTACTTCATTAATATCCCTCTCGTTGTGTTGTTGTATCCCCCCATTCCCTTTTATTTCTTTTATTCTTTTAATTTGGGTAGGGGGTAGTAGGGTGGGGAAGTGAGTGGGCGATTTGGGATTTTAAAATCTATTTTTATACATTTTTAACTGTTGTACGCCACCCTAAGTCGAGTTCTCCTGATTGGGCGGCATATAAATTTAAATAAATAAAATTAATAAAATTTAAGGTGTGAGTCTGGCATGATGAACCACAATGTGGAGAATTCCGGGATTTGGAGTTAAAAAATAAACGAAAAGGATGGCACATCTCTAGGAATTATAACAATTGTTTGTGCAACTTCAAGTTATACAAGCATAGCTTCAGAACAGGGCTTGTGAGAAAAAGATGATGGGCTCCATACCCAAATCTGATTCTTTTCTTTCACTTATAACATGTTCTGAGTGACTTTTCAAACATTCATCACAAATGTTATAGCAATGTGCCACTATACCTGCCTGATGGGGAAATAGTTGCAGTCAGAAGGACTCTGAGTCTAACCACCATGCACAGTCAAGCATTAAGACTGGTTCGTGTCTGAATATGCAGGAGTGTAATCGAAATCGACATTTAAGCCAGGAGACAAGCCTATACAGTATCTTCTTCTTCTTCTTCTTCCTCTTCTTCCGATTTTTAATTCAGACTTTAAACTTTCAAAGTGAAGCCACCTTTTGGTGAATTCATTCTGTAGTTCCTTTGGTTTATTCTAGTTTGAGAACAGATTAGCCAGCACAATAAGGTTGTCATTTTCAAGTCCCACCTTAACATATTTAACTTACTTTATAATACTGTACAACAATTTCCCTTAATCTTTCCACAAGATGGATATCTTATTTTTAACAACTTCGTTCAAATAAATTTATCTACTACCTTTCTTAGTAACTGGAGTGTCAGATTGAGTAGAACAGTTCAGGTCCAAGGATGACAACCTCATGAACCATTATTCCCAATCACCAGTTGCACTGATATTAGTGTTTTGATGCAGCTTAAAAAAGTGAAGTTGGAGATTAAAGTTGTTTCCTATTACAACCAAAAAGGGAGTGTTGGTTTTACTAAACAAAATCAGAAATCAGGATCAGTTCATTCCTACTTCATGAAACTACAGTTTAGTTTTAAATAATAACACTTATATACCGCCCCAAAGTGCTGGTACTAATTTTAGGTAAAGGTTGCCCTTGCTTGAAAGCCAGGCATATATAGCCAAAGAGCCAGCATTGTCTGTGTCTGCATACGTTTCTGCGATCATGTGACAGACATGACTAGACACTAAAGCACACAGAATACTGCTACCTCTCCCAGCAAAGCGGTACCTCTTTATCCACTTGCAAATTTCTTGTTTTTGAGCTGCTAGTTTGGCAGAAGCTGGGGCAGATGAAGGGAACTCACCTCATTGTGCAGCACTTTGGTCTCAAATTGCTGACCTGCCGACCAGTTGTCAAGTTCAGTGTCTTAACCACGAAGCTGCCACAGTCCCTGGGGGTTACTCATTTTACCAACCTCAAAAGGATGGAAGAGGAACCAACTTGCCTGACATTTCTAGTTTCATAAAGCTAGAAATACCAGTTTCTCTATAAGCTAGAAATTGGTGGTGTCATGCCAAAAAGCAGCCCCAAACAAAAAAATCTGACCACTACATCCCGGTATGAGGAGATGCTCTTTCTGACAATATTCTCCTTATCACAAATGTTTGCAACAGGGCTCCTCTTCGCCTGCCCCTCCGCACACTTCACAATGATTCTTTGAATCTGTCAACTTTGCTTCCAAGGTTAGACATTCACTGTCTACAGCAAAGCTGCTGCACTAGCAGTAGATTAATTTAAACACAGTGCTAAGAAGCTATTAGTGGAAATCAGAAGATTAATAGAGGACATAGCATTCAAACAGATAGTCAGGATTTCCATAATGGGGGAACTCACTTAAAAGGGAATTAGTGTATGCATCTTTTTTTCTAAAATCAAATAGCTAACAAGAGGGGAGAAAGCACGTGATACTAATGAATTCAATTAAAAATTAAAAAGATCGACAACCCCAAGGAGCAACCACAAGAATATTTATTTTGGTTTCCAACATTATATTAAAGTAAAGTGGGTCCTTATAATGATAAATATTCTGGGGCTCTATATTTGAGCTTTTCACCAGATACTTCCTTTTGTTTATGCTCTCAGAAACACAATTTCTATGTACTAATAAAAAGATAGAAAATTTCTATGTACTACTAAAGAACTGTGCTGGTCTTTCTGGAATATTAAGGATAAAAGCTGAATGAAGAGGAGGAGGAGGAGAGTTTGGAGCACCACAGAGAAATTTTTGGGGTGGATTGTGCCGTATGTCCAATTAACCACCATGCCTGATCCACTGATTCTGGGTCTCTAACACTTGGGATGCATTAATAATTTTTTAGACAGCATTGTAGATATCATAAAATGAAGACATTAAGAGTTGCCAGGTTAGCAGCATCCTTTTCTCTGAAATTTCAGAAGCCAAACCTAGAGGTGCATCCTTCTAATGTCATAAGGTTGGACCCTTATGAGGTCAAAAAAGTGGGGTAGGAAAAGTTGTGAAGAGAGCCAAAATCCTAACCGGATTCTTCTTCTGCCGTATCTGAATCTGAATATAGACAATCATCATAGTGATCAGCCATAAAGACTGTCCTGAGAATAAAATGCATCTGCCTTCTGCATCGCAGCATGACTCCAATACCACTGATGCAATTTTGTGAGTCACTTTCTAGTCCTGAGCCCTTTTGGTATACAAAGTCCTCCTCAGCCCCAGGCCAGTATTGATGAAGCTGCCGCCCTCCATCAAGATGGATTCAAGTGGGATTTAATCCACTTAGAGACCATAATGGCACCTAAACCATTAGTCCTCAGGTTTGTCAGGTTAGTTAACCACCACCCGGCCCTCGCATTGAGTTTCTGGAAGTATGGTCTACTCTATTACCATAGCAGGATAACCTGGCCAGACTTGCTGTGAAAACATGAAAAGGAAGATACTGTTTTCAGCTACCCAGCAGCTCCAATCTTTGTTATCATTTCTACTGTTATTTCTGCTGTGTCTGGTAACCTACAAGACCTTACTTACATTGTGGTGGTTTTCATTTGAGACCTGGGAAGGCTCATCACAAGTTCACACACCCCATCCCCACACCCCGGCAAGGCCCTACAATGCAGCTGTCAGAGTTTATGCAGTAGAATGGCTCATGTGTAGCAATGTTAAAGAAGTGCTTCCTTCCTTGTTCAAAATGGCATTGTGAGCCTAATTTCATAGGTCCACTGGCCTTGTTCCATGTCATCTCTTCTTATTCTGTATAAATTTATGCTATATGAGTACAATGCATATGCAAGCTTTGTCTTTATGCAGTGCTACTCATCCTGAGGATTTGCCTCCTGTCCTGAGGATCTGGAAAGCATAACAACTCTGTGAGATTTCAGCCCTTGCTCATCTGCAACATGAGTCACACTGGCTACCATAAATGTGTGTCCATTCATAAAATGCCCACTTTGGCGGACAAGAGGACAACACCCATTTCACAGAATACAAATTTATGTGTGTGTTTTTTCTCCTTTGCAAATTCCCCCCCCTCATTTCTCAATTCCAGCACACAGAAGAAGAAAGAAGAGAAAGCAGATTAAGATAGAGATAGCAAAAGCAAACAAGAAAAAGCGCCAGAACAGGAAGAACATATTTATTTATTTAGAATACTGATATCCCACCATGTATCATGAGATCTGTGGGTGGGATGCAGCAGAAAGCAATTTACAATTTAAAGCAGTTCAACAATTTAGCTACAATTTATACTTAACAGTTTTAAACATTTTAAAGGACATAGTTTTTAAAAAGCAAACTGTGCACTCTCTTTGTTTTTCTCTGCCTAATTGCTTAATTCCCTACCCCCCTCCAACTAGGTTGTTTTGTAGTCCCATTTAGAGATGTGCGCTGCCTTTGAACAAATATGTAAAAATAGACTCAGCCAGAGGTATTTGTTCATTTCCAAGGGGATCAAGTGGCAGAATGCAGATGTGCTGATCACCCACAGATCCTTTGTATCAAACATGGCATTCAAGCATAAAAATTAGAAGGGGGTGAGAGAACCCAAAGAGTAAGAGAGTATGCTGTTTGCCTTAGAAGAAAATGATCTTTTTTGCAATTTCTGCTACAAAGTTAATTCATTCATAATATTCTTGTGGCTGCAGCACCACTGATTTCAGAAGGAGGAATAGCCAGGGCAGAAAGAGAAAAAGCAGCCCTTTTAAAGTCCCTCAGTTCTTCAGCAGCAGAAGAAAATCTTGTTTATTGACATTGCTTTACCAGGAGATGCATGAATAGAGGACAAACCATTGGAGAAAATCACAAAATATTGTGATTTGCAAATTGAACTTGAGTGTTTATAGAGGACAAAATCTGTTGTCATACCAATAGTGATCGGAGCCTTTGAAGCAATATCTAAAGGGCTCCCTAGATATTTGGAAATTTTGTATTTATTGGACTTGAACATCCTAGCTCTACAAAAAAAAACAACTCTACTAGGAACTGGCTATATACTTAGATGTTACCTTAACAGTTCTTAGGTTCTTGGTTTGGTCTTGAACTGTTAATTTTATATCAGTCTTCGACTGTGAATTTAATTATAGATTTTTATTTTATAATAACAATAGTGTGTCATCAAGTCACTTCCAAGTTATGGTGACTCTTTCCTAAGTTATCTAGGGGCATGCTGGGATTGTCAAACTTGCTCATGACTACAAAGAATGGTTCTCCTCCAGGGAAGCACAGCTGGGAATTGAACTCCCAAGCTCTGGTTTCACAGTCTGATACCTAAACCATGAGCTATCCAGCGATCTATTCATGAGAAAGCTCTGAAGATATGTGAATACCCTATCTTTCTTTGTACAATTATAGCTGATAGATGCTAGCCTCCTCATATTCCTGTACTTAAAACAACAAAGTAAGATATGACAAGGGAATTTCTCCCACAGGGCTTTTCAGGTCAGCAAGGGAAGATGTGGTTGGGAAAGCTATAGAATAATAAACAAATGTATAATAAAAATGAAAAATCAAATTCAGCATCCTTGTGTGTCTGGCAACATTTTCAGAAGGTCAGCAACATCACTGAAAATTTCCTGCAGCCATGAGAATGCACCTATAGTAACAGTAGTAGCATACATTCTGCACCATCTTAACCTTTGTTTAAAACATGTGTCTGTCAATGTTTTTATTTCATTTTTTATTTTTGACTGGGATTTGTATTTTCAGGTGGTGGTGGTGGTGAAAGTTTGTTTCCTGAGAAAATAAAACTTAGGGGAGATGAAAGACAAATTATGTCAAAGCACTAGCTTCACTTTTTAAAGTTGGAAGTGAAATTTCCTTATATCTGGTACAAGGTTTACAAATAATGAGATGTATTAGCATCTTTTGCATTAAAGAAAGAATAAATGAACCATGATCTCTCCAAAATGTAATTGGGGAAGGTTCTAAACTAGAGTATAATGACAAACTAGTGCAGTGAAAGATTATAAAACCTTTTAATGATTTCCTAGCAAGAAAAATCTATTTTGTAGAACAATTCCTCCATCCAGAATGCCCTCCATCTTCTGTTATTTAAACCCTGGTGGTGCAGTGTATAAACTGCTGTACTGCAGCCAAAACATGGTGAGTTCAATCCTGGTTAATATCAAGGTTGACTCAGCCTTCAGTCCTCCCCAGGTCAGTAAAATGGAGATGATGTGGAAGTGGGGGGGCTTAGTCACAGAGAATTTCTATTACAGTCTTTAGACATAAGATGCAGGGCATTGTGGAGGGAACAAAATGGTATTTAGGTTGTGAAAGCAGCCTTGTGTTGCTACTTGCACTGGCAGGGCAAAAACAAATTGGTTTGTGGGGAGAAGAAGAGACCTGAGCTAAAGGTAAAGGTAAAAGTCTCCCTTGCTCGAAAGCCAGTAGTGTCCTATTCTAGGGAGCATGGCTCATTTCTGTTTACAGCCAAAGAGCCAGGGATGTTTCCATCTGCAGATGTTTCTGTGGTCATGAGACAGGCATGACTAGACACCAAAGATCACAGAATGCTGCTACCTTTTCCATGAAGTGGTACCTATTTATCTACTTGCAGTTACTTGTTTTTGAGCTGCTAGGTTGGCAGATGCACAACTACACTGTGATTTTATTCTCAGTTTCTCTTATGGTTCTATTAGTTTTAGGTGATCACACAAAGACACCAGAATATTTCAGTATCAGTATCCACATTGACCTTGCTCACAGCACTCCTTCCTTTGATACCATCTACCCGGTGATCCCCAGCCCCTATTCTTGATAATTTTTATTCTGGAACAAATATAATCTAGCACTAAACCAATGTATCAATGTAGTGTTAAAGTGATCTAGTGCTAAACAGTGTAGCTTTTAAAAAAAATCTCCCAGACAGCTAGAGAGAAATATCATGTGGTTGGATATTCCTCCTGTCCTAAAAATCAAGCCCCAGCTTAAGTATATTACAAAAAAATCAGCCAGGGTCACAACTCCAACTTTTTAGAGGAGAAAACAAATGATGACACAGGGAAAACACCATTCAATTTTTACCTGCTTTTAAAAAGTAGACCCCACCCCCTCAAGAGGGGAGGGGGAATATATGTCAAGAGCAAAATGGGCCATGCTTTGGCATTGTGAGATCAATGAAAAATCATCCATGCTAATTGCAGAACAAATCTAGAAGTATTTTTCAATATTGTTGCAGCCTTATTCTCTTGGTTGTGTGCTTAATTTTGGGGGAAGGGTATCACACTCTTCTCATTGTAAAGGCAGTGAGTTGGAAGTTGGGACATTTGATGATACCAAGATTAACTGGTAAGAGTAACTGAGTGAGTGGTACTCCCCCCTCCCCATGTTTTTAAGGCTACTGATATTCTGAATGTGTAGCGATAGAGCCTCAGAAGAACAGGGAGTGAGACAGTCACATCGTAGGTCAGGTTGATGGCTTAAACTTTATTCTTTACATGACATATTTATTTATTTATTTATTTATTTAAATTCAAATTTTTATGCTGCCCAATCAGGTAAACCCGACTCTGGGTGGCTCACAACAAGTTAAAACATACATAAAAAACAGTTGAGCCATTAAAACCCAACATACCCACCCACCTATCCCATTTATCATTAAAAGACTACCCACGTTAAAAACTGCCTGCATTGGAATTAAAAGAAATGGGGTCTTATTTAATAAGCCAACAGGCGGAACCATCCTTCCATTTGGGCCCCACAGCTGTCCCGCCAACCAGGTTTTTAGGTCTTTTCTGAAAGGTAGCAGCTCTGTCTGCTCCCGCAGTTCTTCTGGTAGGAGGTTCCACAAGGCCGGTGCGGACATGGAAAAGGCCCTCCTTCGTGTGCCAGAGAGACGAGCCCCTCTGGCAGATGGAACAATTAGGGAGCCCCTCCGGTCCGCTCTGGTTGGATGGGCGGACACTCTTGGGATGATGCGGTCTCTAAGGTAACCTGACCCACTACCATGAAGGGCCTACCATGATATTTATATCATTTTTCTAGCACTCCTAAACTAGTGACCAACAAATATTCTTTCTTATTACGTGCTTAATAACTAACAGACTGTAATTAACTAGCAGTACTGACCCAAGGATTTCCTGGTCCAAGGTTTCATGAAGAACAAACAAACAAGACTGGTTAATTAACAAAGGCATACTTAAACAATAGGCTTAGTCGTGACCCATGCCAAAGTTCGTACTTTGGCCAATTTGGCTTGCAAGACTATTTGTCCTGCATTAATCAGTTACAGATTCCTCCACCTTGTGATCTATACTAAGATGGACTTTTTTGAGCTTGAGAGCATATCATCAACCTCCAGAGAAAATGCTAAGCCGAGCGACTTTTTTCTGCCTCACCGTATTGGAATCTGCGTATATTAAATAACATTATATATGATTTTGGGGCTTACATGAGTCATAACTAATATGCATTACTACACGAATGTCCCAATATTTGAATACTACTATTTGTTTTATTGAATATCATAAATATATTTTATGTTATGAGCTCAAAACCTACCTAAAAGAAATAGAATTGAGTCCTCCTTTGGAAAGTGCACTCAATAATTGTGCAATAAAAGGAAGACACCATTTGTTTGCGGTATTGCTACTTTGAACCCTTGCTGATCACCTGTACAAGACTGGCTGTTTAAATTCACTGGGAAAGCTTTGGTTTCACTACTGCATTTTAACTTTTAATTAACTTCAGTTTGTTGAGTATCAGCCAGTCTGTAAACTACCATCAAGTCATTTAGGAATAGAGTTAAAACTGCATTCATTTCATATATAATATTGGGAGCTTTATATCCATGTTTCCCCATGATGTGTTTAATATACAGTATAACCCTTCTAAAAAGAAAATACAATTTTCATATGAGGCTTTCCTAACAGAGTCATCATAATATTTATTATTTCTTAAATGCCTAAGAAAAACCCAGGGTGTATAGTAGAATATAAAATAGAGAGTAAATATAACAACAACAAAGTCCTGCCTACAGGCTTGCAATCTAAAAATTGTGGCTTTTGTGTGTGCGTACTGTTCGTTGTTCTGTTTCTGGCACCAGAGGCCCAAAAGCTTGTTCCCCAGGAATAATTGCAACTTGCAAAATGAAGAAATGAGAAAAATGCCTGTTGAGTGTATCTCAGGGAAATGTATAGAGGTGTATTATTTGAAATAAGATTTGCGTCTCTCCTCATAATGGCAGAAATGAAATGAAAAGATTGCTTTCCACCCATTTGATACAAAACAGTAGCAGAAGTACAGTTAATTATCCTGCACTGTGTAAGAAAGTATCAGCTCCACAGCACGTAAGTGGAAGAAAAGAGGAAATAGTATTAAGAGGATAAGGGGTTAAAGAAGGCAAGAGCATTTCTGTTGAAGCAAAATTTTAAGGTGGATGTGGAAACGTCAATCTCTAAAATAGGGATTCTCAACCTGTGGTCCACGGCACCATTTCACGTGGCCCCCCACCGCCTCCACCACACCCAGAAGTGCCATGTGGTGGAGGAAGGGCAAAATGGCCATCCAGCCCCTGAAGCTGTCTGAGGGAGCGTGACCCTGGCCTAAAAAGGTTGAGAAATCCTGCTCTAGAAGAAATAGCTGAGGACTTCTGAGAGGGCAAGCATTGTTCTTTAAACAGATAATTTCCAAACCATTGAGGCAGTCAAAGTTACATAATCAAAAGAAAAATGGAGTTTAACTTTCCTTTTCAGTTCACATTCTTCCTGACAGCAAAGAGAGGCAGAGAAAAAGAGTCCGCTATAGGCCACGATGCATATGTTAAGGCCAGAGACTGGGAAACTGCCTTTATCAATATGATAGGCACCCAGCCAGCAGGAAAGTGGATTTAAACACAAAGAAACAGATGGTCTAAATATAAATATGCAATTTAACACATTTAAGGTGGAGAAGGGTCTTTTTCAAAATTGAGTAGAAAGGAAGAGTATAGTTCCCAGTTACTGAGGACTTGAAAACAATAATGGACAGAGGGAAGAGGAACCATTTAAAAGCAGAGAAGATTGCCTAGCCAAATACTGTAAAGCCGGTAACAGTTTGGAAATTATTATTATTATTTATTATAAATAGGAGATCCCAGGCAGCTTCCAGCAGTTAAAACTATGGAATGATAAGCCATTTAAAATACTATAGAAAAACTATATTAAAAGCAATTAAGCATTAGTCAATACCAAAATGAATTTAAAGAACCATTTAAAAGCATTTTAAAAGATTTAACAATTTCTAAATTTAATAAATACAGCATTCCCTAGACCCGCATATTGCTTTAATACCTGTCTGAAAAGGAAACTCTTCGCCTGATGGTAAAAGGACAAAAGAGGGGGGTTCACCTGGCTCCACCACACAGTGTGTTCTAAAGCCTAGGAGCAGCCATTGAGGAGTGCCCCCTCCTCTGTGATGCAGGTAATTGGAAATAGATTATGTACCACCACCCACAGATCTTGCAACACAGAGTAAAAGTAAAGGTCTCCCTTGCTTGAAAACCAGTCGTGTCTGATTCTAGGGGGTGACACTCATCTCCGTTTACAGCCAAATGTCTGTAGACATTTCCATGGTTATGTCGCAGTCAAAGCTAGATGCTGGAGTGCACGGAATGCTGATACTTTTCCTGCCAAAGTGGTACCTGTTTATCTACTTACAACTTCTTGCTTTTGGGTTGATATGTTGATAGGAGCTGGGAGAGGTAATGGGCACTTTCTCTGTCATGTAATCCTCGGGTCTTGAACTGCTGACCTGCCAATCTTTGGGTCATCAAGCTCAGCATTTTAATCACTAAGTCATTATGGCCCCTATCTGCAACACAGATAATGGATAAATAAAAAAAGACTTTCTGAATACTTCTTAATAATTATTTGTCACCTTAAAGATTGTTAACAATCCTTAATGCCTATTGGTGGACTATAACTATACAAGGCCTTTTGCACTTCCATGACGATTCATACTGTCCTCCTCCTCATGTTCATATAAATGTCTTCCGATGAAACTTATTCTAAAGAAATGAGCTACAGTCCATCAATAATAACAATAATCATGTGCTATCAAGTCAATTATGAGTTATGCCAAACTTTTTCAGGTTTTCCAGGCAGAAAATACTCAAAAATGTTAGGATATATATTTGGTCAGTGGCTGAAAATGTAAAACCTATGTCATTTCATTTCAGTTTTTATTTGTATACCGCTTTATTGGGCCCGAAGGCGACTCAAAGCAGTTTACACCAATGTGTGCTGTCTGCACAGGAGACAGCAGCAGAAAAAGTGAAAGAGATACAATAATGACAATATAAAGAATAAATAAATGCAAAATACAAAATCCACTAAACAGCGTAATCAATACAAAACAAGGAATACAGTAGGAATCAATAAAAAGTTCTTACAGCAAGTACAAGCCCGCGCTTACATCATGACAAGGACTGGACAGGCAAAAGTACTCGAGAACAGCAGCAAACAGCAGGCATAGGCAGCTCCCATCCTAGGAGCGATGGTGTGTCTCCAGGGAGAGTGTGGGACCTCCGTGCGGTGGCGGCTTTTCTCCCCTCCTGCCAGGCGTGGCTCGGAAGGGGGGGCAGCAGAGAGCACAGGTGGCTCCCATCCCCGGAGCGATGGCATAGCTCCAGGGAGAGTGCAGGACCTCGGTGTGGCGGTGGCAGCAGCTTTTCTCTCCTCTGGCCAGGCGTGGCTCACAAGGGGGGGGGGCAGCGAGCACAGGTGGCTCCCATCCCTGGAGAGATGGTGTGGCTCCGGGGAGAGCGCAGGACCTCCGTGTGACAGCAGTGCATCTTTTCTCCCCTCCGGCCAGGCGTAAACTGCAGCCATGAGTCTGCTTTGACCACTTGATTCCATAATTGACAGTACATGTTCCAAAAAAGAACAAACTGAACAACTAGAACATTATACATGTCTCTCAATTATAACGCTACTACACATACAGGAAGATAATGTACCAGATTGTATCCAAGATTCATGATTCTCTAGAAACTTAACAGAGTGGCAGCCAGAAATGGTCTCACTACATGTCTATGCTTACCTATTATTGTCTCAACTGAAAAAGATAAATGGGAGTATTGAAAGGAACAAGTGGCATTATTAGATAAACATTCAGCTCTGTCTATTAGAAAATGTTCTCTGAGAATCGAGTCTGCATAAGGCATTTACAGTGGGTGCATGGTGATTTCTTGTTGTTTTTTAAACTGAACTACTCCTGATAGGGAATTTGGCTGATTACTGTTTCTATATAATGTTGGTTTTGATAATTTATTTTATCATTGTTTGTTTTAAAACACTTGTGCTGTTTGTTGGGTTAATTTTTTTAAGAACAACCCCCCCCACACACACACACACACACACACACGAGAAAAGGAAGCATGTACACTTTTAAAATAAATATAGCAAAAATGCAGTGGCTGAAATCCTGTTGTGCAATTTGCAGATATGTTAATTTTGGAAGTGTTGTGTTCTGTAAAGCTGTGCCTTTAACAATGTACCTAGCCATGTGGTAACAATGTAACCTTTCTGTGTGCAACATTATAACCTTCAGCTGTATCACTGTAACCCTTATAAGAGGACGCGAGCTAGTGACCACTAGATGGCAATAGCGAGTGTCCAGCTCTCATGGCTCAGATTCACCTGGATCAGCAGCGCGGGAAGATTCCCTGCCACCTCTTCACCTGGACAAGAAGGGCGTGACCGTCTACGACGTCACGCAGGCAGCAACCAATAGACTGTCAACGAGCCACATTCAAATGTATAGCCAGCTGTATATATTGAGCTACCCATCCGCCATTACCACATGTTCCTCTGGATCATCATGCAATAAACCTGTGTTAAGCCAACCCTTCGGCTGTTTCATTGTCTTTGGTCCCATACACTAAAGGAAGTGAACTGCTTAAAGATAGGATAATTCTGTAGATATTATCTGTTGCATAGTGAATTGTACAACTCAGTGCGTCACATATAATTACTGTACTATCAAGACCTTTTAACTTAATGGCAATTCACATCTAAAAGTAAGTGGCTGTAGTGGCTCAGTGGTTAAGAAGCTCACCTTGTTAGCTGGAAGTTTGAGACCTGGGTATTGCATGACAGATTGAGTGCCCATCTTCATACCTGTCAAGTATCCTGTATTGGCCAGGATTTCCCGTATTTCAGTCCTCTTCATTGGCCCTTCCCGCGGTCATCCCGTATTTTGGCCAGGGATGAAAGGGGTTACTGTGCATGCATGCCCATTCTGCACATGCGCAAAGGGGTTTTTGCTGCATATGCACAAAGGGTTTTTTGCTGCACATGCGCACCTGGCCTGGAGCAGTTCCCGTATTTTCTCCGGCGACACTTGACTAGTATGCTCATCTTTGTCCCAGCTCTTGGGGACATGAAAAGAGCCTTTTTTGAGCATTCCCTGAGCGGAGTTTCTTCTGCAAAAATCCTTTCAACCTAGAATAATTTCTGACATGAAATTATTATTATCACTGTATATCTAAAAGTTATATCATTTATGTAATTGCATAACAGGATTTCAGCAAGTTTTTACTGATTTTCCTCTTTCTCATTTTCTCCTCCCTGACTCCCTGCAGCAGGGAGAAAGGCAAGATATAAACACATTCATACATAGAAATTCATATAACATCAAGAACTCATAAACCACTTGTGATAGTAATTGCATTCAATGTACTGTGCCCTTTGCGCAAAGTTAATTTCATACTTGTGTGCTGTCTCCTAATATGATGAGTATGGTGTCAGCTGTGTACTTTTCCCTCTGCGTGCTGGATTAATTAGTTCCCTGGAAATGTTAGTGGTGTTTTCCTTCTTAGCAAAATATTTACATTATGACAGGGAATGGGCACTTGAATATGTTTTGATTACAGTATTCCACTGGCAATTCAGATTATAGATGTTCATTTTATGTCGGCTTTGCTAATTTCGCTGCCCCTGACATTTTCATTTTAGGCCATGTTCTTGAGTTAAGGCGCTGAAGCTCCTGTTCTACCACCCACTAAAAACTACATAAAATAAGTAGTCCTCTTTAAGCATAGGAGAATAGTAGAATAATAACCGTGAACAAAAGATGCCCTCCAAATGCATCTGAGAGTGTTTCATCTCAAATATATCTAACTAAAATCAAAGTGTCACAGCATTTGTTATTGAAACGCCATGCCACCTTGACCCACATCACCCCAGAAACCTGCGCCCCGCCTACCTGGTGCACCTGGCCAGGTTGGCGCGGGGTAGCGTCAGCGCCCCTTGGGGTCCTTCACCCCAAAAAGAGGTTGTGCTGAGATACCCCCACCTACCCGGAAGTCAACCACCAGGGGGGGCTGGTCCCCACCCAGAAGGCTGCTGCTGGTGGGGCGGGTCACCACAGACTGGGCATGAGTGGCAGGCCAGGTCTGCCTGCACTGCGCATGCCCCAACAGAGGGCGCTGTCGCAACCTGGATATCCGGGGTCGAGGCAACAGCACATAAGGTGCGCCGGCCTTTCCACTGGTGAGTGCCCCACCATTGGGAAGCGGTGCCCCATCTTGCACTCCAGAGGCTGCCTCTGCTATGCAGTCACCCACCTGGAAGTGCAGCATATCACCCTCCCCCACAGCAGTGAGGCAGGCGCCGAAAGGGGTTGTGGCCAGGTTGGCTCCTGTGCTCCGGCGCATCTCTGTGGCAAGGGTTCGCCAGCCAAAACACCCTGCTGCACTCCTCGCTGCCTGTGTCATTGCTATGATGGCCAGCCGCAACCCCTTTTGGCATCTGCCTCGCCACTGTGGAGGGAGGCCTATACACCGTGCTTCCAGGCATGCAGCCACCATAGCAATAGTGCAGGCAGAGAGGAGCATGGCAGAGAGGGTCAGCTCCCATGCGCCCTGTTGTGTCTGGCAGTAGGAGGACCAATGGAGGCTCAGGTTTTTTTTGTCAGGGCAACCCTTGTGCCACCATTGCTCCTCCCGCCGCAAGACACAACAGGGTGCATGGTTCCCTCCACCACACCATTGCTTCCACGTGTAGAGAGGCATGCACTGGGAGACCACAAAAGAACACCCATCAAGTGTGTGCCTCTCCACATGTGGCCAGCAATGGGGTGGTGGAGGAAACTGCACGCCCTGTTGCGTCTGGCGGCGGAAGGAGCAATGGTGGCACAAGGGTTGCCCTGACAAAAAAACTGAGCCTCCATTGCTTCCCCGACAAACAACCCATGCTGCCATTGCTCTTCCCGCCACCACACGCAACAGGATGCACAGTTTCCTCCATCACCCTATTGCTGGCCACATGTGGAGAGGCACGCACCGGAGGGGGGTTCTTTTGTGCCCCCCCGGCGCGTGCACAAAAGCAGGCAAGGTCAGGGGTTGGTGTGTGTTATGCGCATGTGTTGTGTTGTGCGTGACGTGTGTGGCTGTCATGGGTGTGTGTGTTGTGTGGGTGTGGGTGTATTGTGTGGCTGTGTCATGTGGCTGTGTCGTGTGGGTGTGTTGTGTCTGGGTGTGTATTTAGTCTCTGGGGGTGTTGTGCAAGTGTGTTGTGTGTCATGTTTGGCTGTGGTAGGTGTGGGTTATGTGTTTGATGTGTGTGTTGTGTGGTATGTGTGTGTGTGTGTGGGTATTATGTTGGGGTGTGTGTTGTGTGAGTGTGTTGTGCCATGTGTGATGTGTGATGTATCTGGGTTTGGTGGGTCGGTGAGTCGGCTGTGTGTGTTGTGTTTCTGTGTGTGTTGTGCGAGTGTGTTGTGTAATGTGTGATGTGTGTGGCTTGTGTGTCGGGTGGGTATGTTTTGTGTCATGTGTGTGTTCATTTTGTGTGTGTGTGTGTGTGCATTTTGTGTGTGTGTGGTGTGTGTGTGTGTATTGTGTGGGTGTTTGATATGTCTGGGTGAAAATTTGGCCCCAGACAACGCCGAACACCCCTGCTAGTAAGATAATAAAACCTGTTTCCCTCTGGAAGGCAGAGCAGGGAGAATCTTTGAATATTCTTATGGCTTCCCTGTAAGGAGCACCATGATGTGTGAAAATATAGAGACAGTTTCTCACTTAGTTTTCAGATGCCCTATCGAACAGCCTCCCATAGTCTGCCATCATATTTGGACTACATGATAACTGAGGATGGCAGGAGTATCTGCAGCGAATCTGAAGGATTTTAAGGAGGGCAAATTTGATGTGATGGCTTATCTAAGTGGATGATTCATTACAGAATATTCTAGCATATTGTGTAATGCCAGCATACATAATGCTTTATTGCTTTAAAAATCACAGCTCAAAATCCAGTGTACATTTCCTATGAATGTTAGAGCATTTGTGGAATGGGCTTTTTCTTTTTACCCAGATCTTAGAAAAGATATGTCAAAATTATCATGTTATCACTAATTCTTAACTTCTTTAACCAATACCAGAAAAATAGGCATCTACCTCAAATCTTTAAGATGGACTCTCAGAATCCTGTTGTGCTGCTATCTATACATTTGGAGGAGAATTCACTCAAGTAAATAAATCTCTGTAAACATTATCTGTTGCATATGAAATTGTGTGACTCTGCATGAAACAGATGTCTGCCAAGACTTCTTTACTTGTAAAAATCATCTCCAACAACTACAACTTTTGTGAAGCAGGGCAACAGGATTTCAGCCAACATTTCAAATCTTTTACTCACTGAAAGCATTAATTTTAACATACAGTAGCCCTGCCCACCAATAATTCCAGATTAATCTTGCACTGAAGCCACAAAGTTATGTTTCAATTAACATGTTCAAGACATTATCCATGGGATATTGAAGCCCATCTTTTTTCTTTTTCTTTTTTTGGTATTCATTTGTTGGACATACTTTGGAACTGATTTGGGTCCACTTGGAATTGTTTGCTATGATTTTGGCAAGCAGGGATGACATAGCAGCTACTTTCAATCACAGCTTCATACAATGTTTTGCTGTAGAGGTGAATTGGGAGTAGTCAATTGGCTCTCAGTAGAGCACTGACTTCTAAGCTTGGGATTCCTGATGGTCTTGGACCATAATTCCTCAAAACCTTGGAAAAATACCATAGATTCTTGGCTATTTTGACAAAATCTTGTGTGAATCACTCTGAGACCATGCTTGACCATAGCTACACAGGTTGGCACAATGGGAAATATATCTCTGGATGTATAACTTACTGAGTTATCCAGCCAACTGTATTGTAACTCTTATATCTTCAAGGTTCTGTTACTAATATATACGATTGTAATCCATTCCACGGGTCTCGTTGTTGTATGAAACAATTGCTATATGATTTTCCCTACGGGATGCATTGTACAATGATTTTTTTCCACTAAGTAGTTTTTCCCATTGAAAAATAGTTGTACATTTTTTTCATAGGGAAAATTGTTACGCAGGACGTCATCCCCCCCTACAAACCCCCCCCTAATTGTAATGCAATATCGTTGCTATATGGGGTGATTGTTGTATGAGGTTCCACTGTAAAAAGTCTTAAAGGTGTCTGGCTGGACATCCCGCTATGCTAATGGAGTAGACTGTACAGTCAGCGACTCAATGCCAAGTGTTGGGCGGTGGTAAATAACCTGACTCCCTTAAGGGGTCAATAGCTATGGGTGGATGAGTCCCTTTAGGTGGGGGTGATGGTCCCCTCAGTGGAGGAAATATCACTGGAAACTATCATATTAGTCCTAACGACAAAATGAACAGAGGAGGAACTCTGATTCCCAACGGTCATGGAGGCGGAAGAGGCCATTCCAGATGGACTGGCTGTGAAGGCGTACCTTGTCCATATCCTCAAGGCTGTGGCAGTCCATTACAGTCCCAGTGATAAATCCTGCATGTCTCATGTCATATGTGCCACAGGAGATGGCTTTATGATTACAGTGCGTGGCCCACTTCATAGCAAGCTGGAGTCCACCTTAAAAAAATTCGCGCCAGTGGCATTTTTTCCTGTTTGCCTTGGAGGGTGAAGACTATGACTTCCTAGAGCTGGGGAAAATTCTGATATAGGATCTCTGTTTTAGTTTCAGCTTCAGTGTATTCATCTTTGTCCTGCCCATGTAATTTATCACAACAATAATTCAGGACAGTCATGACTTTTCTTGATTCAAATGTTACAAAGAAATAGACATGGGTATCATCAGCACCAAGTGCCTTTGTACCTTGTACAAAATCTCTAAACAACCAATGTCACGACATAATATTGCTGTTAAATGGCACCCGAGCAAAATAATTCCTTGTACTCCACTACCAGGGGATTATTGCACAGTAATCTAATGATGCAAGTTGGATTCAACCCCTTAAGTAAGAGTTGAATCACCATAAAACAGGCTCCTCAGCTTCCAAACTGGATAGACAATCCATGGAGATATCAGAGCCAAAAGCAGAGTCAATAAGTAATTGAGCAAAACAACAGTTTAACACTCCTTCTGGCTTTCTCGCAAAGAAAGTTGTCTATGAAGACACTCACAATACACTTTTGCCGGACTCCTGCTAAAGAACTTGGAACATTATTAACATTTCTGACAGAAATGCAAGTCCCATTTAGGTCCTTAGGCCTTGCTCCCAGATTAATGGTCTCAGCATTAATGTGTCTAATAAGGATGTGAATCTCACAGTCTTTCATTTTGGAAGAGAAACAGAAAATGATAAATTTGGCAAGTACTTAATCACATTGCTAATTAATGTAGCAAATGTTAAGCATGTCCATTATTACTATTCTAAATTATGAACTTCTGGTTTGCACAGTATAATAATCCCACACAAAATGGACTCTTCAATTTTTCCTAATATGGCACATCTTAACCATTCACCAGAGTGAAGTCATATTAGTTGCACTTAGTTTGACCCCTAGTGTCTCAAGTGAAAAGTGAAGTGTACTACAGTCCCATCTTTGCAACTTTTCATTTAATGATCTTAATGAAAATGCTTTCCCCCATTGCAGTTCATCAAAGTGAATAACATGAAACATTTTATGTCTTTTGTTCATTATACTGTCCCTGTGGATGTTGCCTCTTACATAGTTTTATAGCTGTCATGTTTGGAGTGCTTGGCAATATAAGGTGAGGAAAGTGGGGGAACTACATCCTATAATACATCCTATATGTTGAAATGACATTTATAATCGATATACAAGGCTGTTAAATTTCTGGCATCCAAAAGTGGACGTATCATGGTATCAAAACTGGGTTTGGCTTTAGGTTGTTGTTTTTTCCCTAAGCAATTTGAGGATCTGCAATAGTTAGTATCAAAATAAGTGTGATTGCAGAAGGTCCTTAATCTAATTATGCAGCACGTTAAACTTTTTTCAAATTCTGTTCAATAATTAGTATTATTTCCAAATAGGTAGCTCTACATCACAATAGGGGTAGCTACCCATTAAGGATTATGGGAGCCCCACATATTTAGCAGCTAGCTGATTGGGGAGGCTGAAGTGCCTTGTGTTACATTATTTTGCCTTTTCATTCTACTCTTAATGCCTCCTGTCTGGTTGCACAGATATGACAGGTATATGACATTTTGATCATCTGAAGACCATTGTGACAACCCCCCCTTTTTTTTAAGGAACCATGGGACACTTGCTTGTTTTTGCTGTAGCAGACCAACACAGTTTTTCTTTTAGAAAATGTAACATTTGAAGGAGTAGATATAGAACAGTACTTCATCAAAGTGAGGAAAGCCTGAGTGAGAAAGCTTGCTGTATTTTACATTTCTTCATCATAATAGCTCATTATTCGAAACAGCATACAGTACCTGTTCAGTTTGACACGAAAGGATAATGAAAATCTCCTAAATCAAGGAGTCTCAATTTTAATTCGGGGGGGGGGGCCTTAAACCTTCTTTAATGGAGTTGCTGATATGTTCTTTCTAGGATTAATGGATTATTTGTAAATTATGATGCAGCATTATTCATAGCAAGATAAATGGATTCTGCTACTGTACAGTGTAAAAACAATGTGGCACAAAGAAAATAGAATAAATCAGTATCTGCCCTCCTTATTTTGCAGTGACAGGTAAAGAATAATCACATATCTGTTTACCTTCCTATCCACAACAACAAAAAAATATTGTGGGAAAGTATACAAAATGTGATATTAGTGGAGGATATGACAAAACTGCTTTATATTGTAGAAACATTGCATATACTAATCTAAAATTTGCTCTAGACCTTGAAACACACGTTATAATGCACAAAAAATTCCATGCAAATAATCTCTTTAACCTTGTTAATTTTTTTAGGAAAATAGATGGAAACCTACACAAATACCATGTAAACAGTCAATTTAAGTCTAGAGCAGACAGCCCGTGGGCCAGACCCGCCCCCTGATGCCAATTTATCTGGCCTCCATCGCTCTTGACACTCCTGGAAGTAGAAGTAAGACACATGCCATGCATGTGCAGAATGCTGCTAAATGCATTCTGTGCATGTGCAGTGCACATTTTACTTCTGCTTCTGGAACCACATGACCGGCCTGATCAGTTGCCCAGGAGACATGGTCAGGCCTGTGGCCTGAAAACATTGAGAATTGTTGGTCTAGAGCAAGATTTAGATTCTGTCATGTTAGAAAAGGGGAAAGAGGGCACTCTCTTTGAAGTGTGGTGAGTCTACCAATGAAGGTAATAGTTGAATAGATCTGACTTTGTTGGTTTAATGATTCTTGAAATCTGAATAGTCTGTGAATACTTCTAACTTGATGCAATTGGGGAATTTTGAGGGAGCTCAAAGTGAATTTTCCATATTGTACGTGTATTTTTGTGTGTGGAAGGGAGTGTATTTCCCCGGGAAGGAAGTAGACTCCACTCAAAACCAGAATCAAATATATCTGGTTCCTCAGGCAAACCATCCTAAGAAGTTTGAAGCAAATTTTTAAGAAACGTAAATATCCCTGCCATTATTTTTTAGCTTTCTCTAGACTCATGGTTTTCACTGTGGGGAACACACCCCAAAGGGCAATTTGCTTTTTAAGGGAGGGAATTGGGAAGCTTGTTTAGACCAAGTTAATGGCCTTTTAGACTTCCTCCATGTGAATAGTTCACTTTTTGAATAATAAGAATTATATGTGACTGAACAACAATGTCACCCAGGGGGAGGGGGGGGTCAGGATTTTAGAGATGATTAGGTTGAGCATGGCCAGAAGTAGGATGGGAGCCACTGCTCTAGACTGTTTTTATTAAAATATCATTTACTCTGTGTGTGGTTTTTATTTATTTGTTTGTTTGTTTTGTATACTAAGAGGTGGAAGCAGTTCTATTACCCTTACCTTCTGCCCATCCGACAAAATGGATCATATAATAATGGAAAATGATCTCAGCAGAGTTTGGGACAGAGTGATACTGTCTTGCTGCTAATCTCTCAAAAATCTATTTCCTTTCATACTATCAATGTGGAAATGCTGCCAACAGGCTGATAACTATTATTAAAAAAACAAGAGTACAAGATTGATTCATTTATCTCCTACTGAATGCAGTTGCAATTAGAGACCACTAAATATATCTTAATGTCAGCTCTATTAATTCCTTTCAGCATTTGATTAAATAATTTTTTCTGCATCTGGCTTGAAGTGACAGGAAATTAATAAACAGCAAAATACAAACATATAACAGAGGCAACTCATTAATGTAGAAAACCATTATGAGCCAATTGTAAAGGAAATAATTGTGGCGCCATTCCTCTAAATGTATTATTTACAAGTCCGGTTGTTTCCTCAGTCAGAAATTAAATGATAGGGTTATAGACGAACAACTGTTGTTGTTTAAATCAAAATCAAATTAGAACAAAACTCCTGCTGGGTAACTTTGTCAGCAAAATTATATCTTTTGGCTCCAGCTCCTTAAGTGTACTTTTAAACAGAGGATAAATGATCTAACAATGTTCCAAATCTGGACACCTATTTTAGGATTTAATTCAGTATTAACATAATCACATTTTGAGTAGTAGTCACAGTCTAGTAATTGCCAGTCTGCTTGCAGCATTTCACAATCCATGACATGGAAGATTAATAAATGTTGTTTCTGGAGATATGTGTATGTTGTTGTGTATGTAAAGCTGTTTTCCTGAGCCTGGTTTCCCTCTGTAAAAAAGTGTTTCATTGATGCATGGGATATGGAGCACAGTAAGATCAACCCTAATATGTTAGCTCCCTTAGCTTATTCTTATCTTGCACCACATACAAGATTTTCAACTTCTAAGAGTAAAAGATTGCTGGCGATGTACAGCATTATTTGGTTTACAGATGGGAGGACATATGATAAGGTGAGAAAAATGGTTGCCCTCTGCACCATGTCCTTGTCAACATATTAATGGCAGGGGGGCGTATTCATAGAATAAGTGGGATGGAACTAGGTTGTTACTCATTAGATATAAACTACCTATTGCAGAAGTTGTGCAATTTTAAAATGTTGCTGGACTCCCATTTCCATCTCTCAATGCTGGCTGAATGCTGGCTGTGTTAGCTAGGACTGCTGGGAATTTGAATCTGAAGTTTCCCATATCTGGTAGGCAGGAATAAAAGTGAGGTATACCAATGAACTGAAATATGTTTCTTTCTATGAGTTCTATTTGTTTGTTTGTTTGTTCGTTCGTTCACATTTATACCCGCTCTTTTGGTGCAAGCACTACTTAGGGCGGCTTACAATTAATAATACATATATAATACTATCCTGTAATAAAACACACACAAAACCCCCACAAGAAACCACGCCAGATGGCATTAAAATTTATTAAAACCATAACAGTATTCAAATTAAAATGCTATCCTGTTGTGTTCTAAGGGCTTTACCTTCCACATGGATTACAATGTATCTGAACCAATGTAACCTTGCCTATAGCAACAATGTAACCTTCAGCTGTATCATATGAACCCTGCATGAGGACGCGAGCTAATGACCACCAGCTGGCAGCAGCGAGCGTCCAAGCTCTCTTGGTCAGAACTCATCAAAGGCAACAGCGCGGGAAGCTTTCCCGCCACCACCTACACCTGGACAAGAAGGGCGTGACTCGCAATGACGTCACGCAGGCAGTAGCCAATGGGCTACTATGGCACCACGTTCAAATGTATTACTGCAGTATATAAAGAGCTATCGATCCGCCATTACCTCATGTTCCCTCTGTCCACGATGCAATAAACCTGAGTTAACCCAGCCCGAGGCTGTGTCCTGTGTCTTGGTTTGCATACACCAAATTGGCGACGAAGGTGGGATAATGGATTCCCAAAGTGCCAGGACACAGAGCGGGTTCAATATTACCAAGCCGCAAGACTGGACCATCTTTAACATGGATTTCAAGGCGGCATTGGTGGAACTCAAAGTCAAAGACGACGAGGAAAGGAAGAGGGCCATCCTCACCCGAATGCTGGGTGTAGAGACCAAGCGGACGCTGGTGGGCATGATCGAACCGAAGACGCTGGACGACTTCAAAACCGACGACATACTGAAGTTGCTGCGTGAGCGTTTCCAACCCTCGAAGGCAATGTTTCCCGCCAGGAGTGCGTTTTGGAGGCGAGTCCAAGCGCCGGATGAGTCGGTAGAGGCTTTCGTGGAGGCCCTGAGGGTAGCCGCCGTTCCCTGCAAGTGGGACAACCTGGAGATGATCATGAGGGACGTCGTGCTGTGTGGCCTGAAGGACAAGGAAGTGCAGCGCCGCCTGATGAACAGGGAGCCGCCACCCACGTTGGCCGAGGTCGTAGAGACCGCGGAATCCGCGGAGTCCACGAATGCGGGAGTGGACGAAATACACGAGTGGCGTGAGTGGCGTCCTAGGGCCAGCAAAGCGGAAAGCTCGGTGCGTGGCAAGTCAGGACAGCCGGTGCACGCGACCCGACGAACCTCGAGATCTTCTACAGATGGCAGCGACGGCGAAGAGGTACAGAAGGTCCGGAAAGGGGGGCGCCGCTGCGATGGTTGTGGGGCGGCCCACGAGCGTGCGAAGTGCCCTTTCAGGAAAGCCGAATGTTACAGCTGTGGCCGGCGCGGGCACATCGCCAGGGCATGCAGAACTCGGAGAGAGGGCCGGAGGCAGTCGAAAGACCGTTCGGCCAGACCGGACCGTCCAGCGAGACCCCAAGATGGCGCCCGGACCACGAGGAAGCAGGACGGCGTGGGTCGCGTCTCGGACGGCAGTGAGGACGATGCCCCCGTGTTCAGCGTGTCCGCGGGACAAAACCATTACTTCATTGAGGTAATAGTACAAGGGGCCCCTGTTAGGATGGAGATTGACTCGGGGTCCTATTATTCCATAATTCCCCAGAAAGAGTTCTTGAAGATCGACCCCCAAGCGCGACCCAAACTTAAGACTCTGAGGTCCACGCTACGAGACGTACAAGGGAACAGCATTCCAGTGCTGGGGGTCGGGAAGTTTCGGGTTCGTTATAAAAGACATTCCGCAGAACTCCCCTTAGTCGTTCTCAAAGGGGGGAATTGTAGCCTCCTAGGGACGCAGTGGTTTCAGCCCTTGGGTTTGTTCATAGGGGGGGTGCATGCCGTGGGCGCGGATCCGATACAAGCGGTGTGTGACGCGCACCCCACCGTGTTTGAAAAAGGACTTGGAAAATTCAAGGGGCCCCCTGTAGCCTTCGACCTAGACCCGGAGGTCCGCCCGATAAGACTCAAACCGCGCAGGGTGCCTTTCGCACTAAAGGACAAAATAGAGGCGGAACTGGACAAATTGGTGGGCCAGGGGATTCTTATTCCTGTTGATTCCGCGGAGTGGGAAACTCCAATCGTAACAGCCCTGAAGGCTAACGGGGAGGTGCGCATTTGCGCTGATTATAAGTGTACAATTAACAAGGCGATTCGCCCTAATGCATATCCGGTGCCAGTGGTCAGCCACCTTTTGGCCAGGCTAAACGGGGGAAAGTGTTTCGCTAAGCTCGACCTGGCACAAGCCTATCAACAACTCCCCGTAACTCCCGCCACGGCCGCGGCACAAACGATAGTCACACATAAAGGAGCGTTCCAGGTGTCGCGTTTACAGTTCGGCGTGAACTCGGCACCCGGCCTTTTTCAGTCGCTTGTGGAACGCCTCCTGAAGGGGCTGGAGGGGGTGTTACCTTATTTTGATGACGTATTGATAACAGGGGGAGTGAGGCTGAACTGGCAAAGAGATTGGATAAAGTGCTAACTGTGTTCGAGAAAGCGGGGCTGAGACTAAGGAAGGACAAATGTGTTTTTTTCGAAACCGAGGTCGAATTTTTAGGGTTTCGGATTACACCCGAGGGTATTAAGCCGTCCAAATCCAAGGTAGCAGCCATTAAGAAGGCCCCTCGCCCCACATCCAAAACCGAACTTCAGTCATTCCTGGGGCTCCTCAATTTCTACCATACATTCCTTCCGCGGAAAGCCTCCGTGGCCGAACCGCTTCATCGGTTACTTAAGAAGGAGGAGACATGGATGTGGGGTGACGAGCACGAGAAGGCGTTCAACGAACTAAAGCAACTTTTAACATCGGACGCAATCCTTACGCACTTCGACCCCAAACGGCCGGTGGTCTTAGTCTGTGATGCATCACCGGTGGGGGTGGGGGCGGTGCTTTGCCACGTGTTGGATGACGGTCGGGAGGCCCCAGTGGCGTTTTACTCAAGGTCCCTGTCCCAAGCAGAGCGTAATTACGCACAAACCGACAGGGAGGCATTGGCAATAGTAGCGGGGACCAAAAAGTTTCACGATTTTCTGTATGGCCGCCCGTTCAAAATCGTGACGGATCACAAGCCCCTGTTAGGGATTTTCACGGCAGGCAAGCCCACGCCGCAGATACTGTCCCCGAGAATGTTGCGATGGGCCATTTTTCTTAACGCATACCAACACGAGTTGGAGTACCGGCCCGGAAAGGAGATCAGCCATGCTGATGCGCTGTCGAGATCCCCTTTGCCCTTGTCGGACGACCAAAAAGCCAGAATAGGAAGAGACCGCCAGGTGTTGCTAATCGAGGTTTTAGACGAACCCCCAATAGTACCGGCCGATATAGCCAGGGCGACAGGCAAGGACAGAACGCTGGAGAAAGTCAGCTCATGGGTGCAGAAAGGGTGGCCAGCATCGTCCCCAAGCAAGGAATTCGACCCATTCTTTCGGAAGAAGCTAGAGCTGTCCATAGAAAGGGGGTGCCTATTGTGGGGCCAACGGGTGGTGGTCCCGACACCCATGCGGCCGAGGGTACTCAAACTGCTGCACGTCAGTCACCCGGGCATCGTTCGCTCCAAAGCGCTGGCCCGCAGCTACTTTTGGTGGCCACAGCTGGACGAGGACATTGAGCACATGGTCGGCACTTGTGAGGCCTGCCAGGGGTCCCGACCAGAGGCGGCCCGTCTCCCGCATAGGGAATGGGACACAGCGAGGGGACCATGGTCCAGAGTGCACGTAGATTTCGCTGGCCCTTTTCGAGGAACCATGTTTCTCCTGGTGGTGGATGCATTCTCGAAGTGGCTGGAAGTCATTCCGGTAAAGAGCACGTCCTCCGCCACTACAATTAACCAACTACGGAGAGTCTTTTCAACGTTCGGCTTACCCGACACTTTAGTCAGCGATAACGGGAGTTGCTTCACCTCCTCAGAGTTCGGGGCATTCATGGAGGCAAATGCCATTCGGCATGTCACGTCCGCGCCGTTTCACCCGGCCACGAATGGCCAAGTGGAACGGTTGGTGCGCACAACAAAGGAGGCGCTTCGGCGCATGGGCCCCGGGGATCTAAATCACCAAGTATGCCAGTTCTTATTAGCGTATAGGGTGACCCCCTTAGCGTCAGGTTACTCGCCGGCGGAGCTATTGATGCGGCGAAAACTGACTACGCTCCTGTCCAGGCTAGACCCCACAAGAATTGAGGATAAAGGGAGAAACGTAGGGTTGGCAGTCTCGAAGGGTTTCGCCGCCGGCGACCCTGTTCATTGCAGGAACTATGCCAGCGCGGGGCCAGCCTGGGTGCCGGGGACGGTTGTAGAACAGACGGGGCCAGTGTCGTACCGGGTCGAGACCCACACCGGTCTCCTCTGGAGGAGGCACGCAGACCAACTGAGGCACCGAGTAAGTGGGCCAGTTAGTGAGGATCACCAACGAGATTCAGCGTTAGGGTTCTCCCCCACCCGTTTAACCCAAGGGGGAGACAGCAGCGGACAACAGTCCCAAGCAAGGGGGGAAGGAAGAAGCAGCGGCCCCGACTCATATCCTTTTGATAAACCAGTTCCGTCAGAGGCCGGGGAAGGGGGAGAAGAGTTCGCGACCGCTGCCCCCGAATGGAATTTTGGTTTTGATTTAGCAAACCGGGGGGGTTTTCAGGAGTGTTCCCCCACCCATCCAAGCGAGAAGAGGGGTTTTTCGTTAGCCCCCAGTGCCCCCGGTTCCTCCCTAAGTAAGAGCACACCTCCCAACAACGCCGCGGAGCCGCGGCAAGTCACTAACGAGTCTCCCTCTCAAATTACAGGACAGGAAACCAGGGGACAAAGAGAAGGTAGCAAACCCGGGGAGAGGCAGCCCGCATCGAGACCCCAGCGTGTCCGAAACAAGCCATCTTGGCTGAGAGATTTTGTCTCCTAGGGGGGGAGTGTCTAGAAGCATGGGCTCGAGACATTGTCTCGTCCTAGGGGGGAGGGATGTTGTGTTCTAAGGGCTTTACCTTCCACATGGATTACAATGTATCTGAACCAATGTAACCTTGCCTATAGCAACAATGTAACCTTCAGCTGTATCATATGAACCCTGCATGAGGACGCGAGCTAATGACCACCAGCTGGCAGCAGCGAGCGTCCAAGCTCTCTTGGTCAGAACTCATCAAAGGCAACAGCGCGGGAAGCTTTCCCGCCACCACCTACACCTGGACAAGAAGGGCGTGACTCGCAATGACGTCACGCAGGCAGTAGCCAATGGGCTACTATGGCACCACGTTCAAATGTATTACTGCAGTATATAAAGAGCTATCGATCCGCCATTACCTCATGTTCCCTCTGTCCACGATGCAATAAACCTGAGTTAACCCAGCCCGAGGCTGTGTCCTGTGTCTTGGTTTGCATACACCAAATATCCGCAGCAGTAAAAGGAGGTAATATCAATTACTTGGTGAAATATGTCTTATTTGTCTAGAAAGCTAAGGATGCAGATGCTTGAGAAATCTGATGCTTGTAAATGTGGATGTAAACTGACCAGAACTTGTATTTGGTTTAGAATTAGCTGTCTACCAACTTTCTAATTTCATGAATATCCCAAGGCAATTCTTGGTTCAAGAAATTGTTTCGCAACACATGTTGAAGAATGTATTTTGAGACAGAATTTTTTTATTTTATTTTTTAGAAATGCATGGCCTAACCATTAGATGCTCAGGATTTGTGTTCAACACACCTCATCTTTGAGTCCTGCTTATGAATTTACCTAGAATATGGACACACTTGGTGTGCAACAAAACTATTCTGCCAGGCTAATCATTAATCACACCATGTTAGCAAATTCTATTATATTTTAAGGCAGAGTTTGGAAGTAGCTAATTATAAGTAACATACAGGGTGTCTGAAAAGCCACTATTCTTCTTCTTCTTCAGCTGCTGTATCTGTTCAGAATATTGGCTATCATCATGGCGATAGTCTTCCTGTTCTTAACTCCTTGGAACAGTTTTTCTGAGGACATTCCACACCGGTCTCTCAGGTTCTTCAGCCATGAAGTCTGTCTACATCCAGGGCCTCTCTTGGATCAGTGGTGCAGGTGTCATGCTGTGATGTAGAAGATTGGGGAAGACCATTGCATGCATACATGCATGCACACACATACACAGAGAGAGGGAGAGAGAGAGAGGGAGAGAGATGGTGAATATGTTCCAAGACATCTGTAGTTGTGTATGGTAACTTTTGGGATACCCTGTAGTTACCAATAATGAACAACTTTTTTTGCAATTTGTAACATGACTTGTACTTACAAAGTTACTATTAAGTATGGTAAAATAACACCTACCATTTAGTTGTAACAAGCAACACCTGGTTGCATTCAAAAGTTATTTTTAAGAACACATTAAGGCAATGTTTCCCAACCTCTGGTTTTTGGACTTCAATTCCCAGATGCCTAAGTTAATTCCCCAAAGCCCTGCTCAGCCAACGTACTGACTTTGGCTTTTGGGAATTGAAGTCCCCCTGTGGGGTGTGGGCCTCACGTTGGGAACCACTGCTTTAAGGCCTTCTTAGCAGCATTTTAGCAGTCCTCCCCTCCCCCTCCCCCTCCCTTGTTTTGTATTCTCCTGTCAATCCTAAAAGATTATTTGGTTTTGTCTTCCATATTCAACATATATTTCCAAGATATAATAACAAAATTGCCACTGGTGGAAATCCCTGCATTTTTCAGGAGAGTGAACAAAATCCTATTTGAGATACCATATGGATAAAGGGAATCTCCCTTTAGTTTTCAGTTATTCTGGCCATCTGTTACACACCTGATTGCACAAGCAACTGCATAACACAGGTTGTGTCCAAGCAATTATGCAGTTCCCAGGAAGCAATTGCAACAGGATTCTGGCCAATATCTCTCTCTATTTTTCTAGTTTATTGGTAAGGAAACAACATTAATATCCCAATGCAATTGTGGCCTGCCCACCTACCATACCACAATTTTGAAACAACAGTTGGGACACTTTAACAACAGTGCAACACTGAAATTTAATAATAAGCAGGTGCTCTTATAACCTTAAACCTTTTAGAACCAAGTTTGTTTAGTCTTTTTTTCATCATTTGACTGTAAGTTTCCTTCACTGCAGCCTTTCTACAAGTCTCTGGATCCTTTCTCAAAACCATGTTATGAGATTAGTGAATTGCTGGGAGTATGGGCATTGTGGAAGACTATTATAAATGCAAAAAATTAAGGTGATATTACTCCATTTCCTTCTCTACAGCTCCGAGGTGGTACCCTGTCCCCTGTCCAGGAGTCTTCTTTAAATATATAAGGCTACCCTGGAGGTAAATCCTCCCAGCTCTTCCTGTAAACACCAGTCTTCAGACTTTCCCTACCTTCCTTTTCTTCCCTTTTGTCTCCCTTTTCTTCCTGCTCTTTTCCCCCCAATCCCATCTGTTCTACCCCTTCATCTACTTCCTTTAACTCCTTCTCTTCCCTGTCCTTAAGCCCTATTTCTGGAATTTCCTCAAGTCTCAACCGCTTCAGAATCATCTGCTTTCCAGTTGACCTCTGGAACTCCAGGCTGGGATTCATAAGGGACAATGGACCAAATACTTCCTTAGGTCCCACTCATAGTAATGAATTACTGTTTGATCAGAGCAATGATAATGCTTTCAGAGAGTTAAAAAAACAAAAGAAAAAATCCCTGGGGAAAAGAGTTAATGGACATAAATCAGACATCAGGAATGGCAATACAAAGAAACCCATTTCAATCTACTTGGATACTCTATCCAAGACTTGAAAGTTGCCATTCTGGAACAGAGACATTATAAGACAAGGATCCAGAGACAGACAACAGAAATAAAGTACATCCATCTCAAAGGTTTGGATATTAGTCAAGGGTTTCTGGGACATTATAAATTTTGATACACCACAACTAACAGGTTATTATATGCTGCTGTATATTATATGTTGTTATTTTATACCACCTTTACAGAAACTACTTCAGTGGAATTCTCATTCACAGCCATAGGCTTCCTCTCAGATCCTCAGCAGAGGCTTTCTTTGGGCCACTCACACAATAGTTGCTAGGCCTGAAGGGTAAATACATTAGCAAATGTGTAATGGTTGCATTGCATCTATTTGCAATTCAACAGGACAGAGCCTCACCACTAATCTAAATAACAGGTATTACCAATTATTTAAAAAATCACATACCTATCTGTTATGTTAACCATTTTGAATCTCTGTACCGGATCTAAATAAATGTATGCCATGAAGTCTAACTCCAATGTCTGATGAAGTGAACCTGATCCACAAAAGCTATCATTAAAATACAGCAGTTAGTCTTTAAAGTGCCACAATATTTTTGTTTTTTGTTTTGTTTACTCTCTGATATGCTTGAAACACAGAGTAACATGGCTACTATTCCGAAAAATTCAATGATAGTGATAGTGTTGACATGGCTGCCAAGACATATGTTCAAAGAGGATTGTTTTCTTTGCCTCCAAGTCACCTGAATCACGCTTGTGAAAGGCATCCAGAAAAGCAGGCAATGCTTGTAGATGGCACAAGACTTGACTCAGTTAGCACGGTTTAGAGTCCATCTCTTCCTTTCTGCTTCTTTGGAAGTGTAACATTCTTTCATATCCACTTTAAGGATAGGGCTGATGATGGTAAAAATATGCTTGGCCTCCGATGGCAAATTCTCCTCCTCTGATTAATGATTCAGAGTGTTAATCAGAACCAACACTTTTACACTCTGCCTTACCTAGGGGCATTCAGCATGGGGCTACTGTAGGATCCTGCTGTTTGCATTTTCTATTAATTGTGCCCATTCCAGAACATGATGCCAGCCACATGCTGCATGAAGGCTGCTTTCATCTAACATTTTATTCTCAAGGAGCTCAAATATCAGGAGAAAATTTTGTTTGAAGCTGCAGTGCTCTTTCTCTGTTATTCATTCACCCTAGATGATCCCCAAGGGCCTCATTAGAATTGCATCCAGCAAAGCAGGAGGGGAAAATGCCTAACAAAGTTGAAAATAAAACTATAAAAAGATGGTGGGTTGTTGTTGATTAATGTATCGCATGAATATCTCCCAGTCAGTTGTCTACACCGGCTATATTTGCTGCAAGAAAGTCAAACACTGTTCAAAAGGTTATGACCTAGTTTCTAATTTGGTCTGAGAGCTTACTGGTGGAAATAACGTCAATGTATTTTTTTTATGTTGTGGGAATCTAGTGGCTTAGTGGTTAAAATGCTGAACTTCATGGCTGGAAGGTCAGCAGGTCAGCAGTTCGAGACCTGAGTACTGCACGACAAAGTGAGCTCATATCACTTCCCCAGCTCCTGCCACCTAGCAGTTTGAAAGCAAGAAATTGCAAGTAAATCAATATGTACTACTTTGGTGTGAAGGTAAACAGTGTTCTGTGCACTCTGGTGTATAGTTATGCCTGCCACATGTCCACAGAAATGTCTACAGACGCAGACAGTGCTGGCTCTTTGGCCATTAACAGTGATGAGCATTGAACCCTGTAGTCAGATACGACTGGCTTTAGAGCAAGGGCAACCTTTACCTTTACCTATTTTTTATGTTTTTATGTTATTGCTCAGAGTAATGTTGCCATTTTTTCTTAAAAGTCTCCACTAAACACTTAGAATCAGAGATTTTATCTTAACACAGCATTTTATCTATAGGCAAATATTTATGGAGAAAACATAGAATGTGGCACAGATATATTAAAGCAAGCTTGCTCACTGCATTAGGCCTGGAATTGCATAAACAATTTCCATCTAGGCTATGTTTTCTATCAAAAATAATGGGAGTCACAACAGAAATACCTTGAAGCTGACTAGGACTATGACCAGATGATCTAAGTGTCTGAAATCCTGTTGGTGTGGTATGGCCACAGAAGGCTGATGATATCACAAATAGGGAGAGATTTCAGGCAATAAATACCTACTATCATACTTTATACTTGTAAAAAACCAAGAAGGCAAAATGAAAATTCAATTGTTTGAAGTGTGTGCATATTCCTTAAACAATTGAATTTTCATTTCTGCTTTTGAGAAGTATAAAGCATTTTACACATACACCATATACATTGGGAAGAGTCAGTTCTTGAAGCTTGCTTGACAGCTGACTCATGACCAGACTCTACAGTGAACTATAGATCAAAAGATCAACATCCTTCAGCAGTACTTCCAAGCAGTAGTTCAAGAACAGAGTGCATGCTCTGAATGTGGAAGTGTCATCCTCTAATATTCTGTAAATGGCCCAAGGCACCTACAATTTCTCTTAGAAAATAATTTGTAACAGCTATAGTTCAATCCTTCTCCCCCTCTCATTAATTATTGTTATTTTTAATGTTCTATTATATTATGCGCCATCAAGTTGGAGCTGACTTATAGTAACCCTAATAGGGCTTTCAAAGTAAGTGAGATATTTATGTGGTATTACCAGTTCCGCACCTCCAGTAAATTTCCATGCTTTAATGGGAATTCAAAACCAGTCCATCGCTTTATCCACTATGCCACCCTGGTGCACCCAGTGTTTTATTTAGGGTTATGAAATACAACTCTGTGTGGATGTTCAAAGCCAACAAAGATGTTGGTGTTTTGGGAAAAGATATACATTGAATGATACAAATCACTTGCCTGTGATTCTAAACACATTCTCCTCCCCCTACCTTGTGATTGTCTCACTACAAAGGAGAATGAGGCAGAAGCAAGCTGCACAGTGTGCGGCAGCAATTAGTCCATGTAATACTCCTCTATAATCATTTTATGAGGCCAACTCCTGTAGCATTAAAAGTAATTAAAAGATAGCTACATTGCAAAATGGAAAAAAAATCACTGTAAAGTTACAATGTATGTTAGTTATTCTTTTGTTACTGGGGAAAGGAACTGGTTCTAAATACAATTAAGTAGATATTTTTAACTAGCTGCTTCCAAGTTCTGGAAAGGTCTCTCACTCATTGGATAGCAGCTAGCAGTCTTGTAGTGGTTGACCAGACTTAGTAGAGAGTGGCTCTTTATACAAATTCTGTTCTTTTTCTGCCAAATGGGAAAAAAGGGTGATGAATTGCAATAATACTCTGAAGGAATATGACTCACCTTCTAACTTTTCACTTATGCATTACATCACTCAAACTAATGGTGTGCCTGAAAAATGTGTTTGGATATTGTAGCATAATGGGACTCTTATTTCCCCACCAAACTGATGTAACACTAGATACATACTTTAGCTTCTATATTTCACTGTTGCTTTTTTAACATATGTTCGTCGATGACGACTGCAACATGTATCCAACAATACATTTTCCTGAAGCAGGAAAAATGTCATTAGCGTGAATTATTTAAGGTGGATCCCAGTTTGCCATGAAGTGACCCAGGCACTATGATCATGGAGCTGACCCCTGCGGCACACACAAAATGAGACATGCAGAATTCAACAATGGACTGTTGAGACCTTGAAGATATGGACAAGGTGCACCTTCACAGCCAGTCTCTCTGGCATGGCATCTTCCACCTCCATGACCATTGAGAATCAGAGTTCCTTCTTTGCTCATTTGCCATTGGGCCCAATACAGTGGTGGGCATCAGCAGGTTCGCACCAGTTTGCTAGAACCAGTAGCAGAAATTTTGGCTGGCCCTGCTCATCCACGATTTGAAATAAAGTAGTCCTAATTCAGGTGCAATGCAAATCAAAGGCCTTTCTTCTCAAAATTTGTACAAATGTTTCTGGAATTTCTTCCACCTCTTTAACTTCTTACAGATATTGTAGTTGCAAAGTTCTTGAGTTCTGTACTTTACTTGAACCACAGTATTGGATTCCTTACCTGTACATGTTGAGGTATAGAGGTTGGAATTTAGTTATTCCCCTTAGTTAGCAGAGTATAAGGCATTAAGCCATGGGTTCCCAACCTACGGCCTGCCATTCAATCTGGCCCATTGCCCCTGAAAATGGAAATGTTTACATTAGCCATAAAATGCACCCACGCATGTGTAAACATGCCCATGGTTGTCATAAACACAGAAGTGGGCACATTTATGACAGCTGTAAATGCGCCCACTTCTGCTTCTGGGTGGTGTGGTCCGGCCCACTCAGCTCTCTGGGGGTGTGGTCAGGCCCACAGCATAAAAGGTTGGCCACCCCTGCATTAAACAATTGAACAGAGAAAAGACTAAAAAGATTAGGGCTTTCCCCCTGGCCACGCCCACCATACCACACTCACAGTGTGGTAGCAATTTTTTTTGAGCCCACCACTGGTTCAATATGATGGTTTCCAGTGGCATTTCTTCCACTGAGGGGGACCATCACCCAAACTAAAGGGGTTCCTCCACCCATAGCTGTTGGCCCCTTTATGGAGTCAGGTTAGTTAACTGCTGCCTGACACTCACCGTTGAGTCATTGGCTGTACTGTCTACTCCACTACCATAGCAGGATGTCCAGCCAGACATATATTGCTTGTACAATGTTGCATAGGTAGTCTATGTAGTCCGACGGATCCAGGACTACCACCTGAGCCTCTCCCGGGGCTCTCTGCTTCAGCCCTGGGTTGGAAGCAGCTGCGACTGGTCCCCCTTCCCTTAGCCTGTCTGGGCGAGGAGTTTAAAAGGCATCAGAAATGCCAGGGAAGCTGCCGTCTCCACCAGAGCCTGGACTGCCGCCCGAGCCTCTCCCAGGGCTGTTTGAACTTTTTGATGATTCCTGCTGTGTTCCTTGTTTTGTGTTGATTGCGCTGTTTGGTTGCATACCTATTTGTTTTTTGTATTGTTATTGTTGTGTCTCTTTCACTTTTTTTTCTGCTGCTGTCTGCTGTGCAGACAGCACACATAGGTGTAAACTGCTTTGAGTCACCTTCAGGCCCAATAAAGCGGTATACAAATAAAAAGTAAAATGAAATGAAATGAAAAATGTGCTTATTTCTTCTTTTCAAAATCAGTTCATAATCTGATATGGATTTCTCAGTCAATTTCTCCATTGACACTGGAATATGAAAAATTAACTACATAGTTTTTAACAGGTGTTTCCTAATTGACCAGAATGATAATGTTTAGCACATATGGAATGGAAGAATTCTCTATACAGTTATCATACCGAGGATTATTTTTAACTGGCAAACAGTTTGAGGTACAGCCTCAAAAACAAATATCTAGACTGTGTTTTCACAGCAAACATGTTGCTTCTGTCTTCAGAGAACAGCCTCAGCAACATTACAGCCACACAAAGCCCCTCATCCCTCCAGAGGTGCAACCACAGGGATCATAGAAAGACACATAAATGGCATAGTTATTTTGTCTCTAAGAGAATGTCTGTTTCAATGAAATAATATTCTTCATAAATCTATAAACACACTCCTTCAGGATTTGTGCTTAACTGACTAATGTCTTCAGAAAACGTTCCTGTTTGTAAAGTGCTTCATCAATTTACAGGAAAGTTCCCTGTTGTTGGATTGCTAGTGTCACACAGGCTGTGGTTAGATTTTAAAAAAGAAGATCAATTTATGGTCATGTGGAATATGAATCAATGTTTGTGCCTTTTGATGAAGTCTTCTAAAATGCTTTATTTTCATAGCTGAATACTGATTACATGCACCACCAACCCCAGTGTTGAAACACGAACATATTCCTTGGTAAATGAATTTCTAAATACACTGAGGGAAAATATAAAGCGATTCATCTGGACACATGCACAAAATCGGTAGAATTGAACACAACACAAATATCACAAAACCCTCAAGGAGCACATAATGCAAAATTTCACAGGTGTTGTCTAAACAAGTAAATTTGAAACATTTTTACCAGTTTGAACTCCAAGGCAGATGTGTTAAGTGTGCAGCCACACCCATGATTGAGCATTTATGTACCTCTAATTAAGGTGTCTGCAGGCATTCTTTCCAAGGTGTCTCTCCTTTTAAATTGTAGGCTTTTGTACATGCAAATGAACTGCTGCTGGGGAAGCTTGACAGTTACCAGGCTCACAACAGGTTAGAGAGGAGAGATGTAATTCAATATTTTTCCTCTCATAGTCTTGCAGCACAAGTATAGGAATGTTTAGGTAAAGGTTGCCCTTGCTTGAAAGCCAGTCATATCAGACTCTAGGTTTCGGTGCTCATTTCTGTTTATAGTCAAAGAGCCAGCGCTGCATGTGTCTGCAGATGTTTCTGTGGACATGTGGCAGGCATGGCTAGATTCATGCACAGAATGTTGTTTACCTTCCCATCGAAATGGTACCGTACCTATTTGCAATTTCTTGCTTTTGAACTGCTAGGTTGGCAGGAGCTGGGACAGAGATGGGCACTTACTTCATGGTGCAGCACTCAAGTATCGAACTGCTTACCTGCCAACCTTCCAGTTGTCAAGTTCAGCATCTTAACTAGTAAGCCACCACTGTCCATTAGGAATGTTTACCAGGAAGGAAAACTATCCAGTTTAATAGGGCTTTCTCCCAAATAGGCCATTGTTCAGCAGGCTGGGGAGACTTTTGTTTTGTTAAAATTAGCTGTCACAGGAAAACAATAACAAATCTATCTATCTATAGGCTTCAATTGACTCTTTTAGGCACCTGTCAATGGTTATTTTTAGTTGGGATTATTATTTTTGTTTGTTACTTATAATGTACTTAGTTCATTTATTCCTTTGGTGTTTTTTTAATGTATACAGTAAAATTTCACATAAAGAGCGCCTTGCTTAGAAACTAACTCGCTTGAAGAGCAGAATTTTCTCTGAATGGTCGCCTCGCTTAACAACTAAAACCAACCAAAAACTCGCTTAACAACTAAATCGGAGTTCACAATTCCCCCCCACCTCCAGAAGTCACAATTGGTCACCTACAATGGTGTTTCATTTAAAGAGCAAACTCACCTAAGAGCAATCTTGTGGAACCCATTATGCTCTTTAAGTGAGGTACCACTATAGTTGGGTTTTTTTAAAAAATATTTTAAATGTGTTGTTAGCCGCCCAGAGTAGGAGAATATCCCAGATGGGTGGGGTATAACAACAAGGACAAGGACAAGGACAAGGACAAGGACAAGGACAAGGACAATAATAATAATAATAATAATAATAATAATAATAATAATAATAATAATAATAATAATAATAATAATAATAATAATAATAATAATAATAATAATAATAATAATGCCGTAAAAATCATTGGGAACATCAAGTAGAGAAATTTTTAGAAAATGAGAGAGTCAAGATCCTGTGGGACTTTAAAATTCAAACAGATAGACATTTGCATCACAACACACCTGATATAACTTTTGTGTAAAAGAAGAAGGTCTGGTTTATTGACATTACTATACCAGGAGACACACAAATTGAAGACAAACAACTTGAGAAAATCACAAAATATCGTGATTTGCAAATTGAAGTCAAGCATCTATTGAAGAAGAAATGTGCTCTTGTACCCCTAGTGATCGGAGCCCTTGGAGTCCCCAGAGGACTCCAAAGGACTCCCCAGACATTTTAAAATTTTGGTCTTATCAGACTTGAACATCCTAACTCTAAAAAAAAAGCCAACTCTACTAGAAACTGCATATATACTCAGATGCTACCTTAACAGTTCTTAGGTCCTTGGTTAGGGCTTGAACTGTTAATCTTATTCCAGTCCTCGACTGTGAATCAAATGGTTGTTTTCTGTCCAACAACAACAACAACCAGTTCATCTCATTTATCTAGAATAGTGTTACATCATTAGAAATATGTTTGGAAACAGATGAAAGCTGTATAAATGAAAACAGAAGAGGAGAGACGAGACCTGCATGTCTCCACCTCTAAACCCCCCACACTCTCTTCTTCCTCTCTGATGTTTTGTTTCCAAATGGATGAAACTTACAGGACTGGATCCAGCCTTGCTGTTTCTTTTCAACATCAATCCTCAATCTTGTGAGAGAGGGAGACGAGCAGAAAAACATCTCATTAATCCTGCAATCTAGAAAAAAATGCTAGGTTTGTGATAGGAACATCTCCATAACAATCCACTGCCACAGATTGAGGAAGGTAAAATGAAATGGTACAAAAAGAAGCAGAGACAACAAACATGACAGAGGGACTGGGGGGGGGGGAGATAAGCCAGTTTATTTTTTTAAAAAAATCATGTCAGAAGCACACAAAACTGCTTTCTGGGTTGAAAGGATTTTTAATTTTGCTGGAGGAACTCCGCTCAGGGGTCACCCAAATGAGGCTCCTTGCATATCCCCAAATCTTTCCCACTGAAGTGATCCTTATTTATCTACTTGTAATTTTTTGCTTTGAACTGCTAGTTCATTCTGTCATGCAGTACTCAGGTCTTGAACTGCCGGCTTGCCGACCTTCCAGCTAACAAGGCGAGCATCTTAATCACTGAATCACCACAGTCCCAAACCAGTTTTTTTTCTCATCTGACAAAAAAAGGGAAGAACCAAATATTTCCTCCTTTTTTTGGTCAGGTGAGGAAAAAGAAGTTGGCATTTTTGGCTTTGACAGTGGAACCTTCTCCACTGTGGTAGCATTCATAGGATCAAGCTTGCAGGTGAGGAGGAAGAAGAAGAGAAGGAGAGGAAGTAGCATTAGCAGGGATGATAGTGATAGGGAGGTGTTTGCTACTGGTCTGATTCACCAAATCTCACTGTGAGGCAAAGGACATGGAGTAGAAGGAAGGGGCCAAACCCAGCTTCCACCCCTCTTTTACTCCTAGCTTGTCAACAATGTCTTGTGCAAACTTTTCCTATGAGAAGGTGTTGGCTTGTACATTACATTATTGCTCCTTTCTTCCCATCAGTGTCTTCTCTCCACCCGCAAGATGTACTCTCTGGTTTTCTCTCTGGCTTGTCTTATCATTTTCAATGCCACAACCCACCAAATAAATCACAGGATAGTAGTTGCCCACAGTTCTGCCTGGGATGCAGACTAGGATAATTAAGCACACTCAGAATCACATATCAAATATACTGAAGTCCTACAGCCAAGCCAGAAAGGAGCAGGAGAGCTCTAAAAAAAGTGGCATGATGGAATGCTTTAAAACAAAACATGGGCAGATGTCCTAATTTGATTCAAACCAAATAACATCAAACGTGATCCAAATAGCAAGCTATATACCTGTCTGGACCGGCTCTTTAACTTAGGCTGCAGTGTTTCCCAGCTATATAATAAAACTAGCTACAGTGAGAATTGTGTTTGGATTTTAAATATTATTTTGTCCTTGGTGTGAGCAAATAATATTTTTAACTATAGCACAGGGGTTGAGAAGCTTCATTTCAAGTGTCTCTTAAATTTAGGCTGCATCATTCTGAGATTCAGCTTGGTGGCACTGAATACGCAAGCACATCAACATTTATTGAGATGACTCAACCTTGAAAAGAGATAATGCAATATGGTGTGTTGTATATCTGTCTTTCCACCTCCACCATTTATAAAGAGACAGGCAGTTAAGCAGGGGCTAACAGTTGAAACTACAGAATTTGGTAATGATTTTATGTCCCTTGTTTCCTTCTGATATCTCCATATTCAGTGTTGTGTTTAGGAAAGAAGGGCTAACTGCACTGCAGACAAACTTGTTTTAATATAAGCTTGCAAATGGAGATGGCAAATCAAAGGCCTTTCTTCTCAAAATTTGTACAAATGTTTCTGGAATTTCTTCCACCTCTTTAACTTCTTACAGATATTGTAGTTGCAAAGTTCTTGAGTTCTGTACTTTACTTGAACCACAGTATTGGATTCCTTACCTGTACATGTTGAGGTATAGAGGTTGGAATTTAGTTATTCCCCTTAGTTAGCAGAGTATAAGGCATTAAGCCATGGGTTCCCAACCTACGGCCTGCCATTCAATCTGGCCCATTGCCCCTGAAAATGGAAATGTTTACATTAGCCATAAAATGCACCCACGCATGTGTAAACATGCCCATGGTTGTCATAAACACAGAAGTGGGCACATTTATGACAGCTGTAAATGCGCCCACTTCTGCTTCTGGGTGGTGTGGTCCGGCCCACTCAGCTCTCTGGGGGTGTGGTCAGGCCCACAGCATAAAAGGTTGGCCACCCCTGCATTAAACAATTGAACAGAGAAAAGACTAAAAAGATTAGTGCAAATCCTCAGTTTTATCCCCAACCCCTCTCACAGTAACCAGCACTTTATACAGTGAAATAACTCTAGAGGCAACTAGAGTTAAAATAAGACAACTTTACTTACAATTAGCTTCAGCAGATTGCATGTAAAGCTTCAATCAGCTACAGCAGGTTGTAAACAAAAGAGGAAAAAACATCTACCCACATAGAAAGACTATCTATACAGTTGGTACAGACTACAGAGTAACAGGCGCAGGTACAGGGAAGTGCAGGCAAAGATCCAAAATAAGGGAGTGAAGTCAAACAAACAAGAAGAGGAAGCCAGACTGTTGGGAAAGAAAAATCTCTTTAGGTCTTACAATTATTCCTCCCACTGATACCCAGTGTTAGAAATGCAAGATTGTTGTTTTCCCAAAAAACACTCAGTGTAAACCCTTTAAAATTATTGAAAGATAAGCTAGCCTGACAAAAATAGCTCTACTAACTTAGAGTGTAACTATTTGGTCAATTCATTAGATGAAATCCAGTAGTAAGTCACAACTAGGACAGGCTCATTGAATAAATGGAACATATGGAGAAGCTGACTCACTAAATCCCCACTGATTCTTTGATCTTGCGTGAATTGCTATGCTACTCAAAAGACTCTTGGCCATTATTTTTCTGATATATGCTTTAAATTCCTCCTTGTAAGGCACAAACAATGATCAAATATCCTATAAATCAGGAAGGCTAAAATTTGCAATTGTTTCAGCTGAAATGAGCTCATTCTCTCATCTGTGACTTCAGAATTATTTTGAGAGAATTGTGATTAAATCTACATGATTTAAAGCTCCAATTTGTCAGAGTCCAGGGAGTGGGCGCTTGGCAGGCAACACACATGCCAGGACAACCAAGTAACAGACTGAAAAGTAACCAAATTTCAGTCCAGAGTCCATGTCATAATGAAACCAAAGGTGCAGGGTTAGTCCAAGCTACGAAAACATAGTCTAAATAAGCCAGAAGTCAGGCAACCAGGAGATCAGACATGGCAGAGAATCCACAGGAGCTGGAGCAAGGTGAGGATGGAATTCCAGCAGCAAGGATCAACACAAGGCAAAACATCAGTCATCAGTAGCAGGGACAAAGCAGGAGAACTTCTGTAGCAGGAATCAGGAACAAAGCAGAGATCTTCAACAGCAGGAACAAGGCAGGGAATCCAGGAGCCAAGCAATGGCAAGTTACTGACATTCATTGTTGAAGCAGCTTCTGGGAGGAAAGGCCAGTTCTTCTATAGCTAGCCACCCAGGGTCTCTAGGTGGAGCCTATGAAGGTCCAGAACCTTGTCCAGGGCTCTCAGGTGAGTCTTAGCAGCTACAGCAGGATGAGGGTCCAGTCCTGTAAGATATAGAACAGTAGCTGCAAATCTAGACAAAATTCTTGTGGTTTTCAGTAAAAGATGGAAGTATACAACTGGAACACATGGCAGTGATTGCTAACATGTTCTACAGAAATGACAAAGTCTATAAGGTACAGCACTGGTGCTGCTCATTCTCTTGCTGTCCAGTGTTTGCCTTATTGTTGACAACCATTGGTTCCTATGGCATAGAGCAGTGTTCCCCAAATTTTGGTTTTCAGATTTCAATTTCCAGAAGCCTAAGTCAATTCCCCAAATCACTGATCAGCCAGTGTACTGAATTAGGCTTCTGGGAATTGAGATCCTCCTTGTTGGGAAACACTGGTATATTGGGAAAGAAAACTGCTGCTGCTTCTTTCGTGTTTAGGTCAGACTTTAAACCAAAGGTGCCCAAACTTTTTGAGCTGTGGGCCAGCCACATGGCTCAGCGAGCCAGTCACGTGGTTCAGCAGGCTGGTCACGTGGTTCTTTCCACCAGAAGCGGAAGTAAAACGCACCTTGCAATCTGTTTTGCAACAGGATGAGATAGATTTTAAGATGCCATTTTCTCTGCTTAAAGCAGGGGTGACCAAGCTACAGCCCATGGGCTGGATCCATAGCTTGGACACCCCTGCTTTAAACTGCCATAAGGAAGCCACCTTTTGGTGAATTCATTCCATAGTTCCTTGTGCCTGACCTGGTGAGAGAAAGATTAGCCACACAACAAGGTTGCTGTTGCTCAGGGTATGGCCAACTGTGGTTCAGAAATACCACAGTCTTTGAGGGGGCTGTTTCTATGTACCCAGGAAAGGAAACTGTATGAGGTGCATGACATACGAGAGGGATTCGGCAAAGCACCACCTCTAAGCCTGGAGGTTTCAGGACTGGTGGAGAACAGCATTCCATTCTTCTGTGTAACCTCCCTTATTCTTGTAGTAGGAGTTTAATGCTGGACAATATGGCAAATTATGGTTGAAGACAGCAAATGTCAAACAAAACCTTGGCTGAAAGTGAACCAATATATGATGTGAATCTTTTCTAATCTGACTTCCTGTTTTCTTCTTCTTTTTTACATTTCAGGTTCATTCCTGTACCTTAATACATCAGAAAGAATGAACTTTCTTATTCTGAGCCCTTGGCTGAAGAGTAGCAGTGAAGAATGTACTGTACAAGTAGCTATTTATAAATACTTCCAGCAAAGTGAGGCATATGTTGTTGAAGTCCTCCATGCGGATGAAAGCCGTGTCAAAATCCCATTGATTCCAAGCAGAGAAAAACACGGGTAGGTGTTTGTTTTTTTATTACCACTTTCCTATTAATGGAATTTTGTTTTTTGGGCAGTAGATTTTCTATTTTTTGTTATGTTCAAAGTGGTATCTGTAGCAGGTGAGATTTTCATTCTTCTTCGTATTAAATTTATTTCAGCTATTCCTTAAGGGAAATTACATTTCATCAGTTTTTGAGACAAGACAAAATGTTATGCTTATTTTTAATTTGAAGTAAGAAGGCTTTGTATTTCATTTTAATTCTAAATTACAAGTTGAATGTTTTTGTTAAAAGGGGGATGTATGGTGATGGGGGAAGTGGGAGATCAAATTTTGGGGGTGATGCGGAAAAGCTTGGGAATTGCAGCCTTTGGGGAACAATATCCAATTTTGTTTTCAGGGAAACCTTTATTCGTATTCCCACTTTGATTATTTCTGATTGGCAGTGGAATGTCTTCCTTCCTTCATATTGATCCCAATTATGTACCCATCTGGTGTCTAAATCAATATTTGATGGTAATGATTTCATACTAAATTTGATTTGAACACCTGATGAGAACATAACTATTATCAAATTACAGTATTGATATAGTGATGATCATAATTATTATTAAATTATTGATATGGTTATGATTTTTTTTTGGGGGGGGGGTTTACAGCTGTTTTACAGTGGTGGGATTCAAATGTTTTTACTACCTACTCTGTGGGCATTTTATCGTGGGTGTGGCCAGGGGGAAAGCCCTGTGTTGCACCCAAATTAGGACTACTTTATTTGTGATTAGCAGCTGGCATTTCTGCTACTGGTTCTGGCAAACTGGTGCGAACCAGCTGTATCCCACTTCTGCTATTCTATGTGAACTTTTAAAGTCTCCTGACCTAAGGGATAGGGATGCTATCTTGAATATTTTGATGTAAATCTGGGACGGTAACATCTAGAAGACCAAGGACTACACACACCTACCCTGAATGTGGAGGCCTGCCCAGAACCAAATACTTTTACTTTTCAAACATTTTAAAACCTGCTCACACCCTCTCCTGACCAATTTAAAATAAAATAATTTGAATAGATATTTATAGAGATATGAGAATCCATTTGTGGTGTCACATAGCCTAGAGGGGATGACGGAACTTTTTGTACAATATTAAAATTGTTTTTTGAGGGGATCAAGAGCCTGCATGAAGCATTTTGTCAGCACTTTGCCCACCTGGTCTAAAACATCAGAAACAGATATTACCCTTACCTGATTCTATCGTCTAATGAAAGGCCCAGGCATAGCATGTGTCTCTGCTTTGAAAGCTCTCTCTCTTTTCAAGATATGGGGATGATTTATCTTTTTTACAGGATATGTTCTGCTAATGTGTGTCCAGTGCAAAACAGTGGCCTGCCATTTAATATGGTTTCTGTTATTTTTCAACCTTTCAGTCAGTTCCTAATCAAAAGAGATCTCCTGTGTGCTGGCAACTTTTTAAAAGAAAATATTTAGCCTTGTGTATTGAGAAGAATGCCCAGGCTCTTTATCAAGTGGAAGCATCCTGCTCTTTTTGGTTTCAAGCCAGCTGAAACAACCCCTTCCAGTTGTGTAATTAAGATTAATTTGCCAATGATATCCTGATTAGTCAGACTCTCTGTGCATTCTCTTCAACTGTGATTAGCAGCAAAACAGCAGGAGTGTTGTCAAGCAAACTGATTCTGGGTATTTAAAGGAATGTTCTTTGTTTAATTTAGAATTTAATTTGAATTGAATGTATGCACAATGTAAGTTCCTGGTGTTCTGATTGCCAACTTTACCTTCATGGCTGCAGAACACATACCAAGAATAATAATTCAACCCAGTCATCTTGTTTTTTGTTTAACATAGAAGGCTGCTGAGAGAATGACTATAAAAGGAGTCCATGCAGGCTTATTTTTATAAAAGGCATCAAGGCTGTTCAAAGGGTGGAGCAGAAAAAATCAGAAGAAAAATGAATGATGGGATTAGACCCATGATGGCGAACCTTGGCACTCCAGTTCTTTTTGGACTTCAATTCCAAGAAGCCCAAGCCCCATGAATCCACATGAATGGGTTTACTGTGATTCATCCGGCCCGTGCCGCCCTCGTCGCTCCTGGAAACAGAAGTAAAACGCACCCATATGGAGCGACGAAGGCAGTGTGGGCTGGATGAACCGTGTAGATTCATGGGTCTTGGCCTTCTGGGAATTGAAGTCCAAGAACATCTGGAGTGCCAAGGTTCACCATCACAGGATTAGACACTCAAAATAAGAGAATAAAAACTTGATCCACAGAACAAAAACTAAATGCAATGCCAATTGTCTCAGTTGTAGCAAAATTGCACATGTTAAACATGATAAAACAGCAAGCATTGGAGGATTTAGGGATTAAGATTGTAATGTACTGAGAAGGAAGCTGAATTTTCTTTTTGCCCATTCATATTAAATAAACAAAACAAAATTCACTTCTCCAGATGCTACTATTAGCACTAGGAATGAAGCTCGTATTAACAACAGTGATCAGAAATGGGCAGAATGCCAATTTTTGTAATGCATAGAATAGGAGATTTGGGCAGGTATATATAGTTTTTCATCCCTTCTTGACTTTTGAAGGTGCAGAGAACTCACCCTTTTCTTGTTCTCTAAAAAGCAGGGTGGGCAGTTTTCCAATTGACTCTTACTATAAAGCTATCTCTGTAATATCAAAATAAAAGAAGCAGCATGGAAATTTATATGAGACTTAGCTTCAATATTATTATTAACTTACTTTGATATTGTGCTCGCATTGTCCTCTAGCATCTACCAGTGGAAAATGAATAATTTTTGAGATTTTATATAGCATCATGCTCTGTCCAACTGAGATTATATAGTAAATCATGTCCATTGTTGATCTCAACCTGAGTGCTGGGGAATCAATATTTTTTTGAATGTTGGCATGATACTGTAAAGATTGAAACTACAGTATCTCCATTCCCCGCAGAAAGGCTTGTTAAGAGTTTACTACTGCATGTATCAAAAGTTGAGCCGAGAAGAATCTTCTCTCTTCTTTCATGAGCATAAAAAGGATGTGGACTGTTGAGATGTAAATCAAATGGATGACTGCTTGGGACAGTGGGTGTGGATGGGTGGAAATGATACTCTTCTTATGGCTGTTAAATTTGGCAGATAGATGAGTACTCCTTTAGCTGCAGAAGTTGATAGTATAAGCAGTTGTTGAGTGTCCATCATTTGTGCTCAAAATTGTTTAGAATACAGAAAAATTGATGGTCTCTTGGTGGATGCAATGAAGATTTTGATTGGCCTGGGCTGTTACTCTAATATAAAGCCCTCCTCCTACAGTTTTCTGCTGCTTTGTTTAAAACATGTTGGATCTAGAATCCACAAGAAATAGTAAATAATGTAATAAAGAATGGCAACCTTGCAAGATAATTATTAATATGTATATGGTTATGGAAAGACTGCAGCTAGTTCATTAGTCTATATGAGATTTTTAAATAGTTCTTTAGAAAAGTCTGCAGGTATTATTTTTCATTCATACATCAAAATGATGCCATCTTATTAGAGTTTAGGTTTTAGGTACTTTAAAAAGATGCTTGAAAACTGAAATTGATAGACTTCTATTTTCAGGGTTATTCTTTACATTTATTCTCCAGGCAGGGTACATCTGTGGTATTAGCCTAACCACGACTGATAGTCCCACTTACTGTAGAGTAGTATTGTGTATTGACAGAGTTAGTTCAGTATAGGAAATGGTGGTCAGTTCCAGTGCAGACTCATGACAATCTTTGAAGTACAGTGGTACCTCGGATAAAGTCCGATTCAGATAAAGTCACGGTTATCATGCACATGTGATGCATCGCATAAAGTCCAAAACCACTAAAAATTGACGTTATCTGAGGTATTTGGTACAGGAACCTTGGATAACATCCATTTTTTGGATGTTATCCAATGCATCACCCATTTGATTCAGATAAAGTCCAAAAATCGGATAAAGTCCAAACTTGTGGAATGGAGTTTGGACATTATCCAAGGTTCTACTGTACTTAAAATTAAAAATACTAATGTTACTGAGAGAGTTACATTTAAGATAGAAAAGCCTAAATCCTATTTCTGATCAAAAGGAAGATGTGTGCCAGCCTGATACATTGTTAGAGGAGAGACAGTAGGTCAGCTGTAACAGAATGACTAAAGCAGGAATACTCAACCAGCCGCCCACAACACCATTTTATGTGCCCCCACCATACCAGTGCCATGTGGTGGAGAAAGGACAAAATGGCCATCCAGCCCCCAAAGCTGTCTGAGGGAGCATGGCCTGGCCCCCAGCTGAAAAAGGTTGAGAACTCCTGGACTAAAGGAAGTTAAATCATAAGTTTGGGATGGGTGGGAGTAAGGAGAGATTAGAGCTAGAAAAAGTACAGAGTTGCCTTCACTGACAATTACTCCCAACTCTCTTTTTCTCTTTTGGTTTTTGAATAGAGAGGTGGAAATTTATGATGCTTGGAGGAGTCTAGGCCAATAAGAAGACCCATTTAATCAGAGCAGTCTTGGTAAATTCACAGTGAAATTTCCATTGATTTAGAGAGTCTACTCTAGTTGATACAACTGGACAGGCTGAAGGTCCATTTCTAGGCACCACATTTTAAGGACACTAACAAGCTAGAAAAAAATGCAAGAAATCCAGGATGAAGGTGATACCTTTCTTGGATCGCTGAAAATTAAAATGTTGCAAGCTTTCAAGATCCAAAATCTCTTCTTCAGGCATGGTATGATGCCTTCTTGCCATGTACAAGTCTTAGAAATGCATGTAGAACAATAGTAAAAGGCTTTTTGGTGCCTTACCCCCAACCCAGGAAACCAAGCTATAGTGTGTCCAAAGAAGCATGACCAAATTATTGAGGGGTCATAAATGTCCAAAGAAGCATGACCAAATTATTGAGGGGTCATAAATGCAAGTCTTATGAGAAACAGAAAGTACATTATGGTTAACTTGAGAATGAGAACATTAAGAGATTAGCTTATCTCAGACATCTGAATGTTTGTTGCACAGAAGATGGAGCAAAGCTGCTATTTTGTTCCAGAGAAAAGCATTAGAACTAATGGGTGGAAATTTGAAGGCTATACATTTTGTCTAGGCAGTAGGAGAAATGTATAGCTTTGTCAGTGGAACAGAGCAGCATTTTTGCCAGAAATATTTAAGCATAAATGGATAGTCATCTGCTAGAGATGCTGTAGTTGTATATTGCATTGAGAAGGGTTTTGAATTAAACTGTTTCTGTCGGCACTTCCAACTCAAATATTCTGTAACTGTATCATACAAATTCATTCCCATTACCACCTCTAAAGGTTTTCCAGCAATAAGTACCAGGAAATTGAGAAACTCTCTTAGACAGTTGAAACACATGAAGCACTGCATTTCTTAATGATACCCATAAGGAGACCTACATTCTAAATCTGTATTGAATGTATATCAGAGGGCATCAGCAATGAATCTATGCCAGCTGTTGCCCCAGTTATCGAATAAATAAAGTGTTGCATCTTGGGATAAACAAATCCATCTGTTTCCCTTTGTGTGCCTTCTATTCCTCCCACCCCTCAAATAATTTCATGTTCTTTCTAAATTTATGAAGAAATTTGTTATTGTAGAGAATCAACAATTTGTTTGGTTTGTTTCTTTTCAAAAATGAATTGAACAACTCTTAAGCATTTACATTGGGAAAATTCAGTAAGAGCAGCTACTTTTAGTACAACAGGAATAGGTAAAGGACTGTTGTTGCCGGACTGCCACTCCCATCCTCCCTAACATGCAGTCTGTATTGTGAAATGTTGGGAGTTGTAGTCCAATGATATCTAGGTAGCTACAACATGATAATTCCTGAAGTATAAAGTAGACTATGTTTTATCTATCTATCATGTAGCTGTTAAATGTGAGAAGGCTGTCAGGAAACAAAAAAAAAAGGCCCAGTGTTAATCCAGCATCATGGACAGTTGAATAAATAAGTACTGAACACTTAGAACAGGGATTCTCAGCCTGCGGCCCATGGGCCGGATGTGGCCTGCAGCACCATTTCACGTCCCTCCCCCACTGCCTCCACCACACCAGGAAGTGCCCTGTGGTGGAGGAAGGGCAAAATGGCCATCCGGCCCCCAAAGCTGTCTGAGGAGGTGTGACCCCGGCCCCCAGTTTAAAAAGGTTGAGAACTCCTGACTTAGAATTTTAAGACTTTTGCATGGGAAGATGTTTTATCAGTTTTGCATTCTTCCAGATCTGATTTTTTAAAATCTCATGTTCTTTTAGGTTAGTTTTTAAAAGATATTTGTGGTTTTTTAAAAAAAGTTATTATCACCATAACAAATTAAATGTAATGCTAACCCACTAATAGTCCTGCATAGTTGATATAAGGAGAATACAAGTTTCTTTATCCTTCCTGTTGATTCTGGTACATGGAAGCTGGCTATCTTAAGGCTCTGAAAAGTAGCTTTTAAGAGTCCAGCTCCCAGAATCTGCCAGATAGAATGTATTTTGTCTTAGGCTGGCTGTAGGATTTGGGGATTTGCAATTCAAAACAGTCATACTTCCAAGCTCTGGGCTACAGTTATGTGTCACACAGCGCAAAGCGCCACCCATGGCCTAGGCCTACTTTTCAAATCTCCTTAAAACCTTGTTTGTTTCTTGACATGGTTGTGCTTTGAATAGATATTGTCTGGGTTTATACACATACATTCCATCTATATAGTAGAAGTACAAAAGAGTGACAAAGATCAAAATCCTTACTATATTCAAACACTAGATGTAGAGCACAAATGAGTGGTAGTACTGTTAGTCAGTGTTCTATATTCATTCTAGTGTGAATTTATTTTCCAGAGAAGAGCAGTCTCAAGTCCCTCTGATTTGAAAGGAAAGAGGTGACAACTTGACATCTTTGACAATCAGGGCCCATAATAGAAGGAGAAAATGTGTTTCACTGGAATTAATGCACTTGAAAGTCAGTGCAGCGATAAATTAATTTCAGGTTGGATTTTCCTATATCTCAACTTGTTCATTGTGTCAGCAAGTGTCTTTTTCTCCCCAGTTAACCTGCATTACATGTATTAATATCTGATAAGGTCTTTACAGTTCATGTCCATTTACAGGAGGAAGAAAAAGAAAGTGCTGCCAGACACTAGTCTTTGATTGGGGTTAAGCTAACCAAGCAAAGAGTTTTGCTTGCAGATTGTAGAGTGGGGGATGATTAAACAGTAATGTAACAAGGCAGAGGGCAGTATTAAGACCATACAAGAGAAATTGTGCTCTTTGCTGTGTCAATAGGCACTCTACAAACAAAATATTTAGCTTTATGTTCTTTCAGAATTGGCAATCTATTGGTGCAGAAACAGTGGAACACAGAAAACCATGGTGGTTTTGCTTATACTGCCTTTGCTGAATTTTGCGTGTTTCAGAAATACCTAGTTGCCTTACAGTAATGAATTTATTCTCCTGTTTACTGATTTCCTGCTAATTTGTCATGAGCTTTGGATGATATCAAAAATATTGAGATATCTGTAAAAAGGATGGCTGAAAGTCTTGGTTTTCTTGGAGGAATGTTTGTGGTCAGCTGTATATGGCAGCTGACCACAACTCCCCACATCACAGTCAGCACAGCTCTAGGTGCCAACCCCGAGGATGGCTTGAAAGTCTTTAACCAGAAATAGAGCCTTCTTGGTGGTGGCACCAACACTGTGGAATACACTACCTGTGGAGCTGCACCAGGCCCCATCACTGGCTGCCTTTTTTAAAAAAAAAACTATTAAAATGCTCTTTTTCAAGGATGCCTTTCAGGGTGTTGTTCCCCTATCAATAAATTAGCCAGTTAGGTTTAGTCCCAATGTTTTTTTTTTATTTTAGTTTAGTCTATGATGTATTTGTTGGTGGTGGGTTTTGATTTGTTGTGGGTATTGTTGTTATTTATTTTCTGTTTGTTCATCACCCAGAGTGGAACATATCTATATAGGATTTCTATACTGCCCATCTGGGTGTTATCCCACTTAGCCTTAGGTTGTAGCATTATATAACTGGTTGGCTATATAGAATCAAACTCAACAGTGATATAACAACACTGGGTGCTACAATTTGTACAGCTGAGTTCTTTTTACCAGCACCAGACCAGGAGTTGCTTGAAGAAATAAAAAAAAAATTGTAGATATCTCTTTGAAGCCAGAGTTTCCAGGTTCGTGAATTTTAGGTTGTAGTTAAAAGGTAGTTGGTTGAGATTCTTGTGGTGTGTTGGTCACATATATTCCCAGGAACAGTTTTTAGAAGGTTTAGCTGCCTGTCAGCTTCTTGTGTGTAGCTCTATTTGTCCATGGCAACTACAGCACCACCCTTGTCTGCCTCTTTGATGATGTTGGTATTATTTCTGAGGTTGTTTATAGTCTTACGTTCTGGTCAGCTGAGATTGTAAATTGGACTATGTCCCTGGCTGATGATCTCTGCTTGGTCATGGTGGCAGAAGCATTTAATGTAGAAGTCCAATTCCTTGTTCTGACCCTCTGGAGCTGTCCATGTAGAAGTCTTCTTACTGTGTTGCTGGGAGTAAGATGTTTGTGGATCAGTGCATGGTTCCTCCTCATGTTGTAGCAAGTTAGGAACAGTTTGTGAATTGTCATGCTGGTTGTTCTCCAGGTTGTGGAAATATTCTTTGAGTTGTAGTTGGCGGGAAAAGACTACCAGGTCTCCACAGAATTCTATCATTTGTGTGGGTTTGTGGGACAGAAGGACAGGCCCTGTGATAATGGTAGTTTAACTAACTGATAGTTTAACTTTAACTAACTGGTAGTTCAACTAACTTTTGATGGTAGTTTAACTAACTGTCTTAGAATTGGACTTTAGTGGTTTATTATTCCAGAGTTAATTCCATGTCTCCATTGGAAAAGGGGTACCAGGATCTTGCTTCCAAATGTCTCTCCCCTCCCCCCCCAGATATACCAATGTATACCAGGCTACATTTTACAACATTTTATTGAGTAAGGATAGTATACATTTTACAGGGAGGGATGAGAAACAAGAAGCTAACCAATGTAAGAGGTTAGTTGGCTTGCTCCCAAATTAGATTCAAGTCAATAAGATGCAAAATCTGGTGAATGTAGAAGCAGAAGCATGAGAGTTCTGGTAATTTGTCTTTAACTTATTGACCAGAAAATAGTAAAAGAAAAAAGGGAAAAGGAAAACAATTAGAGTAAAATATGAAAACTCTGCAGCCAATTTCTTGTGCCATTTCTTCCACATAAGCAATGGTGCCATTAGTAGTGGATTGTTAACTGTTTTAATTTCAGAGGAACTCGTAGGCATAAAAATAAGTTGTTTTGCAATTAAGGGCTTTGTTTCTATCACAATCCATTGTTTTTCCAAGTCATTATGTACCAAACCTATAATATCATAAAGATTAAAGCACCATGGAATTTTGCTGTATCTAGTATTCTCATTCCACCCACTGTAGTTTCGAAAAGAAGTTATTCAATCATTTCAGACAATTCTGGGTCATGTTATATGCTTATTAAATAGGAAGGATGAGTAATAAAAATTAATTTGGAAAATATATTGAGTTGAACTGATTTTTGTAATGTTTGCTTTTGATTCTGATTTTTGATGTGGCTCTACAGTTTGGCTTCTTAGCTGCAACTTGACTTGAAGCTACAGTTCTGTAGCTGACCACAAGGGGCAACTGTGCCTACATCAGCAAGCTAAAGCTATACACATCTTTGCCCTTCAGTGCTAATCTATTGCCCTGTTCCTACATACTGTACTTCATTCCATCGAGCATATCCGGGGTGCTTATACCATCTTGAACATATGAATTAAAGGATGGTATTGTGTTTCACAGCTGTCTGGATTAGGTATCTGGCCACAGGCCCAGAGGTTGGGAGTGCCTCCTGGAAGAAAGGCCAGTCTGTACCTATGTCAAGCTGCCAAGTCCCAGGGCAACCTCAGAAGAAGGGATTGGTAAACCTCTTCTGTTATGCTCTACATAGAAACCCCCCAGAGGGGGATGTCATAATTATTGGGGTAGCCAGTATTGTTGTTGTTGTTGTTCAGTCGCACAGTCGATTCCGACCCTTTGCGACCCTATGGACCATTGTTCTCCAGGCGCCTCTGTCCTCCACCATCCCCCTCAGCCCTCCCAGCTCTGTGCCCATTGTGTCTACAATGCCATCTAGCCATCTCATCCTTGGCCTCCCCCTTCTTCTTTTGCCCTCCACCTTTCCCAACATCAATGCCTTCTCAAGTGAATCCTCCCTTCTCATTTGATGTCCAAAGTACTTTAGCTTCATCTTTACTATTTGACCTTCCAATGAGCAGTCAGGGTTAATTTCTTCTAATATTGACCTATTTGCTCTCCTCGCTGTCCAGGGGACTCTCAAAACCCTCCTCCAACACCACATTTCAAAGGCATCTATTCTTCTGCGTTCAGCCTTCCTAATTGTCCAGCTCTCACATCCGTACATTACTACTGGGAAAACCATTGCTTTGACTATTCTAATTTTTGTTTTCAGTGTGATGTCTCTGCTTTTCACTATGTTCCCCAGGTTTCTCATTGCTTGTCTCCCAAGAATCAGTCGCCTTTTTATTTCATGGCTACAATCCCCATCTGCAGTGATCTTTGATCCTAAGAAAGTAAAATCTGTCACTGCTTCTACTTCTTCCCCATCTATTTTCCAGGAACTGATTGGGCCTGTTGCCATTATCTTGGTTTTCTTGATATTGAGTCTCAAGCCAGCTTTTGCACTCTCCTCCTTCAGCCCAATCAAAAGATTCTTTAGGTCTTCCTCACTTTCTGCCATTAGGGTGGTATCGTCTGCATATCTCAGATTGTTGATGTTTCTCCCAGCGATTTTAATCCCATATTGTGATTCCTCCATCCCTGCACTGCGCATTATGTGTTCTGTGTATAGGTTGAATAGGCATGGTGATAAAATGCAGCCTTGTCTTACTCCTTTTCCTATTCCAAACCACTCTGTCATTCCGTGTTCTGTCCTAACTGTTGCTTCTTGGTTCATGTACAGATTTCTCAGGAGGCATATGAGGTGCTCTGGTATTCCCATCTCTTTAATTACTTGCCACATCTTGTTGTGGTCCACACAGTCAAATGCCTTAGTGTAGTCAATAAAACAAAAGTAAACTTGTTTCTGGTATTCCTTTGTTTTCTCCATGATCCAGCGTATGTTGGCGATGTGGTCTCTAGTCCCCCTGCCTCTTCTGAAACCAGCCTGCACCTCTGGTAATTCTCTCTCCACATGCTGCTGAAGTCTATCCTGTATTATCTTGAGCATCACCTTACTGGCATGTGGGATGAGCGCGATTGTTCGATAATTTGAACATTCTTTGGCATTGCCCTTTTTTGGGATTGGAACATATACTGATCTTTTCCAATCCTGTGGCCATTGTTTTGTTTTCCAAATCTGCTGGCATATTGAATGCAGTAATTTGACGCCGTCATCTTTTAGCGCTTTGAAAAATTCAACTGGGATACCATCATCTCCACTAGCTTTGTTGTTTGCAATGCTCTTTAGGGCCTTTATGACTTCGCTCTCCAGGATGTCTGGCTCAAGTTCTACTTCTTCATCATTGTGATTGTCAGGAGTGTTGAGGTCTTTTTTGTAGAGTTCCTCTGTGTACTCTTTCCATCTTTTCTTAATCTCTTCTGCATCAGCTAGCTCCTTTCCTTCTTTGTCCCTTATCATGGTCATTTTTGCTTTAAATGTTCCCTTAATTTCCCCGATTTTTTGAAAAGATCTCTGGTTCTGCCTCTTTTGTTGTTTTCCTCCATTTCTCTGCACTGTTCTTTAAGGTAGTTTTCCTTATCTCTCCTTGCTTTTCTTTGAAATTCTGTGTTCAAATGATTGTAGTTTTTCCTTTCTCCTTTGTCTTTTGCGTTCCTTCTTTCCTCTGCTATTTTAAGAGCCTCATCAGACAACCACTTTGCTTTCTTACTCTTCTTTTCTTTTGGTATGGTTTTCTTTGCTGCTTCCTGCATGATGTCCCTCATCTCCGTCCATAATTCTTCTGGTACTCTGTCTACCGAATCTAAGCCATTAAATCTGTTCATCACCTCCACCGTGTATTCTTTAGGGATGCTGTCTAGGTGATATCTTTCTGGTCTCCGTGTTTTCCTTATTTTCTTTAGTCTAAGCCTGAATTTTGCAATCAATAGGTTGTGATCTGAGCCACAGTCTGCTCCAGGTCTTGTTTTTGCTGACTGTATGGAGGATCTCCATCTTTGGCTGCAGAGTATGTAGTCAATCTGGTTTCGGTGTTGGCCATCTGGTGATGTCCATGTGTAAAGTCGCCTCTTGTGTTGCTGGAAGAGAGTGTTTGCTATGACCAGTGCGTTCTCTTGGCAGAACTCTATCAATCTTTGCCCTGCTTCATTCTGTGCTCCAAGACCAAATTTGCCTGTTATTCCCTCCACTTTTTGATTTCCTACTTTGGCATTCCAGTCTCCTAATATAATTTGGACATCATTTCTTGGTGTCTGTTCTATGAGGTGTTGTAAGTCCTCATAGAACTGGTCCATTGTGGCTTCATCTGCACCAGTGGTTGGTGCGTATATTTGGATCACAGTGACATTGAAAGGTTTGCCTTGAATTCTGACTGACATCATTCTGTCATTTTTGAGATTGTATCCCATTACTGCTTTTCTCACTCTTTTATTGACAATTATGGCTACTCCATTTCTTCTAAGGTTTTCTTGTCCACAGTAGTAGATATGATGGTTTCCAGAGCTGAATTCACCCATCCCTGTCCAGTATAGTGTAGTAGATATAATGATGGACTAGAATTCACAAGGCAAGAACTTGATTCTCAGCTTAGCAGTGGAAACTCGCTGGGGGCATGAAACTGGTTAAAAATGCTTGCTTACTTGAAAATTATATTATGCTTGCTATAAATCAGTCCTGACATGACACCACATAACAACAAATTGTGTTTCAGTCTTCTATTACAAGTAAACGGTTATATAATCACAGTGCTGGTTGAGGACTTTGCCGCGCCCTGAGCCCACAATGGCGGGGGGAAGAAAAGGCCAGGGCTAGTTGAGGACTTCGCTGCGCCTCCCCCTGGACCCACACCAGTGGCTGGGGGAAGAAGAAGCCAGGGCTGGTTGAGAACTTTGCCGCCCCTCCCCCTGAGCCCCCATCAACATATTGTAATGTAATGTATTGTTTGTAAGCGGCCCTGAGTCGCTACGGCAAGTGGGCGGCAATATAAATTTGAACTAATAAATAAATAATTCCTCCAGCAGACCCTGTGAAACCCCACACTCTTAAGGAGGGATAGGCAATGGTGGCCCTCCATGTGTTTCTGGTCCTCAAGACTCTTAATCCCAAACCAGTGGCTTGCTATAGTTGTAGGCCAAACAAAGCTGTAGGGCTAGGATTGCTCATCCATGAAGGTGAAATTTATGAAGTTCTTCTTCCACTCCAAAATTGTTTAACTGTGGCAAATACATCCTCCTTTCAGAAATTCAGCTCAGTGAATTTATCACAGAACAAGTCTGATACATCTTTTTGAAACAGATTGGGAAAAGACTGGGAAGAGATACAAGGTGGGGTGATGTCAAAGCAGCAATATAATTATTATATGCTGGTGGTGCATCTGACACGAATAACAAAAGGTGAAAGAAAGCAATATAGAGAAGAAGTAATGGCTGCAAATAGTTGAAAACTGTCCATAAATGGCACAAATAAGGGGTTTTCAGGAAAAACATCACACATGATTCTTCTTTAAAAAGGTAGACACCCCAGCACATGAAATAGGCATCCATTCAATGTGGCATCAATCATTCAGTTCAGGGTAGTCAAGGGCCATTGCTATTCAGGAACTGGCTCACAGACAATGTTTGTCATTCTGTTGTACTCTTAATGTGACAGTTAATCTGGAGAACCAGGAAGGACCCTCAGCTCGGGTGATTTGCCTGTGACATGTTTGCCTACACAAACATATTGTGTGGCATAAACTTGGATTCTGCTTCCTTTTCCTAATGGATCAAAAACTTGCCTCCCTGCTTTCTTTGAATTATATTCTGCAGACTGGTGAAAGAACCTCTTGATATAGGCAGCAGTGTAGTACAGTCAAGACACAGAGGGTTGAAGAACATCAGACTTTCTGAGTAGCAGGGATTGTGACATCATCTGCTACCCTCTTCAAGTTTCTCTGGTCACTCTGAATTTTTTTTCGGGGGAAAGAAATGGGTTTTCCCAGGAATAGTACAGTGGAACCTCGGTTAATGTAATTAATGCATTCTCCGGGATGATTCTTACAGCGAAAATTACATTAACCACATTTCCCATAGGGATGCACTGAATGCAATTCCCCATAGGAATTCACTTAAAACCAAAATACTTTGACCAAAACACAGTTTCCCATAGGAATGCATTGAAAACCAATTAATCCGTTCCAAAAAAAAATTCCGTAAACCGAACTACTATGGACTTCTGATTGTTATGCGATTTTTATGTAACCGAGCCGTTTGTTAACCGAGGTTCCACTGTATATTATTACAAGTCATCTCTGCTGTAGTGAGAGGCATATGAAATATGTTTGGTCTTGAATGGTGATAAAGAGGCATTAGATTTTTTTAAAAAAAACACCATTCTTCATTTCCTGATATGTGCCAATCCAACTGCCTCATCTTTTTGTCCAGTTCTATTGAGATGAGGCATGAAATTATAAGAAGCTACACTTCCAGGTATACCACTATACCACTGGTGATAGATGGTTTGATTGTTACTAAATTACATAGAGATTTGTCACTAGAATAATGCGAGTGCTCTAAGTGACTAAAATGGAAATTATTGCAAGAACATGGAACTTCAAGTAGAACCAACACACAATATTTGCTGGTCATTCCTACCATTTGTTGCAGTTTTCTTTGTCTCTCAGTAGGAAAAGCTGCAGCTAATGATAGGCAGCCCCTGCACTCTTATTGATCCTTTGTAATAAAGAAATCAATTACTCTATGTGGCTGCTCAAAGAGCTCATATAATTACTCCCTGGGTGCATAATAGTGTCAGATTATGCCCTAATAGCTCTAGTCACATAGCTACTGCATTGTATTATTTTGCTGCTTAAAGAATGCTTTGGGCAATCTGTTCATATAAATCACTGTGCTAAGGAGTTCTTTCTTTTTAAAAAATTACAGGCAAGAACAAAGCAATTATATTTTCATAATCTATTATCATAACTGCAGTTGTATTGTCTGAACATTATCTAGGAGGCAGAATAAATGGAAAGTAGGCACGTAATGCAATTTAGATATGATTGCTCATGTTGACTGCATTTACTCATTTACTTAATGCATAATTTATCTATCACATTTATATATTATATTTCTGTGCCACCTTCCTTCAAATGAACTCATGTGGAGCATATCTTTTCCACCTTACCCTCTAAATAACCATTTATGGTAGAACAGGCAGAGAGACTGAATGGCCCAAGAAAACACAGAGGTGGAAATCTTATTGCTTAGCATAGGAAGTCATGTTGGAATAGGTCCACTGAATTAATGATAATTGTGTGGGTCACCTCAAGTGATTCAAATGGGCCTACTTTAGTTGTGACTTACTTTAGTATAGTAGTTTAGAACTAGAATAGGAATATTTGAATCAGTGGAACCTGCAGAGTTGACTCAGCACATTTTCACTTCTTCTTTCGTGTCCCGATTAAATCCTGGACAGCCAAAATGAAGCCACTTTCTTCACTTTGTTGTTGCCCAAACTTAAGTATTCATTGGTGCATGTCACTGGCAGTAACTAGCAGACCAGTAAATTAGGATTTTGTATCTCTTTGCATTCACACAGCATGTTGTTGTCCGCTAGCTTCCCCCACTAGAGCATGTTGTTTTTGAATTTAGGGACTCTAACCCTCAGCCTATTCAGGGTTCTCCAAGTGACGTCGGGGAGGTTGAGTTCCTTGGTTATATCCTCCATTAATGTTGTTCCTTGTCCAGTGAGCCCCTTCCTCCATTTTCTAATTTAGTTTTCCACTTGCGTATCCTCAAGAATGTTTGTTCTTGCCATAAACCTCTTCATGGATCTGAGCCAGTGGGCTTGAGGCTCATATCCATCAAGAGGATGTCGAGGGTCATTCTCTTGCTTAGTTCACTCAGTGTCTGCTGCTCCTTCTTTCCTTATCTTAGGTGGAGTGGTACCTACAAGAGGATGGGGCTGCAGTGGGTCAGTGATTAAGAAGATCACCTTGTTAGCTGGAAGGCTGGCAAGTTGGCAGTTTGAGACCCGGGTACTGCATGATGGATTGAGCACCCATCATCTCTGTCCCTGCTATTGGGGACATAAAAGGAACCTCATTTGGGTATTCCCCGAGCAGAGTTTCTTCCACAAAAATCCTTTCAACCCAGGATAATTTCTGACACAAAATTAGTAGCAGCTCCACCAGTGGCTTAGTGGTTAAGGCACTAGGCTTGAAGACTGGAAAGAGGTTCGATTCCCAAGAGCTACATGATGGGGAACATGAAAGGAGCCTCAATCGGGCATTCCCTGCAAAAATCCTTTCAACCCAGAGTAATATGACACAAAAACGAACGAACAAGAGGGTATATTTTCTCAACTGGTGTAGGTTTGAGGCATCCTGTCACTATATGCATGGCCTCATTAATAGAGATGTCAACTTGTTTTGTGTGTGTGGATGCACTCCATACTGGAGCAGCATACTATGCTGTGGAGATGCTCAGGGCCAAAGCAGATGTTCACAGTGTGGATGGTTGAGTTCTCCGTTTATAGTTTGTGAGTTTTCTAATGATGTTGTTTCTTCTACTCACTTTAGCTTTAGTATTCAGGTAGTGTTGCTTAAAAGAGTGTGTCCTGTCCAGCATCGCAATGAGGTATTTTGGTGCGGAACAATGCTGTAATTGGTTCCCTTGCCATGTAACATCTAACTCAACCCTTACCTCTCGGCTTCAAAGGTGGGAAGCACACACTTCAGTGGGTCTACTCTAGTGTAACTTACTGTGTTAAGTAACTAGCTTTCATCCATTGAATTTCATAGCCAAGTGGAGACTTGAAGTCAGATCTCCTGCATCATTATAACCACACCATTATAATGTGGTTCATCATCATAACCACAACCACCTACTGGCTCTGTATTGTAACAGTATGCATTCTTTGACATCTTGGGGGAAAGAACTTGGTCCCAAGATATATCTCTCTAACAATTGTTGAAATATGCCAAGCAGGTACCATGCTCCTTCCCTGAGAAACATATTCTGGAACTCTAGAAAGTCCAGGCAATGTCAGTCATACTCATGCTATTTGTTAGTGGCACCTTTTTGGCTACAAACTCTGTGGATTGTCTTCCAGTTTAAGGACACTGGAGGGAAAAGGATAAAGAACCTGTTCCTTGTTCTCCCACTTCCCCAGTAATTTTCCGCCACAGGTTACAGCCATCATTTTTAGGATAGAGGGATAAAGAAAAAACCTGCACATAAATGATGGTCACTGCAAAATGAATTAGATGACAGTTCTTAGGTAAATTAACCAGGTGACATTTGCATATCTATTAACTATATGCAGTGGTGGGATTCAGCAGGTTTGCACCAGTTCACTAGAACTGGTAGCAGAAATTCTGGCTGGCCATATCCATCCAAGTTTAGAAATAAAGTAGTCCTAATTTGAATGCAACACAGGGCTTTCCCCCTGGCCATGCCCACCATACCACACCCACAGAGTAGGTAGTAAAAAAAATTGAATCTCACCACTGACTATATGTGTGTAAGTGACATGCAGATGGTTTGTATTCACATATGTAGTGTGAACAAAGCAGGAAAACAACCTAGTGGGTAAGGACAAGCAGCACCGACTATTTCTCATCCACAGGACTGACTAGACTAAGGACATTTTGGCTAGCTTTTCATGTACCTTTTCTGCCTGATTACCTAGAGTGGAATATTGCTTTTATTAGGTGAAATCTAATCAAAAGTTGCAACTAGACTAGGCCTATTGAATCCAGGGAAGTTACAGAGGAACTGACTCACCAAACTGGCACTGATTCAGTGGGTCTACTTAATTTGTGACTCCCTACTAGATTTCAGCCACTGTTTTATAACCCTTCCTAAATAATAGTGTGAAAAATGTCCTTAGCCATTATTTGGGTTTCTTGCCATACACCAAAAAGGGAGTTCTAAGCTCAGAATGCAACACATAAAAATAAGTGAGCAGACTGGCAGGTTGAAAATGAAATGTCTTTGCATTTCATACTTATTAGATAAAGAAGCAATCTTGTACTTGGCACATTAAACAAGAAAATAGCACTTCAGCTTTGAAGGTTGCTGATAAAACATGATATAATATTGTTCTGTGATATGCACAACTCATTCACTTTGCATTCATTGACAGATGCCAAGAAAAGCAAATTAAGGGCCTTTTGCCAGCTGTGACAACACAGATGTGAAAGCTGAAGGTTGTTTTTTGCAGCTTCTTTTCTAGATATCAGGAGTTTCCTAGCCTTTAAAAAAAAAACACACCAAGTGTGGCTCCAAAATGGTAGCAGGCTTGTTCTCAAAATGTATGGCTATAGGGATGTACAGAAACAGTAATTCATCCAAAACTATATGAGGCTGTCTCAGTGATTTACAGAAAAACAATCACACATACACACACACACACACACTTATACTGGGCTGCAAGGGAAGGGCGCTTGGCTGATTCCCTTCCCGGATTAAGAACATAAGAACATAAGAACAGCCTTGCTGGAACAGGCCACAGCCCATCCAGTCCAGCATTCTGTCTCACACAGTGGCTCACCATTTCCTTCAGGGTATTCCTAAGGAGATGCCTTCACCTGCTTAGGATTCCCTGAAAATGATATTGAGAGATATCCTGCCTATCTCTCCAACCCGGAGGTTGTCCTTAAGTATCCATAATTATAGCTATTGATACTCTTGTCCTCCATGAACTTGTCTAATCCTTTCTTAAAGCTGTCAAGACTGACAGCTGTCACCACTTCTTCTGGCAGGGAGTTCCATAGACCAGTAATCCTCTGGGTGAAAAAGTACTTTCTCTTATTTGTTTGAGAACTAGTACCCAAAAGTTTCATGCCAGAGAGTGTCTCTGCACTCACCCGTCAGCCCTCCAGGAAAGAAAGTGGCCAGGCGCTTGGTCGGTTCCCTTCCTGGAGGGCCAAACACGATGCATCGGATAACACTAAAATAACGTTATATGATGCACATTCTTTGAAAAATTTGCATCGTTATCCAATTTTAGCATTATCTGATGCATTCGTTATCTGATGTATTATTGTATATTTATTTGGAAAATACCTTGCCAACTTCAAATCAAGAAACTGTGAAATTCTTTTCATTGTCCATGAAGTGTTTTTTGATGCTCTCGACAAGAGTCTAGGACTGGAGAAAATTGGAGCTTTTATGTAAAGTGCACAGTTCCACAAATGTGCAATTGTACTGCTGTGTTTCATGTACTGTTAAGGATCTGAAGCATCAAAAAAGTGATTTGCATTTTTTAGAATAATCAGCCAGTCATTCTGTGCTTGTCACTTGTGTTTATCAAAGTGAAGGTTGATTAGTTTGGTGAAAGATAGTTTGTGCAAATTGTGGTGCTCTTGACCTACTATGTAGCATGCCTGAATAATACTTTCTAGTTCTTTTCTTTGTAAAGGCAAGCTTTACAAAATTGTTTATATATGCAGTATGATATATAAGTGTCTGTATGTGTGTATACACACAAACAAACAAACACACACACACTGTTACATAACCAAACATGATATAACAAAAATGCTACAATTTGTACAGCTGAATTCTTTTCATCAGCACCAGAGCAGGCATTGTTTGGGCGGGGGGGGGGGGGGGTAATTCAAATGTTTCTTTGCAACCAAATGAGAACAGAGTCTAAGATGTATTTATCAATGGAGGTAAGATTTCTAGATCATAAAGGATCTGGCTCCAAGTATACAGTCTCTAAAACCATAGAATAAAATATAAGCACAAATGCTAATACATAAGATCACTAAGCAGATTCACCCTTCCAGTGTTCCTCTTGCTCGAACATATTGCAATTCTGCTACCTAAACCAAGATGTCAAGGGCCTTATCCTCCATAAACTTCTGCCTCTTTAAATCTCTCATTCTTTCTAATCTAAATCCTAAATAACAGCCCATGCTGAGGATTTCACCACCCATTGGCCTGAGGCAATTAGTTCATAGATCTTACCCCCAATCTCTTCTGTTAGAAACAAGAAATTCCTCATCAATGCATCTCTTGACTCCAGGTTCCCAACCTTTCCAGGTCATGGGCCAATCCCATGTTGAGCGGGCCAGTCACGTGGTTCCTCTCACCTGAAACCAGGAGTAAAATGTTCCCATGCATGTGCAGAACACTGTGTGGGTCATTTGCAACAGCATTTTGCGCATGCGTGGGCACATTTTACTTCCACTTCCGGGAGTGGTGAGGGCAGCGCAGTCCAGATGAATTGGCACCAGGGGTCAGATCTGGCCCTTGGACCATAGGTTGGGAACCTCTGATCTAGCAGGTCTCAGCATTTAAAATTCTTTCCTAATCTTAACCTGAACTCTGCTTGTCTGCCATTTCTACCTGTTACTTCTAGTCCTTCTCCCTGAAGCAAAATACAACAGGTTTTCTCCATCTTTTGCATGATGGCTCTTTGATGGCTCTTTGAAGAGTCAATCTCCTCTTATCTAGAGCTAAACACAGAGAACTTTGATCCCTTACCATTCTTCTTACTCTCCTCTGGACACATTGGAGTTTGTTAATACCTTTCTTAAGGGCATTAAGAGCATTTAAGCTGGCCAGCTTTTTCTCTTGAAGTCAACTTTGGAATGTCTTTCAAAGCAGAGACAAACTTTACGTTAATAAGATACCATAATATGTAACACATTCTGAAAACAATCAAGTTTACCTATAATTATATTGTTTTACAAAAATGCTAATAGGTCTAACTGTACTTCAAAATCTGCAGACTTTTCTCCATGGTAGGAAGAAATTTCCTGCTACCAGAATGAACAAGGAGCCACAGTGGTATAGTTGTTATGAAGCTGATCTTGATCACCAGAAGGCGGGCAGATTAGCAGTTCAAGACCCGAGTGCTGCATGATGGAATGAGCTTCCTTTCTCTGTCTCAGCTCCTGCCAGCCTATCAGTTCAAAAGTAAGAAATTGCAAGTAGATAAATAGTTACTGCTATTAGTTGAGCCGCAATGGCTCAAGTGGCTAAGACGCTGACTGGGAGGCAGAAGGTCAGCAGTTCAATTCCCGAGTACTGCAGGATGGAATGAGTTCCCGTCTTTGTCCCAGCTCCTGCCAACCTAGCAGTTCGAAAGCAAGAAATTGCAAGTAGATAAATAGGGACCACTTCGGTGGGAAGGTAACTGTGTTCCATGCACTCTTGTGTCTAGTCATGCCTGCCACATGACCACAGAAACGTCTACGGAAGCAGACAGTGATGGCTCTTCAGCTTTGCAACAGAGATGAGCACTGAACCCTAGAGTCGGATACGACTGGCTTTCGAGCAAGGAAAACCTTTACCTTTTCCTAAATAGTTACTGTTGTTGTGGGAAAGGTAACGACATTCCATACACTTCAGTATCTAGTCATATCTGCCACATGATTATGGACATAGTCTTCAGACAGCACTGACTCTTTGGCTGTAAACGGAAATGAGCACCAGCCCATACAGTTGGATATGACTGGCTTTTGAGCAAGGGAGACTTTTACCTTTGCCTTTAAAATTAACAAAACCAGACATCAAGGGAGAGAAGCAGGCAAGGTATGGAGGCATTTTGGAGAATGGGGAGGGCATGGGATGGAGAGAGGAGACATATTCTGGTGTGGCAAATGAAATTTGGATTACATGGAAGGAAAACTAGCTATAGTTATAGAAGCAAATTAATCTGGATTAATTGAGGAAAGGGACCCACAATTCTGACCCACATTGATCTAAGTCACATGCTTGTCTGGATGGGCCCTTAATCAGATGCTTATTTATTAGACATAGTCTTGAGGAATGCTAATTAAGTTTCTTTTGCTTCAAGGTGGTGCTATACCTTGAAGTTGTGGGGAGATTAATGTGATGGCTTCTTGCAGCTACATGAATATTTTCTTGGGGTTGGGCAGCAACAAAATAAATTAAGAAATGAAATCTGTGGGTGGGGGCACTCAGTCCATTACATACACAAACAAACAAAGAATGAAGTGCTCTTGGACAATTCCACATGTGCAGAGGCAATAATGTCAGTGGCAGCAGCGGCAGCAGCAAATTGCCTCTGATTAAAGGTTTCCTTTGGCAATCTCAATGTGCGTGTGAGTTTCTCGCATTGTGTTTGACTTTCATGCACCCTGAAATCATATTTAATGAGCAATGAATTGATGATGATGATGATTTCATTGCCATTAACACTCATGGACCTGAACAGCAGGATTTCAACCAATGTCTTTCAACGTAGTATCTCTCCAGAGCAGCACTTATTAGGAAAATTAAAACAGTGCCTCATTAATTCTTTGCCATTTCCCCAAAGATTTTAGGCAGTGGAAGCACAACAGCAGTTCACATAATGGCGTTTTGCTTCACTACAATTGTACAATTGTACTTGCATCCCCCATTATTCAGAGCTGGATAAACTGTGTGACACTTTGGATTTGTGCATCTCGCATAGTCGTGTTTTCTATACATGTAAAGGACAGTAGATGAGGCCAAAACTTGTAGCAATCCTAGGCTCTTGCTTCCATCTCAATAATTCACAAGACTCACTCATGGACTTTCTTACATGCTATCTAATTCTCTCAGTCACTGAGTTATTGGGTATTTACAAAAAGCACCTAGTTTTCATATGATGTTTTTAAAAAATGAAAGTATAACTCAAATGCAGCTGTTTTCTTGCCCCTTGCTTAATAGGTTTACCTAACCTAATTTTCCAGCTGAGATAACAGCAGTAAAGGTTGACTCTGTAGAGAATAAAGGGAGTTCTGCCTGATTTTGTTGGGCTTCATCTTTTGCCAATTATACACGGGGATGAAAATGCAGAGAACAAAAAAAAATGCAGCACACTGGGATTTATTTTTACCTTTTTCTTTTGCTTGTAAGAATCTTGCAGTCTACCATTTCATCTGTCAGTAGCCAATTGTTACATTATTCCTAGGGCATAAGAAGCGCACAAATTAGGATGATACTTTTTTATTATTTGAGCTTTTGTTGACCTAGAAGTATGTTAGCTTTCTTATTTAATAACAGGATTGTACAATTCATCTATTGAGCTAAACACAAGCCGCCTATACAATACAACCCTACTAAGTATTTGCTCATCCTTCCCTTCCTACAGTCCCAGATACACAGCAAAATAGACAACCTACTGAGCATTAGATGGGCAACATTTCCCCCTCTTCCCTAGAGGTTAGAGAGCACCCTAACACCCCAGAGGAAAAGTGAATAGGTGGGTGAGTGTGCGGGGACAATTTGCCTTTCAAATATAAGCCTGCCATGATTCAGCCTTAAAAGCGTTTCTTGCAAACTAGAAGTTACTGTCATGGCGAGGGGGCTTTATTAATGATTATGTTACTGTAGAAGCTAGTTCCAGGCTCATGACCAAGGCTGGAGACAACCCATTGAAATCTTGTGGGGAAGAGCCATCCAAGGTTCCAGATAACCAAATAATGTATTATACACTACATCCAAGTGCTGCTCAAAGCAGGTTGCAGAAGATTTTAAAAATTACCAATCATAAAGGGTAGGAACAAATAAAAGGTTAGACAAAGACAACAATAAAAATGATAGGTTCCCCTGGTTATTTGCAGAGACAATTAACATCACTTGTAGTGCGGAAGATTTTCAATTGGGTGCATGCTGTGGTTTCTTTAACTAGTGCATTTCAAATTGTGTTTTTAATCTTTTGTGTTTATACACATTTTAATTGTACTTGTTTTATCTGATTTTGTCCCGAGTCCTACAGTCACTCACAATATGTTATGCTGGGAAGGGCTGATTTAAGCTGTGGACATAAAATGTCCAGAGGACCATAACTGTCCACTCTAGGAACACTCTTGCCTTTTGATTTGGCAGAGGGAAGTCAAAGAATGAGGGAGCTAAATAAGCATCTCAAGTCAAGAGCTTCAGTGTCTAGGTGCCAAGCAGACCTCCCAATACTTAAAGGTGTGAGTGGAGATATCTCTCCCACTTCAGTAACAAAATATCTGGCAGTGCTTTCCCATAGCAAGACACCATTTTAGTCACCACCTTAATGGGAAAGGTGGAAGTTAACATTTGTATTCCTGTCACTCCCCACCTTTAAAAAAAATACTCCCAATTCTATTCTGTGCATGACTTACTAGTGAAAAGGCCTGGAAATATTGCAGAAGGATCCAAGTGGTTGCAAAAATTTCTTTCTAAGAAAGCCTACATGACACAATCACTTTTCTATCATCTTGCCCCTCTGATTCATTCCAACTAACTTCTTCCTTATAGTTATGTATCCCAACTCTCTGGTATATGCATCTCACTTCTCATTCCACAGAAATCAATCTTGTTCTCAGATTGAATTGTAAAAACTTTCCAGATTAATCTTTACCTACATCTCAATTCCTTTTGACTTTTGATGCCTGCATTTAATTGCTTTTAAACAGGAAGCTTCACTGAGCAGAGAAATTAAAACCTGAACTACCTTCCCCCCCCCCTTTTTTTTTTTTCCTGGAGTTATTTCCTCTAAACACTAGACTTAATCAATAAATTTTAATAGTTGGTGAATGTCTTATTAGTTTTTTAATCACTTGCAGCCCTGCAAAAACTTGCCTGAATAGTTCAATAGACAGTCATCTTTGCTGCTAAATGTCTAAATCTGGATTACCTCATTGAATGTGCCCTATATTATACAATGCAAGATGCAGGAAGTAATAAAAATAATATCCAGTTGAGTATTTATTTATTTTTATTTATTTTTATTTAAATTATACCCCCTCCCCTCTAGGAAAAAACTTTCCTACTCTGGGGCATAAAACTCAACAATAAAAACAGACACAAATTTTAAAGTTGTCATATAAATACATCAAAACAAGAAAACCTAAAGCAGTGTTGGTGAACCTTTTAGAGACTGAGTACCCAAACTCCAACCCAAAACCCACTTATTTATTGCAAAGTGCCAACAGAGCAACAGGGGAGGGAGGGAACGCTCCCTTTGGGCTGCTAGGCAGGGGTTGGGGTGAACTATGTACTGGGGGGAGCAAGGAAGTGCTCTCATTGGGCTGCTGGGCAGAGGGGCGGGGTGAACTCTGTGTTGGGGCGACTGCACAGGTGCCCACAGAGAGGGCTCCGAGTGTCACAGGTTCACCACCACTGCCCTAAAAGAAAAACCTATTTGTGATGTAGAGAAACAGAATAAAATGCCTAGCGATTGGCCGTTGGTAAAATATTCCCAAAGGCCTTATTAAAAAGGAATGGTTTCTGCTGTTTTTTAAACATAGGGAGGGATGGTACCTGGCACAGTTCCACAGAGAGAGAGTTCCACAACATTGGTGCTGCCAACGAGAAGGCTCTTCTCCTAGTCATGGCTTTCCTAGCTAATCTCAAGGTTGGCACCTGGAGCTGCACCGTCAGAGAAGAGTGAGTGATGTGGGTTGTTGTCTTGAGGGGCAGACATTCCACCAGGTAGGAAGGTCCCAAACCATTTAGGGCTTTGAAAGTTAGAACTGACATCTTGTACCTGATATGGAAAGGAATGGGAAACCTGTGGAGCCCTGCCAAAGGTTGGGAGATATGATCAATTTTTTTCACTCCCATAATCAGCCTGGCTTTTGGAGCCTCCATAACAGGTACAGGGGAAGCCCTGCATAGAGAGCATTATTGTAATCAATATGTGAAACTACCAGTGAGATAACTAATGTTATGAGAGACCGTCTGCCCAAGTAGAGACACAGCTGAGCAATTTGGTTGGGAAAAAGTGGCTCTGCACACAGCTGCAATTTGCACCTTAAACCGGGATCAAATATGACACCTAAGTCATGATCCTGGTCCTTAAGGACAAGAGCAGTCCCCTCCAGCCTAGGGGCCAGATCACCCAGTTGGGCTGACGGACCCTCCAACACCAGTTGACACTTCGATAAGAAGAAAGACAACAGTTACACCATGCACTTCCCTCATTAGAGCTGAGAAAAATTACTTTTGTGGATTAAAACGTCTCAGTGAGGCATGGCCAAACATGTGCTTGTGAACATGTGGATAAGTTTATAAACTAAACTGCTACCAAAAAACCCCCACCACCAATGCATAAGCTTGAATAAAATTAAATATGTAATGGGACTTTAGAGAACCTTCAGAGATTTCAACTGTGGAACTGTGTGACTGTTAAAATTAGACACGGACATTTAAGATCAGTGTGTGAAATTGAAAAGCTATCTTTTAAAATCTCTAGTAGTACAGAAACATAGCTGGCCAATCCAACCTTTTTGGAAATCATCCAATGCACACCATATGTGGACTCGCAGAGGGCCACCATCAGGAATTTTTGGGCCCCATACTGAGCAATCCTATTACCACCACCACCACCACCACCCACCCACCCACACACACACACACACACACACACACACACACACACACACACACAGAGTAATGTCACTGTTATGGCCACCGGCGGCAGGACCCCTGTCAGCTCCGGGCTCTATACAGCAGTACTAGTAGTAATGCCCTTAGGGTGGACCTGGACTTGCACATAGCAGTCATTTTTAGATACCTAGTATTACATCTGTTTGTGTTCATAGGTAAAGGTTGCCTTTGCTTGAAAACCAGTCGTATCCAACTCTAGGGTTTGGTGGTCATCTCCATTTACAGCCAGAGAGCCAGTGCTGTCTGTGTCTGCAAACATTTCCATGGTCATGTGGTAGGCATGACTAGACATGGAACGCTGTTACCTTCCCACCGAAGTGGTACCTATTCATCTACTTGCAATTTCTTGCTTTCAGACAGCTAGGTTGGAAGGAGTTGGGACAGAGATGGGAGTTCACTCCATTGTGCAGTACTCTGGTCTTGAACCACTGACCTGCTGACCTTTTCAGTCATCAAGTTCAGCATCGTATCCACTAAGCCACCATAGTCCCATGTTTGCATTGATAGGAGCTGGCTGTTGTGTAACTTGGACTTCACTTGTATAAGACTCATGTGGTTTTTGGATACCATTGGTGGCTCAAGTTCTTCAAATGTCTCAGGCCAATGGCATTTCCCTTCCCTCCCTCTCCTCCATCTCAGGCACTGTTTTCCCAAAGGGGTTGTTGGAGCTTGGATCAAAGCATTGGACAAGCTGAGAAAAGAGAAAGGAGGGAGAACAGGGAGGAGTAGCAATGCCAAGGTGGGATAGAGTGGAGGCAAGGCAAATGGGTTGGGGTGAGGAGGTGGCACAGTATTAAGCAAAAAGAAGGAAAGCAGGTAAGAGGAGTGATGGTGGCACAGGAAGGGGGATGTGACGAAAGCAAGACAACAGAACATGCATTATCATCTACGTACACAATGGATTGAACTATTTTTTCTGTTTGAGTGCAATATCGAACCAGTGATTAACATAAAACACACATAGCAATCGCAATTACACTTATACCCCATAATGCTTAGTGCACTCTATGGGCAGTTTACAGGTAATTAGCATTTTGCCCCAAACATGCTGTGTACTCATTTTACCAACCTTGGGAGGACACATCAAATAAGGTGGACATTATTAATATTCATAAAATCATTAATCATACTCAAATGGCTTTTTAGAAATTCAATGTAATACTATATGTTCCTGTATGTATGTTTGAAATATTAGCCATTATCCTTTTCAATATTTTTATATCCTGAACTAGACCTGTGGAAGCTGTCACAGTAATTTGATGGGGTGCTAGTTGTGTCTCTGGTTGCACACAACCACCAGTTGGTTAGATTGCTGTGGCAGCTTCTGTCAGTGGAACTCCATGCACGTGTAAACATTGAAAGGGCTACTGCCCATTATGCATATGTCATTCTCATGTAAGTACTGAATATAAGCTGATAGAAATCAGGCAAGAATTTTGACACGTTTCTGAAAGGATTTTTTAAATGTGAGAGCGCATTGCAGTAGTCAGGTCTGGAGGTGACCAGAGCATGCGTGACCACAAGAAAGGAGTGGGTGTAACTGACGTATAACAGAAAGTTGAGCAAAAGCCCTCCTGGCCACGACAGCCACCTGCTCTTTGAGCAGGAGTCATGAGTCCAGGAGGACCCCAAGATTATGCACCGGGTCTGTTTGGGGCAAAATAGCCCATCCAGGACCAAAGATGGTAGCTCCCGATATAACGCAGGGCCCCTGACCCATAGCCACTCAGTCTTGCCGTGATTCAGTTGTAGCCCATTGTCCCCCAGCAAGACCCCAACAGCCTCCAGACACCTGGATAGGACTTTGACTGTGTCATGGGATCACCACAGGCCGAGATGTATAGTTGAGTATCATCCATGTACTGATGATACCTCACCCCGTGAGAATGGATGATCTCTCCCAGTGGCTTCATGTAAATGTTAAATAAAAGAGGTGAGAGGACTGATTCCTGAAGAACCCCATACTGGAGAGGTCTAGGGCTGGACATCTCATCCTCCAAACATACTGACTGGGTCCGGTCCCTCAGAAATGAGGAAAAATTGCAAAATTCAATTTAAAAAGTTTTTAAAAAGTTTTTTAAAAAAGAAATTAGGCAAACCAGGATCACACAGTGCCCTGGATCTTGGATTGCCTTGCAAAGTAGTATCTGCTCTTAAGGCCCAAAAAATGCAGTAAGCCAATTCCAAACTTGGAATTCTAGAATACTGGTGTGTACATACAATGGTGTTCTCGCTACATATATGTGGTAATTCCATGCTTGCTTATTTTAAAGTAAATTCCATGATGTTCAATGTGGTTTCCTCCCAGGTAAGCATGTACAGGAGTGCACTCTTAATTACCACATATGTGTAGGTTATAGATCAGGCATTCTCAACCTATGGCCCACGGGCCAAACCCAGCCCCTGACACCAATTCATCTGGCCCCCAACGTCCTCACCAATCCCGGAAGCAAAATTAAAAGACGTTCTACACATGTACAGAAGTTCTCTCTGTGTGCAGCATGCATTTTACTTCTGCTTCTGGGTGGGAGGAACCACGTGACCAGCCCAATCAGCAGTCCAAGAGGCATGGTCAGGCCCACAACCTGAAAGCCTTAAGAAAGTCTGTTATAGATTATTGCCTTCTGCATATGTCATTCAAGCACACAATCAAAAGTCACACAATGCAACACTTGTATTGCCGTACCACTTCATTACAGTTAAAGTGTGTTATTGTACTCTTTCCTCAAAACAAAACAACTCTTTGTGTGCACACAATTGTCTTTATGAGGAGTAAAGTTTGGAGTTCTGGGATTTCAATTGCATTCAAACATGAGATGCAGAATTTGTCTGAAATTCTTCAATTCAGCAATAATTGTGTTATACTTGATTCTTCTAATTGCAAGTTATCGCTCATAGTTACATTGGCAAGTGTTAAAATAGCTCCTATGATTTTAATGTTTCTCTGATACAATCCTCTTTATTGTCTCATAGGGAAGAAAGTGAGTTACAGTGGTATCTCATACAATGATTTTGAGCCATTCCATGGGGCTCGTTGTTGTACGAAACAATTGCTATATGATGCATGCATCGTACAGCAATTTTCCCTATAGGATGCATCATACAACAATTTTTTTTGCTAAGTGGTTTTTCCCCATTGGAAAATTGTTGTATGATTTTTTTCCATAGGGAAAATTGTTATGCGGAGTGCCCCCCCCCCTCTCCCCAAATCTAATTGTTATACGATTTCGTTGTTATATGTGATGATTGTTGTATGAGGTTCCACTGTATGTCTATTGGCTTTAAGGGGACCTGCTAGCTAAAGGATGCAACTCTGATGGCCAATCACACATCATTAACGCAGAAGAAATGAATTACCAATGAAAGAGAGATAGCTTCACACAAACATTGCTATGTATTGATGGGTCACTTAATGGACCATTTTAAGAACCCCCACTCTCTTCCTTCCTTTTTCTTTAATCTGGACTTAAAATGTACAACCATTTATGTAGATAGTGTGTTCAGATGAAAAAGTCTGTCTACTGACAACCTTTCAGACAGAGGACTGCCCACTGTAAAGAAGGATACATGGCTCCCCATATATAGTGGGAAGACTGTTCCAAGAATAGAATACACACATTTGTGTGGGAAGGGAAGGAGCAGAAATAGTACATTTTAATCTGTGCAGCCTGCTCTCATTACAGAATTTGGGGATATACTGATATTTGATCCTCCCTGTTTCTCTTAATCAGGTTATTGACTTGATTTATCAATCAAGGCTACATTATTAACTAGCCTACACAATCTGTTAAGAGCTTGACAAATCAAGCATTAATTCTCTGTAAGGATCTCAGAGGCATGGAAAATGTGTCTTCAATGTAAACTTGGAATGTTACATCATTTCTGATCTTTTCTGTTGCTAAAGTTATTATACAGGAGCAAGGTCTTTCTGTAAGAAGGTTGTGCTGTGTTTACAGCAGATAAAATAAAAAATAACAAGTGAAGCTGTTCTGATGTCAAATAAATTATATCCTCTTGTATCTTTGAAGTTACTCTTAGAATTGCAGCAAATGGTGTTTTTTTTTTTAAGATAAAAGAAAGAAACCATCACTAGAGTGAGAAACAAGCTTTATGGTCTCTTAAAGTCCATCAAACTTTTCAACAGTTATTAGAGGCATAAATCAATTTTATTAAATCATTTAAATTTAAATGCATCCTTCTGTGAAACATTTTTTAAATTTTCATATTTCAGATAAAAACAAGAAAAATCTGCCAATATTTGGAAATACATTATCCTCAACACCATTTCCCCTTTGCTTTAACCTTTACAGCATAACACATAGGGATATAGAAAGGAAACAAATTTCTATGTGGGAATCCCTCACATAGCTCAGAATTTTTTTATTTTTTTATTTTATCCATAACTTGCCTTTCTTTCAATAAAAAATACAAGGTAGTGTTCAACGGTTAAAATTACATCTATAAAATCACAAGAAATTAAAACAAATTTAAGATAGGATTAAAAACAAAAGAATGTAAAAGATCATTAGTTAAGAAAGATAAAACAAATTTTAAAATGTTGATTTCACACAAATGCTAATAAGAATGTGCTGCATCCCCTTCTAAAAAATACAATCCTGCAAGGGCATTTAGAGGTTAAAATCCAGCTTTAAAAACAAGTTTTTCATCTGGTAACCTACCTTTGCAAGGCAGGGAATTCTATAAGTTTGGAGTGGTCACCAAAAATGTTCTTTTTTGGGTCCTTAGAAAATGTACCTGCAACAGGACTGAGCAAAGCTTATAGAGACTATGAGAGATTATATGGAAAGATACAGTCCTTCAAGTCATCTGGACCTCAGCAGTAGAGGGCTTTATAGGCCATAACCTGCACTTTGTAGTGGGTCCAGACTCCAGAGACAGAGAGTGGCAACTATTGAAGTTGTAGTGAGGGAGTTATGTAGTCCCTGTGACTGGCTCCAGTGAACAGTCTGAACTAGCTAAAGTTTCTAAGCCATCCTCAAAGACAGCCTCGCACACATCATATTACAGTAATCCAAATGGGATGTGGCTAGGCACATGTCGCTGTAGCCAAGAAGTCATTTCCATGAAGGAGCACAGCTGGTATACCAGCATTAACCATGCAAATTAACTTCTGGCTAGCCTTGAAACCTGGGCACCCAGACCCACAGATAAATCCAGGAGATTACCCAAACTGGAAACCTGTGCTTTCAGAGGGAGTGTAGCCTCATTGAACACAGTATAGATCCCTGTTCTGCTTTATAATTGATCTGCTTTGCCAGGATCAAGCTTTAATTTGTTTGCTCTCGTCCAGTCCATTAAACACACCAGATTTAGAGCCAAGACAGCCCCCTTGGAAGTAGATGGGGGGGGAAGGAAACAGGGTTGGGTGCCATCTGCATGTCGATGACACAGACCTCTGGACAGCTGCTCTCAATGGTTTCATGTAGATAGGGTGGGAAACTGTGAGGAGGTGCATCCATGAGGATGGGGGATGAGGATCACAAAATATAATCCTGTGCCATCCATTCTGTTTGAGGAAAATTAGCAGCAGTTTATAGCTCAGCAAAGCAACATCTTTGAGACAAAATAATATCCACATTGTTGCAAGGGTTTTGCTACTTGAACTGTAGTCTTTCTCTATTCATAATCTTATTTATTGTAAGGCAGAGAGGGGAGCATTGCTCAAATCTAGGTTCTTAAAGGAGAAATCACAGTCTGGCCAGATTATCCTGCTATGGTAACAGAGTAGACTATACTGCAACTCAATGCTGAGTGTCAGGCAGTGGTTAACTAACCTGACAACCCTGAGGACTAACAACCTGGGAAGCCAAAGTCAACAGGGAAGGGTGATGGTCCCCAAGTGGATTAAATCCCACTTGAATCCATCTTGATGGAGGGCAGAAGCTTCATCAATACTGGACTGAGCCTGATGAGGACTTTGCATGCCAAAAAAGGCTCAGGACCAGAAAGTGACTTGGGGAAGTGGATCAGTGGTGTCATGCTGTGATGCAGAAGGCAGATAAAGGTCCACTGTATTATATTCTCAGGACAGTCTTCATGGCTCATTGCCATGATGATTGCCTATACATTGGTACCTCATACAACAATTTTAACCCATTCCACAGGGCTTGATGTTGTACGAAACAATTGCTATACGATACATCATATAGCGTTGCATGCATCGTATAGTGTTTTTCCCTATGGGATGTGTTGTACATTTTTTCCCCTGCTAAGTGGTTTTCCCATTAAATAATTGTTGTACAATTTTTTTCCATAGGGAAAATTGTTATGCGGGACCCCATTTCCCCCCCAAACCTAATTGTTATATGATTTTGTTGTTATACGGGGCGATTGTTGTATGAGGTTACACTGTATTTGGATATAGAAGAAGAAGAAGAAGAAAGGAGCAATGGAAGAGATCAAATGTATCAGTCCTGATGTCCAACTCAGTTCAAAAAATGTTGTAGAGAAACAGATTGTCCTCTTTCCATCTGGCACAGCCTCAAACTATTTCTCTTTGTGGCAGTGGCATAGCTGCGTTGAAGTCAGTTTGGGTCCTTGGTTGCCTCTCAGTTCCAATTGCAAGTCTCTTGTTTTAGCCCTAGACCTCCAGAGTCCTGTAATGGTTCTCTCATCTCCTTTGCCCAAGATTTTAAGGATGATCATGGGAGAAGGATTGTCCTCAGATACTGACAAGCCATCAAAAACAGAGTTGTGGGCTGATCCCCCTGCCATCTCATCTCATCCGCCCAGCTCAGATCATGATTGACCAAGTTGATTTGGGGGAGCATTTTACACTTATTGCCACTGAGTAACTGACCTGGGCTCACGTGTTCCCTTTTTTCATGTGTTTAATTATTTGAGTCTTGGGTATTGTCAGCTTTAAGAACGTTAAAGGAAATAGTTCCCAGCTGGGAAGATTGGCTATTTCACTATACATTTTATTAAAAGTAACATTTTTTCATTAAACTGTAGCACTTCAAAGTTACTATTCATAAACAACTAGCTACCTAAAATAAATTCCTTCTTCGGTAGAAATTTTCAAAGCTACTTTATAGCTTTAGAATGCACTCATGAGCTTGGCTATTTAACTTATTTTCCTTCTGTACATGATGTGGATTACTATTAGAACAGTACTTCTGCACATGCTTTTGGGAGCTGTTTCCTCCTACTCCATTTTTTACTTCTAATCCTTTCCTCCTATGAACTGGAACAAACATTTTTGTGATTTTTTTTCCACCAGATGTTCGGACCAGAGTTTTGGAATCCATAATGATCGCCTTCCCATTTTCCTAAGAAAATCTTGGTCTAGGATGGTACCAAGCCTTGATGCTCTTTAACTGCAAAGTCAGGCTGGATTTTTCTTAACACCAGACATGCCCTGGGATCTTCATTAGCCTGCCTTGACAAATTACAGCCTGCCCTCTTCCCTGGTTGGCTAATAACCAGTGCTCCAGCCTATTCTTGGTAGCATATAACTAAAAAGAAACAAACTCTCTTTACAGGTATGAGGAAACGCAACAACACTGAGGTATTTACAAAAATCAACAGACAGATTTCAAAAATGGGGGACACAAAAGGCAGCTTCATTAAAATGCCAATAAAACACTTCAGGCAACAAACAGATCAGTTCTTGACCCACTCCTAGGCTCCTGCTTCTCCTCCACTATATTTGCAAAAGTAAATAGCTAAAGGATAATTACTGAAGAACACCTTGTACCTGAGAAAAGCGTTTAATTTAATGTTACCATCTCCATTAGTTTATTTTAATGGCTACAGACTATCCAGAACTAAAGTCTAATTTAAAATTTAGTTAAAATGTGTTTTTGTACAATCTGAATAGATTTTTTTTACAGATAGGTCAGTAGTACAGTATAATCTATTTAAATATTCCCACAGGTTTGAAAGCTTCTGAACAGATGTTGCTCAGTACTCCTTTGGGTGATCTTTAACTTTCCTTTATTGCCAGCAAATGAATCCTTGTGTCTTGGGAGACTAACATAGAGGGGCAGAAATCTGTCACATTGATCTGAGACATTGTATTTACAGATGAAGTTCAGTGGTAGAGTTTCCATGCAGTAGCCATTGATAAAGTTTGAAATGCAAGGGCTCACCCTGACAATCTCCATGGGTATGCCTCCAAGATAACATAGATAGTGTGCCATTCTTTGTCTGCAATATGTACACCTCCCCTCACAACAGGATGTTGTTCCTGGAAAATATCAGTGCCCCTCCAGCTACAATGAGGATCGCAACAGAGATGCCCAAAGGGGAGTAGCAGATGACATCTTCTAATGAAATGATCCCAACTCTTCATTATTGTGAATCTTTGTTCGAGTGAACACTGCTTACACAAATCTGTGTTCCTATGGGTTATGTCAGAAGCAATAGTTCTGGTTTGCCAAGTTATAGCTTAAGAAGGAATGTGGCCTGACCTATAAGTTCTGTTCTCATCTCTTAGATCATGTCTTGGCTTTGACATTATAATCCTTGTTATATTAAACCCATTTTGTGTTGATGGAGGGCTCATGTTCATACTGGACACAACAAACTATAATTTAATTTAACCAGGATAGCAACATTAAACATGGGAACTTTGCATTTAAAACAGCGGAACTTTACATCTAAAACAGCCGTGTGTGCATACATACCTCAGATCAAAATATTTAGCTTATTTAATCCAATTTATTTTTTTAATTTTTATGCTGCCCACTTAGACAAACTCGACTCAGGGCAGCTTGCAACAGATTAAAAACATATAAAAACAGATTTAAAAACACAAATCACCTACCCACCCTCCTACCCCCATCCTGTTTATAAAAGAATAAAAGTGACACAGCAACACAGAGGGAGGGACACTAACTTGAAATGAGGCAACAGGCTGGGGCTGTATCCCCATTTAGGCCCCACACCTGCCCCACCAGCCAGGTTTTCAAACCTTTCCTGAAGGGCAGCAATCCTGTTTGCAAACTCAATTCTGTTGGCAGGAGGATTCTAGAGGGCCGGTGCGGACACAGAGAAGGCCATTCTTTGTGTGCTAGAGAGGCGGGCCCCTCTAGCTGAAGGCACAACTAGGGAGCTGCTCCAGTCCGCTCTGGTTGGACGGGCAGACACTCTTGGGATGATGTGGTCTCTCAGGTATCCTGGCCCACTGCCATATAGGGTTTTAAAGGTCAAAACCAGCACCTTGAATTGCACCCAGAGGCAAACTGGTAACCAGTGCAGCTCCCGAAGTAGTGGGGAGGCACGGGCATAATGTCCACATCCCATCACCACCTGGGCAGCTTTATTCTGGACCAGTTGTAGCCTCCAAGTGGTTGTGAAGGGCAGCCCCATGTAGAGCGCATTACAGTAATCTAGTCTGGAGGTGACCAGAGCATGAGTGATCATGAGTAAGGAGTCCTGGTCCAGAAACAGGCACAACTGACAGATTACACAAAGTTGAGCAAAAGCCCTCCTGGCCACAGCCACCACCTGCTCTTCAAGCAGCAGTCATGAGTCCAGGAGGACCCCCATCCAAGACCAGAGGTGGTAACTCGCCGGATAACCCAGGGCCCCTGATCCAAAGCCACTCGGTCTTGCCAGGATTCAGCTGAAGCCCATTGTCCCCCATCCAGACACCGACGGCCTCCAGGCATCCAGACAGGACTTTGACTGCATCACTGGGATCACCACGGGTCGAGATGTACAACTGAGTGTCATCTGCACCACATGGGAATGGATGATCTCACCCAGTGGCTTCATGTAGATGTTAAATAGGAGAGGAGAGAGCACCGAGCCCTACGGCACCCCATATTTGAGGGGCCTAGGACTGAATCTCTCACTTTCCAACCACACTGACTGGATACGGCCCTCCAGAAAAGAGGAAAACCAGGACAACACCATGCCCTGGATCCCCAATCCTTTGAGCTATTCCAGAAGGATACCGTGGTCAATGGTATCAAAGGCTGCTGAGAGGTCAAGGAGAGCAAGGGCGGTCGGATGTCCACCATCCCGCTCCCGCCAGAGATCATCCATCAGTGTGACCAATGCTGTCTCCATACCATGTCTGGGCCTGAATCCTGATTGTTAGGGGTCCAGATAATCTGCTTCCTCCAGAGCCCCCTACAGCTGGCGCAAGCTCCCCAAGAAGGGGAGGTTGGAGACAGGCCTGTAGTTAGTTAGGACAGCTGGGTCAAGGGATAGTTTCTTCAGGAGGGGGTACACCAAAGCATGTTTTAGTGGTGCAGGAAACACCCCCTCCCCGCAAAGATGCATTTATTATTGCCCCAACCCAGCCTCCTATCACCACCTTGGAGGTTTTCACCAACCAGGTAGGACAGGGGTCCAAAGGAAATGTAGTGGCCCGGACTGCTGCAAGAAGCCTGTCCACTTCATCAGGGACAACTGGATCAAACTGATCCCAGATCACATGGCAAGACTGTGTTCCAATCCCCCCTGGACCCTCACCATCCACGCCGGGATTAAGCTCTGAATGAATCCAATCGATTTTCTCCACCAGACGGGCACATTTTACTTCCACTTCTGGGAGTGACGAGGACAGTGTGGGCTGGATGAATCACAGCAAATCCATTCGTGTGGATTCACAGGGGCTTGGGCTTCTGGGAATTGAAGTCCAAGAACATCTGGTGTGCCAAGATTCGCCATCACAGATATATGATCTAATGGATATAGCAATTTAGGCTGTGTAAAGTTCTTTAATTAATGGAAACATGGGCATTATGGTTCTTGGGGTTTTTCATTCATGTAGAAAGCATTTTAACAATTTACTATTTAGGAAAAGTAGTTGTAATAATAATAATTAGTTGCTGTCTAGCCCCTTTTGACAATGGCAAACCTGTTCAGGGTTTTCTAGGTAAATATAACTCAGAAGTGGTTTACCATTCCCATCTTTGGGGGGTATCCAGGCACTATGCAGCATGCCCAGTGCCACACAGCCTGAATCTTCTGGGATGTACCATGGGAAGATGAAAACCTAACCTCTGACTGTGCAGCCAGAAATCTAACTCACTGAGCATTCTAGCCAACTACGGTTTGTATAAAAATGAAACTTGTCACAATACCTGAAAAATAGAGGATTTTTAAAAAGAAACTAAAAAGTGCAGATTAGCCTTAAAATTAGATTAAGAGAAGGAAATTTCCAAGAGTCTGGGGGTCACATTTCATTTGTGGTCAATTAGTTTACCAATTGGTTAAAGCATACCTGTCAAGTTTTGGATTTGAAAATAAGGGAAACACTGTGGGTGGGCATGGCCAAATCTATGGGAGTGGCCAAATCTGTGGGTATGGCCAAATTTGACCATGTGACTTGCTGGGCTCTAGTCATGCCTGCCACATGACCATGAAAATATCTGCAAACACAGACAGCACTGGCTCTTTGGCTATAAATGGAGATGAGCACTGCACCCTAGTGGTTCCTATTTATCTACTTGCAATTTCTTTGATTCTGAACAGCTAGGTTGGCAAGAGCTGGGACTGAGATGGGAGCTCATTACACACACATACACACACACACACACACACTCCCTCAATCCTTCATACACAAACACATGTCTACCCAGGAGACAGATAGACAGACACACACCCACTCAAGCAATCTCCCCTGATCCATCACACACAAACGCATGGTGACCCATCTCTCTCTCTCTCTCTCTCACACACACACACACACACACATACACATACCTGATTTGTGCAGCCATGTAAGCAAAACCCCTTCTTGCTCCTTCTCTGTCCCATCCAGCTTCCTTTTACCCAGCACTGCAGTCCCCCCCCCCCAGGGCTCTCATCTTCACCTCCGATCTCTCTCTCTCCTCCTCCTCCTCTTCCTCCTCCTCCATTTCCTCATACTGCCCAAAAGAAACCCAAAGGCCACTGGGAGGTGTAGTCCTACCCCTCATGCATCTCATTGGGGCTGCCCACCCAAAGAACTGTGGCTCCCAGGATGCTTCGCCACACTTTCCTGGCCAGGGGAAGTCTGTGTTCATCATGTGCCAGCAAAAGCGCCATCTTTGAACAGCCCCCCCCCCCCCCCCGTATTCTTTTAAAAAATAAGGGATAATATTTTAAAAAAACGTGTGGCTGGGAAGTGGACTGAATTATGGGGAAATCCCGGCCAAAACAGGGTACTTGACAGGTATGGCTTAAAGGCAGCAAACCCAAGGAGAATGGCCTAATTACAGCAACTGAAATGTAGACTATAGGCTGCATGAACCACCATGTGTTTTAGTGATCTCCAGAATGCTTATTTGTTTTAAAAAGTACCATGTGGCAATTTGCTGCTGAAATTGCTACATTGGTTGTTTAATTCAGTAAACGAAGTGTTTACAGAGAGTTAAACATTGATTGTAAGAGGGCGTTTAGTGTTGCTTGGAAGAAGAAACCTCTAATTCTCTTTAATTCTCAGCACCTTCCCCAACATTTCTCTTCCTCCTTATTTAAACAGCCTTTTTGATTTAGACAGACTCTTCTAGGCTTTTGCTGCTTAAGCAGCCCATTGCTGTTAAGCAAATCTAAAACAGTTCTCCAAGTTGAGCTGGAATTTTCTGTAAATAATTAAAATTTCATTATAAAGAATTAAATTATGTCAGTACATTGTTGTTCATTAGATATTTGAAGAATAGCCACTTCCACACTGTATTGCTCTTTACGCACTTATGCAAGGAAATGTTCTAGTTGTTTTCAAATGGAGTGATTGCAATAATATGAGAGACAGATTACTGTGTCATATGTAGAGTTCTATGGGCATGGAGTCCTTGTTCCCCATGATTGACAGTATATTCTATTGATAATCTTTAGTTAACTTTGATTAGAGGTGTGTGCACATCCACGCCTGCTCTGTACCTGAGTAAAGGCACACAGATCGGGGCCAACCTGCCTTATACACTTTATGAAATATCCCAACCTGCTCCATACTATTCTTCCTTAATATTATCTATGCATTTCTTGATTTCTATTTTTTTATTTTAAAAATCCCATGAACAGAGTGAAACAGGAATAACTATGGCATGGGGATGGGAGCTATGCAGCACCCGAATCATGTGATCTATCCATTCAAAGCTAGTGCAACAATCATCCTTACACAACTGTTTACACTTAATCCTAAAAATGTACAGTTCAGTACAGTTTGATTAAATACAGGCTCAGTGAGAGAACATAAACTAATCAATCAATCAATCCAGAATCCTATCTAAGCAATGGCATGATTTTTCTACCCTGAGCTTTATTAAGATGTTCAGCTGTCATTGAACTTATGGCTGGAAACCTTTGGGACCTGTTGGATACAACACAAGACTACTGTTCAGAGCTGCCACTTGCAAAATAAAATTAATATATCCCTCACTAGAATCTAACTCCTTAAGAGAGTTCAGGCTCAATTTCAGCATTCATTTATTTGTCTTTCTCACAGTCCATGGTATCTAAAAAGCTCCGCATATTTCAGATGAGTCAATTTCTTCCTGTCACTTTTTGTCAGCTTCTAGTTGTTCACATCTATATTCCACAATTAAAAATAATGTAGAAAAGATTATGTTGACCTCAGTCTCCAGTGACAAATCTTTAAATTTATGGATCTTTTCTAGTTCTTTCATAGCTACCCTTCGAAGTATCAAACTTCTTTTGATTACTTGTCTTCATCTCCATTTCGAGTGATGATTAAACCTTAGTACAGACAACATATACCCATTTCAACTTCTTTAGTGACAAAATTAAAATTATGATATTTTTCATAATCACTATTTTTTATACTTAACGTTCAAATGTAATCCTGCTTCTGTACTTTCTTCCTTAATCTTCCTCAATAGTTGTTTCAAGTCATTGCTTCTTCCTGCAAGTAACATGGTGCCATCTGGCTAGCTAGACAGGTGTTCCCTTCCTCCCTTAGTGCTCCCTGTGAATCCATGTGCACACTCAGTGGAAGAGGACAACCATCCCAGATAGAAGGAGTGTCTTAAATGGTTGATGGTTTTTTTTCATTCCTCTTTCATCTGATTTTGAGCCAACTTTTCATATTATGTGATCTGCATATAATGAAAAGTCAAGAAGACAAAATATATTATTGCAAAATACAAAAGTGACTCAATCTATCTGAATGGTTTTATTTCAGCAACCATCAGGTGAGAAAAGGCTTTCATGTCCCCTAATTTAATATACTTATATGGGAGGAAAGCACAAAAAGTTAACAACTATTTTAAGAAAAACTTAAAATATTCTACTACAAAACCACTGGACCAATTTGTCTGGAGTTAAAGGAGAAAATTTCTCTCTAAAGAGGATACCATTTATCCAAATCTGAGAATGCAAGAAAACACAAAGCAGACCCACCTACTTTGACTTCCCAAATCAGAGGGAGGTGTGAAGATTCAGATTTCCTCATCATGATTTTAATTTTGGAACTCAAATTAGATAAGTGATATTTGTACAGCCCAATACCAATACACAATATCCTCTTCCAGGTTAGAAATGTTGCTGCTTAACAATGATAAGGTTTTTACAACACCTGAGGCTTTAATACAAGATTCCTCAGATTTACCAGCATCTTAATGGCTGCACACCGATGGCATGTTCTCGGATCCTCCCAAATCATACTGGAAACAAGCTGTTGCCACAAAGGTATTTTCTCCCATAACTGGCTTAATAGAATATTGCCTAGTTTGTCAAACCAGGATATGATCTGAGGAGCAGAAATATGATACTTCAGCATAAATTCCTTAGTCACCTCTACCACCTCCCCCTAAATGCTAACATAAAATCTGCAGGGTATAAATTTTTAAGCACTTCCCTTAGATTATGATTAACAAAGCATAACTATGTGAGAGCCCATCAGTGATATATTTCCCTCTACATCACTTCTAGTTCTATCAAAAAAAAAAAGTTGCAGATATATGGTGAGAGTATGCCTACGTTTCACTAGATTGTGAATTAAAAATGGGTAGAGTAAGGATTTCCAAATTTTTTTGCTGTTGGACTGTAAAGGTACAAATCTATTTTAGTATTAGTGCACTAAGAGGTGGAAGGAGCAGAAATAGTTATTCTACTACGTTCTCTACCAAAGTACTTCAGGGACCAGAGAATATATGTCATACTTCATTTCTTTAATGAAAAATTCATGTAATAAAACTACTCCCCCCTCTTACTGTACAGGGAGGAAAAATCCCAGAGAAAAGGCATTAACTGTATTTCAAGTTGTACATTATTATTACATAATAGCTATTGTTTCAAATGATAATTATATACATAAAGTGTAAGAGAAATGTATTTAGTGTTCCTCTGTAACAGTAATTAAGGTTTTATGTGTGAGATGTTATCAGTTCTAAACTATAAATTTTAATTCATATTTTTACAGATGGAGGAGTCTATTGTCCTTGGAATGTGTGTAATTGTCATTAATTCCAGCAACAAGAACATAAATCTCTTTTCTTATGTTCTGTATGCATAGATTATAGAATATTGTCTACTATTTAAAATTCAAGTAACACACTTTGCTAGGAGGCTGTGCAGAAAGATTAGGAAGAGATGTGTTTTGATTTTTAACCATCTTGGTGAAACCTGTTAGAGGTTCCAGAACGACTTTCTCATGAGACTGGCCACAGGGGAATTCAAAATGGTTACAGTATCTGGCATGAAATAGAAACTGTTGTGATGAACGGAAATAATAATATTTTTAGTTGTAAACCTATCCCCCTCAATAAACTGTTATCCCAAAATGTCAGCATGGAGCATATTTAATGAATGGGGTTTTCTAAGGCTACAGACTAGGCTGGTATACATTTGAGAGTTAGAGGAAAGAAATAGTTTTCTTGCTTGTTTAAACGTGTTTATGGTGTAAATCATGGGAGATTCCATGGCCGTCGTAGTCCTGGTCATGGCCATGGCCATCGTCATCGTCAGCATCGTCATCATCGCATTTAAAGCCAAATCTATCAAAACATTAACATCAAAAAAGTAACAGGGGGTGGGAACAGGAAAATGTATTGCAACTGAAATGCCCCAGTAAATTTTCATAAAGTCATCACAAGGGTGTTAGGGAGAGCTTGGACATGTTGCTGTCACTGATGCAAAACAAGGCAACAGCAGATGGTTGCTGAGCAACCAGAAACCACAATTAGAACAGACAGCAGACTAAGATATTAATGTAAGGGAAGAAGACAAATTGGTGGTGGCAATAAAGGCAATGATCGAAGGAGTGTGGGAGGACAGTAAGCAAATGACAGAAGGAGGAGAAGTTGCCATTCTGGAAAAGATGAAGAGGGAGTAACAGTGGGGAATGAGAAGTGGGGTCAGAGGGCTGGAGGACCAGCTGGAGAGAACATAAGAGGGAGACCTGGTGCAAAGAATCCTATTGATAACACACACACACACAGAGAGAGAGCCCCAACATAGACCATGTGTGCTGAGGGGAAAAAGCTAAGCAACCCATCACCAGCAGAAAGTTGTGTGGAGACTCCTATCTGGAAAGGATTTGGGACACTCTGATATCCTTGGTTATGACAACTTACCTTAAGCAAATACCAGTCTTGCCAATGGGTACTATTGGGGCAGTTCATACCTGCCCCTATTTACCCAGGCTGTCATCCACTTGGCTCTTACCTGAGTGAGGATCTTATTCCACCCCATACATACCAAAGAGAAGGCTCCCATCCATATCAAGTAGGACAATATAGCAATGGTCTTTCAATTAAAGGCAACTGAAAATGTCCCACCAACCCATGCTTCTTGAAATGATGAGCCTTCTTTAAAAAGTTCAAAAGCTTTATTATTGGGGAGGGGGAGCATAAAAGTCGAGAATACAAAAACAGAAAAGCATTTTAAAATAAAAAGGAACAATCCTCTGTTTCTTCCATTCTCCCAATGACACAAACAAATTATATCTAAAAAAGCATTCCTTGGCCTTCGGCAGTAACTAAGTAGCGGCTACATTTTCTACATAGTATAGCATTGCATTCACTCCCCCCCAACATCTTTTTTAATTCTAGCACTACTTTGCTAGTATATTGAAGAGTAACAATTCTCATCTTTCTGCATTTCCTCCTGCCTCTTCTCCAGATCTAGCCAATTAAATTACAGTAACTAACATCCATCATTTCCTTTCCACTTTGCCCATGCATTCTAAAGTAAGTTCCCATGCTCAAAGATTGTTATGGTGGCAACCAAAGAAGAAATTCACTTCTTGGTGCCTTTGAAGCAGTCTCACTTCCCCATACCCATTCTTATCAGCCATCTGAAGGAATGAAACTCAACAGAGTCAAGCATTCTCACACCCCACCACATTTTCCAGTTGATTAACCCTTTCTGCAGGGAAAAAGGAACAAGCAGAAACCATTTTAAACCTTAAATGTTGAGGCCTATTCTGAGCTTCCCCTTCGGAAGTAAAAATCCAAGTTTTTCAATCTTACATTTTTATCAGGACAGAAACATGGGAAATGGAGCTCTTACATCTAGCTTTACTAATTCTAATACATTTTCAGCACTACAATTCCTATCTTGTAAATACTAATATCTTGTAAATGTGGTGCTGGAGGAGATTTTTGAGAGTACCCTGGACAACAAACAGATCTTAAAAGTAATCAATCCCGACTGCTCCTTGGAAGGTCAAATGCTGAAGATGAAGTTAAAGTACTTTGGACATCAAATGAGAAGAGAGGATTCAATTGAGAAGGCCTTGATGCTGGGAAAGGTCGAGGGCAAGAGAATAAGGGGGCGGCAGAAAATGAGATGGTTAGATGGCACTGTTGATGCAATGGGCACAAAGCTGGGCAGGTTGAGGAGAATGGTAGAGTATAGAAGTGTTTGGTGTGCGGTGGTCCATGGGGTTGCAAATGGTCGGAATCGACTGCAACTGAACAACAACAAATACTACTTTTAGCAACCTGAGATAATAATAAAGCAGCATTGATATTCTGGTTAGCAGTTGTGTTGACTTGGGCTTCTGGAAATTGAAGTCCAAGAACACCTGGAGTGCCAAGGTTGGCATCACTGCCCTATACCATTTTGCCTTATGGCAACTGCATTGACCTTAGTGGGCCAATTCAAATGTTGCTTGTCACATTGATAGTTTGTGAACCTGCTTCATTGCCTGTTGGAAGCAGGAGGAGGCTGTCAGTGGGTTTCAGTAGGTACAGGGTTTGGCCATGAGCTATGAGACAGAAGCGCAATCATCCTTTTGGATATTTTATTTTCCTAATGTGCTGTAAAATATGTGGAAGCAGGGACTGTGTGGGCTGAGCACTTTCACTTCCAGCAGCCTTAATGCAAACAGCATGTGGCCAATGGAGGACAGAGTACAAAAAACTAATATAGAGATATTTCACCTAATACAATCTCCCTCTTTTAATTTTCATTCTGAAAGAGAAATCTGGGACCCCAGTGACCATTTTTCCTCAGTATAAGCATCATTTCTATTCAGTTCACTCCCTCCTCCTCACTTGGTAAACAATATACCAGAAGGTAAATTTTATCATGTATATTTTCATCACTTTTACTGAAATCACAAAATTATGGGTGGGTGTGATTATCTTGCTGAAGATGTCAGTTTCAGAAAATGTTTCTAAAAATGGAAAGGGAAGTTGGTTGCAAGCCAGGCCCATAGCTGGCTAGTACTCTATATTGGCTAAAACTAGACCCATTAATGTCTTTCTTTCTTCTGCTGAAATGTATTGATTTACTGTATTTCCTTTATTCAGTTCTACCTTTTGTCCATTTCTTCCACTTCCATGTCTAGGTCAGATGTTAAACTGCCAGAATGAAGCCACTTTTGGTGAATTCATTCCATAGTTCCTTTCACCTGTCCTAGTGTGAGAAAGATTAGCTGGCACAACAAGGTTGCCGTTGCCCGGGTTGCATCCAATTGTAGTTCAAAAATACCACAATCTTTAAAGAGGCTCTTTCTGTGTACCTTACCTTTTGTCCATGAAATACAGACTTCTCAGTCCAACATTTTGGCTTCACCAAAAATTAGGAAAGTCAAGGTGGCAGGTCCAAAGTCATGCAGTGCTGCAATCTGAACCTGAGGTTCAGATATGTGGCTGGGGGAATTGTGTTCCAAAAGAGTAGCTTTGGGGTCCAGAGTCTTTGGGTGAGTGACGTTGTAATGACTCAAGTTATTTTGTGCATCTCCACATTTGTCCAATGGGACCTTTTCTGTGTCTGCCCCAGCCCTGTGGAACCTCTTACCACCTGAGTTGTGTCTCCAGATGGAACTACTCCCCTTTAGAAAGATGCTGAAGACATGGCTCTTTCAGCAGGCTTGGGGCATGCTTGACTCCACTAGTCAAGTCCGCTGGCTGATTTAGCCTATGTGAGGGGCTGCCCCCCAGCTTGGTTATTCTGTTTTAATGTGGTTAGGGTGGGGAGGGTTGTTTTTTTAATGATGATTTGTTGGTTTGGTTGTGTTTTAATGCTGGTTTTAGCTGGGGCTGTTTGGGTCTTGTTTTAGCTATTGCTGTTGAATTGTTTTATATTGTAATTTTTATCATGTTGTTAGCTGCCCTGAGTGGTGTACCCACCAGGAGGGTGGGATATAAATGTGCAAAAATAAATAAATAAATAAATAAATAATGATGTTGTTGTTAGTGGCAGATTGTCATTGACAAAAGACTTCCTTTTCCAGTTTTGTGATCTATCTAAGATGCTGACTGGGAGGCGGAAGGTCAGCAGTTTGATTCCCGAATACTGCAGGATGGAATGAGCTCCCGTCTTTGCCCCAGCTCCTGCCAACCTAGCAGTTTGAAAGCAAGAAATTGCAAGTAGATAAATAGGGACCACTTCAGTGGGAACGTAACAGCGTTCTGTGCGCTCCGGTGTCTAGTCATGCCTGCCACATGACCACGGAAACATCTGCAGCAGCAGACAGCGCTCGCTCTTCGGCTTTGAAACAGAGATGAGCACTGCACCCTAGAGTTGGATACGACTGGCTTTCGAGCAAGGGAAACCTTTACCTTTACCTTTACTACAGTTCACAAATAATGAGAAAGTCATATGTGTCACAAAATTGAAAGAGGAAGTTGTTAATTGGCAGCCAGCTGCCACTGACAATGATGTCATACCCATTAAGTATGTTGGCCATGCCCAATAGGGTTTTGCCCAATGGATGGGATTTTTTCTACTTCTTTCCTGTTAAGATTTTATTCTAATCATGAAACCTAAAGCTAAAAGCTGCTGCAGTTGGTGTGAAATGCAACAACATATGCCAAATTTTTGCTGTGGCAGTCAGCAGTGCTGCTGCTGCCGGTAACTGGAAGTCACTCATCCTTGCCTTAGTATCAGATTCATTATCTTGTTTAGCATAATGAATACATTACAGAAACTGATTCCAGAACCCTGAGTCTTTTTCAGTGTGTACAGTATAGGAAACAGCAGTTCTGTGTGCACACCTGATGGAAATTATATACCACTGAAGTGAATGGACACAAAAGCACCACATTTCTGTGTTCAAGATCCTGACCATGCTAAATGAGTCCACACTTCCTGTGCATCCATTTCACCTAATTTAACATACACATCATTTGGAGGCAGCCAAGTTATTTTGGCACATGGAACAGAGAAAAACACCACTGTCTCTTTCCCTTTCCTGACAGCAAAATTACAATAATAACAAGCTAAGGAACAATTTGTCAACCTTTCTGAATACCCTCAAATTTGCTCCCAGAATCAGCCAACTCACTCTGCCTATTTGGATGTACCTGGCTCCCAGTGCTACTTCTTCTTCTTCTTCCATGCCTAGGCCAGACATGAAACTGCCAAAATGAAGGCACCTTTTGGTGAGTTCATTCTGCAGTTCCTTTCACCTAGTGTGAGAAAGATTAGTCATACTGGATAATAGTCAGATATCACTTCTAGTTTGTTAGCACTTTGCTAATTGACTAAAATCCTCATCTCGGCTTGTGATGCTTAGTTATAACACAAGAATCAAATGAATGCCATCCCAAATGCAGATAATATAACACCCCCTTTTTTTTTTCATTTCTCAGCGACACTATTCTGTAATGCTTTGTTGAAACATAATAAAGGCTGTTATAATCTGCTTGAGTTTGGTCAGTACCTTTGGGTAATGCCTTCTAGAGTGGGGTCGCCCAACACAATGATTATGATGACATAGAGTGGCTCATTAAAGACTTGCTTTCACAATGTCAGGGTGCCCATGACTTTATTGCATTGTATGTAAACATGCCTGCCTCATTACCATGGAAACGTCTGCAGAAGCAGACAGCAATGGCTCTTCGGATTTGAAACAGAGATGAGCACTGAACCCTAGAGTCGGATATGACTGGCTATCGAGCAAGGGAAACCTTTACCTTTACCTATGTAAACTGCATACACTCCAGAATTGCAAAAGCAAGTATCTAATTAGCAACAATTTGCTACTGTGGATGACATCATTTCTTTAAATTTTGAAAATCTCCACCGATGGTCTCACCGCTTACAATTATTCGGTGATTGTACAGTTTTAAAGTCACCCACTGTTGTGTCCAAACGTTTATTAACGTATATTGCTTTAAGTTGCAATCACCATTAAGTCTTGTTGTAATCACGTCCTTTTTCTGTAAGGCGCCTCATTCATGTTTTCAATGTACCTGATTCCTGATTCCTATTAGGAAAAGCCCAGGGAAATATATCATTGTAACCGCTGTTCTGTCTGCATATAAGTTGCTACCTCGTCCCTGTTTTCCCCAGTCTGGAAACTTGTACGAAACTAGTCTGTATCAGCCAGGTCTGAGCTGAGTTATAATAAATGATTTGTTGGTTAACCCCCGAACTGCTGTGGCATTGCTGATTAATACATGGACTCAACACCCACCCAACCTATTATTATTATTATTATTATTATTATTATTATTATTATTATTATTATTATTATTATTATTATTATTATTATTATTATTATTATTATTATTATTATTATTATTATTATTATTATTATTATTATATTTCTATACCGCCCATCTGGGATATTTTCCAAATCTGGGAGGTTAACAGAGGCTTTTTTGTGGGAAAAAGGGATCCCTACAGAGCCTCAGAACCTGAAAGCAAGGGGAGAGGATAGGGAACTTTAAATTTAATTTTATAAAGATTAATGGTGCAGGGTGATGACATCATGCCATTAAGACAAGCATTATTGGACCAACTGAATTTCGGTCAATGAATGCTTATTTAGAAAGACAAGCATAAAATGAATAAATGAATGAGTAAATAAATATATTTTAAGTACCCTCATCTTAACTTTTTTCTTTTGCCATACTATGCTGATTTGGATCATAATAAAGATTGGATGAGTAAAAAAATGCTTGTTCTGTGTAAACTTCTTCAGGATCTGGTTGAGTAATAGAAGTCTAACAGTATGAAGTCACTATGTTGACTGCAAATGTGTTTCTCGTTCAGGAAGGAGGAAGACAAGATTATCTTTTAACTAAGGGCAATTTGAGAACAAATATTTGTTTTATATCATTATTACCTCTCACAAATCTTAGTTTAGCCTTATATTCGGATCCACAGATTTCATTCTTTCAAGGCACCTGAACAGATTATGTATGATGCGATTTCAAACATGTCTTGAGAGAGAAATTGATACATTGCAAATGTCATCAAGTCATTTTCTTACATCCATTTGCTGCGTTGCACAGAACGTTCAATGCATTTGGAGGGATTTTTCTTGTTGCTCTTTCATATCAACCAGAGGGCCTGGCTCTGACTCACCTCCATTATCTCTTGTAAGTTACTGAAATGAACTTTTGGAATAGAGATCTCACTAGAATGAATGTGTGTTCCAAACTTGATTCAGATTCAGACCTCTGTGAGTGTTTCTCGACATCTCATATATTTCAGCATTATCAGTGTCATGCATTGTGGGATCCGCGCACATAATTGGCATACTGTCCCTGACAGAACCACGGCTTGGGGGAACACTCCTTGGAGCCTGGTTCCAAGGGGACAGAAATTAGAAGGCAGATTAATAGTCATAGTTTAATTCATCGATCGCTGACCTGGCAGGCACTTCAGACAGTAGAGGGCAAAAAGATCACCGGGTGATGAACCTGATAAGCATGTAATGAGTAATCTTGACTCCGCAGAGACTCTGAGCCCAAGAGTCAACTTAGGCAGATGTTTACTCCCGATAGCAGTAGACAATGCATGTCCCTCCGGTAGTAAATTAGATAGATAAGGAACTTCCCCCAGTGAAGTCACCCTTGATGAGTAACTTGTGTAATCTTAAAGTGCAGACTTGCCGTTTTCCTGTAATGGCCACGCACAACTTATGCACGCGGCCGAGCTAGGCAGAGTATAAAGATTAGAGCCTTCTGATCAATAAATGCTGGTCTTTGCTCCATCTTGCCTCGTGTGTCTTTACTTGACCAGTCTCCTCTGGGACCTTCCAGCCCGTATCGGGCCCTGATCCAACATATGGTGACCCCGACGTGATCCTAATCGTGAGTAAGTAACATCCTTGGTCCGGTTCTATGCCAGAACTGCGTCCAAGTCTTCCCGGAGGTTGCGGAGTGCTTCAGGTCGGGAAGCCATCCAATCCAAATTCAGCTATGCTAAGAGGCGAGGCATTCCAGAGGCAGAGCACACTCCAAAGCTCTGAGGCATCTTGTGCATTGGAAATGCGTTCTGCTCAGGATCAGCTGTGAACCCTGATGCCATCGCAGAGGCCACTGAGGGCCTGTGGCAGCAGTCCACGTTTTGAGTCCTTCCCAGAGGGTTGTTGCACCGAATCCAGTTACCTACATCAAGACACATCAACTCGTCCGGCGGAGGCAGCTTCAATGGACCGGCAGGTAAAATGTGGACTTGTTCACAGAGGTCAAGTCCGACCGCTAACCAGAGAGTTCACTTAATGAACCTCAAGGCCCTGGCCAGAGTAAACCATACTCGCATTCACAGCACCCAGTTAGCAGATCTTTTGGTGTACTTGGGGGAGCATTGTCTGTTTTATCCAGAAACGGGCATGTTAAGCCTCCAACTTTGGAACAGGATAGGCACCTGCATTAAGCAAGAACCAAGAGCCCCAGCTAAGGTGATTAGCATGTGGAGTAAGTGTAGAAAGCTCATCGCAGAGGTAGACCCAGTCCGGATAGAGACCGAGAACCCCCCAGCGCAGTCAGAGCCATCAGCCCCGATGGGTCTCCATCCGTCACTTCAGCTTAAACAGGGAAGCTTAGGGAGCTTTCATTCAGCAGCAAGAGCAGATGCCACTGAAGGAATTCAAGGTTTGGTAAACGCTGGCGGTTCCGAGACAGTTAAAGGTTCCCAGACAGTTAAAAGTTCCATTCAGCACATGGTAGAACATGGTAGAACAGAAAACCATCAAAGGGGAGATATCAGCGGAAGAACTAGCTGAACTTAGGCAGTTGTGCACAGTCCACATAGAGATGGACACCCTCATGGGTCAACAGCAAACTGTCCACTCAGCGGTTCCGTACAAATTGCTCATGGCAATATGGAAAGCAATTACAGAAATGGACTTCAGAGTCATTTCACTAGAGATACACTCCAGCAGATTTGTGAGGCAATGATGCTCATTCCATAAGACTGGAAGGTTGTCATGAGAATGATGCTCAACCCAAGCCAGTATTTTCTCAGGGACAGCGAGTATCGACTCAAAGCGCAGGCAAGGGCTGCCAGGATGGGAAGAGCAGTAATTCCTGACCAGCGATATGGGTCGGGTCAGTTCGAAACCATCAACACGCAGACTGCCTTGCCAATCGCCACGCTCCAACTGGCGGCTGAGACAGCCCTTAGTGCTTATCTCAAGGTCCCGGCAGCTGGCAAAGCAGCCAAAAATTACACAGCAGTTAAACAAGGTGCCCAGGAGTCCTACAGACTGGAGGAAGCGATCAGTAGGCAGATAGACAACGAACAAGACCAGCAGGAGCTTATGATGAAGCTGGCAAAAGACAACGCCAACCTTGACTGCCGTAAAATCTTGCAGTCACTGGGCAATCATCCCGATTTGACGCTTACTGACATGATCAGGGCTTGTGCCGATGTTGGTACAGATTCCTATAAAATGGGTCTGTTAGCAGCGGCAGTTCAAGGTGGTAGGAGACCCAAAGGCAAAACCAAGGAAGCATGTCACACTTGTGGCAAGATCGGTCATTTCCCTAGAGAATGCCGATCCAAGAAGGGTAATGGCCAAAACACAAGTCATCCCAAGGCTCCAACCACCCCATGTCCCCAATGTAACAAGGGCTTTCACTGGGCCAGGAACTGTCCGACTTCGGGAAACCGGAGCGTGGGCTTGTCTCTGGCCTCGGTCCAAACAGAGACCACAGTTGCTCTGGAAGAGTCAGAGCTGGAGTAGATTCACGGAGCATTCCACCCTGCATTCCAGAGGCACAGGCCAGACCTAAGGGCAGTGCGGGAATAGATTTGACTTGCCAGTCAGAAGTCACATGTGACTTGCCAGGCACAGTCTATTTGGTTGATTCCCAATACATAGGACCCCTGCCTAAGGGCTATATAGGTTTAGTTTTGCCCCGCAGTATCGCAGGAACACAAGGAATCCTTGTGATTCCAGGAGTCATCAACTCCAATTTTTCGGGTGTACTCCAGGTTCAACTTTGGACACACCTACCACAAACCATTCACAAGGGAAACACGTTAGCGCAACTGATCATGGTTCCTTGTCACCCACAAGCAGGCAGCCAGGAAAGGCTCAAAGACAGCTCAGAGTCCGGGTTGGTAGACCGCTCGAGCACAGAAGGGGCAGTACAAGGATACCAGATCTTAGCAACAGTGGAAATCAACATAGAGTGGAAGCGGCAGCCAGTCATAAAGGTATTTTTGAACAAAAAACCTTTTGATGGGCTATTAGATATGGGAGCTGACGTCAGCGTGGTCAGCCAGAGCCAGTGGCCACGAGGATTCAGACCTGGATATGGTACTGAGACTGCATTGGTCGCGCTGATGGATGATCTCTGGCAAGAGCGGGATGGCGGTCATCCGTCCGTCCTTGCTCTTCTTGACCTCTCAGCGGCCTTCGATACCGTTGACCACGGTATCCTTCTGGAACGGCTCCGAGGATTGGGGATCCAGGGCACGGTGTGGTCCTGGTTTTCCTCATTTCTGAGGGGCCGGACCCAGTCGGTGTGGTTGGAGAGTGAGAGGTCGAGTCCTAGGCCCCTAAAATTTGGGGTGCCTCAGGGCTCGGTACTCTCTCCTCTCCTATTTAACATCTACATGAAGCCGCTGGGTGAGATCATCCGTTCCCACGGGGTGCGGTACCACCAGTACGCGGATGACACACAGTTGTACATCTCGGCCCGTGGGGACCCCAGTGATGCAGTCAAAGTCCTTTCCAGCTGTCTGGAGGCTGTTGGGGTCTGGATGGGGGCAAATGGGCTACAGCTGAATCCTAGCAAGACTGAGTGGCTGTGGATAGGGGGTCCTGCGTTATCCCAGGAGCTACCATCTTTGGTTTTGGATGGGGCAGTTTTGCCCCAGACCAACCCGGTGTGCAACTTGGGGGTCCTCCTGGATTCGCAACTGCTGCTAGAAGAACAGGTGGCGGCTGTAGCCAGGAGGGCCTTCGCCCAACTTCGGGTGATTTGCCAGTTGCGCCCGCTCGTGGACTGGGACTCTTTGCTCATGGTCACTCATGCTCTGGTGACCTCCAGACTAGACTACTGTAATGCGCTCTACATGGGGCTGCCCTTGATGACCATTCGGAGGCTGCAGCTGGTCCAGAATGCTGCGGCCCGGGTGGTGATGGGGTGTGGACGTTATGCCCATGCCTCACCACTGCTTCGGGGGCTGCACTGGTTACCAGTTTGTCTCCGGATGCAATTCAAGGTGCTGGTTTTGACCTTTAAAGCCCTACATGGTAGTGGGCCAGGGTATCTTAGAGACCGCATCGCCCTAAGGACGTCTGTCCGTCCAACCAGAGCGGACCGGAGGGGCTCTCTAATGGTGCCATCAGCCAGGGGGGCTCGCCCCTCTGGCACAAGGAGGAGGGCCTTCTCTGTGTCCGCACCGGCCCTTTGGAACCTCCTGCCTGTGGAACTGCATCTCCAGACGGAGTTGTTGCCCTTTAGGAAGGAACTAAAGACCTGGTTGGCGGGCCAAGTTTGGGGTGCAGGTGGGGATGGGGGTACTGTTGGGTGGTTGGTATAGAGAAGTGTGCCTTCCCCCAAGGTCCCTTCGGTACTTGCGCACCTTTTAGGGGTGGGTTTTTAACTTTTAACTTTGTTTTATCATGTGTCTTTTTATGTATTTACTGTCCGCTATGTAAACCGCCCTGCGTTGGGTTGTACCTGAGTGGGCGGTATATAAGCATGAAAAATAAATAAATACATAAATAAATATTCAAAAAGTATCATCATTTACACATAATGCATTCAGTTGATTTTAATAGGCTGCAATTTGCAAATATTAGAACTACTGTTATGTAAATGATCCCAGTATGTAAAAAAACCACCTGTATGATAATTAAATTAAATATTATTATTTCAGAATGCTAATGACTACTCTCTTCATGTACTCTTTCTTTTTCTTATCCTCAGCAAATTTTAGAAAATTAATACTGTGAAATCATATTTCTTTTTTACTCATTTATACCTTAATTTAGCAGCTCTGTGAATAAACCACCTGGATGTATATCAGTATATTTACCAGATGCTCTTTTGCCCCAAATGTCAGTTGTATACTTTGGCTCCATTCACTTTGAATTGGAAAATTGCACAAGGGAATCTGTGTGCATAATATTCCCATGAGTCCCCATCTCATTTTGGATGCCTTATTTCAGAGGTCTTTTGAGCAGTAAGGAGACATAAAGTTGAGTATGGTTGATAAGCTATATGTTTATGTGACTCAAGGCAGTAGGAAACTTGTGGTCTTTCAAATGTCATAGAACCACAATCCCCATTATATTGGCAGTGCTAGCTGAGGTAAATGGGAGCTGGAATCCAATAAGACAACATTTTTAGAAATTTTGAATTAGTTTCTGACTTACAGCCAAGGACTACATCGTGTAGTTTGTATGACACAAGTCAACTTTGTACTCCTTTGATCTTATGTTAACAGGAAGTGTGGCAACTGTTTGCTATAAAGAAGGCATAGGCTATGCAATCATTTGCACAATGCATCCGATCTTGTAGAAACAGATGAGGTTTGCTAGTGTTCCTGTGATAAAGAGGTGGCATTGAAACTGAGGGGATGAAATCTGTACCATGTAGGATTGCCCTTGAAAAGTCCTTAGAAACTGAAGCTGATGCAAGGAGGAAGAGGAGGCGGTAGCAGCAAGCTTGTTTTCTGCTAGTCTCAAGTCTTCATTTACATAGAATCCCCAACATTAAACAACCAAAAAACCCTCAAAAATTCCTAAAAACTCAGAAAAGAACATCTAGTTAAAAACTAAAAACCTGAGTGATCCTGCTCTAAATGAGCCAGCATGCAATATGTTTGCATGTAAGAGGCTTCGTATTTAACAGTTTTATCTCTTTCTGTTTAGTGATAATATTGCCATTGTTGGAATAAGCTGCTTTGAGGCCTTGTTAGGGGATAAAAAGCTGCATGGAAGTGTTCCACATAAAATAAACACATGCATTTCTCTCACTATGTTATAGTGGTAATTCATTGGGAGGTACAGCATGAAAGGTGACAGGAAAGATATGCCTTACTTCATCTTTCTCCATGTAACATTTGCCATTTTTAGCATGAATAGTCGGTCTGCATGAAGGATAATCCTGGTTGGAGACTGGCTGTCTTCAGGCACAGTTTAATATTATAAAAGCAATCCACAGGCTCACATAATCTCCTCTCTTCCTCCTGTGTGACTACAAAGGGAAGGATGCTAGGAAGTTTAGCAACTTATTTACATCTTGTTTGAACCCTAATGTTTGATTAACGTGAACTACAGTCAGTTGAAACAATCCTAAACTATAATTAATCTTAGTAGGTAGTTGAAATTTTGGTTTGAAGCTGTCTTATTTCAACTACCCATAGTTAAGGATACCTACTGTTATTTTGGTAACAGAACAAAATGCAGATAGTTCAAACAAACAAACAAAAATATCCTTCTTTGTGGCCACACCAGAGGAGAGGGGGATTACTTGAATACAAAGCACACTGCAGTTCTTTCTCATTATATGAGTCCTCTGTCTGTCTGTATACACACCTTATGTTTATACATTGCTTTGCAAATGATAAATGTCTGCTAGTAGTCAAAAGAGTAATTGTGAGGCACCTCTTTAAAGGCATCAGAGACAGATGGCTCAGCATGTCTAGAGGAAAAAAACTAAATATAGCTCTGTGAGCTACCAGATTTTTAGAAAGAATAAATAAATAAATTCTTGTCTTCCCTAGCAGGAACTAGGAAGTATATGTGTAACACCATAGTCTTATCTTGTAACTAAGGCAAAAAACAGACAATAGATATAGTCCATTGTGCATCTCACTAGTCACACATCTCAGGGGGCTGGTGGGACCAGATCCCCCTGAGACAAACTCCATGGACTCTCAATTGCTTTGCTTGCATTTAACAACTTTTATTGAGGGTTCAACAGCTGCTTCTACAGTCCCTTAGGGCTGAGTTTAATTCACTAGCCCACTATTCAGGGACCTAGTCAGCTCCTCTGGGTTTGGTCCATGTCCTTGGAGGCAGAGTTGGGAGGCAAGTTTCCAGCTTGGATTTAACAGGAGCTGCCTCAGGGAAGAAAGGGGATAATATCCGAACTTCTGTGCCAACAGGCCAACTGGACACAAAGAGGGAATGCCCAGCAGTATATTTTCTTCAGCACAACTCTATCCCCAATCACTTTGCACATCTTCCTACAGCTCAAATTCCTCCCTTTCTCCACCAATCTCCCTTTGCCTGTTCTTTTATACCTGCCTTCCTTAGCCTTGCTCGGTTGCCTCTGATTGTGTGGCTCAAGATTGTCGTCGTCGTCTGCAACTCATATTCGAGAATGCATTTTTTCCCTGAAGAAGGAAAAAAAGCCATTACATGAATTTGTTTAAGGTGGATCTCAGCTTGCCATGAAGTGACCCACACACTATGATCTCAGAGCCATTTCCTGCAGTACATATTGAATGAGACATACAGGATCTAACACTGGGGACTACAGTGGACTGCCACAGCCTTGAGGATATGGACAAGGTGCGCCTTCATAGTCAGTCCATCTGGCATGGCTTCTTCTGCCTCTATGACCATTGGGAATCAGAAAGTGATTCCTCCTCCATTCATTTTGCCATTGGGCCCAATATGATGGTTTCTAGTGGAATTTCCTCCCCTGAGGTGGCCATCACCCAGTGGTGGGGTTCAGCAGGTTCACACTAGATCGCCAGAATTGGTAGCTGTAATTCTGGCTGGCCCCATCCATCCAAGTTTTGAAATAAAGTAGTCTTAATTCAGGTGCAACGCAAGGCTTTCTCCCTGGCCACGCCCACCATACCATCTCCGCACAGTAGGTAGTAAAAAAATTTGAATCCCATCACTGTCATCACCCCACCTAAAAGGGCTCATCTGCCCATCGCAATTGGTCCCTTTAGGGAGTCAGGTTATTTACCCCCACCCAACACTTGGTGTTGAGTCACTGGATGTATGCTCTACTTGATTATCGTAGCGAGCTGGCCGGCCAGACATAGGGCTCAAGGTAGTTCAGCCCATTTAGGAAGGCTTGTTCTGGAGGGAGGGGGACTCATTCTCCCCAAGACTTTTCTTCAACTGTAAATAGGACTTGAGTGGCCCATGAGAGGCACATATATTCTTCAATGTCTCTTCCTTCTCACACCCATTACTAGATTTGAAAGCATTTGCACAGAAAAGTGATTGACATGTTGTTTTCAGGTTTGTGCAGTCAGGCTTGATCCCCATGCTTGAGTCCTGGAATCTAAACACCAAAAAAAGCAAATTAATCTGCATATTTCCACAGGTGAAGAAAGCTTCTGCTGTGACAGGAAGTGTGGCAGCTGTTTGCTATAAAGAAGGCATAGGCTATGCAATCATTTGCACAATGCATCCAATCTGGTAGAAACAGATAAGGTTTGCCAGTGTTCCTGTGATAAAGAGGTGGATTTCAAACTGAGGGGATGAAATCTGCACCATGTAGGATTGCCCCACCCATCTGCCTGGCAGCCCAACGGGAGCACTTCCTCCTTCCCCCAGCAGAGCCTTACTCTGCTTACTGGGTAGGGACTTATGGGCCACCTTGCATATGCATGTCCATCGAACCATGGACAAGGAATGGCAATATACACAAATATGTGTTGGGTTATTGTCGCGTCCAGCCCTTATAAGCAATAGTCCATGCAACAATGAACAGAACAGCAACAGGCGTTTATTAAACAGTCTTTCAGATAAAGCTTACAAGGTGCTCCGGACACAAAGATGGCTATATGAATCCCATTAAATAAGTCCCTCCGGACTCTGCCGTAGAAGATTAGCAATGACTAAGCTACACTGGTAGTGTACTGGCTACCTGTGGAGAATGGGTAGTATAGATCCTGTCCAGCCCCACCCTTGTTTACCTGTGGGGCTTATATAGTGTCTCCCCGGTGGTGGCTCCTTGATACAAAGTAGCGACCCACTGGATAAGCATAACCAACCAATCATAATATGATATATATGTATTAACCAATGGGGAACAGGATCCAAAACTGTAACCAATCGCAGAACTCTGATTAGCATAACGGGCACGCTCGAAGAGGGAGATTTCACGCCAACTTTAGCTCCTAATTTGGATGGCAGGAAACCGCCATTTTCTTCTTGCAAGGCGCTGTCCGCGCAACTTGCAAATGTGCCTTAATACACAACATTCATCCCCCCTAGGTTCTTCTGTTTGGATCCCCAATTTAAACTTTAAGATATTGACTCCTCGTCTGATGAACTAACTAACTTATGGTCACGAAGCCGCTCTGCACTTTCTAATCTTGTGTTCACTGACCCGTGTTCTATGCTAACGCGCTGTGGCATGGACAAGAAACCTTGCATCAGTGGGACCTTTGCGTGTGTGTGACCCAAGGCAAACCAGTCCGTCCGTGGGGGGGGGGGTGTAGTTCCTGGCCTCATGAGACTGAGCTTCTTGACCCCAAGTGTGGTGCATGTAATGACTCCCCTTGCTCCAATTCCCTGGCCCATTTCTCCAAAAGCAACCCTGGACCTTTTGCTTTGGACCCAAGCTGATTATCCACCACAACTGAGGCTTCTTTAGTGAGAACTGCTCCTGGGTCAACTCCATGAGCTGCCTGCACCGAAGGGCTTGTTGCACGCTCTCCTAAATAGCCCGAGGAATGCTCCCTTTGCCTCGGCATTCGGAGACCTTGCATTCCCTGCCCTTTTCCCTCCAACCCTAGGGGATGTGAGTGTTCCTGCAACCCTTCCTTTTCTCCCTGGGGGTGCGAGCTTGCACCCTGGTGCTCTTTCTCTTCCCAGTCTGTTCTTGGGGGCAATGAAGACTCCTGTGTCCCCCCTCCAACCTCAGGGGATGGTGAGCCCTTACCCACCCCAGGGGAATCTGAAAACCACCCTGTAGTGTGTGTACCAGCGATGCTGCGTTTTAGCCCCCAAATCTCTATGGCGTGTTCGATTCCCGGTCACCAAAAATAGCTTCGCACAACCGCTTGTGTGCATATGATATCCTTGGACCTCAACAAGATGTGCTGCAATAGTTTGTCCCACAACCCACATGGGACAACTGTTTTGCAAAGTCTGTACAAGCACCCACCCAAGACCAAGAGTTTTTTGAGGTCCCTGTAGTAGACATTCGCCTCCGCAATGTATGGAGGAGGCGGCCACCCAATGTCCACCCACACAATAATATCAGACAGCAAGAAGTCAGGTTTAGATTCCACAGAAAAGTTCAGGGACAGTTTGAGTGAAGTGATAGACAAATTGTTCCAAAAATCAGGGTTTTCAGAGTTCAAAACATCCATGGGCATAAGTCCTTGTAATTCAAACAGTTCCAGACAGTCAGTCTGTTTGGCAAAATCACTGTCTCTTTGCGCAACATGCGCGTGTTGGGAAAACATGGCACTTAACTCTTCAGTGGAGGAGTCACTTCCAGGGGGCCCTTGGGACAAACCCTCCCTGGGTAGTAACAATGCTTGGGGCTCGTCCTCTATACTAAGGACTACCTCTCTCCCCCCAAGTGAATTCCCATAAAGTGAATGCCTAGGGGACCAAACCACTGGGACCCTAGAATGTTTGTCTTACCCGATTTCGCAACAACGAGGGGGAGGTTCATGTAGATGTAGTTATAATGGACCTCAAAATCTCTGATCCCCCTCACTGGAACGTTGCAGCCCTGCAAGTCCACCAACTTGCCTGGTAGTCCCTTTAGCTTGGGCCGCAAATTCAGCAGAATGTGGTGATACTCGTCCTCGGTCACGACGGAGAGGAAGGAACCCAAATCCACATCGAGACGTAAAGGAACCCCTTTGATGCGGACGTCGATGAAGAACCCGTCCTTCAGGTCTCATCTCTCGTCGTCGACCCTGTGGCTCATGAAGACCTTGGCAATGCAGAACTGTAGTGTTGGAGAACTTTCGATGCGCTGCTTACACACTTTGGATATATGGCCCTTCTTCCCACACCAATGACACTGCACATTCCTGAAAGGAGATTCATAGCGGAGGTGGCGTTTTCTGCAACCTTGGCATGGTGCAACCGAACCCGGCATTGGCATTGGTGCCCATGGTCCCAGAAGTGAGCTTGCGAAGCCTTGGTGGATGTGGCCAGAAACTTGCAAAGGAGCGGTCGTGACTTGGCCCGGCGGTTCTTTACCTTCAAGGGCCAACTTGCGCTGTAAGTGTTCACGCTGAGTGTGCAGCAGGTCCGGCAGAGAGATTTACTGTAGCACATTGGGCGGCAAAAGGTTCGAAACAATGTCGAGAGTCTCTAACCTGCAGTGGGCCAAGAAAGTTGCCTTCCACAGTGACGGTTCAAGTTTTCTTACTGTAAAGTAGCTCTCCAATTTGACTTCATAATACAGCCACAGTCGAGGCTTGCATGTGTTGAATGGTTGCAGCCATAATGGAATTTGGTCAGCCATCTCATCTTTCTTCAATCCCATCTTCATCGCCAATATCACGTCCGGCCCTTATAAGCAATAGTCCATGCAATGATGAACAGAACGCTTAGAACAAGCAAGTTTCAAAATGTAACTTTAGCTCAAAGGTGCAGCTTTCAGATCACACCTGTGGTAATGTGATATGGAGCTTCTCTCCTATGTTTCTCCAACAAAAGGACTAACAGTCATGCACTATTCCCACTGTCTCTCTCTCCACCCCACCCCACCCATTTTGCCATATATTAAAACATACAATCTCTTCTTTTGGGGAATGGATGGAGGTACACAGAAATAAGACAAACCACTTATGAGAGATAAAATTTAGTCTACACACTACATTAGCCAAATTAGTCATATTGCTTTGTAACAATTATCTGTGTACCTCCTGTCATGTGCCTGTTCTAACACAATGAAAATGGACACTGCCATCTAGCCATTTGCAGGGCAAGCAAGCTCTAAAGCAAGGATGCCCAAACTTTTCAGGCTGCGGGTTCCTCCCACCGGAAGTGGAAGTAAAGTGCACATGTGCATAACACCACCATAAATGGTCCATGGCTGTCATAAATGTGTGCTTGCTAAAACAGCATTTCAAAACATGTGCTGCCATTCCTCATGCCAAAAAGGGATCCTCTTGGGTTCTAACCTTGCAGGTAGATCTACCTTATACTAGCAACTCCAACAGAAACCAAACAGAAATCCCATCTTCGCCGTTATTTGTTGTAAAAATTGCAAGTTAGCTCCTCCCCTGGCAGGCTCTCTTTCCAAAGAAAAGGTACACACACACACACACACACACACACACACACACACACACACACACACACACACACACACACACACACACTTCAGATTGGAGACTAGATTACAAATCATTGTCTTCTTTATTCCAGAACTCACATAACTGGTGGTGAGAGTTTTACAGACAATAAATTTTTTTTAAAAAAAGATTACAGTACATATTGACCTCACGGTCATCCATCTACATATTTTTCCCTGTTTTCTTATCTGCTTGCTACTGGCACAGAGGGTCAAGATGGTTTACTTTATTGAAAATAAGAATTTAATAAGTACTGCAGAAAGAATTTCTAATACAGAAATAAGAATTTCTAATACACGATCCAATTTTTACTACAATATATCATGCAAAATGACAAATGTCACTTTGAATTGACACAAAGTCAATGTTTGAGGCAAGCATGTCTTTCCATCTTAAAAGACTTTAGGGACATAGGAAGCTATCTTATGCTAAATCTGATGAGTTGGTTCATCTAGACCAAAGGGGTTCCCAACCTTTTCAAGCCGGGGCCGGGTCACACTCTCTCAGTCACCTTTGAGAGCCGGGCAGCCATTTTGCCCTGCCTGCACAATGGGAGTGGACATTTTGCCCCAACAGCTTCAAAGTAGTTGCCATTTTGTTTCTTGAATGTCCTTGGAGGGGTGGGAGGCCACATGAAATGGCACCATGGGCCGGATCTAGCCTGTGGGCCTTAGGTTGGAAACCCCTGATCTAGACCAGTGCCGTCAACTCTGACTGTCATTAGTAGCCCAAAAGATTTTCAAGCAGGATTCCTATCTAGCTGTACTTCAGTATCTATCCCTCATGTTTTCCGACCCAAATCCTAATCAGGCCAGACACTGGTAAAATATAAAGATCAGTTGACATCAGATAGTTCAAAATGATCTGCTGGTATTTTGTTGGCATGGACACCCACCTATTCTGAATCTGAAATACCAACCCACACCGGGGTGATTAGACTGAGCAGGACCTGATCTGGTACCATTTCCAGACCACTCCACAATTCAGACTTCTTAAACTTGCAAATACATGGAGAAGCATGAGGAAAGAAACTGAGAGTAGATTGAATGTCTCTGTAAATATACTATCAGGAAAAAGCTAACATAAGGTAATGGGGAAGGGAAACAGGGAATTGGATTTATTGACTGACAGCTTTATCCTCCAGTCAGGGAGACTAATCCAATCAAGAGGATTATAGAGTCACCAGATTATTTTCCCTTTTGATTAAGTGATAGTAGAGCTTGGTGCTTCTTCCATTAGAGAATAGCAACAGCTTTTCAGTGCAGAAACTTTAACTCAGACTTGAAGAATCTGTGCTGGGTTATTTTAATTTTTGTGTGGGATTTGAGTGAGATTAGTTTATTTTCAATAATTCTTTCTCTGTTTTGAGTGGCATCCAGCGTTGCCCTCCACTTCCTGGCATTCAAATTTCTCTTTCTGTCTGAGCTTTTCCTTTATTTTATTTTATTTTTTTACAATGTGGGAAAATGCAATAACTGATCCCAACAACTAATTCATAGATTTAGATGAAATGGGATGTCTTCTTGGAGATGTGGAGTAAGCACAAAACTCATTCTGGAATCCTATCCTTTAGTTCTCCCTTGCCAGGCTAATATATTTCAGGAAAATGCCCAAAAGGAGTCAAGGGCAAGCAGAATTAAGAAAAAGATCCTTTAAAAGTATGACCACATTCATAAACTAGAGTTATTTTTAAGAATTGGATTTCCTAGCTTTTTAAAACAGAAATTTAAGTATATAATTATTTATTGATACTTAGCTAACTTTCTGTCATTCTTTCCCCTCCTCCCCTGCTTTGATTTTCTTGTTCATAATGTTTTTTGTGAATTGATGCTCCTTTTATCTATCTATCTATCTATCTATCTATCTATCTATCTATCTCCCACCCAACTGGTAATAGACCATTCTGGGCATCTTACAAGTAATAAAAGCACAAACACTCATATAGAACAAACAACACAAAACCTCATATACAATAGTTCAATGAATCAATAAGACAACAAAACGTACCTCACAAGTGCCAGCAACAGCATTAAAACAGCTAAGACAGGTACCCAATCAATATGTACTTCTAAAAATAAATAAGTAATAAATTTACAAAGTGTATGAGGTTCCAGCAGTGCCTGGATCAGGAGAGTTCAGAAGTCAGTTGCACTCGGTTATAGAGGTAGTACGCAACCTTTCCAATGGAACTTTGCCTAGGATTATTATTTTTTACTAGCATACTTCTTTCTGGTCAAAGCATTGTGCTAATACAGTATCATACTCAATGCTTTGAAATGACCTTAGGAACAAATGAAAACAAAGACTTGAGACTAGCAGAAAACAAGCTTGCTGTTACTGCCTCCTCTTCCTCCTTGCATCAGCTTCAGTTTCTAAGGACTTTTCAAGGGCAATCCTACATGGTGCAGATTTCATCCCCTCAGTTTCAATGCCACTTCTTTATCACAGGAACACTGGCAAACCTCATCTGTTTCTACCAGATTGGATGCATTGTGCAAATGATTGCATAGCCTATGCATTCTTTATAGCAAACAGTTGTCACACTTCTTGTCAACATTAGATCAAAGGAATACAAAGTTGACTTGTGTCATACAAGCTACACAATATAGTCCTTGGCTGTAAGTCAGAAACTAATTCACAATTTCTAAAAATGCTGTCTTATTGGATTCCAGCTCCCATTTACCTCAGCTAGCACTGCCAATATAATGGGGACTGAGGTTCTATGACATTTGAAAGACCACAAGTTTCCTACTCCTGCCTTGAGTCACATAAACATATAGCTTATCAACTATACTCAACTTTATGTCTCATTACTGCTCAAAAGACTTCTGAAATAAGGCATCCAAAATGAAATGGGGACTCATGGGAATATTATGCACACAGATTCCTTTGTGCAATTTTCCAATACAAAGTGAATGGAGCCAAAGTATACAACTGACATTTGGGGCAAGAGAGCATCTGGTAAATATACTGATATACATCCAGGTGATTTATTCATGGAGCTGCTAAATTAAGGTATAAATGAGTAAAAAAGAAATTAAAAATGATTTCACAGTATTAACTTTCTAAAATTTACTGAGGATAAGAACAGAAACAGATAGGCAGATACAGTACCTCGTTGTTCTGTGCAGGACAATGACAATAAAGATTTTTCTATCTATCCATCTATCTATCTATCCTGTTTGCATTCAATTGATTTTTAAGTTTAATTTATTTTTACATTTGGTGGGAATAAGATGAAGTTTATTATTTGGTCCTTAAAACAGCTCTTGGCTTTTTAATTAAATGCCAGAGTCTATTATACTTGACTGTAGAATGTTTTTTTTTAACTGTCTGGCATATAATTTTGGCCTGCAAACCGCTGACCTATATTAAGTACAGTAAATTCTCCTCAATAAAAAACATCCACACATCTACAGGGATACAATATCAAATATATTCATTTGGAGGCACTTGTAGATCAGTGCCTGGTGGTTTTTAATATGAAATTTGAATAGTTCATCAATGAAACGGTCTGCTGTAGGATTAAATTGCCTCTGCAATATCTTTTGCAGTAGCATAGGATGATTCCAGCTCATACGTGACTCGTGCTGATATGTGGACTGAAAGTGATTAATAAATGTTTATAATCTTACAGTCATATCATTTAGCAGGAATGAACAAGTAGAGCATCTAGTGTCCTTCACTGGCTCAGGACAAAACCACTCACAAAAATGTGAATAAAAATGTCCTTCCAGTCCACTTGCAAGCCCATCAAAAATTCATTCTCCTCATCTTGAAAGCTTTCATTGACTTTGTCTTGCCTTTATTATCTGCATTCTAACATCCATATATATTTCTGGCTAGAGAACTGAAGCAATGAGAGAAAGGGAAATTAAGAGGGGCACTAGGAATCATTATTGTTTATATCCGGAAGTTTGAAAAAAATTACTATTTTGGATACCACTGGCCATACTGTGTGGGATTTTGAATGGTGCAGCCCAAAAAGAACTTTTCCCTGTACTGCTTAACCATCAGCTCTATTAACTTCAGCCAACTGTCTTTAAATGATGATGTCCTTTCCCTCTGATGCGGCATCTTCAACCTCTCTCAGACTGCGATGCACTGTGAAAATTTTTACTACCCACTCGGTAGGCTTGGCCATCTGTGGGAATGGCTATCTGTGGGCATGGCCACACACACACACACACACCTCATGCCCCAAGAAGAAGAAAAAAGAAACCTACCTTGCTCTCTTTCTTCGTGGAGATGAGGAGGAGGACGGAGGAGTCCCAGAGCAGTGGTGGTGCTGGGAGGTGAGCAGGGTGAGTTGGTGGGCTGGTGCTGGCTGGGCTCCCCTTCCCATCGCTGCCAGAAACACGTCCCTGCCGGTGGGGCTGCCAGGAGGTGAGCGGGCGGGTTGGTGGGCTGGTGCTGCCTGGCCTCCCCCTCTCCCCTCTCCCACCTCTCAGTCTCCCCTTCCCAGCACTGCCAGAAATGCATCACATTTGCCTCACCCATGGCCAAAGGTGCAAGGGAAGTGCGGAGATGAAAGCGCGCCTTTGACCCTGGGTGAGGCAAATGGGATGTGTTTCCTGTGGCACTGGGAGGGGGAGGCTGAGAGGTGGGCATGGTTGGCCAAATGGGTGTGGCCTGGAATTTCTACTACCGGTTCGCCAGAACCGGTCAGAACCGGCCACAGTACAACACTGCTCTCAGATCCCTCTTGAGATCCCATGTGCACTTCTGTGAATCCTTAAAGTTTCATCAACACATACTGAAACTGAGTTTCTGAATGAAGTGGTGTATATTCTCTTTATTTCCCATCCCTATATATTCTTTCCTTTCTATTCTTTCTGCCCACTGTTTCTTCTTTTAAGATGCAAATCCTTTTTATAGAGCAAAATACATGTACAAATAAAATATGAACAGCAACAGCACAACAGGGATAAGAACAACAAGGCTGCAGTCTAATATGCCATCCTCATGTTGAGTTTCCCATCAGAAAGCCATTGTTTTGTAACTCAGTTTAATTATATGGTTGCCAAAGAGTAACACTTAAAAAACCTTGTGTCTTGGATAAAATGCAGGCTTTTGGCTTTCGCTTTCCACAGTGATTTCTTGTAGACACAACAACTAGGCTTCATGCCTAGAAAGAATGTGAAACTTAGAATTAGCTAGATGTGATTGGCTAGAGTCCTACACATGGAAGGTTGGAAGTGGGAGATGGAGATTGGAATAAAAAGGAAGAGTGGGGGAAGTTTCACTCTCTTTTGCCACGAGGATGCAAGGAGCCTCACCTCTGAGATGGACATGAGTAAAGATTTTCAGACCCAATGCCTGAAGTAAGCAAGTGTTGTTATTTTAAAGTGAAACAACTAGTTTGCAATGTCTGACTATAACCATATACTTGAGAAAGCTTTAATAAAACTGTTAAAATATAGAACCTTTGTGTCTATTGACTGGGTATAAAGAGTTGTGCTGGACCCACATTGTTCAGGCATGGAGGTATTGCTCCACTTGGAGGATACAGGCTGCCATTGGTTAAAGTGACAAAAGGGTGTGGTATGTTAGGAAAAATGGAGGATTCAGCTCTTCCAGGTTGCTGAAGCTGAGATCCTAATTGTTACACCTTGTTTGTTTCCAAACATTTACCAAAAGGTGGATTATTATTATTATTATTATTATTATTATTATTATTATTATTATTATTATTATTATTATTATTATTATTATTATTATTATTATTATTATTATTATTATTATTATTATTATTATTAATAAGAATAAGAATAAGAATTTTTATTTATATACCACTTTACTTGTCATGCGACAACTCAAAGCGGTTTAACAACAGGATCACATATACATATCAAACAATAACAATACATAAATACTAAATATATAAAAATATGAAACAATACTAAAATACTAAGGTACAAAAAGATACAAGATTACACACATAATTATCAACCTCCAAGATCACTCAACTAAATAATCAGGGGATGAGAGAGGCCAGGGGGAGGCAGCAGCAGGGTCTTGCGATGTCAGCCGCATTATCTTTCCTATCCCCGCCGAGGCAGGGCACCGAGGAGAGCAGCCCAAGTGCCTCAAAACCCCTGGCCCCTGATCCATTTTATCAGTTTAAAATCTGACCAAGGCACAGAAGAAGAAGAAGACAACAAAGGAGGAAGGTGAATTAAAGAGCAAACAAGCCTTGGGCAAGTAAGAAGTACAGAAATGGAAGAACAAAAAGAGGAAGTACGTACCTATATAAAGGGAAAGCAGGGAGAAAAATTGGAGTGAGGCAGGCTGTGAAGGGTGTTTAAAAGTAACAACAAGCAGCTTATATTGAATCCTGAAATTGGCAAAACTCTGATAAATAAACTTCAGAAAGGGAGTAACACGATTCAAATGACAGGCAAAAAAATAATAATGTTTTTGTTGCTGAGCTTTGAATACAAACAAGAAGGTTAGTCTGTTTTTGTGGAAAACCAGCCAAAAGAAGACTTCTAAATAAAGAAGCCACCAAAGCTAAGGTCTTAGCAGAACTAAAGCTCTTAGCAGAAGAAGCTGAAAGAAAAGGATACATTACAGCAATGTTATTATAAAGTGGGGAAGGGGAAGCAAGTCTTAGCACTAGCCCAGGGGTGCCCAGATCCAGCCCCCAATGCCAATTCATCCAGCCAGCAAAGCCCTCGTTGCTCCTGGAAGCGGAAGTAAAACGCGTCCATACAGGCGCATTTTACTTCCGCTTCCAGGAGTGACAAGGACTTCATGGGCTGGATGAATTGGCATTGGGGCCGGATCCAGCTCCCAGGCTGTAGTGACCAGCCCACTGAACCACATGACTGGCCCATGACCCAGAAATTTTGGGCACCCCTGCACTAGACAGAATAGGAGTAGCAAAAGAAGACAGTACATTAAGAACAACACCAAAACTGTGTTCACCCTATGAACCCTAGGAATTAATGGCCTCAAAAATAGCAATAGAAACTACACTTATATGCAACCCCATATGAATTATTGCACTCTCTAGTCTAGGCAGTTTACAAGGTAATTAGAATTTCCCTCACAACATGCTGGGTACTCATTTTACCAACATTGGAAGGAGGGAAGGCTGAGTCAACCTTGATCCCAGTCAGGATCAAACTTAATGTCAGCTGCTTTGGCTATATTACAGTGGTTTAACCACTGTGTCACAAGGGTTCTTCATTAACTCTTCATTAAAAAGGTACTCTCATTAACAGACTTGCTTAGCTTTTGCACATTCAAGCCTAAGACTTCCTTTGGTGACTCAAACAATCTCATATTCTTCTTTCCCTGCTGCCTTCAACTTTCTCCAGTATTACATTCTTTTTCAACTAATCCTCTCTCTCATCATGTATCCAAAATCCAGTGGTCTTAGTTTCATCACTTTTGCTTCTACTGAGAACTCAGGATTGATTTGATCTAATAATAATCATGTGTTGTCAAGTTAGTTTTGACATTTGGAAACCCTTTCCAGGGTTCTTTTAAATAGAGAATACAGATAAGTGGTTTACCATCCCTTTCTTCTGGGGATGTTTAGGTTTTGTACAGCTTCTCTAGGGAAACAAGAGCTGGCACTTCTCCCTGGAGGCACACTGGAAAATTGAACTGCTGACCGTAGGTTCTGCAGCTAAATACCTAAATCACTGAGCTACATAGACTGCTTGATTTGATCTATCACTCACTAATTTGTTTTTCCAGTGATCCATATTATTCTTAAAGCTATTCTGCAATATCTTACTTCAAAAATCATGTTTCCTTTTGTTTTCTTTGTTGTTCCAGCTTTCACATCAATATACAGTAATACCTTGGATAACACTAAAACTTGGTTCCACAAGTTTTTAGCATTATCCGATGCATGCTTGCCTCAAAACAGTGAGGGCACCACTGGAGATCCAAGATGCAAAGCCGGCAGGGCTGGTCTCTGCCTGGGAAGGCAGTTCCCAGGGGGAGACCAGCCCTAGCAGCCTTGTGGCTTGAATCTCCAGTGGTGCCCGTTTCCTTGCAGAAGGGGCTGCGGGTGAGTGCAGACCCACCCGTGGCCCCTTCTACAAGGGAACGGGCCATGTGCTTGGCCGGTTCCCTTGCAGAAGGGGCTGCAGGTGGGTCTGCACTCGCCTGTGGCCCCTTCTGCAAGGGAACAGGCCATGTGCTTAGCCAGTTCCCTTCACGGAGGGCTGGTGGGTGAAACACGATACATCGGATAACGCTAAAATAACGTTATCCAGTGCAATTTTTTCAAAATTCCACATCGTTATCATCCGATTTTAGCATTATCCGATGCATTCGTTAGCCGAGGTATTACTGTATAGCAATTGTGAACTCCATAATATGGATGGTCTAAGCCAGTGATGGCAAACCTTGGCACTGCAGCTGTTCTTGAATGTCAATTCCCAGAGGTCCTGATCAGCAGGAGTGCTGACTTGGGCTTCTGGTAATTCAAGTTCAAGAACCTGAAGGTTCACCATCATGGGTCTAAGCCTTGTTCTTGAGTTTTTTAGGTTCTCCACATCTGCCCTTCTAGGTCTCTATTATCTTCTGTTTACTTGGCTGCTGTTTCCATTTGGATCAATGACTTCATAAAGATGTAACAAATACAAAAGCTTAAATGGATTGTTGAAAAAAAGTGGGCAACTCTTGTGAGGGTTTTTTCATGCCTTCTCGATAGCAGAACATTTTTGTCAAAAATATTATTTACAAAGAGGGGTGAATTATCTGTGCTAAAACCCTTGTGTGTACATAGTCATATTTACAAAATATAATTTTCATGCACAAAAAAATATTTTTGTGAATTTATTTTGCAAAAAAGTGCCAAAATCTGAAAATTGCACGGAGATTTTCACTACTGCCCAGAGTTTCCTGCCTAGAATAAATAAATAAATTAAGATTATTTCAATCTCATAATCCTATAGATCTCATACTAATTTATTGTTCCATGGTACCTGCAATCTATGTCAATATATCAGTTTCCCACTGAATCTAATAAGATTTTTCTGTCCTCAAGATGAGTTTTGTGGAAAATTGAAGTTTCACACCTTTTTCATTCCATGGACCATTCATGATACCTGCTTCCTCTCAAGAGACCTTATTATCATTTTTTCCTCAATTGCATAAGAACAGTCCCAAAATATTGTGGTTTCTCACCTCTGTAACTTACAGGATAAACCACACCACCAAATTAATTGACAGGGTAGCAAGAATTTTGTACTTTGAATAGCTGGATAATCCACATGGGTTTTTTTGAGATGTAATTTTTAAAAAAAATCAACTCATGTAGAGAATTTTCAAAGAACATCCTCATGTATAATCCTATCTGATTTACTTTCTATCAGAAACAATCATTAGCTAGAATTATTCTTTTGCACATCCTAAGTAGCCAGGCTCCATATGTGTGTGTATGTATATGTGTGTGCACATGCATGTACACACACAAACACACATTTGTACAAAATAAATATTCTCCTCTGTGTGGATATCTCTCATTACTGTGCAGTTCTGATTCAAATACAAATTCCATGCATTTCTCTGCTACAGAGTTCTTGTGTTGTTGTAGTTGGCAAACACACAATCCAGAATTTGAAGTTGCTTCTAATGTTAGTTGTGTGAAATAATATGGAACACCTTCACCATTTCCCAAATAAATTGTATTGAGAACAACGAAGCAAGAGTCACAACCTATACTCAGCTTGTGGCTGAACATTGATTTTACTGAAGTGACCTTGAGCTTCCCTGTAATGTTGGTGCAGCTAAGATATCTCTACCTGGGAAATGGGAATAATAATTCTCTCCTCTGAGGGATTTGACAAGAACGCATTAAGGCTAGTGAAGTACCTTGTAAGGCACAAGGCTTTTGCTGACTCCAAAAGACTCTAACTTTTCATAATATTTCACAGAGACAGAAAGCAAGCTGAATTTGGGCATTTTAAGCAACTTCATTCCCCTCCCCATCCCGGACACTCAAGGGATTGAATTGTTAAAGGCAAAGAAATAGGCAAGCTGCCTTCTAATTAAAGCAACACTTGATATACAAAGGCTTCCAAGTGTTATAGCATTTGGGTACAATATGAGTTTAATTATCCCAAGGCAAAGTTGGTATGATTTTCCAGTACAAAAAATGTGTGCTTTACTGAACTAGACCACCCAGTAAAAAGGCTTAGAAGTGCAGTGGTTTTAATTGCCCCTTTGAGATTGTGGTCTTGACTTTCAAATATCTTGGCTATAGCGTCATTAATAAACACAAGATAGGGCCAAGCTATACAAATGAAGGCTTGGCTGAGTTGAGCCTGAAAGTGATAGCTCCATTTCAATATTTATGATGTTTATATATTTCATACAACAAATCCAGGACCACTTGAAGAAAACTTTCACAAAATTTTATAATTGTCTATTAGACATCTATCTATCTATCTGTCTGTCTGTCTGTCTCTCTCTCTCTCTGATAGATATAGAGATAGAGATAGAGATAGAGATAGATAGATAGATAGATAGATAGATAGATAGATAGATAGATAGATAGATAGATAGATAGATTCCATGATCACATTACAACTTTTATTTTATTTTACTATACTTTGTCATTAAGTAAAAGAGATATCTTATGGATACAAATTCAAGCAAAACTAATGACAGGATATATTTAAAAACTGAAGAGAGGGATGTGATTATTCACAAAAATATTCCATTCTTTATCATTTTCAAAATTTCATCTTGCTGAGCCTCCTCACTCAGACTTGCCTCTGCATCAATGAGATTTCCTGGCTTTCCACAAGAGTAGTTTTGTGGCTTCATGTTTTGCCCATTCTTTTCTGCATAAAACTTTCATATTCTGCACAATTTAATGACCTGTCTAAATAATCCTGTAAGGGAACTGTAATAATCCTGCGTACCATCTCATTTCTTCCAGAAATAAAATGACCATGAAACATCTGAGAGCTGCTATGAGATTCTCCCCCTAAAATAATATCCAAAGATACATCTCATTGTGAAGGGAAAAGACTAGTACCACACCACACCGCACCACCCAGTTTTTTCTTTGAGAGTGGGAGGCTGCAAAACTCAGATCCATACATCCCCAACATAGGGTCTAGAGCAGGGGTGCCCAAACTATGGCCCGCGGGCCCAATTAGGCCCATGCATATCATTAATGTGGCCCATGGTGAGTACCTGGGCTCACCGCAGTCCATCCCTCCACCCGCCCCCACTGCCTGACGGCAGTAGCGGCAGAGGTCGTAATTTGTCCCGGCTGCTCCGAGCAGCCTCTGGCTTAGTCCCATCCCCTCTGCTGCCTTTGCCAAAGCCGATCACCGTGTTGGGGAAATTTTTGTAGCCTCCTCCATTTCAAAATCCACGGTGCTAGGAGAGCCCCCTGACATGCCCGGGATGACATCACTGCAGCATGCCAGGTTTACCCTTCCAGCTGCATGTTGGGGGCGGGACCACTCCCCCCAAAAAGTTTGGGCACCACTGGTCTAGAGGTATTTTGAGGACATTAAGATAGAGCAGGTGAAATAAATTAGTAAAAGACAATCCTGTTAACTGCCCTCATTGGAGCATCTAAGAACAGAGGTTGTAAAGATGTATTTTAGAAGTAATTTGTTTCTGTTGCTCATTATAGAACACATTGTTCTTCCTGTAACTTAAATCATCACTTTATATGATGTTCAATTACATTTTTTAAAAGGAAGCCTACAGTGATAATATGTATGATGGGGGGGGGGATGGCGTAGAAACCGGCAAAGCACGCCAGGGAGTTTGCCAAGAAAACCCTATTGACCAAAGCAAAGGCAAAACAAAGGGACAAATCAGAGGAAACAGGAAGGATGCTCAGCACATTAGATGGACAGAAAGGGATGGGCAGGAAAGGGGGAGGAGAAATACAGTGTTGTAAGGAACAATATTGCATAGGGACATGGAATGTAAGATCTATGAACCAAGGAAAGCTGGAAGTGGTAAAAAAGGAAATGGAAAGAATAAGTATTGACATCTTGGGAATCAGTGAGCTAAAATGGACAGGTATGGGCGAATTCAGCTCTGGAAACCATCATGTCTACTACTGTGGACAAGAAAACCTCAGAAGAAATGGAGTGGCCATAATTGTAAATAAAAGAGTGAGAAAAGCAGTAATGGGATACAATCTCAAAAATGATAGAATGATGTCAGTCAGACTACAAGGCAAACCATTTAATATCACTGTAATCCAAATATATGCACCAACTACCAGTGCAGACAGTAGACCAGTTCTATGAGGACCTACAACATCTTATAGAACAGACACCAAGAAACGATGTCCACATTATCTTAGGAGACTGGAATGCAAAAGTAGGAAATCAAAAAGTGGACGGAATAACAGGCAAGTTTGGTCTGGGAACACAAAACGAAGCAGGGCAAAGACTGATAGAGTTCTGCCAAGATAACACACTAGTCATAGCAAACACCCTTTTCCAGCAACACAAGAGGAGACTCTACACATGGACATCACCAGATGGCCAACATCGAAACCAAATTGACTACATACTCTGCAGCCAAAGATGGAGAACCTCCATACAGTCAGCAAAAACAAGACCTGGAGCGGACTGTGGCTCAGATCACAATCTACTGATTGCAAAATTCAGGCTCAGACTGAAGAAAATAGGGAAAACTAATAGGCCAGATAGATATGATCTAGACAACATACCCAAGGAATACACGGTGGAGGTGAGGAACAGATTCAATGGTCTGGACCAGACAGACAGAGTACCAGAGGAATTATGGACAGAGATGAGAGACATTATGCAGGAGGCAGCAAGGAAAACTATACCAAAAGAAAAGAAGCGCAAGAAAGCAAAGTGGTTGTCGGATGAGGCTCTTAAAATAGCAGAGGAAAGAAGGAACGCAAAAGGCAAAGGAGAAAGGAAAAAATACAATCACTTAAATAAAGAATTTCAAAGAAAAGCAAGGAGAGATAAGGAAAGCTACCTAAATGAACAGTGCAAAGAAATAGAGGAAAACAACACAAGAGGCAGGACTAGAGATCTCTTTAAAAAAATTGGGGAAGTCAAGGGAACGTTCAAAGCAAAAATGATCACGATAAAAGACAAAGATGGCAAAGAGTTAGCGGATGCAGAAGAGATAAAGAAAAGATGGAAAGAGTACACAGAAGAACTTTACAAAAAAGACCTAAACACCGCGGATAATAACAATGAGGGGGAAATTGAACTTGAACCAGACATCCTAGAGAGTGAAGTCAGAAAGGCCCTAAAAAGCACGGCAAATAACAAAGCCAGTGGATATGATGGTATCCCAGTTGAATTCTTCAAAGCCCTAAAAGATGATGGAATCAAGCTACTACATGCTTTATGCCAGCAGATTTGGAAAACGAAACAGTGGCCACAGGATTGGAAAAGATCAGTATATGTCCCAATCCCAAAAAAGGGCAATGCCAAAGAATGTTCAAATTATCGAACAATTGCGCTCATCCCACAAGCCAGCAAAGTGATGCTCAAGATAATGCAGGATAGACTACAGCAGCATGTAGAAAGAGAACTACCAGAGGTGCAGGCTGGATTCAGAAGAGGCAGGGGGACCAGAGATCACATTGCCAACATACGTTGGATCATGGAGAAAACAAAGGAATACCAGAAACAAGCTTACTTCTGTTTCATTGACTACACCAAGGCCTTTGATTGTGTGGACCACAACAAAATGTGGCAAGTAATTAAAGAGATGGGAATACCAGAACCCCTCATATGTCTCATGAGAAATCTGTACATGAGTCAAGAAGCAACAGTTAGGACAGAGTATGGAATGACGGAGTGGTTTGGAATAGGAAAAGGAGTAAGACAAGGCTGCATTCTGTCACCCTGCTTATTCAACTTATACACAGAGCACATAATGCGCAATGCAGGGATGGAGGAATCACCATATGGGATCAAAATTGCTGGGAGAAACATCAACAATTTGAGATATGCAGATGATACCACCCTAATGGCAGAAAGTGAAGAAGACCTAAAGAAGCTCCTGATTAGGTTGAAAGAAGAGAGTGCAAAAGCTGGCCTGAGACTCAATATCAAGAAAACCAAGATAATGGCAACAGGCACTATAAGTCCCTGGAAAATAGATGGGGAAGAAGTAGAAGCAGTAACAGATTTTACTTTCTTAGGATCCAAGATCTCTGCAGATGGGGATTGCAGCCATGAAATAAAAAGGTGACTGATTCTTGGGGGACAAGCTATGAAAAACCTGGGGAACATAGTGAAAAGTAGAGATATCTCACTGCAAACAAAGGTCCGCATAGTCAAAGCAATGGTATTTCCGGTGGTAATGTATGGCTGTGAGAGCTGGACCATTAGAAAGGCTGAGCGAAGAAAAATAGATGCCTTTGAGATGTGGTGCTGGAGGAGAGTTTTGAGAGTCCCCTGGACAGCGAGGAGAACAAATAGGTCAATGTTAGAAGAGATTAGCCCTGAGTGCTCCTTAGAAGGACAAATAACAAAGATGAAGTTGAAGTATTTTGGACATCAAATGAGAAGAGAGGATTCACTTGAGAAGGACTTGATGCTGGGGAAGGTGGAGGGCAAAAGAAGAAGGGGACGGCCAAAGATGAGATGGCTAGATGGTATTGTAGACACAATGGGCACGGGGCTGTGTGGACTAAGGAGGATGGTGGAGGACAGAGGTGCCTGGAGAGCGATGGTCCATAGGGTCGCAAAGAGTCGGAATCGACTGTGCGACTGAACAACAACAGTTTGGCAATAGCATGAAAGAGAAGTTGAAAATTCCTGAAAAAACACCTATCAAATATGTTACCTTTAGAAAGTAGTTTTGCTTTACTCATATACTGTAATAAGAAAAGGTAGTTGATCAACAACTTGTATATTATTACTTCTACACTCTGTCTAAGAATGTGAGCCAATTCAGAAGTGCCTCCGGATGCCAAACCTCTTGCTTTAGTAGGAGCACAACCCTGCCTGAAACAAACTGGACACTTCTTATATAGCCAGTGTGTGATATAATGGTTAGTGTATTGAACTAGAACACGCGGCGTGGGTTCAGTATATTTGCTTAGTATTTTTTTTGAAGCCTGCAGTTTGACAAGAGAATGGCAGAAAAGTTGAAATGTTTCTTTTAAAATGCATCTCAAATATGTAAAAGTGTCTTTAAAATAACATTATGTAGTAGCTAGAAAAACATTGCCATTGATAGTTTCTCAATTTGACCTGTCTTATATTGGGGGAGAAGAATAGAATAGAATGAAAGCTGCTAGAATGAAGCTCAGAAATGCTTCTTGACAAATTCATCAGAGATGAGCCTGTTGGTGGTAAATGATAAATAAATTAAGACAGACAGACAGACAGACAGATAGATAGACAGATAGTATGTCAATAGTAACCCTTTCCAGAATGACTTAGCATTCCTATCTTCTGGGGGGCATTCCTTGATGCCTATGGCTACATAATCTGACTTTTTTCTTAGGAAACACAGTGGAAAATTGAACTCCCAGCCTCTGGATCCACAGGCAGAAACTTAAAACATTGAATTATTCTAGCATAACTAACACTCCAAATAGGTCACGAGGCACATGACATGAAGTACAAGGCCATTTATGGAGACTCTGAAATATATATTTTTAAATGGTAGCATCTTAGGGGACCACCCTAATCATGCTACCATGATTAGGGGACTGGAACACGTTCCTTACCATCTGAGGCTGCAATGGTTGGGCCTCTTCACTCTCGAATGTCGGCGTCTAAGAGGTGACCTGATTGAAGTTTATAAAATCATGCACGGTGTGGCCAAAGTAGATAAGGAAAAACTGTTTTCCCTATCGCACAACACTAGAAGTAGATGGCACTCCATGAAACATTTGGGTACTAGTTCTCAAACAAATAAGAGAAAGTACTTTTTCACCCAGAGGATCACTGGTCTATGGAACTCCCTGCCAGAAGAAGTGGTGACAGCTGTCAGTCTTGACAGTTTTAAGAAAGGATTAAAACACAGATAGGGCCAAACAGTGTGAATCAGCAAACAACGATAAACCATTTGAGGTTTACTTTTTGCCTCAAACGGTTTATCGTTGTTTGCTTAAGAAAGGATTACACAAGTTCATGGAGGACAAGGGTATCAATGGCTATAATTATGGATACCTAAGGACAACCTCCGGGTTGGAGAGATAGGCAGGATATCTCTCAATGCCATTTCCAGGGAATCCTAAGCAGGTGAAGGCATCTGCTTGGGAATAATACCCTGAAGCAAATGGTGAGCCACTGTGTGAGACAGAATGCTGGACTGGATGGGCTCCTGTGGCCTGTTCCAGCACGGCTGTTCTTATGTTCTTATCTTCTTCAAGTTTTATCAGAAGCAGGAAATTATTGAGCTCAAAGGATTATTAACCTGATTTGACTTGCTTTCTTTCTTTTTTTGAAGTATATAATAATCTATAATTCAGTTGGACTACTTGCATGTTTGAACTTTTAAAAAGCTGATTTATATGCATGAAATAGCAAAGATTCAGACTAATAAAATTAGATGTTTAACTTACAAAGGTACATGATTAAGACAAAAGCACACAAAGAATTATTGCTGTCTTTTTTTGGAGGCAGCATCCATTTTTGCAGCATAGCTTTCAACTTTGCCTATCTAGGGGATGATCTGTGCATCTATTGGGATATGATTTATTTTTTTTAAAGTGATGACTTAAAACCTGGGAGGTAAGAGGCTGCCAAATTTCTTTCTTTTACAGTAAAAAAGCAAGATATCTTCTTCTGATCTCAAGTAAAATTTCACATTTCTGAGTTTTTGCAGAGATAATGCACATTGTATAGACTTATGGGAGGTTCCTGGCCAATGCGGGACACTTGACAGCTATGATCTATATATCTCTGTTTATATTGCTTTGGTTTCTCAGAGGGAAAGGTCATTATTTTTGCCCAGATATTTTGTGCAAAATGAAGATATCTAAAGAAACCCAGTGTGGTCTAGTGGATGGAAGGATAAGCTAGGATTTATTAGACTGGGGTACAAATCCCCGCTCAGCCATGGGAGCTCACTGGGGATGTGTGGAACTGTTAAAACCACTCCTTAAATATCTGACTTACCTTGAAAGCTCTATTAGGATCACTATTAAGTCAGTTCTGATTTGACAATACATAACAACAAAGAAATGATTTTCTCAAGCTAGAGATGAAGAATCTCACGGGGCTTGAAAACTCCTTTTATCCAAAGAGCCCAGCTGAAAGTTAGGATTTCTTTCTTATATCACAGCATAAAATATATTAAAGACCAGACAATGTGCAAACACACTGTCTACACATAATATAAACACATTCATGAAATGTTGAAACAGATTTGTGGTGGGATATCAGATTGTTTCATATCTTGTGTTTGTCATTTAAATTTTTACATACTATTTGCTTAGCTTTATAATCTTTCATTGGTTCAGTGCATTTAGGCATTGCCGGACCCACCCCCCAATAAAGAGACGGACACTGTGCTGGGTTTAAACTAGGCCACTTTTATTAATTACAATTCAATAATGCAAGTGGGCTGCCATAGCACTGGTAAGGATGAATGGTTATAACCAATTAGCTCGACCCCCATCAGAAGCGCAAATGACTTAACCTCTGCTTCTGACGTGAGTCCGGTGAACTTGGAGGTTTGGCAAGCTGTTTCTAGCATAGCCTTCCCTTGTTCCTAAAGCACACCTGATTGGCCACCCGAGTTTCCCTCTATCTTATCCATCCTGTGGCCAACCAAGTGTGCACCTGCCAGACTCTTAGGGGTCACCCAGTACCCCCTTACCAGTGCTAGCCGCCAAGTGACCAAAGACAAGATCCAAAAGGTACCCGAGGACTCAACCAACAGCGACAGTGTGGGATGGGCGAAAACAACAAGAACCAAATGGCCAATCTAGGTTCAAGCAAAAATTCCCATCCGGCCCCGAAGTGACCAAAAAACTCACACTGACACCAAGGGAGTGGGTGGCAGACAAATGTTGCCTGGCCCAGCCGAAGAAAGAAGGAAGGGGCGGTCCGGACCTCTCCATTTAAGGAAGGCCCGGCCCCCGCCCCTTCCGGCCCCATGGGAAGGGCGGTCTGGACCTCTCCATTCCAGGAAGGCCTGGCCCCGCCGCTTCTGGCCCCGTGCCATCTCTAATGGGGTGGGGTCGGCAAAGCGCACAGCAGCAGAGCCGCGCTGCCGCACGTCCCTTGTGCTTGTTAATTGACTTACAAAGGGGCAGAACATACACTATGGTGTGTGAACACTTTTACTGGAATGATTAGGAAAATCAGAATGACTTTCTCATAGGGGTACTGTAGTTCTGTCTTGTATTGAATATCCTACACTGGAGCCCTCTCTGTGGGCACCCATGCAGTCATCCCAGCACAGAGTGCTTTCTCCCTCCCCCAGTACAGAGTTCACCCCAACCCTCTGACCAGCAGCCCAATGGGAGTGTTTCCTTCCTCCCCTATTGCTGTGTTGCAACTTTGTGATAAATAAGTGGGGTTTGGGTTGCAGTTTGGGCACTCGGTCTCTAAAAGGTTCACCATCACTGGCCTAAGACATCAGGCTCTTAAGTTAGCAAACCTCACCCTCTTGGTTAGGTTCTTGCATTGATCATGTGGGGTATATTTGCCACAAATGTAGCAAAAATTGTCTGGTTTCTTAACACAGCTGTGCCTACTCATCTTTAGCTCAAAACAGACTCACTATGACCTACCTGTATTATCCAATAAGATGGTTTCGCACCAGAGACAAATCCCTTAGCCCATCTTGCCTTACACAGTATACCTATTTCTGATGTCAGCTCACTGACTTGCTCAGACATGCCTGACCACTGCTGGAACATGCATGCCACCAGGGGACATGATTCTGCTGAGGCGGCAGTAGTCATAGTGGTAGCTGCAACTGTAATAATGTTCCCATATAAAAATACATTACCCAATTGATGACCATTTGAACAGCTACAGCATGCCTTTGCATTATCAGGTCAAGCTTATAATCAGGTACAGTAGTAAGATAATATAGCAACTGTTGAAATTATAAATAGAATAGGTTGAAAAACTGAGAAAATATGAAGGACTTCAAATACACAAAATGAATTAAAAGTATAATATACTCTTATATTGTAAGTCCTTTGTGCATAAAATAAATATGCTTCCTGATAGAATTCAGATGAATGGGTAGTTGCACACATAAGTGCACGTACACAGGAAAACATTTTTAAGTTGAACCAAAGGGAAATAGAAGATGTCTAATAACAGCTAAGACCAACGGGAGGGGAGGGATTACAAATTTTGCTGTCTAAAACACTCACAGATTTGCACATAATGAACAAATTAGTAGTGTGAGGATTAGGCTAAACTACTATAATTAAAAGGAGAAAGCAATGGGAAGTAAAAACAAACTTACAGCCCAGACCATTCTCCACCTCATACAAATTGGATCAATGCATTTCATAATTGAGGACTTAGAGGAAGTAAATACAGTACTCATCATTTTCTCTGTCCTGCAGCCACTCTCATGGTAATATACAATATGTTTCATGTTAACCTATGCAACTTATTTCCTATCATTTATACATTATGCTATGTCTGGCTGAACATCCCGCTACAGTAATGGAGTAGACTGTACAGCCAGCGACTCAATGCCGAGTGTCAGGCATCAGTTAACTAACCTGACTCCCTAAAGGGGCCAATGGCTAAGGGTGGATCAGCTCCTTTAGGTGGGGTGATGGCCCCCTCAGTGGAGAAAATGCCACTGGAAACCATCATATTGGGCCCAACGGCAAAATGAGCGGAGGAGGAACTCTGATTCTCAATGGTCACGGAGGCGGAAGATGCCATGCCACATGGACTGGCTGTGAAGGTGCACCTTGTCCATATCCTCAAGGCTGTGGCAGTCTATTACAGTCCGAGTGTTAAATCCAACATGTCTCATTTCATATATGCTGCAGGAGGTGGCTCCGTGATCATAGTGTGTGGGTCACTTCATTGCAAGCTGGGATCCACCTTAAACAAATTCATGCCAGGGGCATTTTCCCTGCTTCATGGGACAAAAGGCATTCTCAGATACAAGTTGCAGTCCATGATGATACATTATGCATACACAGATACACATTCAAGTACTTACTGAATCAGAAAGGTTGTTTCTGGACTGGACTGTTTCACAGACTGAAATACACTCATAACATAAGAACATAAGAACAGCCTTGCTGGAACAGGCCACAGCCCATCCAGTCCAGCATTCTGTCTCACACAGAGGCTCACCATTTCCTTCAGGGTATTCCCAAGGAGATGCCTTCACCTGCTTAGGATTCCCTGGAAATGGCATTGAGAGATATCCTTCCTATCTCTCCAACCCGAGGTTGGCCCTCAGTATCCATAATTATAGCCATTGATACCCTTGTCCTCCATGAACTTGTCTAATCCTTTCTTAAAGCTGTCAAGACTGACAGCTGTCACCACTTCTTCTGGCAGGGAGTTCCATAGACCAATGATCCTCTGGGTGAAAAAGTACTTTCTCTTATTTGTTTGAGAACTAGCACCCAAAAGTTTCATCGAGTGTCCCCTAGTTCTAGTGTTATGCGATAGGGAAAACAGTTTTTCCTTATCTACTTTGTCCACACCGTGCATAATTTTATAAACTTCAATCAGGTCACCTCTTAGACGCCGTCGTTCAAGAGTGAAATGGCCCAACCGTTGCAGCCTCAGATGGTAAGGAAGGTGTTCCAGTCCCCTAATCATTCTGGTTGCCCTCCTCTGCACTTTTTCCAGCTCCATAATATCCTTCTGGAGGTATAGCGACCAGAACTGTACACAGTATTCCAGATGGGGCCTCACCATAGATTTATAAAGAGGCAAAATGACACTTGCTGACTTATTTTCTATACCCTTCCTAATGATCCCTAACATTGAGTTTGCTTTTTTCACTGCTGAGGCACACTGGGTTGACACCTTCATTGAATTGTCCACCAGGACACCAAGGTCCCTTTCCTGGTTTGTTGCTGAGAGTTCAGACCCCATCAGTTTATAAATGTAATTGGAGTTGTTTTCCCCAACATGCATCACTCTGCACTTACTAATGTTGAAGCTCATTTGCCACTGTTTTGCCCACTCCCCCAGTGTCAAGAGATCCCTCTGGAGCTCCTCACAATCTCTCACAGTTTTCACTACCCTGTATAATTTAGTGTTGTCAGCAAATTTGGCTACCTTGCTTTTTACTCCTACCTCTAGATCATTTATGAAGAGGTTGAAAAGCAGGGGTCCCAGTACTGAACCTTGGGGGACCCCACTCTTTACTTCCCTCCACTTGGAGAAGTGTCCATTTAGTGCTACCCTCTGTTTCCTGTCCCTTAGCCAGTTGCTGATCCAGGACAAGACCTGTCCCTTTATTCCATGACTGGTAAGTTTATTCAAGAGCCTTTGGTGTGGGACCTTGTCAAAAGCCTTCTGAATGTCCAGATAAACAATGTCAACTGGATCCCCCTTATCCACATGCTTGTTGACACTCTCAAAAAATCCCAACAGATTAGTGAGGCATGATTTGCCCTTGCAAAAGCCATGTTGGCTCTCCTTTAGCAGCACCTTCTCTTCTTTGTGCCTATTAATTCTATCTTTTAGGATAGTTTCCATCACTTTACCTGGGACACATGTCTCATATAAGTATTCTGTGCCAACAGCTTAAGGTCAGAACTACAAATTACATGCTTTTCTGTTATTGCTTTTCCTGAGCCCTTTATTTTATTATGTAAAGCTGTGGTTCAAAGTTAACAACCAGTAGGAAGAAGTATTTCATTTAAGCCTTTCCTTTTCATATTTTGTTTACTCAAAATTCTACATACAACAGCTATTTTTGCTTCAGGAGGTGAAATGTTGGAAGTTCTTTTAAAAATTAGGGAGAAAAACAATGGAGGGATTAAACAGCATCGCTACAGAACACCCCCCCCCCTTCCTGCTTTATATGATGGAAGCACTCAAGAAAACAAGCATCCCTAGAATTAGCATGTAAATTAGCTTTCCTCAGGTAGAAGGAGGCAGCTCTGTTGGAGTGGGATGAAACCAGCAATAATATCAATGGGGCATTCCTGTTTTGCACATAGACAGGAAGAGTTCCCAGTTAGCTGTGATAATGGAGAGAGATGATTTCATTCATGGGAAGGGTAGAATGGTATTATGACTGCATATGGCCAAAGCAATCATTTTCCATCTCAAATTCTTTTTCAGAGTAGATTGCTCACCTAAGTATCATTAGCTACAGGTCACACCACACCAATGCTTTCTATTGGAAAGAAGGAATGACGTGCTTCATAGTTAAGGGACACCTTATCTATCAAGTCTCAGGAGCGATTACAATTACAGGTAACCAGACACTGCAGAATGGGGTAAAATGAATTTGCTTTGTCCCTAGAGTATTGTACAAGCCACTAGCTTCTCCAAAAGTATTACAAAGCCAAATTGAAAGCACCGTAACCCATATAACCCCCATTTTCAAATGAATGTTGAGATATCCCTTCACTTGGCATTTAAAATCATCTAACTCTGTACAAGGACTTTATTCACACAGATTTTCTTGCTTTCTTTGCTTCTTCATTTAATTGTTATGTCAGAGATGCAAGAGACCAAGCCAGCCTGGACAACTTTGTCCCTCTGACTGGACCATTATTGATATGAGATCTAAATCTTTTGAACAGGTTGGACTAGAATCTTTCTCTCTTAGGGAGGAGGAGGTTAAAATGTACAAAATGGGTTCTACCTGTATTTTGTTTTTGCCCTGAAGCAAGACATAAAGCAAGATATTGAGCTGTCTTATGTAAGTGAGCCTAAAAGCAGAACACAGTCTTTTCTTCTTTCAGATGAATCGGTAGAAAGCTGCTTAGATACTGAATACCAAGCGTAATTCACAGTTATATTTCTAATCTTTATAGTTCTTAAGGGCTTGGGATATTTAGATCACAGAACTATAGCGATGTTAGGGACCCCAAAAGTTACAAAGTCCATATGGAGGAATTCCACAGCTACAGGTAGCCATTCAATATCTGATTTTAAAAATAACCTTCAAGTCTGCTTCACTTTTAAGCACTTGAAGTTATTTGTAATATTTACTCAAAATCTAATTTCTTGACAACTTTAGCAATTCTTAGTTTCTACCTTACTTACTAAGTATTGAATGGTTTATTTGGCGTTAACATCTGATTTTGATTAAGTTTGGTTCTTGTTTCCTCAGACTAAATAAGTGGAATATGCTTATTCTAATATTTTACTTATTTGGACTCGCAGCTTCCAGAACATCTGAACCCTACTTAGCAGAAATGAATTTGAGTTTGATTTTTCAGGTGGTGGGATGGATTGATCTTAAGGTTTGTAAGCCATCAAGAATAGTGATAATGCACTAGATGGGCAACAGAAAAATGCTATCAATCAATCAGTCCATGTTCTTGTCTACTTTCCTCCAATAATAGTCTATGTATCCTTCTTGTGTAACTGGTCTCCATTAAAAATGGACAGGTGTTGTCCTCTCCAGCATAGCACAATTATTTACAAAATGAATTGATTAACTACAGTAGATTAAAAGTCAAGAAGACATTTGTCAGTAGGAATAGAGTATCCTAGAGTGAGCACCCATTGTCTGTCTGCTCCTGCCAACCAAGCAGTCTAAAGCAAGAAATTTCAAGTAGATAAATAGGTACCACTTCGGTGAGAAGGTAAACAGCATTCCATGCACTCTAGTGTCTATTCATGCCTACCACATATTTATGGAAATGTCTGGAGATGTCTACAGTACTGGCCATTTGGCTGTAAACAGAGATGAACTCTAGAGTTGGATAAAATGGCTTTTGAACAAGCAAGATCTTCACCTTTACTGTTGCTATTTAAGTGACATGGCAAGTAAATGTGGGGTGATGTTTGTAATTGGGGGCGATCTTAGAATGGTGAGAGTGGAAACCAAACAACCACTACTTTTGCTCAATTGTATAATTTATTTTGAATGTAGAATGTTTGTTTCTATGAAGGAAAACTTAACAGGTTTTCTTTCAACTGGTAGAGAAATTGGGAAGGAGCTATAGCTGAACGGTAGCACACACCAATCAGAAAAGGTCTTAAGTTTAATATCTAGCATTTCCAGAAAGATCAGGGCAAGACTCCTATCAGAAACTGTGGGGAACATCATCTAGTTATGTTAGAACAAAATGAACTAGTGACCTGACTTCAGCCAACAAATCAGTTTATGTTCCTCTAAACACCTCTTAAAATCCCATCCCTGTAGTCTTTCATTAAGACTGTATTGGACTTAAGAAACCAAAACTGCTAATGTTTGCGTGGTTTACATGTACTGTACATCTAAACAAAGAGGAAAGGGAAGGTGGGTACAAGGAAACATAAGGAAGCTCTTACTTGCTGTCAATCCTGCTAGAACCACTGGAATGAAAATAGCCTTTGCAAGCCACTTTTGTTTTCAAACAGATGCTAGGGATTAAAGTGTGGAGGAAATTGTTATAAGTGCTACTTGAGGCTTTGGTACAGTCTGAAAATGTCAGCCTTTTGACAATTACATACAGCTGCTTTATTTCTTTTCCTGCTGTAGGTCATGCAAATGGGCTTTAACCTTTTATTTCATAATGTCACAGTCAAAAATATTGTCCCTCAGGATGCCCAGAGGCCTATGTTCTCTTTTCTCTCTTTCCAGTTTATAGAAAAATACTGCCCAAAAATACTGTATTCCCCATCAAGACGCAACACCTGTTTTAACCCCATAGATGCAGATATCCCACTATGATCAGCTGGCATTGTTTTGAGCAGAGGATACCTCGCTTTGATTCTGTTGTAAATTTTTATCAGGTAAATGATTGCATTGGCTAAGTAAACGAAATGAAAACTGGAAAGGATTCTTCTCTATCCATTAATGCAGCTTTGAATTGGAAACAAAAGTCCAACTCAGCTTCAAAAAGAAAAAAAGTAATCATCTCATTCATTAACTAGCTACTTCAATCAGAAATGAAAAGCAAGGCATCAATGGAGATTTAAGTTTACAATTTCAAATTAAGGGCCATAGCTTTGTTTTAGCTCTATATCATCTATAATGGAGACAATCTAGCTCCAGCTAACCTCATCTAAAAGTTTTGAACCCATACTTCTAAATAAGATGCTGTGTACTGTTGTCTGCCAAATCAGGGTGACAGGACATTACTTTTGCAAATAAGAAGCTATTGTACTAACTTCATTCTCCCAGTGAGAATGAAAAAAATAATATTTTTCCACCTATTGAGGTGCCTCAAACCTAGATCAGTTGAGAAAATAAACCATATTGTTGGTATTGCTCTACCTAAGATCAAGAAAGAAATAGTAGCAGACGATGAGAGAACAAAACAAGAGAATGACCCTTGCCATCTTCTGAATGGATCTGAGCCTCAAGTCTATCAGCTCAGATCCAAGAAGAGCTTTATGGCAAGAAGAAACATTCTTGAGGGTACACAAGAGCAAAACAAAAATAGAAGATGGAGGAAGGAGCTCACTGGGCAAGGAGCAACATTAGAGCAGGATATAGCTGAAGAACTCAACCTCCCCTTCATCACTTGGAGGACCCTGAATAGGACTGAGGGTTTGAGTCCCTAAATGCAAGACCAACATGCTCAAGTGGGAGCTGCTGGCGGACAACAATACATTGTGTGAATGTAGAGAGATACAGAATCCAGCTCATTTACTGGTCTGCCGATTACTGACAGGAACATACACCAATGAGGAATTCAGTTTGGGCCAGGAAGAAAATGGCTTTATTTTGGCAGTCCAGGGTTTGATTGGTACACAGAAGAAGAAGAACTTATTGGGTGATGTTGTTACAGTTTTGATGCATTTGTCACAATTTAAGACTTTTTTTGCAAAAAAATCTTATATATATATATTTTTAGGTAAATACAGTAGGTTTGCATACGGATCACCTTTTGGGTTGTTGTTTTTGTATGTTTGCTTTTTGTTATTGCTGCTGACAAAATAAAGTCATCATCTTTTCATCTCAATGAGATCAAAACACATAAAAAATAATTCTTGCAACAGTTAACAATGTTGTTGACATGGTGCTTCAGCAATTTGAGACAACCTTTCTTTCATTGAGGATGAGAAAACCAGTGTATGTATTTTTCATTCCTATTGCAAAGCTACAGTCTTTCATGCTTATTTCCCAATGAACAAGCACAAAAGAAGGCAAATTTACAGCTTGCCAGGCTAAGAAACTTTGTGCCAGGACAAACAAATATAACCTCCTAAGGGTGATCCACTTCAAATGGTAGGCATCTGTTTTGGCTCTCACATCAGTCCTAAATCTCATCCTTGCTCTACACTGCCAGCTGCTGTGCCCTGCTGATGAATCTCCCATTGACACTGTCATCACCAAATTGTTATGCCTTCTTTGAAATCACTGAAGTTTCAGTAGGTCTCACAGTCAGTCTCCAGTAGATTCATTCCTATGCCTCAAGATAGTGCCTGGTATTCCCTGTAATAATGTATGGTTCTGAGAGCTGGACTATAAGGAAGGCTGAGTGCAGAAGAATAGACGGCTTTGAACTGTGGTGCTGGAGGAGACTCTTGAGTGTCCCCTGAACTGCAAGAAAATCAAGAAGAGAGGAGTCACTGGAGAAGGCCCTGATGCTGGGAAAGATCAAAAGCAAAAGGAGATGGGGGCAACAGAGGATGAGATGGCATCATTGAAGCAGTGGGCTTAGATCTTGGTGGACTTTGGAGAAAATTAAAAATTGGACAGCTCCAGGTAGAGATGAAATTCTTGGGTTTGGGGCTATACTATAGACCAAAACCCAAGAATTTCATCTCTACCAGGAGCTGTCCAATTTTTAATTTTCTCCATAGTCCACCAAGATCTACCTACGCCCACTGCTTCAGTGATATATATATACTGTCTGCAGTACAGTATCACTGCAGACAGGTGGTGTCGCTGACTGGATGACCAGTGGTCAAACTTTTCTGATTATGAAAGATAAAGGTAAAGGAAATGTAACAAGCAATTATAGTCTCATAAGATGCTTCTCAACAATGTCCATACTGTTCACGGGTATACAGTATTAGCAGAATCTGTTTATCAACATCTAGTTACATAGAATCTTATACCAGAAGAACAAAAAGGGAATTGTTGAAACTCATGCATAACAAAGGACTAATTACTTATTGATAAGATATTGAAGAACTGTAAAAGAAGGAAAACCAACCTGCATGTTATTTAGATTGATTACAAAAAAGCATTCCATAGCATACCACATACTTGGATAAATGAAGCATTGCAGATTGGTGGAATCATCAACATCAACAGGATATGCTTGACAAGAATGGTGAAACAATGGATACCACCCTAATAAGTGGAAAGGGTATGATTTGTACCCTGGTTCAACCTTGATCCATGATGGAGTTTCCAAGCATGGGGGGACCGGTAACACATTCCTGAGAAGGATTGAAATTTAAAAACATGCTAGCCTCATGGGTTAGAAGAAATGAAACCTAATGTGTGATGGGCATGTTATACTGTGTGGTCATAAAACCCAGAGGGAGGAGCCAAGATGCTCTCCTGATCGGATGCTTCTCTCTGAGGGTGAGCTGTGAATTGAGACAACTTGTAGGAGCTTCAGCCAGAAGGGGAGGGGGCCTGGGCTTGCCCAATTAGAGAAGCTCTCTTTGCTGTGATGTGCTTTCTGAACTTTTGATAAACTTTCTTCAGTAACTTACGCTGATTACAATATACTTTTAAAATACCTGCTACCTTATTTACATTAAGCTAATATCCTGGGTTGCTAAACTAGAAGGGCTGCAATGCAGAAGCAGTAACCAACTACTTGTGGGCAGAAGTCCTTCTCATGAGTAATTCTTTTTCCTGACAATGGCAAATGATACCATTAGGAAATAATGTAACATGATCATTGCAGGCGCAACCCCCAAAGAAAGACACAGACACCGGTATATGGATAAAGGCATTGGGTCACTTTTATTGAATAATGCCCTAGTCCGAATTATAACTTTCAATTGGTACTCATCCAATTATAATTCTTAAGGCAAGCAGGCCGCAGTAACACTGGTAAGGTTCCTCCCAAAATTGCCAACGGCAATTGGGTACAATGTATCCATTTGTATCAATTTGTTTGTTGACACAAACAAATTGTTGACCGTAGTCAATAAACTATCTACTGACCCCACCCTCTGACGTGTATCCATCAAATCACGGGGTGATGCATGCTGAAAAGCTCCTGCCATCACCCCTTGCCTGGTTCATCGTTGACCGGTCAACGTTATTACACCTGTACCTGTCTAAGTGTTGGCCAGTCAATTGCGAACCTGCCGGATACCTATGGGTCATAAATCTTTACCTTACCAGTGCTACCCGCCTAAGTGACCAAAGTCAAGAGCAAGAAAAACCCCTATATCAAACCTCAGCAACAGTGTGGGATGGGCAAAAAAGCCAGAACCCAAGGGCCAATTGTGGGTTCCAACCAAAAATTCCCACCCAGCCCCGAAGCGACCAAAATATCACACTGTTCACTAGGGAGGGGGTGGAAGGAAAACTTCTCCTCTCCGTCGCTATTTTAAAATGGCAGCTTGGCTGCCTCGTGGCCACCCCTTTTATAGAGGGGTGGCCACGCCCCCAAATGCAACCAGATGTCTGAGTCCGGGTGGGGGGGCCCGCAAAGAGTGCGGCGGCCATTTTGGCACCGCACTTTCATTGCAGGCGCACACCCCAAAGAAAGACTCAGACACCGGTATATGGATAAAGGCATTGGGCCACTTTTATTGAATAATGGCCTAGTCCGAATTATAACTTTCAATTGGTACTCATCCAATTATAATTCTTAAGGCAAGCAAGCCGCAGTAACACTGGTAAGGTTCCTCCCAAAATTGCCAATGGCAATTGGCTACAATGTATCCATTTGTATCAATTTGTTTGTTGACACAAACAAATTGTTGACCGTAGTCAATAGACTATCTACTGACCCCACCCTCTGACGTGTATCCGTCAAATCACGGGGTGATGCATGCTGAAAAGCTCCTGCCATCACCCCTTGCCTGGTTCGTCATTGACCGGTCAACGTTATTACACCTGTACCTCTCTAAGTGTTGGCCAGTCAATTGCGAACCTGCCGGATACCTATGGGTCATAAATATTTACCTTACCAGTGCTACCCGCCACACAGGGAGGCTTCAATGAAGACTCACCGCCCCCCCCCCCAGACCGTCAGCTCGGTCAACAGGCCTGCTTGCAAATCTTCAAGAAAGAGGTGCATACCTCTAGCCGACAGGTGGACCCCATCCCCTGCATACAGATCATAATTTTGTAAACTAATGGTGGGGTGTCGGATGACCATCCCCAAACCCTTGTCTGCCATGAACCGGGCAACTGCCCTGTTCACCGAGCGACGAGCACGGTCAAGGGCACGGAGGTCAATACCTCCCCTGTAAGCGTGACGTGGTATGATGTCCGACCATAGCAGCCTTGTGAACGGCCACACATAATGCAAATAAGCTAGGTCTCTGCAAATCGCGAATTTTAAAGAAAGGCCAGTGACCTGGCCGAGGTCATTGCCCCCGAGCTGCAGTACAAGGACATCAGGCGGTTCAGCATCCCTAATGGAGAAAAGGAATGGCAACAGTTCCCGCCATCTCATTCCATGCTTACCGTACCAACGTATGCATGCGGCCGCACACAGTCCAAGCTGGGGTTCCCACTCTGTCGCCACAGCATACTGTGCTGCCCAGTGCACGTAACTGTGGCCCACCAGCCACACTGCCACCGGTGTGCGGGGACACACAGGGTCTGTAAGAGAAAAAAGAGAACAGTGACTTAAATGGTACTCATGTCTGAAGAGGACGAACATATAATGCAAAACGCACAGATCCCCATCTTCCCATACGGCGTATATCAGCCTCAGAGTACCCAAATGCAGCTGCAGTTGAAGCAGCACCTATTCTAAATGAATGGGTGCCGTAACGATCCCCTGGGAGGCCAACACTGGAAAGTGCCATACCGGTCACCTTCCAAAATTGAAATTTAGTAAGGGGAGACCCATCCTGGTGGCAGAAAAACGGGCCAGGGTGCGTGCCACGCACTGCCAAGAACTCCTGTAGGGCACCAACCGGACAGATGTCTGCAATGGAACATCGTAGCAGTCTAACTCCACTGCCTACGCCGTGCTGATCAACTTTTGAGGACCGTATCCTCAACTGAGCCCACTCATTAGAGACATAGACATCGTCGAGTTCCAGTGCCCTACGAGTCGCATCCGCCTTAGACAGTAGTACCAACTCACTGATGCGGAGCGCTCCAAAGAAGGCTACCGTGGTAGCCGCATGAAAAAGAGCTGCCTCATACCTGTCAAAACATAGGTTAGGCCACCCTCGTGCAAGGTGTGTGAGCACCCCTGGGGAAATTGGGTGCTGAGTGTCCGGGCGGCGGCCACGTTCCCGTGTCCTCCCCTCCAAAACATGCCTTATGCGAAAATCGTTCATGCTGTCAGCAAAAACCCTCACCTTGGCAATAAATGCCAATGCTGACAGCCTGGATGCTATAGTGCGGGGAGCGAGGCCCTGACTGTGTAAATAAACCATGAATTGTAAAACCTGTTCCACTGGAATGGGCCACACCTAGGGCAACTGAAGTTGCACACAAAAGCTTTTAAATTGAACGAAAGCATGATGATACGCCTTACGCGTGCCGGGCGCCAAGGACATGCCGATCGCCCGGTTCACCTCTCCTTGCCAAATGTCCAAATCTCGGCCGGGAGTGGCGAGGGGAATTCCTCTGCGTCCGGAGCCAAGGCGCGGAACCGGGGGATCTGCAGGCGGGATAAAGTATCAGCAATATCATTATTAATGCCTGGTACATGTCTGGCCCTAAAAAGCACGTTGAGGCGTAGGCTACGTAACACGAATTGGCGAACTAAAGCCATCACCCTTGGTGATTTAGCATTGACAATGTGCACTACTGCAGCATTGTCACACCAAAAGTGAACCACAGAGTCGGCCCACTCCTTGCCCCATAGCATCAAAGCTCCTAGGATTGGAAAAAACTCAAGGAATGTAAGATCGCGGAGGCGATCCGTGCCCCGCCATGCTGGAGGCCATTGGCCATAAGCCCACCTCCCTTGGAAGTAAATCCCATATCCCAGGGAGCCGGAGGCATCCGACTGTACTTGAAACCTAGGGGAAACTAAAAGGTCGGACCTCCAAAAGGATACCCCGTTGAAGTCCCGCAGGAATGAGAGCCAAACCAAAAGGTCAACCCGCATGCCCCTGGTTAGTCGTACCCTATAATGGCGCCTTGTCAGGCCAGACATGGCGTTGCATAGGCGCCGAGCAAATGCCCTGCCAGGCGTAACCACCCTGCAGGCAAAGTTAAGATGGCCATGCAGTACCTGAAGCTCACGAAGTGACACTTTACGTTTGGCCAGCAAGGCCAAAATCATCGCGGAGATCCGGGTGACCTTCTCAATGGGTAACCGGGATGCCTGTGCGACCGTATCAATTTCAATACCCAGAAATGTGAGGGTAGTGGATGGGCCCTCGGTCTTTTCGGGCGCTAAAGGGACACCCAGTTGCTGCATTAGCGTCTGAAATGTGGTGAGGAGACGCGTGCACGTGTCCGAGCCCCGTTCACCCCCGAACAAAAAGTCATCGAGGTAATGGGCTACAGACCGAGACCCGGACCTGCGAACAAAGGCCCACTGAAGGAAGGTGCTAAAACGTTCAAATGCTGAACAGGATATAGAGCAGCCAAAAGGCATGGCCTTATCCACATAGAACTTCCCTTGGAATCTAAAACCCAATAGCTCAAAGTCCTCAGGGTGCACTGGCAACAATCAGAATGCCGATTTAATGTCGCATTTCGCCAGGAGGGCACCAGGACCACAAGAGCGCACCATTCTCAGGGCTTGGTCAAAGGACGTATACCTGACCGAACAAAGGTCATCAGGGATAGCATCATTGACAGAATAACCCGCCGGGTACGATAAATGGTGGATTAAACGAAATTCCCCCGGGGCCTTTTTGGGTACCAACCCCAGAGGGGAGACCTTCAGGTTGGGAAAGGGTGGTACAGAAAAGGGGCCTGCCACCCTCTTGGCCTCAACCTCCTTAGCGATACTCAGGGCAGCCACCTCTTCTCTACCCTTCAGGGACAGTAAATTGGGTGCATCTTGGGGTCCCTGCACTCCTAGGAATGGGATTCGGAAGCCCCACTGGAAACCCTCAAGGAGGTACTTCGCGTCCTCTCTCCTTGGATAAGTTGAGAGCCATCGCTCCAACATATACACATTAACTGGGGAGGGGGCCTTTTGTCTGGCTAGCTCCCTCAGCAGCAGCTCTGCCTGCTCCCTGTCCACCTCTACCTCTGCCCCGTGACCCGCCGGCCCGCAGACACGCGGCGGCGGCGTGGGGGCCAGCACAAGAGGGACACTCATGTTTGTATCGGCACTGCCGCTTATTGCACACACCGCTAGCCGAGGAGCTCCAACACAGCAAGCGGGCTGGAACCCCCTGCTCCGCCAGCTGGTGGGAAGCCTGCGTTGGAGCAGCTCGCTGAACGGCATGGGCACAATGGTACCTATCCCCAGGCGCTGGACGCGTGGGGGTCATGTACAATAGCCACAATTTCTGACAGGGCTCATCCCATCTCATCTCCGGGTGCAAGGGCACCCTCATTCTAAATTCCTCATCGTAAGCCAACCACGATGGGCCAGGAAAATCTACCATTGCCCTGTAAATATTGTCCAAATATTGGACCATAGGAATGGCTAGGTCAGGCCGGGCCCTGAGGTACACCGCCATACAAATAAGATATGTGGGCAACCAGTTGGCCCAGGTGCGTGGTGGCTTACGATGGCGGGACAGCTCTTTGTCTTTGTCATCCTGTCCCTCTCTCTCCTCCTTAGTGGGCTCATGGTTCAATAGGGAGAATATATCCACGTACTCCCCCCGCCAAATCTTTTCCCTCGTGACCTGGGACAAATGATCACCAAGGGGCAATGAATAACCAGCCGTCGGCAAGGCCGTCACCGGCACATTAGGTACCCGGGGCATACGCAGCGGAACCTGGACAGTCCCTGCGATGCCCGGCACTGCCCCGGGGGCGGAAACCCCCACCCCCAACGCTGCACCAGTATGGAACCAAGGGGCACTGGGATAGGCTGGCAACTGATGCCCGCTCGCCTCGACATGACGAGGCCATGGCCACTGAACCCCACTATTGGAAATGGGCTGTGATGTGGGTGCATTAACTTGAACCTGATACTCACTAGGTGCACCCCCGTGAGCCGCCCCCACTGGGGGTTCCGGCCCACGGCGGGCGTCGGAGCTCGCGACCGGAATCGAGCTCTGGGGCCACACCTGACCACTCTCCTGCTGTAGCTCCGGACGAACAGGGAGCTGCGAGACACCGGCAGGGGCAGGTCGGAGCGTCTCAAGCAGCTCAACCCGGCTGGCCGCTTGTTGCAGTGTGGCGGCCGTCGAGCTAGCCGGTGGACCCGAAGGGCCCCCCGCAGAGAGTGAAGGGCCACCTGACATGGGGTTGTGTGCCATCCCTAAGGATGCCTCAAGCACAGCTAAACGCGTTAGCAATGCATCAACTGCCACAGATCCCCCAGTATAAAGTGGGCTGGGTGGGCCGGACGGCCCACCAGGCATTTGACCAGGAACCCCAGCATGAGAGCCTGGGCCCGAATAGGGCCATGCCCAAAACTCCAGCCCATGAGGGGCCGGAGGGGGAACGTGCTGTGCAACAGCACCGGGCCCACCCCCGCTGACCGGGCAGATGGCCGGCAACTGCGGGCCGAGGGCCGAAGCCCCAGAAGGGCCGGTCGAAGGCTGACTAGCTGAGGGCCAAGCAGTCTGCATCGCCCCACCGGTATCGGTGGAGGTAGTGCCCTGCCGCGTGGGCGCAGCCCTGGTCCTCCGACCTGAGGGCTGCCCCCCGCGTTGTGCAGGGCCAAAAGTCCTCCCCATTGGCCGCGGTTTCGTCGCCAGGGCCTTCCGTTTGGGAGGCATATCTGAGAGAAAGAGCAGGATCCCTTTCCAGGGATCAACCTAACACCAAAAACACAGAGCAGCCAGCAAGCCAAAGGCTCTGTGCAAGATCCTTCCTTCCCAGCCGGGAAAGAGTAGGGCTAAAGAGCCGAAGAATCAAAAGAACAGCGACGGAGAAAACTTCTCCTCTCTGTCGTTATTTTAAAATGGCAGCTTGGCTGCCTCGTGGCCACCCCTTTTATAGAGGGGTGGCCACGCCCCCTAACTCACCCGGATGTCTGAGTCCGGGGGGGGGCGCAAAGAGCACGGCGGCCATTTTGGCGCCGCGCTTTCAAAAGAGGTATATTTTAAGGTGATTCATTATCACCTTTGCTATTTGTAAGAGCCATGGTACCATTGATGATAGGTAAAGGTAAAGGTTTCCCTTGCTCGAAAGCTAGTCGTATCCGACTCTAGGGTGCAGTGCTCATCTCTGTTTCCAAGCCGAAGAGCCCAGCGCTGTCTGCTTCTGCAGACATTTCCATGGTCAAGTGGCAGGCATGACTAGACACCGGAGCGCACGGAGTGCTGTTACCTTCCCACCGAAGTGGTCCCTATTTATCTACTTGCAATTTCTTGCTTTCGAACTGCTAGGTTGGCAGGAGCTGGGACGAAGACGGGAGCTCATTCCGTCCTGCAGTACTCGGGAATCGAACTGCTGACCTTCTGCTTCCCAGTCAGCATCTTACCTTTTTGAGCCACTGCAGTCCCTACCATTGATGATACTGTTGATTAATACAGGTCATGGACATCAAGCATCAAGGACATCTGCACCTGCTGTATATGGGTGACCTTAAACTATATAGGAAAACAATGCAATGCAGGGAATCAAATCACTCTGGAACACAGTCCAAATATTTAGCAATTATACTGCTATTGATATTGTAATAGAAAACTGTTCAACATTATTAGTAAGAAAAAGAAAATTTGTTGAGTCAGAAGGAATAGAGCTGGCAGAAGAAAAAATTATATAGAGTCTTGGACATGATGAAAAGTATACGCATTTGAGAATTTTACAAGCAAATTGTGTAAACCATGCAATAATGAAAAGGAAGATGAACACAGATTATTTAAGGTGAATTTTTAAAAATCTTTAAATCAAGACTGAATTGTGAAAATAGCATAAAAGCAACAATACCTGGGTGCTATTAGTGTTCAGATATAGTGCTAGCATTGTAGCTTGGATGGTGACCCAGTTAGATGTTTTGGACCAGCAAACAAGGAAGTTGATGACTGCAAATCTTGCAGGGTGTGTTATTTTTGGGTGTGACTGCAAATCCGTCATCTGCACAACATGCTAAAGTCCAACTATGACCATACCAAAGAAAGGCAGTCATTACCTCTTTCCAACAGAGAGAGAGAGAAAAGAAGAAGAAAGACTGCTACCAATGATTGATGTGTCTGAGTCTAGTTAAGGACCTTAGTACTGAGCAATAATTTTTGGTAAAATGGATGTCTTTTTATATAGGAAACACTCAGGAGATTTCATAAATAATTTTGTATTTCATGAATTTTAAGCACCACAATCGACAGGTTGGCAGGTGCAGGTGCTATGAACTTTCCTTTTTAAGCTGCTTCTTTTTGAGATTAAGCATTTTTCTTTGTTTTATACTAATATATTGCCTGTCTTGATACTCCCATTGTGAAACAAGTTCACATTTACCCTGTGCCCTAAGTATTGCTGCTAATCAGAGACAATCACTGGTGGAGATGTATTTCTTGTGTGCTTTCTGCAGCCAGAGGGATAAAATGCTAAACAAGTACTCTTTTACCATTTTAATTATTCATTTTGATGGTTTGGAGTTGGGTAGGAGGCAGGATCATGGACTGGGACATACACTCAGCTCTCTAACCCTTTCTGTGAATGCCATTTATCTGCTGAAATCAAATTCTCTTTTGCTCCAGAAGGATCCTTCCTTTCAGGGCTCGCCTTGTATAAGAATTTGTAATTGAAGTGGCTGCTATGCAGAGAGAAAGAGCTAAATCAACTTCTTGTGTTTTTAAGCCATTTAATCAAACCTTCTGCTTACATGCTGCTGCAGATTTACTGTCAGATGCAGTCTGACCCTTAATCTGTTCCCCCAGTTGCCTACAAAGGGTCTTTCTTCAATGCAAGGGTTCCTTCATACAGCACAAAGGTAGGCTGCAGAGTTTGCTTCCACAAGATGTGGTGATGGCTGCTCATTTGCATGGATAGAGTTAAAATGGCAAATTAATGGAAGATAAAGCTACCAGTGAATTGTCTAGTGTAGGAGTTCTCAACTTTTTAAAGCTGGGGAATGGGTCATGCTCCCTCAGACAGCTTTGGGAGCTGGACTGACATTTTGCCCTTCCTCCACCACACAGCATTTCCTGGTGTGGTAGAGGCGGTGGGGGGAGGCACATGAAATGGTTCCATGGGCCGCATCTGGGCCACAGGCCGCAGGTTGAAAATGTCTGGTCTAGTGGCTACTAGTAAAGATGACCAATACCAGATGCAGTATGCCTCTGAATAGTAGTTGCTAAAAGGATGGTATTATCATGCCTGCTTGCAAAAGCGATGAAGTCCATGGTTGTCAGGTTGATCTTTCCAGGAGCAGAATGCTGGTCCTTAAAGGCCTTTAGTCTGATCTAGCAACTCTCCTTTCATTTGAGTGTCAGCTGCTTTTGCAGACAAGCCAATCTAATATGGTTTGACAAGGAGATGGTCTACCTCTCTGGTACTGAGAAACAGATGTTTCAAAATATTTGAGGGAAGCAATCACAAAGGGGAAAATTGCCCATTCCACAGTGATAGCCCAAGTTGGGATGGATGGAACATGCTGAAATATACTCAGGCAAATTCTCCAGACTATCTGGAGTATGATTTGTCAATAGCAGTTATGCTTGTAGTTTAAAACAGAAGAGTAATCATTGATAATCCTTGAAGCCTTCTCTTGTGAAGGAATATACTGTAGGAATGGAGAAATATCACCACAATGATCCTCAGATACAGGGCCCTTAAGATGCTTTAGAATAGTGTTTCCTAAACTTTCAATTCCCAGAAGCCTAGGTCAATTCCCCAAAGCACTGATCAGCCAATGTACTGACTTAGGCTTCTGGGAATTGAAGTCCCGCTGTGAGGAAACCACTGCTTTAGAGGGGGGAAAGGTGACACAGTAACATTGTGGAGCAAATAATTTTCTCTTAAAAATGGAGCGCAGAGCATTCATCCAGACAGGATTGAGATTGTATCTCCATACTACACTTGCATCCTTCTGACAGTTCATGTGTTGCCATCAGGCAAATGGATGTCAATGTCCCAATATATCCAACTGTGTGAAATTTCTTTTTCGCCTTTGGTTAGTCAAACAACAGGTGCTCCTGTGCCTGCAGCAACATTCTGAGAAAATCTAAGCTACCGCCTTTTCAAACATGCTACCTCTTTCTGAGAAGCAAGTATTTTGATAGCTATTTGGTACAAGCTTGGTATTTTTCTCATTCTTTCATGATCAAAGACAATTTGTCACCTAGGCAGCAATTTTTAACAGCCACAGGAAAAGATATTCAGCTTTAAATTACAGCATCTGCTCTAAAAGTCTTACAACGCCAATTTTGTTTGGGTTTTCTTCTTCTTCTGTGTTCTCTGGGTGTTTTCTTTCTCTTCCTGTTTTTCTAAAATATATATTATTTTCTCGCATTCTATTTCAGTTCTTCATTTTTATTCTTTCATTCAAATGAAACTTCTTTTTTTCTCTAAGCAGTAGTTTTTGGAATAACATATTCACCTAGATATTCACTCCATATATTGAAGAGAACTGTAAACACTACATATATTGGAGAACAATTTAAACACTGCATCATTTTCCACTCTTTAAAATACTTCTAGAGAGAAAACTAGGCTTCCTGCACCCATGATCTGCAAGTGAAAAGCATAAAAGCATATTGAGAGAGAAAGGGAATTAGAAAATTGCCTATCCAGAGAAGTCAATTTATATTAGAAAATGTTTAAGTCTGTGTAATCCTGAGCATATGTACTGTAAATTGATTGCTGAAGGTAAAGGTATTAAAAGTTGTGAAAGCCTGTAAGCAAGACTATTCCATGAAGAGCAGGTACAGAGTGTATTGTTACCAACCCACCCTGCTAAAGGCAATCATGGAGGACAGGGGATGAAAGAATAAAGAGAGGAAAGAAGACTGTTCCTCATGCCAGCCCAAATGGTAGAAAGAAGATAACATTGGATGAGTGGATGGCTTTTGTTGTGCATTTCAGTGATGTTTTTCATCTTTAAAATATTGGGCAGTGCGGTGCCTCCAAGATTACAATGCCTTGCCTGTGCAGGAAGGTTATTCTGCCTAGATTTAGCTGCCTGTTACTCGACAGACTTTTGTCTGCCTGCCTGCCAACCTGCTAATCTACAGAAATAATTTTGGAGTGAAGGGAAAAAAAATCTATTAATGATATCTGTGGACAGTTGATCTGACTGTTGTTTATATCTGTGTACAATTACAGAAATATCAAGCTTAAGATTCCGGCAGGGAGCCAAGCATCCCTCATTGTACCCCTGGACACCCAATGCTGTTCTGCCCATTGTCCATCTAACTGCCTCTAAATGCATTCCTTTCCTTCTGTTCATACACAATGCAGTCGTATCTGTGCAATTCAGTGCAGAATTTCAATACCATTTTCATCAAAAGAGGCAGAACCAGAGATCTTTTCAAAAAAAAATCGGGGAAATTAAGGGAACATTTAAAGCAAAAATGACCATGATAAGGGACAAAGAAGGAAAGGAGCTAGCTGATGCAGAAGAGATTAAGAAAAGATGGAAAGAGTACACAGAGGAACTCTACAAAAAGGACCTCAACACTCCTGACAATCACAATGATGAAGAAGTAGAACCTGAGCCAGACATCCTGGAGAGCGAAGTCATAAAGGCCCTAAAAAGCACTGCAAACAACAAAGCTAGTGGAGATGATGGTATCCCAGTTGAATTCTTTAAAGCGCTAAAAGATGACGGCGTCAAATTACTGCATTCAATATGCCAACAGATTTGGAAAACAAAACAATGGCCACAGGATTGGAAAAGATCAGTATACGTCCCAATCCCAAAAAAGGGCAATGCCAAAGAATGTTCAAATTATCGAACAATCGCGCTCATCCCACATGCCAGTAAGGTGATGCTCAAGATAATACAGGATAGACTTCAGCAGCATGTGGAAAGAGAATTACCAGAGGTGCAGGCAGGTTTCAGAAGAGGCAGGGGGACTAGAGACCACATTGCCAACATACGCTGGATCATGGAGAAAACAAAGGAATACCAGAAACAAGTTTATTTCTGTTTTATTGACTACACTAAGGCATTTGACTGTGTGGACCACAACAAGATGTGGCAGGTAATTAAAGAGATGGGAATACCAGAGCACCTCATATGCCTCCTGAGAAATCTGTACATGAACCAAGAAGCAACAGTTAGGACAGAACATGGAATGACAGAGTGGTTTGGAATAGGAAAAGGAGTCAGACAAGGCTGCATTTTGTCACCATGCCTATTCAACCTATACACAGAGCACATAATGCGCAGTGCAGGGATGGAGGAATCACAATATGGGATTAAAATCGCTGGGAGAAACATCAATAATTTGAGATATGCAGACGATACCACCCTAATGGCAGAAAGTGAGGAAGACCTAAAGAATCTCTTGATTGGGCTGAAGGAGGAGAGTGCAAAAGCTGGCTTGAGACTCAATATCAAGAAAACCAAGATAATGGCAACAGGCCCAATCAATTCCTGGAAGATAGACGGGGAAGAAGTAGAAGCAGTGACAGATTTTACTTTCTTGGGATAAAAGATCACTGCAGATGGGGATTGTAGCCATGAAATAAAAAGGCGACTGATTCTTGGGAGACAAGCAATGAGAAACCTGGGGAACATAGTGAAAAGCAGAGACATCACACTGAAAACAAAAATTAGAATAGTCAAAGCAATGGTCTTCCCAGTAGTAATGTACGGATGTGAGAGCTGGACAATTAGGAAAGCTGAACGCAGAAGAATAGATGCCTTTGAAATGTGGTGTTGGAGGAGGGTTTTGAGAGTACCCTGGACAGCGAGGAGAACAAATAGGTCAATCTTAGAAGAAATTAACCCTGACTGCTCATTGGAAGGTCAAATAGTAAAGATGAAGCTAAAATACTTTGGACATCAAATGAGAAGGGAGGATTCACTTGAGAAGGCATTGATGTTGGGAAAGGTGGAGGGCAAAAGAAGAAGGGGGAGGCCAAGGATGAGATGGCTAGATGGCATTATAGACACAATGGGCACAGAGCTGGGAGGGCTGAGGGGGATGGTGGAGGACAGAGGCGCCTGGAGAGCAATGGTCCATAGGGTCGCAAAGGGTCGGAACCGACTGTGCGACTGAACAACAACAACAACACGGTCAACAATTTGTTTGTTGTCAACAAACAAATTGATACAAATTGATACATTGTAACCAATTGCCGTTGGCAATTTTGGGGTGGTACCTTACCAGTGTTACTTCGGCCTGCTTGCCTTAGGAATTATGATTGGTCGTTTTACCAATACAAATTTATAATTCGGACTAGGGCATTGAATCAATAAATGTGGCCCTTTGCTGTTATCCACTTTCAATGTTGTCTGTGTCCGTTATTGGGGGGGTGCGCCTGCAAAACAATTTATATTACCATTTTTTTCTAGCCTGCTTCTGGCCAATGCATTTAAAGAGGAGCAGACTGAAGCATATCTAGAGTGTGGCATCCAAAATGGTGCGTTGTCTGGAGACTAAACATTGAAAGGAGAGGATAAAAGAACTGGGTATGTTTAGCTTGCATGAGAGAAGAATAAAGAAGCCATGATATCAGTTCTCAAGTATCCAAAGTATGCAAACAAGATAGAGCAAATCTGTTCTCTGTTTCTCCAGAAGGTGGGATTAGATGCAATAGGTGAGAGTTGTGGAGGGGATGATTTTGGCTAAACATTAGGAAAAATTTCCAAACGATAATAGACAATCCTTCAGTGGACATATTTAAGCAGCAGTTTAGTGACCGTCTATCAGGGATGGCTGTAGTAACATCCTACATTACAGATCCTCCATGGAGTAAAGCTCCATGGCTTGGATTAGCTGCTTCCAAGTTGGTTTAAAAGATATTTTGTCTAACATAGTGTGCGCTGTATTGAAAGATGCCCATATTGCTCAGCTCAAGTTCTGTTTCAGCTGATATCTGGTGTGTGGGATGCATGGTGGGCGAGGGGGGATCAGGTATATTTCCTACTGTATGATCCATGCTATATGGATATTGAGCTCTATTTATAACATCTGTTTAACACCTTTGAGGTTGTCCAGAAGCCTTTATGACAGAGTTTAATGTATGCTAGTCAACTCAAATCAATGCATATGGTAAGTGATATTTTGATAAATACCCATTTTGGATTTTTAATCATACTTTCCATCAGCGTTCTGCAAACTTTAAAACCTTAAAACCCTTTATTACTTTCTCCATGATTTAGAGCCAAACCGAAAGACAGGTCATAACCATTCACATTTGTAATATTTATGATGCATCAGTATAAGACTGCTTCCAAGTCATTGATATGCTTATGGATACTAAGTGAGAAAGAAATACATTGCAAATATTGCAGTCTAAATTATGACTATTCCTATTTTTCAATCAATTAAATAATTTATCAGAACTATAAGCAATATTAATTTCATTTTCAGTGGAGAAAAGTATGATAATGTCTCTAGCCAAAATTTATATTCATCCATTGTACATTATTAACTATAATTCGCCTCATTTGTTTACTGTCTCTCTTGAAGTTCTAAAATACTTTATTTCTATTCTTTAATTAAATATGAGTATACATTTTCCTCATAGATTATAACAGATAAACCATTTAATTGTTCCTTTACTGAAAATCCATCTTTTTATTTGGTTAGGATACAGAAAATATAGCATAGCTGAGCATACCTGTCAAGCATGGCTCCGGACAATACGAGACCTGCGCAGAACCGTTCTGCACAGGTTGCTTCTAAGCATACGTAGAAGACTTCTACACATCCCCTTCTGTACAGAACCCTTCTACACATGCGTAGAAAGGACCTGTTCAGTAACTACTTTCCCCCCGCTGCCAATTTACGGGGTAGCAGAGGTTCTGGGCAGGAAATGAACAAAAGCGGCATAAAATTACAGGGAAATCCCTGCCATTACAGGGTACTTGACAGGTATATAGCTGAGAATGGGAGAACACAAAGACTTAAATAATATATCCTGATAAACAGATGAATAAACATTTTGGTACAGATATTTACACATTTATACTTAGATAGGGAAAATTACATATATTTTTAAGCGTTTAGTGGCTGACATATTCTGGGACCTAGAGCACACACAAAAAACCTTTACTAACACTGCATATATACAGGGATGGGGAAAAGCTGAATTTGTGTTCCTTTTTTGAATTATCCCACCAGCTTATTTATAAAATAGGATAGATCACAAGCAAATTTAATATTGATTCATCATTTTCTCCTGAATACGTGGCCACAGTTTCAGCTGGCACTCACAGCCTTCTAATCTAAAGACCCAACAGTTACATCCTTTGAGAGTTTCCACCGCGACACTTTCACCAGGTCTGGATTTTATGAAGCTAAAGCCTCAACCATGGCAAATAATTCTTAAGGGTCCAGAGATCCTTGCCAGTATTTAGGAACTGTTTGGGGAAATTGCTTCGGTTTAGTGTTGCCCTGGTACACATCCATTCCCAACAGCAATCTCCTCTTTTTTCCACCATGCAAATCTCTTGTCACCTGCAGCCCCATTCTGGAAGGTTACCCTTGGCTCCAGAGCAACTTTTGAAGGCACACTGGAAGCTGTAGGGGGTGAAGAGGATATATACAAAAGCCCCCACTATCCATGGAAAGAATCAATTCCATTAGTAGAATGACTATACTGTATTGGCACCAATCCTTACCCAGAGTTGGAAGACAATTCAGATAGCTTACATTAAAAACCTTCCTAACAAACTAATAAGGCAATATTAACAATGGGATGTCTGGGTTTAGCCTGTCTTTGTCATCTGATTAAATATCTTCAGGTCTGTTTCTATTTTCTGTTGTTGTTGTTGTTGTTGTTGTTGTTGTTGTTGTTGTTGTTGTTGTTGTTGTTCAGTCACACAGTCGAGTCTGACCCTTTGCGACCCCATGGACCACAGCAGCAAGGCTTCAGTATTTCTCCTTCCAAGGAGCAGTCAGGGTTGATTTCCTTCAGGATAGTCTGATTTAATCCCCCTGCAAGTCTTCTGCTAAGTGCTCTAATATATTAAACAAGAATGAAAAGACAATAAAGACAAACCGAAACCTCCTGCTTGAATATCAAGACATTTTAGGTTAAAGATGTTAAAGTGTCCATCAGCCAAGTGTATAAATTGTTATTTGATCCAGATGTTTAGAGTTGTTTCATCTGGATGCAGCTGAATGGCATGGCAAGTTGCTCCAGCAGTTAAGTACTTTGCAGATTGTTCTTCTCTCATGTGCCAATTACATAGATGCAGAGCATGTCCAGTAGTTCTGGGAAAGAACATTGTGTTCTTTGTTCCCATATGTGAGGGGGTGGAGAAAGTAGTGTCACCTAGTTAATCTACACAGTGTCACAGTAACAAATACAAAGGAGCAAATACAACAGAGGTTCTGAGCAAGATTTTGCTAAATGAAAGAGAAAGCCATATATTCTTCAGCAATAAAACTCAAAGCTTCTGACAATACCTTTGGAGTAAATCCAAAAGTTGTTTCAACAAATTTATTTATTTATTTGTTTATTAAAGTTGTATTGCCGCCCTCTCGCCTGGGCAACTCTGGGCGGCTCACAAGAATAAAAACATTGTGTTACAATAAAATCCCAAACCATTAAAACTATTAAAATGTTAAAATACCCTCCCCAACAGCCACAATTTAATTTAAAAACTGAGAGCCCGGGTGGCCATCATGTAAGCCAGCGTGGGGTGGCTACCGCACCGGCAGTGCCCCACACCTGCTGCACAAGCCGGGTTCTAAGGTCTTTTCTGAAGGGTAATAGCTCTTCCTGGAGACGTAGCTGGATTGGCAAGAGGTTCCACAGGGCCGAAGCAGAAGCCAAAAAGGCCCTCTTTCTGGTACTAGAAAGGTGGGCCTCTCTAGCTGATGGAACCATCAGGGAGCCCCTCCGGTCTGCTCTCGTGGGACGGGCAGATGTCCTTGGTTAGTTACAGTTATACAGTCAAGGTTCCATCCCAAAGTAGTTAGTTACTGTAGTTATAATTTTAAAACTCATCATTTTCATGTTTCTTGAACATAATTACTTTTATTTGCATTTTAAAAACAGCCATCTCAGTAGTACAAGGGGGTACACAGAAACAGCCTCCTCAAAGACTGGTATTTTTGAACCACAATTAGGTGTACCTCGAGCAACAGCCACCTTCTGTTGGCTAATCTTTCTCACACTAAGTTGGGCGAAAAGAACTGCAGAATGAACTCACCAAAAAGTTGTTTCATTTTGATAGTTTCACATCTTGCCTACACACAAAAGAAGAAGCAGTACAAGGAGCTACTTATCTGTATTTAAAGAAACCACAACAGACTGTGCTGCATCTGTCACATCACCTTTTCATTATAGCAGTAGAGCATGAGGCAAGAGTGCTTTGTAGACTGGATCAAGAGGGCCCCTCACCCCAAAATTTTAGGCAATACTTACCTGCTAATCATGTACCACCCATGGTAACATCATATTATACATCATGAAAGAAGCACAGAGAAAGGTAATGACCATGCCAGAAGAAACATCTAGAAATAGTTGTTATGTGCTATCAAGTCAATTTCAATTCATGATGACCCTTCCAAAGATTTTCTAGGAAAATATTCAGAAGCACTCAGTATTTTACCATGGGTGGTAGCCTAGGACTGTGCAGCTTGTTCAAGACTGCACAGGCTGACTCTTCTTGTAGGAAGCACAATGTGGAATCAAACTCCCAACCCCAGATGTTTCAAACTACTCAGCTATCAAGCCAATTAAGATATGCTAAATTTATCAGCTTAGTATGGCTCTAAATTACTGATCAGATATATTAAGGATGTCTTTAATTCAGCCCCTACTAAGAAGCCCACACCTTCTTAGACCATCCTTTTGGCCACCAGAACTGCTTTAGGAATACAAAAGAACAGATTTTTTAGGAAGTGTTCAAAGAACCCAGAGAACACGTTAGCTCAGGATTAAGTATTTAATGTAAGATTCAGCTAATAAGAGAAAGTAAGATTAATCCAATTGTATGTATGCTATCAAAGCAGGATAACTTTAGGCATCTCAAACAAGTGATCTAATGGTTATTATTATAAATTCCTGGCAATGTTGGCTTAATTACTTCTAATTTCTAGCTTGTATAATTTTTGACAGGGTACCATTGTACTCATTGGAGGATTTTGCGATGGATAACCTGGAGGAATAAATCTCAAGTGGTTATTTTAATAGACTGAATAATATTTTGTCATATAATATTCTGATTTGACTGCTGAAATCTAAATTTCAGTAGCTGTTTAAAGGATTTTTGTTGAACTTTTTTGTTCTTTCTAAGGATTATTTTTTTAAAAAAAACATGAGTTCAGAAAAAAGAGAGTGGGGTTTTCAGCTTCTCCCCACCCCTTTCTTTGATGCACTCCAATTTGTAGTGTCATGTATGACCAACAAACCAACTAATAAAACTTCTAGCCTCATTTTCATTTTCAAGGCTTGAGTATATGGTAGCGATATAGTGCATGATTTGAACTAATGGCCACCCAGTTTTTTCACAATTATGGGAGTGGGGGTGAAATTTTGGGTTAAGTAGTACTTCTACTCGAAAACTAAAAGGTTATAAAGTAGATACAATTTGACTTTTAAATAATATTTAATGAATCAAACTCCAGCCAGATACATAACTCACTGACCTATCCTGCTAGTTTTTTCAAGACTAGATGATAAAATAAATATAATGGGGACTGGACAAAAAAATCTGGCCAAATGTGATGAAAACTGATCTTGCAAGCAGACTGATTTGTAAGATGGAGATTCAGTGAAAAACAAAGATAAGAGCCTCTTCTCTCGTCTCTATAGACAAAAAACTAGCTGCAAGATCTATAGATCTATCCATAACTTGAGCAAGTTTCAAAGACCCCATTGTTGTCTTAGACCAGGCGTGCCCAAACATTTTGGGTCATGGGCCAGTCATGTGGTTCAGCAGGCCAGTCACGTGGTTCCTCCCACCAGAAGTGGAAGTAAAACATGCCTTGCAATCTATTTTGCAACAGGGTGAGATAGATTTTTAGGCTGCCACTTTCTCTGTTTAAACCATGGGTGCTCAAACTATGGGCCGTGGGCTGGATCTGGCCCCTGACACCAATTCATCCAGCCCATGTCATCCTTGCCACTCCTGGAAACAGAAGTAAAATGCACCTTTTACTTCCACTTCCAGGAGCGGCAAGGGCGGCGCGGGCTGAATGAATTGGTGTCAGGGGACAGATCCGGCCCACAAGCCATAGTTTGGGCAACCCTGGCTTAGACCAAAAATCAGTATAATAAATTTAGGTGTTACACTAGTTTAAAAAGAGAGCCAAAACAAAATTGCTAGTTGTAGCTAACAAGTGGAAGAAGATGAACCCCTCACCGAAGTGCAGAAAACTCAATAAACATATTGGGACTGATGCCTCACATTCCATTTTAAAGTTCAACATACATGGATCAGTGGCTTTCTATCTAATCAACAAGGCATGCACACTGGTCCAGCAATCTGATTTGAAAGCCAGTTGGGTTTGAAACAATTTGTGCCTCATTTGATGCAACATGTGCTCTTGATCAGCTTGCAAGCCTCCTACTGACTTGCACTGAAAAACCAAAAGCCTGGTCTCCACTATTGTTCTAGTGTTTTTCATTTTAACTAGTTTTAATTTTAATTTCCAATTTAGTTGGGATGGAAATAATACTGTCTACATTTCTTCTCCTTTCTAATTTTTCCCTATTCCAACGGACCCCTCAACAGGAATAATCAAGCCCTGTGAGATTTCTCACCTCCAGGAGAGAGTGAGGCATGGAGCACATCTCTGTGATTTAAAAAAAAAACAGTCTCTGCCCAATCCCTTTGCTCCTCAAAAGGCCAGAGAACAAAACAGATGTCATAGTTTGTACACATTTGTATACTTATGTTAAAGCATTATTTCTGCAAATTTACTTAATTATGTAAAAAAAGTATTCTTGCACAATTTATTACCTTTTAAATTAGGTTCTTCTTCCCTGTCTAGGCCAGATGTGAAACTGCCAAAATAAAACCACCTTTTGGCAAGTTCATTCTGCAGTTCCTTTTGCCTGACCTAGTGTGAGAAAGATTATCCATCAACACGAAGTTGTTGTTACTGTGGTTCAAAAATACCACAGTCTTTGAGGAGGCTTTTAATTAGGTGAAGAGATTAAGCACCCTTTGTGTCAAAGAGGACTCAAAAAGCGATTCTTTAAACCAGGGGTTCCCAACCTTTTCAAGCCATGGGCCAGAGCACAACCTCTATACATCTGAGCAGGCCGGTCACGTGGTTCCTCCTGCCATAAACACTGCTGTAAGACACATCTGCAGTTGTCCTAGATGCATTTATGACAGCTGCAGGTGCATTTACATGCTTACACATGCATGGGCGTGTTTTACAGCTGTCATAAATGTTTCCACTTCCACTTCTGGTAGCGGCGAAGGCATCAGCGGGTCACATGAGATGTTTCAACGGGCCAGGGCCAGCCTGCATGCCATAGGCTGGCCACCTCTGCTTTAAAGCCTCTACCAACTAGTCCCAGCAGAGTGTAATGTCATTGGGATAGTGGCTAAACAAGTTCAAATCAAATCAAACTTTATTGCGGCCAATGACCAGTGCAGTAAAAAGGGTTTAAGTTAGGGCATGGAAAAAGAGTCTCCAGAGCCAAAACACAATGATTAGTTTACTGGAAGAACTACTGTAAGTATACTGGAACAACTCTTCCCATTCCCATTGGTCTGTAATAAGACAGATGCAGCACTGAAGCCATAGTCAAAACCAAATGATAGGAAATACAGTCAAACCTCAAGATAAGAATAGCTCGACTTAAGAAAAACTTGAGATACATCTGGAAATCTCAGAAAAAAGCAGGTTCAAGATATGAATTTTAATAGGATTTTTTTCAAGATACAAACTTCAACATATTCGTATGGGAAATTGCATTTAATGTATTCCTATGGGAAATTCAAGATAAGAATGTTTTGAAATACAACAAATCAGCATGAAACTGATAATGGCAAAAATTCCCTTCTCTGAATTTTTGCAAAGAACATTAATTTCCAAACCTGCTGGGAAGCAAGAAGATGGAAGATCGATCTATCTATCTATCTATCTATCTATCTATCTATCTATCTATCTATCTATCTATCTATCCAATTTGTATAGCCGCCCAACTCAAAACAACTCTGGGTGGCTCACAACATTAAAACAGCATAGCAGTCCAAAAACATTAAAAACCCATTTAAAAAACCCCAATTAAAAATGCTAAAAAGATTAAAAGAACCATGTGAAGCCATTGACCAAAAGTCATTGGTATTTGCCAATCTGTTATCTTTATCTTAATAATCTGAATCTTAATGAATGATCCTTTCAGTAAAACCTTTCTTAAATTATTTTCCGGTCTTACAGTTCTGGGGGAAAGTTCTCATTTGAAGCTTTTTCTGACCTGAACTAGAAACATTTATATTTAGGAGAAACATTCCATGTCCAATCTTATAACCTCCACCCCAACCTATGTAAATAAATTCTTCAGGAAGTTTTGAGGTTTTTTTTTTTTAAAAAAAATATGCTTTCATATTGGGTGGATCAATGGTAAACTTAATGGTCATTTTCCTTTCATAGTTTAAAATGGATTAGGTTTCTTGTGAAGGTCATTGATAAGTATAAGGCAGTTCTTTCAAAAGGTGGCTAACCAGAAGATGAATATCAACTTTCTCTCCTAGGTGATAGTTTATTTAGTTTGGTTTTAGATCCCCACAGAAGGGTCAATGTGCTTGTAGACAGAGCCCTGGTGATGCAGTGGTTAAACTGCTGTGCTATAGTCAGAACGTTGTGAGTTCAGTGCTGATGGGGATCAAGGTTGACTCAACCTTCCAGCCTTCTGAGGTAGGTAAAATGGGTATCTAGCATGTTGGGGAGGGGTGCTAATTAACTTGTGAACTGCCCAGAGAGTACACTCAATGCTATGGGACAGTACTGTATAGAAGTTTAATTGCTATTGCTATTGCTTCTTCCCCCACAGTGGCTTTTTCATGATGATTTGGTGTCACTGATTCACTCACACCTCTTAGTGAATGTAAAGTAACACAATCAGATCATGGCTCAACTGCAGAAATGCTGAGGCATTGGATGGCACTGGCAGCGAAGAGCAGAGCTCTTATCTAGAAACAAATATGGGACCAAGAGAGAAGCCCAGTCCAAAGCAATTCGTTTTGCCTTCCCTGCTTCATTGTCATGGATCCATTTGCACTTATTGTGGCCTCTTACCTTGCTGGTAATAAAACCCTGATTATATAGCAGTACCTTGCAAACTGTAATGTGATTATCTTCATCCCCGAGAGGCAGGGAATGGCTGTTTTCTGCACCTAACAGATGGGATCTGATGCACAGGCAAAATAAGCAGCTTGTCTGAGGCCATGAAGGCAAAAGGTCCGTGGCAATTTACAATATGGGTTTGTAACACTCTGTCTGGAGGCTCCTGTTAAATCATAAGAATAATCTTCTCAAAAGAATGAAGAGGCCTTGCTGTATTTCCCTGAATTTCCACGTATTTTCTGGAATGGAGACAAGAGCTCAGGATGTCAGAGTCTAAATGTAATCCCTATGGACTATTTGGTTCAGATCAATGGGTGCAAAAATCCTAGAAAGAGGCTGTGGTTCAGCATCTCAGTTAGAAAGAATGGGGAAACTGGAGAGATTAGGAAATGCTGTTCCCACAGAGTATGACAAGGCCCTTCTCACTTTGGTTTAGGTCACGGGTGCCCAAACCTTTCATGCTGCGGGCCAGTCACATGGTTCAGGGAGCTGGTCACTATGGCCCGCGGGCCGGCTCCAACTCCCTGACACCAATTCATCCGGCCCACGAAGCCCTTATTGCTCCTGGAAGCTGAAGTAAAACGAGCCCATACAGGCACATTTTACTTCCACTTCCACAAGTGACGAGGGCTTCGCGGGCCAGATGAATTGGCATTGGGGGCCAGATCTGGGCCCTGGGCTGTAGTTTGGGCATCTGTGGTTTAGGTAGTAGATTTTCAGTATGTTTGTTCAGGACGGGCACTGGAAAGGTGAATCCACACAGTGATTATATGCATTTGCTTTTATGTTTGCATTTTATCATTATTTAGCCTTCCCTAAATGTGGAGCTGATTCTTCTATGCTGTGGATAGCCTACTTTAGTTGAAAAATATATTTTGGACTTTCTTGTCATTTGGTTGCAAAGAGACTTTTAAATGCATCTTCAATTTGGTCACCAGCTCATTTTTCATCCCAGTTTACAATATCACTAGGTAAAGTAAAGTAAAGTTTGTCCTTGCTCGAAATCCAGTCATATCTGACTCTAGGGTTCAGTGCTCATCTCTGTTTATAGCCAAAGAGCCAGCGCTGTCTGCATCTGCAGACATTCCCATGGACATGTGGCAGGCATGACTAGACACCGGAGTGCAAGAAATGCTGTTTACTCTCCCATCAAAGTGGTACCTATTTGTCTACTTCCAATTTCTCACTTTTGAACTGCTTGGTTGGCAAGAGCTGAAACAGAGATGGAAGCTCACTCTGTCATGCAGCACTCAGGTCTCAAAATGCTGACCTGCTGATTGTCTAGTTGTTTTTTTAAAATAATTTTTATTAAATTTTTAAAAGAATATTACATACAAATAAACAATAGAATAAAACAAAAAATTAAAAACAAATATGTACATATAACAAAGTAAGTTTGAATAATCTTGGTGTCATGCATCTCAGTAAAATCATTCCTCAAATAGTTAAAATATATTCATACTAATAATAAATTTCAATACATTGAAGAATATGTAATCTATATCTATTCAGATTTTACCAACTCCAAGATAGCAAATAAAAAAGTGAAAATAATAATCACAAAAAAAGAGAGAGAGAAAAGAAAAAGAAATCACCCCGTGTATTATACAATGCCCCAGAGGAGCTGAAACAGAGATGGAAGCTCACTTTGTCATGCAGCACTCAGGTCTCAAAATGCTGACCTGCCAACTTTCTAGTTGTCAAGTTCAACATCTTAGCCACAATATCACTACCAACTTTTAAAGTTGTAAATAAATTAGACCTGCTTTTGTTTTTTGTTTTTTTTAAAAGAAGTGCCTACATCCAAAGATGCCTACCCTGGTCATCTTTAAAGATCCTGTTCCAGTCATGACTGTGTACATTTGAAATGCCTACAAATTTTATCTCAAATCACTTTTAGTTGTTTTGTTGTATTAGCACTATGAGTTTTATTCTTTCATATTATTTTTAATTCAGCTTTTGTAATATCAACTAAGTTGCCTTTATGAAATTGCTGTTTAATTATTTTTATTTGTTGAATTGATATTATATGTGTTTTATCATTGTGAAGGCTTCCATTAATAATACTGTAATAATAATAATTCCGTGTCAGAAATTATTCTGGGTTGAAAGGATTTTGGGGGGAGAAACTCTGCTCAGAGAATGCCCAAATAAGACACCTTTCATGTCCCCAAGAGCTGGGACAAAGACAGGCACTCAATCCGTCATGCAGTACCCGGGTATCGAACTGCCGACTTGCCAGCCTTCTAGCTAACAAGGCAAGCTTCTTAACCACCGAGCCACCAAAGCCCTAAGCTTTCTATTAGAAAGTAAATTACAAATAGATAAGTAAATAAATAAACATTTTTTTCAGAAGCAGATTTTCCTTTCAAAAATCAACAAATGGGCAATTTAATGTGGCACTATAAATAAGCAAATTGTACTTATTCCTTATGTTAACAACAACAACAAAAGATGGGGGATATATATTAAACCATGCATGTAGCCTCAGCAATCTACCCCAACCAGGTTAGCCTCAGGGGAAATTCTGAGCAATCTCAAATACTTTATTACAGTGTTCAACACATTTAGTTCTTTCATTTTGTCACAGAGTGTGTAGAGGACAGCAAAGATTTAGGCATCCCTTAAGCCTGCAAACCCAACTGGAGGAAAATAATCATTGTGTATTTTGTACAGTGCTGATAACAAAGGGACCTAGTCTATGATTGAAGCTCTCAAGAGGCAAAACTATAATAAATATAAAAGAAGCTGGTGTGAAGGTGTAATAAACCAGGGACACTATTTCATTTCTTTGAAATAAACAGATGAATAGACAAGAATGGGTCACACACAGATTATTTTAACAAACCTATGCTGGTGTGCCAGCTGCTTGGCGCTGTTAGGGAAGCTCATTCATGGAATACTAATAGAACATTACTAAGCTTTTGGTATCATTGATCCAAAAGAGTCAATAATTCATCTTGGGACATGAAAATGTAAAGCATTGGAGAAAGAATTACCCAAAGAAATATTCTCCAATGGCCCTGTTCATGATCACATCTAGCACTTTATTTCCATAACTGCTAAGAATATGGAAATTAAATCATTCATCCACTCAATAGAGTATCTAGTAAACCTAAAATTAAAGGGGGAGGAGGGAATGTTGATGGACATCCTATCAAATGGTGTGTGTCTGTGTCAGGTAAGAGATTCTAATGCCTAATCATTGCTCCAGGAGCCCTACAGAGCTTTATAAACCTCCAGGGAAAAAGTTAGACACTTGTTCTTATTACAGCTGGCATTTATCCAAAAAAGGGTTAAATCCAGAATCAAACCAGAAATTTATTCCTCATAATATCCAAATCCATTGGGTTTAAAGGTATAAGTCTTTTCATAATTGCAATGATTCTGGGGAACATCAGCTTATCTATTTCTACATGTTTTTCTATCTGCATTGCTTCTATATTAAATAAGCACAAAAGGACCACGCAGATATGAAAATATACATAACATTCTGCATCATCATACAGCTATGGAAAACTGTAGACACAAATGCTTAAAATATAAATTCATTCTGGCAACTTTTGAAAAGATACTGGCTTGCCATAAAATGTCAGGACCAGAAAACTAGGTGCATAAAAAGTATAATAAAATACTAGAATGCCTGCTTAACTTACATTCTAAAAATGCAAGAGTTCATAGCCTAACAAGGGATATTTAAAAAGCAAATAATATATCTTCTAAATATTAAAGATCTTAAAAGTAAGAGTATATAAAATAAAAAGCATTTTTAGTCTTTCACATATTTTAGTGACACATGGAGAAATTGACTATTTTTCCTTCTGTAAAATTGAATGCCAGTTTCTAATCTGTGGGAAGGAATCCATGATTATTATTTTTTGCTGATGTTGGTGCTGCTCTGTTCAACATCACATGCAGTGTGCTGTTGTGATGATGTGCAGAATCAAGAATCAATCTTTTCTGTCCCTTATCTGCCCTTTACCAACTTTAAACATGACCTGCAAATCCTAGCATCCTCGAGCACCAGGAATATTTTTACAATAGGAATTTGTATTGAATTAGCATATTCTGGTGCAGCAATAGTCTATAACAGAATGTCAGGCATCTCAATGTTATAACAATAGCATCATCTCTGTCCTGCTCTCTCTTTCTGGAAGATATGTTGGGGAAAGCATGTCTGTTTTCTTAAACGATCCTAAAGTCACTATAATAAGTAATCAAAGTCCAATAAACAATAATAGTCATGATGAAAAATGTAGCTCCTAAACTGGGAGCTACAATTTAAGGAAACATCCACTAATCAAAGAAAGTTCCCATTTAATCCCATTATTTAAATAAAATTGCTAAATTGCCTGGCTGTAGAGACAGAATTTGAAGTTTGATTCCCCATTGTGCCTGCTGGGAGAAAAACCAGACTATGTGGCCTACCATGGCCCAGAGCACTCCCCCCAAAAGGACTGGTAAATCACTTCTAAATACTTGATAGAGAGGAAACCTTGAGAATTGTTGCTATGAACTTGAATACATTTGATAACACACAATGTAAAGAAACAAATCCTAAATAGTAAAAATGTTCCACAAAAACTAGCTCTATCCAAGTAGTGGAAGAGGTGGGGAATACCCCAATTTTCATTTTTTGTTACCACTCTGCATTGCCCGTTTAGCCATAGGCTGAAACAGCAATGTTAAAGTTTCATAAGATGGCAGAGGTGAAAGTTATAACTGTGGAAATTGTGAATAATATTCATAATAAAAATATTACTTAAATGAACTACACACAGACACATCATTCCTTTTTATGGGGGTATTAATATGGGAACCTGTCAAGTCTGTCTGTAGTTATAATTATAGCTGGCAACATAGCTCTCCTTTCTTTCTGAAATGCAAGGAGACTAATTTTGTTAAATACTTGTGGGAAAATATTCATTGTATCAATGTATCAGTACCCTCACTGATGGTGCATTTGGACTCCATCCTCAAAGGTTTATGCTTCCAATGCATCTAGTTACAGAAGAGGCACCACAGACATTGTGAGGAAATGGCAGTGCATTTATCATCTCCCTAATGACACCATCCTAACCACTATGGATGCACTTGCCATCTTCTACATAATTCCATATAAGACTGGGTAACAGACCATCTGGAAAGAGGCCACATCTCAGATAGTCTCTATGCTTTGTGACTTGTGGGAGAGCAACTTTGACAATGTCTACCTCCAGATTAATGGAACAGTCATAAATCACCATGGTATTTGTGGCTAACCTAGAACAATGTTTTCTTAGTTGTTATGCCCCAAACCCACTCTTATCTGAGATACAATGATTACATTTTAATTATCTGGACCCTTGGAAAATAAGCACTGAAAATATCAACCATATCTTTAAAAACTCTTATCCTAACATTAGCCATAGCCTGAACCAATCTATGCAGCAGATGTTATTTATGGACAATACTGTGAAGCTATCACATGGAGATCTTAGCACCACACAGTATCAAAAAACCACTGACTTCTATTTACTTGCATTCCTCCAGTTGCCATCCAGAGCACACTTTAAACTCTATTGTCTACAGCTTAGGCCTCAGATAAATATCCATCTGCTTTGATCCACAGGATGGAGACTCCAAATACATGCATCTTCAAAGGGCATTTCTCAAAATACATTGCACACTCAGTATGGTTAATGAACAAATTAACAGGACTAGATGGATACCCAGAAACAAGACAAACTGAAATCCCAAAGTAATGTGTCACCAAAGTCAACTGGAGACTCAGTGAATTCAAAAGATCTAATATTTAGTATGGTGAAATCGGAATCTAAAAATTTCAAAAACATTGAATAGATCAGTAATGGATATGATGTGAAGTAAATAGAGAGGTGGCAAGTATGCTTATTTTACAGTTACTAAGGAAACCCACTCTCTTAAAAATCTCTGTATGAGTTGCACATGTGTGGCTAAGCATGGTATTTGTGATCTTGCTGTCTCCTTTATTTTTTCATTATTTTTAGAGCAATTGATTAAAAAGCTATGTAAAATGAAGTAAGGAAGCTGTGTGATACTGATTAAGGAAACTTTATCTAATTTAATATAACTAGTCTGCATTTTACCAATGTCCTATAGTTTCATTGGAACACATAATGATCTATATCATATTGGTCTTATAAAAGATCACAAAAATATTTATTTCTTGATATATTGTTAAGTGCTCAATAGACTTGATCTTTCACAGGTCTGATATTTAACAAAAAAAAGTCTGGAAATTGGCATGGTCTATTTCAGTAAGCATGAAGTATAGGATGTGTCATTAACTTTAGGTGTTCATGATTTCTCTGGCTGTGACAATATGACTGTTTCAATGAATCATTACATACTCCATATTGTTGTTTTATGCCCACCTATCCCATCAGGATGCCAAGCCATCTCAATAAGAGGAGTAAATGTTTACTCTTTTGCTAAACAGAAGGTCATGAATCTCTAAAGGGACCCAGCAAAAGCATCATTGGCGATTATTACCATTAGACATGCACTGACTAAGGGACTTACTTATTCACATCTGCAAGCAAAGTTAATGTCTGGAACTCTGTAATACAAAAAGTACAGCATTTCACCCATGCTCAGTTATTTACAATCTGCAAAAGTTGCTTGATTTCTTATTATCTGTGTTATGCTTCCTACCACTCAACATTCAGGGTTTATGTAGCTGTAATTTATGTAATCAAGGGGTCAGAAATAACATGTTTATTGTAATGTTTCTGTTTTTACTATCTAGTCATTCCCCCCACCAGCCAAATGACCCCAAATGCCATCATGAAGTATAGCATTGTGCAAATAATGTTATAAATGTGATGTTAATATCAATTTTTGTCTTTAGCATCATTATTTCCTGTTGTGCCTTACTGTAGATCTCCCTGTAAAAAGGAAGCACTCAATACACTGCAATAAGAATTTATTTAGACACAATTATTATCCCACTCTTAGAGCCAAGATCCTACTATGAAATATCATTCATCTAAGAGAAAGTGTGAAAGCAGTTATTGCATTTTGCCAGGCATGTATCATGCATCAGGTCTTGTGGCCAATAGATCAATCTAGACATGTCTGTTGCCTCCGATGGGCAAAGCAGTATTTTGGGGTGGATTTTAGAGGTACAGTGGAACCTCGGTTAATGTAATTAATGCATTCTCCAGGACTTTTCTTACAGCAAAAATTACTTTAACTGAATTTCCCATAGGAATGCATTGAAAACCAAAATACATTAACTGAAACAGTTTCCCATAGAAAATTCCATAAACCGAGCCACTATTTTCTATGGATTTCCTTTTGTTCTGCGATTTTTATGTTAACTGAGCTGTTTGTTAACCGAGGTTCCATTGTATTAGAAAAATTAGTGTGCCAGTCAAAACAGAAAAGAGGAAGGCTTTATTGATGAATGCACATGAGGCTTCCCTTGCTTTGCAGAAAATGGAGTTGAAAGAAAAACTTACACAGGTCTTTTATAGATAAGACCAGTGGTGGGCATCAATAGGTTCGCACCAGTTTGCCAGAACCGATAGCAAAAATTCTGGCTGGCCCCGCCCATCCAAGTTTTGAAATAAAGTAGTCCTAATTCGGGTGCAATATAGGGCTTCCACCCAGGCCATGTCCACCATACCCACACCCACAGAGTAGGTAATAATTTCTTTTTGGAGCCCGCCACTTGATAAGACTTGAGTCAGCCAGAGATGCCAGGTACACATAATTTGACAAGGACACTGCCTAGCCCCTTACAATACCATCCTAGGCTGGTTCCTGCCATTTAGAAGATGCTTGATATCTTCTTCTTGGCACATATGTAAGGGGTGGTGCAAGGCAAGGGGACCTTTTATGCTTTAGTTCACTTAAAGTTCAAGATGGCTTCACTTAGGTTACATAGGCTACATGTCCAAGCATGTAACAGTTAGTCAATACGATCTCACACACAGCTTCCACAATATTGTCAGAGTCCAGGGCATGGATGGCTAGCAGTTAACAACCAAGTAACAGGCTGAGCAGTAACTGTATCACAATCCAGAGTCTTAATTTAATTTAATTTTCAAATTTATGTGCCACCCTACTCAGGTAAACCTGACTCAGGGCACCTCACACAGCAGTCTAAAAGTACAATATACACAGTCATAACTAAACATAAGCAGATAAAAACACAAAAGAAAAACAGATGAAAACTACTCCCATTAAAACCCACCCAACCCATGCTTAAAAAAGGAAAAGAGGGGGAATCTTGGATTATTATGTAAGCCAGCAGGCGGGGGCCACATTTCCATCAGGGCCCCACACCTGCCCTGCCAGCAAGGTTTTAAGACCTTTCCTAAAGGGCAGCAATTCCATCTGTAACCGTAGCTCTGTTGGCAGGAGGTTCCATAGGACTGGTGCGGACACGGAGAAGGCCCTCCTTCTTATGCTAGAGAAACGAGTCCCTTTAGCCAATGGTACAATTAGAGAGCCCCTCAGGTCTGCTCTGGTTGGACAGACTGACGTTCTTGGGGTGTTCCAGTCTCTTAGGTATCCTTGGCCCACTACCATGTAGGGCTTAAGTTCAAGTGAAGCCAGAGGTGCAGGATTCATCCAGACAACAAAAGAGTAGTCCAAACGAGACAGAAGTAAAGTGATCAGGAGAGTAGACAACCCTCAGGGGCTGGAGGACAGAATTTCAGGAGCAATGAGGATCAATGATCCAGGCAAGAATTTCAGGAGCAATGATCCAGGCAAGGCAAAAAGACAGTCCACTGAAACAGGGCAGGAAGTCTTCAGAAGCAGGAACAAGGTAGTAGATCTTCCTCAAGAAGGAATCAGGAGCAAAGCAGAGATCTTTGATGGGAAAAAACAGGGACAAGGCAACAGATCCAATTTGAAGCGAAACTAGCCTCTGACTCATATTGGAGAAAAGGAGCTGGGATCGTTTGTATGGACCCTTCCTTAGTTCAAAACATGTGGAGGGTGTAAGTTGTGGGACATGGACAAGTTTTACGTTTTTAAAATCAAAAGTAACATTTATTATTAATAGGCATGGTACATTTTTACTTATGTGAGTAAAATAATACTTTTTCAATAGAAAGCAAAACTAAGTTTTCACAATTACTATTTACAAATTGCTATATCTATACACAGTGGTACCTCATACAATGATTTTAATCTGTTCCATGGGGCTCGTTGTATGAAACAATTGCTATACGAAACATGCATCATATAGCGATTTTCCCTATGGGATGCATCATACTTTTTTTTTGCTAAGTAGTTTTTCCCATTGAAAAATTGTTGTATGATTTTTTTCCATAGGGGAAATTGTTATGTGGGACACCATTTCCCCCCAAAACCTAATTGTTATGCGATTTCGTTGCTATACGGGGCAATTGTTCTATGAGGTTCCACTGTACTTACATTTCCAGCTATCTGTTCATCAACTCAGAGTTTGAATTATTATGTCCTATCACTATAGCTCTCAGAGTCTCTGCAATGTGTGGACATAGTCCAAAAAAGTAACTTGTACAAGATCTGTGTCTACCTAATTCTCTATGTCTGTCTCAACTGTGTGAGAAAAATGATGAAATAGTTCCATATTTTTGGTACGCTCTGTGGTCGGCTATCTGCGCTCTTTGGCTGAAAGCCACCTATGTATCTCTGTGGTGGCATTTCAATTCTTTGGCTGATTAGTCTCTGCAGAGTATCTTGAACATCTTGCAAAACCTTCATCTCCTGGTATCTGACTAATACAAATCCTCTGAATAGTTAGTTTTCTTATGTTGTGGCAGAGCAGCTGACAAACACAATCAATGTCTGTGATGTAGACATGGCCCAAGGGCCTGTCTTTATGCATCTTCCTTCTGGCTGCTACACTGTGCAGACTCGTCAGCATCCAGGGCTCTTTTCTCCTTACCTGTAAACTGGGATTTGCTATTTCCCAACACAGCATATTCATGTAAAATGTATTAGTTCAGAACACTTTGGAACTTTTTATCACCCACAAGTTTGAACACAGAGAAGCAAGCTGAAAATGCATAAAACCTTTGAGCTGGGTAGAGCAGGGTGCAAAGGTAGCTGTAATCTATAGGTGAGATTTCATTCAGCGGTATTGAACATTCTTCCTGGAAGACATACAATCCAGTAGCTTGTCTGGCCTTATTTATTCAAGAGACTCTGAAGTTAGAGCAAGAGGTCTTAAGAGTCAATAAAACTTCTTTTTCATGCAAAAGGCTATGTGTATATTCTCAAGAACAGTATAAAAATGAAAGTGAAGTCTTCCATACCTGGGGTATATTAATTGCATAGCAAAAGCAGAACAAGACTATAATGATATCTCTTTCCCCATATTACCAAGCAAATGCATCAGATAGTAGAAGCTCTACAGAGTCTGGAAAATTACTGTAACTTATTTTGGCTCCCCAAATCATCTAATCCAGCCATTATATGGGATTTTGAAAGAGGTGTGTGTGTGTGTGTGTGTGTGTGTGTGTGTGTGTGTGTGTGTGTGTGTGTGTGTGTGTGTGTGTAAAAATAACTTTTCCATTCTATGTATTTATGATATATAGACCTTAATTGTATTGTTGTTTCTTACCATTTAAGAGTTCCATAGAGGGAGAATATCAACAAAAGATCCATAGAGAGAATATCAACAACAGATCCATAGATGATAATCCAGTGCTAACAGCATTGAGACTTACATAGGCATATAGCTTGCTCTTTGGGATGGTTTGGAGCAGCTTGCTCCCATCATATGCATATGCAGTGGTGGGCATCAGTAGGTTCGCACCAGTTCGCCAGAACCGGTAGCAGAAATTCTGACTGGCCCTGCCCATCCAAGTTTTGAAATAAAGTAGTCCTAATTTGTGTGCAACACAGGGTTTCCCCCCTGGCCACGCCCACCATACCACACCCACAGTGTGGTAGTAAATTTTTTGGGAGCCCACCACTGTGCATATGCATGTTGTGTGCTGGGTTGGGCCAATCAGTCCTAACCTGCAATTTTAAGACTCTGTAAGAGCATACTGTATCTGTGAAATTGTTCTGAATAGTCCCATTCCAAACCAAGAAATGGCCTTTGACATCTCCTCATCCACAGGAATGGAAGGTTCACAGATAACTGTAAAAGAGCAAATAACATACTGTAATAGTAAAGAATCAAGTCTGAGTGTTTCCCAAAGGACAGAAGGTGTGTGGGGACCAATTTATGCACCCATGTTTGGGTACAGATGAGGTTAGGAGGGCAGTGTACATCCCTGACTATTATATTTACACATATAGCCATATTCTTGACAGAATATTTGGGAAGAACTCCCCAAAAGCAGAGTGAGAATTCAGGCAGAGAAGAGAATGGAATTTAGGAACTCATGTTCAACAACCTGATCAATATATGGAACCACGTGAGGAAATTATGATGCTTAGGCTTTCAATACATTTTTTAAAATTCAAGCAAAAATCCCTATCTTTCATTTATGAACTATAGATTTCATATAATTTTAAAGACATGTAGGATTACAGTCAGCAGCCACTGTTCTGTTGAGTGGAAAGTCCTGCCAGCACCATAACTTAAACTGGCACTGCTTTATAAAAGTTGCTGTTTTTTTAAAATCCCTGTTTACTGCTATTGTTCTATACTTCAGATAATCACTAATCTAATTCATTAAATTCTGTCCTAAATATATGTCATAAAAACTACTAATTTTTGCCTTGAACAGTCTTGGGAAACATTTGAGAAAAAGCACATTCAGTAAAACATAGCCTTCTTTTCACTATCAGTCTAAGGCCATTTTGTTTTGTTATAGCAACAATATGTTATATGATGCATACCACAAAGCTAATTTTATTTTATACTTCTACTGAGCTTCATTGCAGATCTTCACCTCTGCACTACATAGTAGCAATTCCATTGAATTGGTTTCATAGAGGATGCTATTAAACAGTTCAATTAATTCAAAGAGCTCTTGTCTTCAAATTTCTTGATGCTTAGTCTACATGGCTTGACCAATACTTACCGTGAACATTATTCTTCCCTCTCAAACTGTGTGATTTAAAAAACCAATCCCATTTTGTTTACTGACCCTCAAAAAAAAAGTCTAGTGGCACCTTAAAGATGAGCATATCTTATTTGCTATAAGCTTTTGTGGACTGTAGCCTACTTCTTCAGATACAGACATAAATTTTCAGTTTTGAAAAGGAAAAAGATCAGCAGGGCCAACCCAGATAACATTGGTACATTATCTGTACTTCTTGTTTCTACAAATTGACAATGGAGCATTACTTTTTGTAACTCCTGACCATTCAAGTGCATATTCTGTGATCCACCCTGGACAGTGTCATTATCTCAACAGAGGAGTCCTCAGTGATGACAAACCTGAAGACCTGGATATTCCAGAGCCTGACTTGGTGAAGGAACTACCTGGTCCAACAGATCTCAGAAGCTCAGAGAACCAGGAACCTGAGCCTGTGGATGGTGGTAGTCAGGGGTTGAGTCTGAGGAAAATGTGGGGTGACTTCTCAGTCCTCAGCACCCAAAAAGACTTGATGGTACAACCATGGTTGGAGGCCCCTACGAGCCTGCAGGGGAGGTCTAACCTCATGAGTCGAGGGGCTGTTTCTGAGTAACCAGTCTCCAAATGGACGGCTGCAAATTATGAACAACATCTGTGTGTCACAGGCTGTAATTTTCCACAATTAGTATGCATTGTTAGTATGCATTGTTTTGTGATTGGTCATAAGAAGATAAACATGGTCTTATTGTGCAAGTCCTCTTTTTCCTATTATAAAAATGAATGACTTCCTCTGGAGCATTATTCCTCTGGAGCGTCTCCTATTACCACAGTACACTTAAAGGTGAAGCATATTATTTGTTATTCTCTCAGCAGTTTGTTGCTTTCACGGATTGCAAACTCATTTTTAGGAAAAACTCACTTTGAAAAACCAAGGTGTAATCAAGCTCATGTATACAAAGAGAAGAATGCTGTGGAGGTAAATCTGAAAAGCAATCAGGCACTCAGGAAACATTATGAAAATACAATTTATTTACATATCAGATATGAAACCCCACCTACAGCATAATTATAAATACATTTTGTCTGCATGAATTATATTGTTAGTACCCCTTTCCCTCAACAAATTAAAAATGTGTTGTCATACTCATTTTTATTTTTGCAAGGCAGAGAGACAATCTTTTTTTATAAAGTGTTGTGTACAAGTACAAATATTAACACTAGTTTCACAGCGTATTATTTTGATAATACAGGCAGGATAGGATGGTGTTTGGCAGATATTTTAAATAATCGAAATTGTGGCAAAGTATAATAAATGCAAAGTTTAGGCCCAAAATGATGCTCCTCAATCTGCTTGCTCAGAGAAAAATGAGGGGAAACCAAAGAGAGGGTTTTCTTTGGAACACACCATCGAAATGCTTCAAAAAGTCTCCTCAAAGATTGTGGTGTTATTGAACCACAATCGGGCATACGTCAGTAATGGCAACATTATGTTGCCAGCTAATCTTTCTTACACTGGGTCAGACAAGGGGAACTGCGGGATGAACTCACCAAAAGGTGGCTTCATTTTGGCAGTTTCATGTCTGGCCTAGCCATGGAAGAAGAACTACAATGACTATAATTTCTCTTCATTAAGCCTATAAAGAAAGTGCTACTTGTTTCTGTTTGTAATCCACTGCATCCTAGTTCTAAATCCAGGTAATCATCCATTTTGGAAAATTGTGCCAGTTAAAGTGTCTCCTATCTGAACGGCACAGAGAGAAAAAATGGGAAAAACCAAAGAGAGGGAAAACATGTTTTGTTTTGTTTTGAACATTTTCACTGAAAACTAGATATTTGGGGAACGCTGGGGCGGGGGGGGGGGGGGTAGACACATCCTATGATGATCTTCTGAAATGAACTGCTTCTTAAGGCAAGATTTTATTAGGCCTGTGAAGTAAAGAAGAGCTTTTGCAAAACAAGATACAAAATTTGAAATTATGACTCGTTGCCTATCTTCCAGAGATAGATATAGTTTTTTTACCCTGTTAAGTCTCAGTAGGGCAATAACCTTCCTTTGCTATCAAGGCAGATTTTGAAAAATCAACTTGTATTCAGGGATTTCCAGAATATTTTTAACCCCAAGAAAGTATGTATTGCATTGTATGTAAATGCCTAATGTTCACTGGGGTGTTGGTTGCCACAGAAGGAAGGGTATTCCAATTACAGTACATCCAATCACCCAGAGCCTGGAACTGAATCATTTGTTTAGAGTCCCTGACAGCTTCCTCACTTCTGAGCAGAGGGCAATAGTACAACAGAGTATCTGTATCTTAAAAATATATTACTATTGATTTCCAATTCAAAACATTAAAAAAAACTTGTTCTCAAGGCTGCAGAATAGGAAAACAACATAAATCCTAAAAGAAAACCAATATTTTATTTATTTTACTTTACTTTTTAAGCACAAAAAAGACTTTGAATTAATGGTCTCACAGGGCTTTGTTCTATCCCAATAGCAAAATAATATTTGCTAAGTGAAATGCCTTCTATTGACAAGCCTTTCTTTCTGCTGGGCACCCTGCAGACAATCAGACCATGTCACTGTGATGGAGCTTGGAAGCAAATTTCCAGCACATGGTGCATTGAAAGCGTGGCACCAAAATGGCCGCCGCGCTCTTTGCGGCCCACCCCCACCCGGACTCAGACATCTGGGTGAGTTAGGGGGCGTGGCCACCCCTCTATAAAAGGGGTGGCCACGAGGCAGACAAGCTGCCATTTTAAAAAGAGCGACGGAGAGGAGAAGTTTTCTCCATCGCTGTTTGTCTGTACTCTGCGGCTCTTTAGCCCTTGATCCTTCCTGGCTGGGAAGGGAGAATTAACAGAGCCTTAGCTTGCTTTGCTCTGTGTTTTTTGGCGCAAAAAATTTGATCCCTGGAAAGGGATCCTGCTCTTTCTGGGAAGATATCCCTCCCAAACGGAAGGCCCCGGCGATGAAACCGCGGCCCAAGGGGAGGACTTTTGCGGGCCCTGCGCAGGACGGGGGCAGCCTTCAGGTCAGAGGACCAGGGCTGCACTCCTGCGGCAGGGGACTATCACAGCCTTGCCCACCGATACCGGTGGGGTGATTCAGGCTGGTACTTGGCCCTTGGATGGCCGGCCTCCGGCCGGCCCCTCAGGGGCTCCGGCCCTCGGCCCGCAGTTCACTTGGCAGCCGGGCTCCAGCTCGGTGGCTGGCCAGCTACAGGCCGGCCCCTCAGGGCCTTCGGCCCCCGGCCCGCCGTTACCGGCCATGGGTCAGGGCAGCGTGGGAGGGCCTGGTGTGGTCATACAACCCGCTTCCCCTCCGGCCCCTCATGGGCTGGAGTTTTTGGCATGGCCCTATTTTGGCCCTGGCTCGCCAATTTGGGTTACCTTTCCAACTGCCTAGTGGGCCGTCCGGCCCACCCGGCCCGCCTTATGCTAGCCTCCTCCGGAGCGGAGGGGCACTTCTCTTTTTTCAACAGGGGCCCCTTCATCGACCCGGCTACCTTGCCGGCCACTATGTTTCAGCGGGCGACCAACCGGGTCGAGCTGCGTGAGATGGTCCGGCCGGCTCAGCTGGTGTCTCGCAGCTCCCCGTTCTACCTGATGTCCAGGCTGGGAGCAGTTGGGGGTGATCCCAGAGCTTGATTCCGGTCGCGAGCTCCGATGCCCGCCGCGGGCCGGAACCCCCAGTGGGGGCGGCTCACGGGGGTGCACCTAGTGAGTATCAGGTTCAATTTAAGTGCACCAACACCACAGCCCACTTACGGTGGTGGGGTTTAGTGGCCCTGGCCTCATCAAGTTGATGCGAGCGGGCATCAGTTACCATCTTATCCCAGTATCCCATGGTGCTAACTGGTCTCTCGTTAAGGGCGGGGGTGTCCGCCCCCAGGGCAGTGCCGAGCATCGCAGGGGCTGTCCGGGTCCTGCTGCGTATGCCCTTTATACAGAACGTGCAGTCGATGGCTTTGCCGACGGCTGGTTATTCCTTGCCCCTGGTGATCATTTGCCGCAGGTCACGAGGGATAAGGTCTGGAGGGGGATATGTGGATATTCTCCCTATTGGACTGTGAGCCCACTGAGGAGGAGAGAGAGGGACAGGACGACAGAGACAAAGAGCTGTCCCATCGTCGTAAGCCACCGCGCACCTGGGGCCAACTGGTTGTCGGCATACCTTATATATATGGTGGTATGCCGCAGGGCCCGGCCTGATTGGGCCATCCCGATGGTTCCATCCATTGCTAATATTTACAGGGTTGATTTGATGGGCCCATCGCAGTTGGCTTACGATGAGGAATGTGGATGAGGGCGGCCCTACACCCTGAGAGGAGGTGGGATGAGCCCTGTCAGCAATTGTGCTCGTGTACATGACTCCCACGTGACTGGCGCCTGGTGATAGGTACCATGGTGGTCATGCTGTGCAGCGGGCTGCTCAGACGCAGGCTCCACGCTAACTGGTCGGGCAGGGGGTTCCAGCCCGCCTGCTGTGTTCAACCTGCTCAGCTGGCGACGTGTGTACTAAGCGCCAGTGTCATTACCGACTTGGCTGTCCCCTTTTGCGCTGGCCCCTACGCCGCCTCTGCGTGCCCACGGGTTGGTGGGTTACGGGGCAGAGGTAGGGGTGCACAGGGGGCGATCAGAGCTCCGTCTGAAGGAACTAGCCTTGTTAAAGCCCCCCCTCCCCAATTAGTGTACTCAGGCTGGAGCGGTGGCACTCAGATCATCCAAGAAGGGATGATGTGGGGTACCTGTTGGAGGGTTTTCAATGGGGCTTTTGTATTCCATTCGGGGGTGTTAGGGGTCCCAGCATGCTACTAATCTAGTTCCCTTGAAAGGTAATGAAGAGGTGGCTCCACTGTGCACAGCTATGGGAGTTGAGGCTATGAGAGTAGCGGGTCCCTTCTTGGAACCACCTTTCCTAAGTTGAAAGTCTCCCCTATGAGACTAGTACTGAGGTAGAACCAGGGTGAATGTCATTTAATCCTCCATTTAGCTTACCCTGTGGGTTATCCGGTCAGGTACTCGTTTTAGGTTCCAAGGGGAATTTTACTTAGATAAGGCCAACCCCTTCTGACTGAGTTAAGTCATGTTCAGCATTTGAACGATTCGGGACTTTCATTCAGTGGGCCTTTGCTCACAGGTCGGGGTCTCGGTCTCTAGCCCATTACCTCGACGACTTTTGGTTCGGGGGTGAACGGGGCTCAGACACGTGCACGCGTCTCCTCACTACATTTCAGACACTCAGGTGGGAACTGGGTGTCCCCTTGGCGCCTGAAAAGACCGAGGGCCCAGCTACTAAGCTCGCATTTCTAAATCGACTCTGTCGCACGGGCATCCGGGTTAACCATGAATAAGGTGGCTCGGATCTCCGCGGCGATTTTGGCATTGATTGCCAAACATAAAGTGTTCCCTTATGAGCTGCAGTTACTTCATGGCCACCTTAATTTTGCCTGCAGGGTGGTTCCACCCGGCAGAGCATTGGCCAGGCGCCTGTTTGACGCCATGGCTGGCCTGTTAAAACGTCAACACAGGGTCCGGCTGATCAGGGCATAGGGGTGGACTTTCCGGTCTGGCTCAAATTACTCCTGGGTTTTAACGGGGTCTCTTCCTGGAGATCAGACCTTATGGTCTGCCCTAGATTTCAAGTACGGTCGGATGCCTCCGGCTCCCTGACTTATGGGGGTTTACTCTGAGGGTAGGTGGACTTACGGCCAATGGCAGCACGCATGGCTTGGCACGGATCGCCTCTGCGATCTTACCTTCCTTGAGTTTCTTCCCAATTTGGGGAGCACTGATGCTATGGTGCGATGAGTGGGCCTACTCAGTGGTCCATTTTTGGTGTGATAATGCGGCAGTGGTGCACATTGTCAACACCCAGACATGCAAATCCCCCAGGGTCATGACATTAGTTTGTCTATTCTTTTTGAGAAGCCTACGCCTAAATGTGCTGTTCTGGGCCAGACATGTTCCAGGTATTAATAACGATATTGATCCTGCTTTATCCCGCCTGCAGATCCCCCAGTTCCGTGCCTTACTCCGGAAGCAGATGAATTCCACTCGCCACTCCCGGCCGATATCTTGGACGTTTGGCGAGGAGAGGTGAACCGGGCATGTCATTGGCACCTCGCACGCGTAAGGCGTATCACCATGCGTTCATGCTATTTAGAATTTTTCGCGAGTAACTACAGTTACCTCAAGTGTGGTCAATATCTTGGACCAGATTCTGCAATGCATGTTTATCTTTGCAGTCAGGGTTTGCCCCCCCCCCCCCCCCCGGTACTCTAGCCTTCAGACTTTCGGCACCGGCATTTATGGCCGATGTTGGGGGGTTCACTGACTGCGTGAGTTACTTCCGCATGCGTCGTGTTTTGGAGGGGTGGACATGGGAACGTGTCCGCCGCCCGGACACGCGTCACCCCAGTTCCCAGAGTTTCTGACCCACCTTGCTGGGCATTACTTATGTTCGGATAGGTGTGAAGTGGCTCTTGGTCACGCAGCTACCACGGTAGCCTTTTTGGAGCGCTCCGCATCCGTGGCAGAGTTGGTACCATCTGTGTAAGGCGGATGTGTCTCGTAGGGCACTGGAACTCAACGATGTCTCTGTCACATATGAGTGGGCTCAAGTGGGGATACGGTCCTCACAGGTTGTTCAGCACGGCGTAGGCAGTGGAGTCAGACTGCTACAAAGTTTTATTGGAGACATCTGTCCGGTTGGTGCCCTACATGAATTTTCGACAATGCCTGCTGCGCGCCACAGCCTGTTTTTCTGCCACCAGGATAGGTCTACCCTTGCCGAAGTAATCTTACTGAGGGTGACCGGTGCCGCGCTTCGCGGTGTGGGTGCTCGTTTTGGCACCCATTTATTTAGGATAGGCGTCGCGTTGATCGCGGCTACGTTTGGGGTACTCGGAGGCGGACCTGCGTGTACGCGCAATTTCTTATATGTACGTTCCCTCACTGTACGAGTACCTAGTTATGTCCTTAACCTCTTCTCCTCTTTTACAGATCCTGTGTGTCTCTACACACAGGTGGCAGTGGGGCTGGTGGGCCGCAGCTATGTACACTGGGCAGCAGTATATGCTGCGGTGACAGAGAGTGGACCCCGACTTGGGCTGTGTGCATCCGCACGTATGCGATGGTATGATATGCGCGGCACAAGGGGGTGGGAACTGTGGCCATTCCTGATGTCCGTCGGGGATGCTGGACCGCCCGATGTTCTTAATAGGCACCTCGGCGGCAACGATCTTATACGGATCACTGCTGTTACTAAACTGTCGAGGGGCTGTGACCTGGCGTTTTATATCACATATGGCTTACACACGGTCGCTATGGTCTAACATCGTGCCGAGACACCAATTTAGGGGAGACGTGGATCTCCGTGGTTCGGACTGTTCCGGCAGTCAGTGGACAGGGTTGTTGCTCGGTCCCTTGCTGAGCATGGCTGGGAGACAGCCATTGGACACCTGAGGATAGGCTTACAAAAATTTTGCCGGTAGGCAGGAGAAGGTGGCCACCTGTCGGCTGGAGGTATGTACCTCGTTCTGGGTGTGGTGCAAGCAGGCCTGGCGACCGAGCTGACGGTCTGGGGGGGGGCGGTGAGTCATCATGGACGCCTCCCCGTGTGGCGGGTAACACTGGTAAGGTAAAGATTTATGACACAGAGGTATCCGGCAGGTTCGCAATTGACTGGCCAACACTTAGACAGGTACAGGTGTAATAGCTTTGACCGGTCAACGACGAACCAGGCAAGGGGTGATGGCAGGAGCTTTTCAGCATGCATCACCCCGTGATTTGATGGATACACGTCATAGGGTGGGGTCAGTAGATAGTTTATTGACTCCGGTCAACAATTTGTTTGTACCAACAAACAAATTGATACAAATGGATACATTGTAGCCAATTGCCATTGGCAATTTTGGGAGGAACCTTACCAGTGTTACTGCGGCCTGCTTGCCTTAACAATTACAATTGGATGAATACACCAATTGAAAGTTATAATTCGGACTAGGGCATTATTCAATAAAAGTGGCCCAATGCCTTTATCCATATACCGGTATCTGAGTCTTTCTTTGGGGGGTGCGCCTGCAATGTCTGCTAGTTTTCTTATCCTAGTGTGGCTACAATAAGTGGGAGAGGGAGGAAATATATATCTTTGTCTATTCAGTGGTGCCAAAATATGTAAGGGGAGGATCAATACTTTTCCCGCAGTTCTGACATGGTGAAAAAAATTCTCCCACCACATTTTTCCAATGGGCAACACTTCTGTCCAGTGTCCAATATTGTTGCCGTTCTGTAATCAAGATGGGCTTAATAACCAAAATTTTGGTCTCTATTTGCTTCAAATATTGAATGTTTTCTAAAAGGAGATATATAGAAGCTTCTAGCACAGTGTTTCTTGGTCTGCTTCATGCCTTGGATCCAGGCATTCCGAAATGATATCACTGTATTAAGCTTGTGGATCGATATGCTTCTTGGTCTTCCACTTTCCTCCTCTGCCCATTTTTTCCTCCCCTAGGCTTTGTGTAAAATCCTGTGTATAGTACGGCAGATATTGCACAGGAATTGATGCCATTGTTTAGGAAATTCTTTATCAGCACCTAAATTTTCCATATTGATATAAGAGCAAATAATGATTTTTTTAAATCAGATTATCTCTGAGCATCTGTCATTATGGGCCACTATTTGGCTATTAGTAACAGAATAGCAAACAACAGATCTTGTGATCATCCTCATTTTGCAGAAAAGCTGGAAGTGGTAAAAAAGGAAATGGAAAGAATAAGTATTGACATCTTGGGAATCAGTGAGCTAAAATGGACAGGTATGGGCGAATTCAGCTCTGGAAACCATCATATCTACTACTGTGGACAAGCAAACCTCAGAAGAAACGGAGTGGCCATAATTGTAAATAAAAGAGTGAGAAAAGCAGAAATGGGATACAATCTCAAAAATGATAGAATGATGTCAGTCAGACTACAAGGCAAACCATTTAATATCACTGTAATCCAAATATATGCACCAACCACTAGTGCAGTTGAAGCCACAGTAGACCAGTTCTATGAGGACCGACAACATCTTATAGAACAGACACCAAGAAACGATGTCCACATTATCTTAGGAGACTGGAATGTAAAAGTAGGAAATCAAAAAGTGGACGGAATAACAGGCAAGTTTGGTCTGGGAACACAAAACGAAGCAGGGCAAAGACTGATAGAGTTCTGCCAAGATAACACACTAGTCATAGCAAACACACTTTTCCAGCTCTACACATGGACATCACCAGATGGCCAACATTGAAACCAAATTGACTAAATACTCTGCAGCCAAAGATGGAGAACCCCCATACAGTCAGCCAAAACAAGACCTGGAGCGGACAGTGGCTCAGATCACAATCTACTGATTGCAAAATTCAGGCTCAGACTGAAGAAAATAGGGAAAACTAATAGGCCGGATAGATATGATCTAAACAACATACCCAAGGAATACACGGTGGAGGTGAGGAAAAGATTCAATGGTCTGGACCAGATAGACAGAGTACCAGAAGAATTATGGACAGAGATGAGAGACATTATGCAGGAGGCAGCAAGGAAAACTATACCAAAAGAAAAGAAGAGCAAAAAAGCAAAGTGGTTGTCGGATGAGGCTCTTAAAATAGCAGAGGAAAGAAGGAATGCAAAAGGCAAAGGAGAAAGGAAAAAATACAATCACTTAAATAAAGAATTTCAAAAAAAAGCAGGGAGAGATAAGGAAAGCTACCTAAATGAACAGTGCAAAGAAATAGAGGAAAACAACACAAGCGGCAGGACTAGAGATCTCTTTTTAAAAATTGGGGAAGTCAAGGGAACGTTCAAAGCAAAAATGACCACGATAAAAGACAAAGATGGCAAAGAGTTAGCGGATGCAGAAGAGATAAAGAAAAGATGGAAAGAGTACACAGGGGAACTTTACAAAAAAGACCTAAGCACCCCGGATAATAACAATGAGGGGGAAATTGAACTTGAACCAGACATCCTAGAGAGTGAAGTCAGAAAGGCCCTAAAAAGCACGGCAAATAACAAAGCCAGTGGAGATGATGGTATCTCAGTTGAATTCTTCAAAGCCCTAAAAGATGATGGAATCAAGCTACAACATGCTATATGGCAGCAGATTTGGAAAATGAAACAGTAGCCACAGGATTGGAAAAGATCAGTATACGTCCCAATCCCAAAAAAGGGCAATGCTAAAGAATGTTCAAATTATTGAACAATTGCGCTCATCCCACAAGCTAGCAAAGTGATGCTCAAGATAATACAGGATAGACTGCAGCAGCATGTAGAAAGAGAACTAGCAGAGGTGCAGGCTGGGTTCAGAAGAGGCAGGGGGACCAGAGACCACATTGCCAACATACGTTAGATCATGGAGAAAACAAAGGAATACCAGAATCAAGCTTACTTCTGCTTCATTGACTACACCAAGGCCTTTGATTGTGTGGACCACAACAAAATGTGGCAAGTAATTAAAGAGATGGGAATACCAGAACACCTCATATGTCTCATGAGAAATCTGTACATGAGTCAAGAAGCAACAGTTAGGACAGAGTATGGAATGACGGAGTGGATTGGAAAAGGAATAAGACAAGGCTGCATTTTATCACCCTGCTTATTCAACTTATACACAGAGAACATAATGCACAATGCAGGGATGGAGGAATCACAATATGGGATCAAAATTGCTGGGAGAAACATCAACAATTTGAGATATGCAGATGACACCACCCTAATGGCAGAAAGTGAGGAAGACCTAAAGAAGCTCCTGATTAGGTTGAAAGAAGAGAGTGCAAAAGCTGGCCTGAGACTCAATATCAAGAAAACCAAAATAATGGCAACAGGCCATATCAGTCCCTGGAAAATAGATGGGGAAGAAGTAGAAGGAGTAACAGATTTTACTTTCTTAGGATCCAAGATCACTGCAGATAGAGATTGCAACCATGAAATAAAAAGGCGACTGATTCTTGGGAGACAAGCTATGAAAAACCTGGGGAACATAGTTAAAAGTAGAGACATCTCACTGCAAACAAAGGTCCGCATAGTCAAAGCAATGGTATTTCCGGTGGTAATGTATGGCTGTGACAGCTGGACCATTAGAAAGGCTGAGCGAAGAAAAATAGATTCCTTTGAGATGTGATGCTGGAGGAGAGTTTTGAGAGTCCCCTGGACAGCGAGGAGAACAAATAGGTCAATATTAGAAGAGATTAGCCTTGAGTGCTCCTTAGAAGGACAAATAACAAAGATGAAGTTGAAGTATTTTGGACATCAAATGAGAAGGGAGGATTCACTTGAGAAGGCCTTGATGCTGGGGAAGGTGGAGGGAAAAAGAAGAAGGGGGCGGCCAAAGATGAGATGGCTAGATGGTATTGTAGACACAATGGGCATGGGGCTGTCTGGACTAAGGAGGATGGTGGAGGACAGGGGTGCCTGGAGAGCGATGGTCCATGGGGTCGCAAAGAGTCAGAATTGACTGTGCAACTGAACAACAACAACAAAAGCCTATTTAGCTAATAATCATGATTCTTCCACCCCCATCTCTTCTTTTTATTATGTGATTCCATTTCTTACTATGTTATATTATTCCATTAAGTTGGTTTAGTGGTTTAGAACAGGTGTGGCCAACCTTTTTCTGTTGCGGACCTGACCATGCCCTCTGATAGCATCCTGGCTGGACCATGCCCCTGGAAGTGGAAGTGGGCACATTTATGGCAGAAATAAATGTGCCAGCTTCTGTGTTTATGCCAGCCATGGGCATGTTTGCTCATGTGTGGGCATATTTTATGGATGACACAAATGTGCCTGCTTCCGGGTGCGGTGGAGGCAGTGTTGGGCTGGATGGGATGGTGTAGGGGGCCGGGTCTACCCCACAGGCTATAGGTTGGAAACCCCTAGTTTAGACAGTGAGAGTTCATTTCTCCATTGGGTCTGTTGCCTAGAGGTAGCCTGTATTGCTGTGGGAAAGCTGTATAGTCCTAGGGTGTTCTGAAAAGGCAGGAATATTAAACCACTTCTAAGTGCTCTCTACTTAGAAAGTCCTGACAGACTTGATAGTGCATGATTGTTTATATATTATTCCATCACATCATATAGCAGTTTGGATGCATTATTATGTTACTTATCTGTTGTGTACACTAGGCTTCAAAACAGAAGCATTTTTGTTCTTTTTACCAAATTTCTGTGCAAGATCAAGTCTGACGTCCAGTGCTATTTATGCATGAAGTGTTAGGTTGCAGGTGATTTTGTTTTATATCAATTAATTACAGTTTCTTAGACTGGTCACTTTCAAAGGGCTGTCAATCATCCTAGAGGATACTCTAAAAAAGTTCAACTAGTACAGGACTGTCAAACTTAATCTTGCATAGGAAATTGGTGAAAAGGACAGAACAGAAACAAAACATGTAATACTCAGCATTTCTCTCTATTACTGCTCCAGGAAATTTCCTGGTCTCCACTGAGGCCCTAAAATGACTCCTCATTGGGAAAATGTCAAAAATTGCCTAAAACATGCCAGTTGCATCCCTACTCTGGGTAACCTACAGTGTATTACCTGTGAATTTAAGAACTAGGTCAGTAATGGCGAACCTATAGCACGTGTGCCGGAGAGGGCACCTAGAACCCTCTCTGTGGGCACATGTGCCATCGCCCCAGCACAGAGTTCACTCCTCTGCCCAGCAGCCCAGTGCTTCCTCCCTCCCCCAACACAGAGTTCGCCCCACCTCTCTGCAGCATGGATGGCAGCCAGTTGAGTTTGGGAACTCTGTCTCTAAAAGGTTCACTGTCACTGAACTAGGTCCTTCCATAACTGTTTCTTTTGGCCTTAGTTTGTCCCTTACTACACAGAATTGAGTATGTTTACATAACTACCACCTGTGGGTCTTCTGCTTCTCAGGTAACTGCAGGATCCATAATTTCCATTTGTAGTTGGAGGCATTTCTGAAGACTACTTCTTGACTGTGTTTCATTCACTCATTCATTCATTTAGTCAATTTGTTTGCCGCCCATTCAGCATACGCCGACTCAGGGCGGCTCACAACAAATCAAACATTGCAATACAATAAAATACAGCAATACAATGCAACAAAATAGCAATCCAATAAAAATGGCAATACAATAAATGCTCTGAGGGCATATTGCCTTCAAATTCTCAGCAGATTTCAGCATTATCACAGTGTTCTCACCACTAGAGATGCAGAGACATTCTGAAACAGCTTTTCCAGAGATTCCTTTTAAGTAGACCATTTTATTTAATTGTACTTTCAGACAACAGAACACCTCACATAGAAACAGTTATGGTCAGGTATACTGCATTGCTTCTTCGACCATCTTGTTTCTGCCTGTAGAAACTGACATTCGATTCAATTCGATTTGAAGTTTAATTTATATACTGCTTTTTTTGACCCTCATGGGTGACTCAAAGCGGTGTACATGAGCAAAATACAATACAATCCACACCAATATACAAAATAAATAAATACACAATAGAATGCCAAAAGTCCAAGAAACACAGAAAAAAAGCAATAAATACAATTACAATAAATATACAATGGCACTAAATATACAGTAAATATACAGCAATCCTAAATGACAAAAATCTTCCATCCCTCACATCCACCACCTCAAGACCTCTCCAATACAACAGTAATATAGGCTCATATTTCCTGTCACTACTCTTCCATTCAGAACACAGAAATAATTTTAAAATATGTAGAAACACACATGTACTGTTGATGAAGCAGTCGTGAATTTATTTCCCTGTCCATTTGGGGGGGGGGGGGGTGAGGTTTGCCAGGGTGCAAAGAAAATGATAACGTATTTTTATCTTCATGAACAAGACATTTTGTGATCCAGTATTCAATGGGCTGTTTATATAGATTTGTAATTTGGGTTTTGAGATTCTAACTCTCAGAATTTTATATCAATTCCACAGGTCGAATTCTGGCAGTTCCAAGCCCCAAACCTTTACCTATAGACACCTACATTTATCTTACCTGCAGTAAGGCCTTGTCTTGGAAACTGAATAGCCTGTATCCTGATTTAATGTTCCAATAAAGAAGCTACCTCAGTACTTGGGGAATTCATAGAGAATTTTGGTAGCTGGAGTCCAAAAAATATGACTGGCACACCTCTTGTTTAGGCACAGGCTAGACTTCAAATTACAGTTCTTTCCCACTTTTTTTGTTTTAGCAGTGTGATTGAGTCTGGCACTCATACCACCTTCTCTGCGCTTGTCCCAGTATTCTACCCTCTGTGAGAAAAAAAGATATAATGCTGAGAAAATGCAATAGATTATGTGGAGATTTTTTTTGTACATGGCAGGGGCCTCAAATATGAGAACAGTGTTCACAACTCCTCAGTTGACAATATTGTAAATTGCCTAATTTGTACATAGTGTGCAAATTCTGCAGCAAAATGGCTGCTAAATTGTCCCATCTGCTGTGGAGGTCCTTCTACAGAGGCAATTATCTTTTAAGAAATAAAGGCCTTTATTGTCTCAGTGGCAATGCTGAAAACCTATAGTTATTTACTTGTGAGTAGGCTCAGCTGGACTTTAAATGCAATTTTCTTCTAAAGACGTACCTTGGGGCGGGCAACCACCTTCACCCTTAGATCATGCTGTGGCTTATGCTAGAAATAGTCATTTTCATTATTCTTTTTAGTAGAAATAAGAGGAACATGCCTGGCTCCTCTTTGGGGGATGGGGTGCCTTAGGAGGCCCAACATAATAACCCGAGTAACTCTTTTTTGACAAAAAAATTATCAATTTTAAAAATAAGTTTACTCCAATGACTCGGGGCAATCCAGAAATGCCCCTAAGGGGCATATGAGTGTTTTCTGTGCCATGGCCAATCCCTGCCATAGGTACAGGATTGCACCATGAATGAAGTTAGGCTATTCATGCCTGGTTAAAGTGTGCACTGAGAGAGATCAGCCACTGCCTTGCAGGAGTAGCTCACGTCATGCTTTGAGAACTAATGACTCATAGTAACTTTGAGTTAACTAGCCTCTGTTGAGAACAGCTAGCAACAGCAATAGCAATTATACTTATATACCATCCCATAGCTCTTCATACAGTCTCTGTTTGGTTCACAATGTAATTAGAAATTTTGCCCTCAGCATGCTTGGTGCTCATTTTATTGACCATGGAAAGATGGGGCAACCTTAATCCCCATCAGGATCGAACTGGCTGTAGTACAGCAATAATTTAACCACGGTGCCACCAGGGCTACAAAGGTTCAGTTTTATTTTTCTTAAAAGCCCAACTTTTTTCCTACCAATTTGATTATCAATATGACCTAATAAAGTGAAGTATAATTTGAAAGAATCAAAGGGAAAAGGCTCCATATGTGCTCCCAAAAACATTGACTTTTCTGTGTGTGTTTTTCCACATTTCCCTTCCCTTTTGTTTCCTTTCAACAGTCTGCTGAGGAAAATGAAACATTTTTGTTTTCATTTTCCTGTTGCTTCAACAAGAAATGTATGCAATTTCTCCCCCCACATACCTCATACAGGAATCTGTTGCTAGTTCCATCTGCACAGCTTGACAATGTAGCATTATTATGAGAAGGTGGTTTCATCACAAACTGTAAATACAGCGTCTGTGGAGGGGTGGGTGGGTTATTTTTGGATTTTGTGTCAAAAATTCATTCCTTAGTTAAAAAGAAGAAGTGCTCAAAACACGGGCATATTCCCCCCCCCCCCCCCCAATTTTTATCTTTCAAAAACATGCTGCCTTTTTTATGAACTAGGTTTGCATGAATTGATCTCCCCAACCCCCATTTCTTGTGAATTGCAGCAAATTAAGGAGTGGTGGGAGGGCTGATCCGAAATACTTTGTCACAACTATTCTTGATACACGGAAATTTAGGAATAAATGTGAGTTTCCTATTCACATACAGTAGAACCTTGGTTAACAAACGGCTCAGTTAACATAAAAATCACATAACTAAAAGAAATCCATAGAAAATAGTGGCTCGGTTTACGGAACACTTTTCAGAATGGATTAATTAATTTTCAATACATTCCTATGGGAAACCATGTTTCGGTCAAAGTATTTTGGTTTTAAGTCAATTCCTATGGGAAATTGCATTCAATGAATTCCTATGGGAAATTTGTTTAAAGTAATTTTCGCTGTACGAAACGCCCCGGAGAATGCATTAATTACGTTAACCAAAGTTCCAATGCTCTTCAATGCATTTATTTATTATTTATTTATAATTCAAATTTCTATGCCGCCCAATCAGGCGAACCCGACTCAGGGCGGCTCACAACAGGTTAAAACATACATATAAAAAACAATTAAAACCTCAACATACCCACCCACCTACCCCCCGTTAATATTAAAAACTAACCACATTAAAACTGCCCGCATGAAAAAGATAGGGAGGCTTTATTTTATAAGCCAACAGGCGGGGGCCACTCTTCCATCCGGGCCCCACACCTGCCCCGCCAACCAGGTTTTTAATTCTTTTCTGAAAGGCAGCTGACTTGTTACTTTTTTTCATTTTCCCGTTCTTTTTCTCTCCAATTCAGACATTTTCTAACTGTTTCATGCATCACTGTATCTTCCTGTAGCTGTATTTTCCTGATTTTTGGATGAGTAGCTGTGTTAGTCTGCACACACCTATCAGGCAAGAAACAAAACAGAACAGAATAAAGAAGTAAAAACAAAACCAAATAAAGCAGGGATTCCCAAACTTTTCAAGCCGGGGGCTGGGTCATGCTCTATCAGTCAACTTTGAGGGCCGGACGGCCATTTTGCCCTGCTTCCACAATGGGGGTGGCCATTTTGTCCCAACAGCTTCAAAAGGGTAGCCATTTTGTTTCTCAAATACCCTTGGAGGGGTGGGGGACCACATGAAATGGCGCCACAGGCTGTATCCGGCCCACGGGCCTTAGGTTGGGAACCCCTAAAATAAAGAGAACAGTGTGGGGGCACCTTAAAGACTAACTGCTATATTTAATGTGAGATTCCATGGATCAAGTTCAGTTATTCATTGGTGCAGTCAATGAGAAATTACCCACATTGTCATGGTATAAGATCCATGTTTGATATTCAGTAATTTTCCAATTCAGATCAGTTCATTAACAATGGTAGGTGGATGCAGACTACTATAACACTCTCCATGTAGGGCTGCTCTTAAAGACAGTACGGAAACTTCAGTAAAACCAAAATGTTGTTGCCAGACTGATCACGGGTACCAACAGATATGAACACACATCTACAGTCTTAGCATGCCTTCATTGGTGTCCTGTTAATTTCCATTCCCAATTCAAGGCTCTGGCTATGACCTGTCATGCCCATAACAGTTTAGGACATCAATACTTCTCAGAGTGTTTCTCCAACAAATCAGTTACCCATCCCACCATTCCTTGCAGTCCATTATCTATATCAGTAGGTAGGTCGGTCAGTAGGGGGAGAAGGGGAGAGGGAGAGAGAAATATAATATACAGTAATACCCTGGTTAACGTGTGCACTGCACACGTTAAGATAATGCACACGTTAAGATAATGTTGTGCGGTGCAAAAGTTTTCCTCAAATTCCCCAACATTGATCTCTGCTCCAAAGCCCGCAGGGGGCAAGGGGGCACCCATAGACCCAAGCATTGGGTTGCCGGTTTCCTCTCTCACTCCAAAGGAACTGATGCTCAGACACTTAGGTTTAAGGTTTAAGGTTAAAGCTCAGACACCTAGAACGTCAGTTTCCTTGGGGGAGACTGGGTGGGTGGGCCCTCACCCCAAGGAAGCTGGCGCTCAGATGCTCAGAGTGCTGGTTTCCTTGGGGGAGACCGGACGCACGCACCCTCACCCCAAGGAAACCGGTGCTCAGACGCTCAGACCTCCGGTTTCCTTGGGCGAAGACCAGGCATGCGCGCCCTCACCCCAAAGAAACCAGCGCTCAGGTGCTCAGAGCACCGGAGAGCCAAGCCCCAAAGTCGGAGACCAGTCCGGCCAACTTTGGGGCTTGGCTTGATCCGTCTGCCTCTTTGGAAAGAGCAGCGGGGATTCCATGCATGGAATCCCCACTGCTCTTTCCAAAAAGTCAGGCAGATCAACCTCCTGTTCCCATTCCTCTTTGTAAAGGGAACTGTGCTTTTTTAAACATTGTGCAATTAATGTATTGCACAACTTTGTGGAACCAAGTTTTAGTGTTATCTGAGGTATTACTGTAACTGCATCCCAATCTTTCAGTTTTTATTCACTACACCACCAAGATGACTAAAGAGCAAATGACAATTAGTAGGGTATTTTTGCTTTGGAGAATTTTGGGTTGGGAAGGGCATTTATGGCATTCAGAATTTAGACCAAAACCTACTGAATCCTTTCTGGCAGAGCACTCATTTTGGAAACAAACTCTTTCAAGGCACTCATGCTGCAGATTTTTAAATTAATCTGGCCCCAAGTGTGCCCTCCGTTGTCCTGAATTCCAGCAACATAAAACACCTGCCCAGTATCAACTTTGAAAGTTTAATATAGTTTCTGTGGTAAACTATGAGAGGCCAGAGAATTTAAAAGTAAAGTTTATTGCATCAGTAACTCAGAAAAGCAATTCCTAAAACCCTTGACATATTTAGCCAGGGGGTTAGTAGAAGCAAAGAAATAGAAATCATTGTTGAGGGCCACCATGTAACTGGAATTAAAATCCATCTGTCTTGGAAATGGTAAGGAATGTTTTGCACAAGACCCAGATGCTCCTGCATTTCAGTGTAAATCACCTCCAAAGCTGGCTCAGCTCCCTGCTTTGAAGGTATAATTCTTTGCGGGAGCTTTGAAATAAGGCAGATCCTACTGCTTTTGTCACCAGAAATTTAAGATGCTCCAGCTTATGCTGGGTTAAAGGACTCAGGGAAGTCACATGCTGAACTATCATTGGTGCTCCACAAGGCTATGACTGTTAAATCATATTCTTATCTCTGCTAGCACGTCTGGGCACAGAGAGAAGCATCTATCCTGTGAAAATCAACATTGCTGGACACAATTTTCCATTATGTTATCGGCAATGAATTAGGATACTACATTTTGCGACAGTCATGTCTGCTTCCTAGTCACAAATCAAGGAGACAATGCTATGCCTTTTAGATGGGCTTTCAGGGCTTTACAAAATCATGTCATTATCAGCTAGCTAATATTCCTAGGAGATATTTGTTTGTTTTTAAAGATGCCACTATCACTTTGATTCATCCTTTCAGTGCTTGATAATTGTAATTGGGTTTACATTTATTCATCTGAAAACAATGTAATTTTTTCATTTTGTAGTTTTTTTATTTGCTTTAAATTATTTATATGCTGTCTTTGTGATGGAACTCTCCCAAGGCTGTGTATATGGTAGAAGAGGCAGTATAAAACTAACAATAATAATAGCCTTTACATATAAAGCAAGCTGCATCAAGATTATAAAAAGAATGGTAAGAATAAATAGGGTTTCAGAATGTTTCTGAACACTTCCGAAGAGGTTTCTAACATATTTAGTCACAAAACATTGTTTTTGTAACTTCTTCACCTTTGCTAATATCTTCCGCTCTGTGCATGTGTAAGGCACCATGCTATGCAAACACATTCATGGGTGACCTGGCAAAATGTTTCCTCAACTCCTGTACTCTAAAACCTTTATGCTAAGGCATCCTCTTAAGTCAAGTACATTTACAATGCCTTAATCAAATGGACTCACAGGATGGAATCACTTGGGAAATTTCATCAGAATTTTAATAAATTTAATCCAGTCATCATCAAGAGGTGCACTTTATGCTTACCACAATACAATGGCACTGCAGACATTAAAGCAAACTATATCATAAGCCCACTGAATATTACACATATTTACATTCCTTCAGTTTCCAAACAAAACCCACCATTGTCTATAGCCAAACCCTGTGATATAACCACATTTGCTCATGTCAATAAGATGAAACAGATCATAAATTTAGAGCTGGTAGTTCTTGAACAACAATATCCACTTAATTAGGTGGAAAGGCAATTTGATGGGAGATTGGTACCCAGGAACCAGGTTCTACAAGGCACATCAAAAAGGGAAAATGATGACTTATTACGGGTTGTTGCCTCCTGCTCCCAACTGATGCCAGTGATGTACAACAGATTCTAGGCAGCATTGCTTTCCTTTCCCAGACTTTGGGGATAGCAGGCTTGTGATCATTTATAGTTCACCTACCTACCAACCTACCTACCTACCTACCAATTTATATGCTGCCAATCTGGAGAACTCCTCACTCTGGGCAGTTTATAACAATAAATCAAGACTGAACATACAACAAACCATAATAAAGAATCCACCTCAAACAAGTACTGGCATTTAACAGGGGCACAAAACATGGATACAAAGATAGGAACTAGACTCTATAACAAACGTAAAGGTGAAATGTGTCCTTATGTCAACTCTGACACCTTTACAAGTCTCACTACTGTTATTTCCAGCAACAAGAAGCTTATTTTATTTGTTCATCATCTCAATGCAATGTAAAACAGTACCTTGCTCTGCCATTACTCTAGCTGCATTCTCCATAGAGCAGACAGGACAATTTTTGATCCATGTAGAATACTGGCCCATGTGTCTGAGAAGTGGATTTTAATCCATGGAAGTTCACACTGAAATAAATTGTCCACAGTAATTCTCTTTTTGCTATTCTTTTCTAATGCATGCCATACAGATAGACATGAAGGTTGCTCTTCACAGAATAGAAAGCAATCATCTGTCTTCTAAAGCAAAAAGAAACTTCAGACACAACCATCATACTAATCTAGCAGCCAGCTCGCAGATAGCCAATATGGGACAGTTTTATTGTCTCTAAACTTGGCATCTATTGTTAGGTAATCTGCTACCTAGAAAGTAGTGACTGATGATATAATTCCAGCTGTCAAATGTTGTCTATACTTACCTCAGAAACTGGCTGGTTTTCATATGTTTATCTGTAGAGCATTTTAACGCAATTATAAAAGGGATTCTAAACAAAATATTATTATATCCTCAAAGCAACCCTATGAGGTAGGTCAGAATAGAAGGTACTAAGTTAACCTCAGCAGAAATTATACCAAAATACCCAATAGAAGACCAATGTGCTTATTTACTCTGTCCTTTGAATGCGTACATATTCTTATGAAAGACACTTTCCTACTATGTGAAGCCAGTAGCCACAAATGAAGGCAAGTTGATCAAGTGAGTTAACTGAATGACCTCCTCCAGTAATCATATAACAGGAAAATGAAACCACATAAGGCAATGTCTTTGAAACAGTGACATGGGGGAGGTTCATTTTAATACATAATTTTATTAGCTTCAGATGGCTGTTGTAAAACTTACTTAATATGTGAAAAATATCTTACTGCTGGCCTTTTAAATTTAGTTGAAGCCATTGAACCATTATTATATAAATGTTTAATAATGCTACCTGAAAGCAACTCATGGAAACACAATGAGTTCTTGTTCATTTTTTAAAAAAAAATTACAGCTGACATTGCTTTGAGAATATTTCTAACAAAGCTTTTCAGAAACCTGTTCTTTTGTGTGATTCTGGATGACACACTGAAGTCAGCTAAACTCAGAAATGTGTTTTCTTTTATGTAGCTTACTTGTCTCTGTTTGGTGACCTGGATGAATCTGTGCAGAAAAATAAAATAAAGAACAGTTTGTGGGTTAAGTTGGGCAGAAATTCTTATGTGTAAATATGTCCCCACCCACCATTAAAAATAATATAGTGCTTTCTACATTCCAAAGCTTTAAAGAAAAAAGGAGAATGTTCTTAGGAACTACATGTGGACAGCTCACCATGTGGAATGATGTAAAATGATTTTTGCAACCTTGCCTGCTTCCTTTACTTATATGTCATTCAGACAACATTTCTGTTGCAAGGCAGATTTTGTTACTCACTGGGGTATATAATAGGCAGTTATTCACTCTCAATTCATAGTACTAAGTATCTCATTCCATTAATGCAGTGATTTCTTTTTTAAAAAAAGTCAGTTTAAAAATAAAACAAGGAAATGGCCTATTTTAATGTTAAAACTCCTAACAGTGTAGAAAAGAAATGTTATTTCCCCAGGTGTAGCAAAATACTTCAGAGATGTAAGGTTGGGAATTGCAACTATTCAATAGTACTTTAAGGGAAACCGATAGCTGTGAATCAGAATAACAGATTCAGATGGGCTGGACAGTGGGAAGGGTGGTGGTATTTAAGACATCCCTGTTTGTTACATATTATACAGCTTGATATACTGGGTAAAAGTAAAAATAAAATGGTGTTGCTTTCAAATCACACAGAGATCTCTGCTAGACACCTGTAAGCATAGACACGTAATAGATCAGAATGGAAAAAGTACCATTAGCTTGGTACGGTAACCATTCCTTGTAACATCTCTGTTATCCATCCTGTTTGAATTCTTCTTTTTTTAAAAAAAAAAAACAAAAATACACCCCAAAGTAGTCTTGGTGCAAAGGAAAGCCAGGACAAAAGCAGGCTAGAGTCATGATGGCGAACCTTGGCACTCCAGATGTTCTTGGACTTCAATTTCCAGAAGCCCAAGCCCCCTGTGAATCCACAGGAATGGATTTACTGTGATTCATCTGGCCCACACTGCCCTCATCGCTCCCAGAAGTGGAAGTAAAATGTGCCCTATACTTGCGCGTTTTACTTCTGCTTCCGGGAGTGGCGAGGGCAGCGCAGGTCATCTGAATCACTGTAAATCCATTCATGTGGATTCTCAGGGGGCTTGGGCTTCTGGGAATTGAGGTCCAAGAACATCTGGAGTGCCAAGGTTTGCCATCACAGGGCTAGAGAGATAGTGTGATGGGACAGATGTGAGTCGATCACTTCTGGAACTGTGCCTCTTGCAAGTTCACTGTTTTCCTCACCATGCTTGTCTTATGCTCTTTCTTCTTGCTGCATAACGAAAACAGATGGGTGCTTCTCCAGGAAAGAGTTGGACATCTTGAGGAACCTTTTCGGATCTCCTTGGAATATATTGCTCATGGGAACGGAAGTGTAGCTGCCATTGATTCGCTTGCGATGAAGAATTGCACAACAGGTAAAAGTACTACCTCTTTTTCCTTCATCATTCCATTCTAATTTATTATACTGCTTTGAGATCAGGGCAGCTGTAGCTGTTCTTGAGCATTTCTATTTCTGGCTAGAGGAATGCCTGAGATTTCTCCCTTAGCCTGTGTCTTCATCCTGATCCACCAATCATATTTTGTAAAGTAGGCTTGTAATGACTAATAGCAAAATGTTGCTGCTCTGTGCACTATTTCATTGTTAGTTTTTACGCATCTTTTGTATTTTGTTTCTCCTTGATTTTATCGTCAGCTACCTTGAATAGCTGGGATCAATAAATGATACAGCCTTCCCTGTCCTTTCTACATATCGATAAATAACCAAATGCCACTGACTTTGAGTCCTGATATGCCCACCCTATAATATATTTTCTTTTTTGTGCCATTTTTTTCAATGCCACCATTTTTGCTTTTAGACTTGGCTTTTAAACACCTCAAAAGGTGTCAGCCTTTTCCAGGAGTCTTTTCTTGTGCAGTACAACTTAGTGATCTGTTTAAAATAGCAGTCACTGGCCTTCCTTTTGATTCTGAAGCATTTTTATTCACACTTTGAGGACCTGAAATATTAACACTGCTGCAACATGATGAAAGCACAGGTCACCTCCTACCACATTCCTCCCAGCTCCTGTCAGGACATCTGCTTGAAGAGTCAAAAATCAGTGGTGAATATGAGCAAGAAGAAAGACTGGTACACAGCACAGGGTTTAAAATAGAAAAGAAACAAATGAGTAGAGTCTTTTGAAACTCTAGAAAAACACATCCATCATTTTCACAACTGAATGCTGTGCTGTAAATTCAAGACCTGCAATAGTTATGCTGTTTTGTATTTGTTACCGACATTTTTCTTATTCCACTGGAATGACTATGTCTGAGAGAAATATATTGTCAATATGTCACCGGCTTCAGGGAGGCCCACACAAACCACTCTTTTAAATCCACTGCCTTATGGATCCTGCTGTGGGTAAAGCCTGGAAAGCCTGATGTGCTGGTGGTTGGTGGAATTATCTTGTCTCAGCCAATTCCCAACTCCTTAGTCTACCTTGATTAAGCAAGGCTTTCACAAAGTGAAAAAAGTGGTCAAGGATATTCAACTGGTTTAGAGCGCCACTAACTGTCCAAGTCCAGAAAAAAATGAATAACATTTTCTATTTTATTAAAGGTGGTTTTAAAAAGGGAAGAAAAAACAACAACCAAAAAAGGTTTGGGAAAAACAATTGCAAAAAAACTTCAAACCATACTGGGGCAAATAATCAAGAAAAATCTAAGGCAGGAGTGTTACAGAGCAAGCATACAAAAAAATAAGAAAACTAACTAAACCATTCTAGTACTTGCATTCTAGCACAGTCCTAGAGCATATGTGAAGTGCAATCATTACAACCTGACAACAGATGCCTACAGCCTCTCCTAAAAGAACTAAGCTAACTCAGAGTAACTTCTGGCCCTGCTTTTATACTTTGAGCTCCAGCCTTCTGACTCTTCAAGAAGGTCTTCTGATCAAGTCTTAAGTCTTTAAAACCTTCCAAAAGATAAGAGCAATTTCTACTGCCTCCTTTCATCCTCACAGCTCAGGTCATTTCCCAATTAATGAAGTACCAGGGAATGGTACCTTGAAGTGGATTTTTACACAGAAATTCCAGGTATTGCTCTGCTTTCCCACTTACTGGTGGGTGTTCCTCCATTTCTTTCAGCCATCTGGTTCCAGGCATGGATCTCAAAGCAAAAGTCCTGCATTTTCTGGAAGAGAATCAGAGGCCATAATTGCTCAGTTTTCCAGTCTCTTGACATGTATCATTTGTATTGATTCAAAACTCAAATATATGACTACAATAGTTAAAGGTGTCATCAAAGATTCAGCTGTCAATGATTTGCAATAAAACTAGGCTATTTATTTCTGGGAAATTATACTAAATTTTGGAGCCTTTTAATGTAGAGCTATATCAGTGTTTCCCAGCCTTTGGTTTTGGGACTTCAATTCCCAGAAGCCTAAGTCAATTCCCCAAAGCACTGATCAGCCAATGTCCTGACTTTGGCTTCTGGGAATTGAAGTCCCCCTGTGGGGTGTGTGCCCTACATTGGGAATCACTGGGCTATATAGAAAGTTTGTTGTTGTACATAGGTAGTCCTGTTTCTGTGGGATTTCTTTAGTTCTTGCACATACTTACTGTCATCCTGATCGGATGAGCTGCATAATATCATAAGGTCAAAATTCTGCATAATTTTGTGGATCATATAAGCTGTACCTAGATCTAGAGAGGATTTTATGACTGTACTTATAAAGTTCCAAATTATACATTGGACATTACATGTGCAATCCCAAATAGCATGCACACATGCATGCAACCATATACAAGAGTTCTGCAACACACAATTCTGCAAGCAGGATATATAAATATAAGCTGCAGCCATTAAACGATTTTTGTTTTAATTCACTGACCACTTGTTGCTTTTCTTCAAAGGATATAAGTTTTCTTCTTTTCACTGGCAGATACTGGCTTAGTGAATGGTATTGCATTACTTAACTTCATATTTATTCTTAAAGAAATGGCCATTTTCTGACAGCTTATCCACTAATACGTGAACCCAGAGCAACAAATTTATTAACCGCTTTTCCACCATTGTAATTTGTAACTGTCATTATTAACAGTCATCCAATAATTTGTCCTTTCCACAACTACAGTAATTGGTACAGCAATATTTATAATAGATGGGAATTTCTAGTAATAAAAGCTAAGTTCATTTCCTGAATAATGCATTGACCTATTAATAGCAATTTGGTGGTTTTCTTACTAATACTTACATTTTTAAATAATTACTTTACTAAATCATATCACACACACACAAACCCTTAATTAAATTAAAGTACTTTGTACTAAGCACAACTGAACAATAATTGTTTTTTATTTAACACCGCTAAATTGGGCATGGCTAAGCAGAAGATTTAAAAAAGAGAGAAAGAAACAAAGCTTTGAAAATATGTGTAGCATTTTATGATATGGTGACTGATAAAAGCTTCTTTATTCAAATGCAGCAGGTCTGGGAAGAAGCAATTAGCTTCAGGATTTTACACTTAGAAGTATAACGGAAAAGGCATATTTTGGAGCATTGCTTTTTAAGGTTAACACCCACGGGCCTCATCAGTAATCCTATTAATTGGCTGTCTGCTATCAAAGTATCTTAGAGCAACCCAAGCCCTCTCGGCTTGGCCCTGCGGCAGCTGTCATTGCTGTATTGCTGAAATATTCCCATAGCACATGTGTAGCAATGAAGTGGACATGTAGATGCTTAGGCAAGGCTTCATTGGAGCCTTACTGTGCAATTGGGGAACCTAATTTTACAGGGCTCAAGATCACATGGAACGCCTCACATAGCAGATGTTTACACAGCAGGACAATTTGTGAGTAGGTGGGTAGAAGAAGCTCCTGGAGGTTGGTCTGTCCACATTCTACAGACATTGGAGCACCCCAATTTCTCCCTCACCCCAGGTGCTCTTTTTTGAACCCCCATCAGGGGATTAAACTTCTTTGCAGTGCTCTGATATAGGTTGTTCCCAGTGCCGGCCCTGTTAACATCCAGTATGCTGAAGAGCTGATTATGTATTATAATATCTCTATGTTTCTTGACCAATGTATAAAACCTCTGAGCATTACAAAATGGACTGGATTGAGCAGAACTCTGCTCCAGGGATGCAACAAATCCCAACAAAATGTTTGCATTCTTGCCAGTTAACCTAGTCTTGCTGTGCCAAGATTCCTCAGCTATATTTCCCCTTCAGCAGCAAGATTTCCTACCTTGCTACAAAAACAAGACCCCTATACCTCTCCTCTTTCCCTTTCTTTCATTTTTCGCTCATTGCTCTGTACAGGAAGCAGACCAAACCCTGTGTCACTTCATGTCCTTTCCAGTGAATTCTGCACAGGAAACATGCTATTGTAAAAAATGTGCACAGTTCAGATGAATCCTATAGGGCCGTGATGACAAACCTTGGTAGTCCAGATGTTCTTGGACTTCAATTCCCAGAAGCCCAAACCCCCTGTGAATCCACATGAATGGACGCCCAGATGGGCGCATTTTACTTCCGCTTCCGGGAACGACGAGGGCAGCGTGGGCCAGATGAATTGCAGTACAGTAAATCCATTTGTGTGGATTCACAGGGTGCTTGGGCTTCTGGGAATTAAAGTCCAAGAACATCTGGAGTGCCAAGGTTCGCCATCACGGCCCTACCACAATCTTAAACCCACAAAGTATTAAGAGAATTTTTTTCCAGTCATACTGTGCCTCACTTGGAAATTGAGAGTGATCAGAGCTGTAAAGAATGTTCTTTTAATAACTACATATGATTTTAGTTTTGCCCTTGCCCTTAAATTAAAGGCTATCCTAATCGAAAAGCTGTTGATTCAATGTAAGGAGATGAACTCCGTTATCTTCTTTCTTGGGCATCAAATGTATTTTTATTACCATTAATTGGGGCCATTTAGTTTCTGTGGCATTTTAACTGCTAGGATTTACTGAAATTGTAGAGCAGTAATACCTCACCGAGAAAGAGGTTATTCCAAGCCTCAATATTGCTCTAACTTAATGAAAATGCTCTCCGTGCAGTAAACCAGTTTCCATGGATTACTGTCTCATTTCATTTTTTAAAGCCATGGAAATATTATTAATTTGAAATAAACTGAAGATTGTGAGTTTTTAATGTAAAGCACATTTCTATACCATTAAAATGAGTCTTGTATTTCTTGTTGAATTTGCTTCTCTGACGTGTCCTAGTAGTTCAGGTTTAAAAATATCATTGTATGAAATGAAATGCTGCAACTTTAGATTTTTAACAAGTCTGCTTTCATCGGTCCTTTCTTCAGAGTAGTTGGTGGTATGCACTACCCCCCCCCCCACCAAAAAAAAGGTATTCTGTCTTGTTTCATCATTTCTTACCTAATGTGGTAGAAAGGAATTTGCTTCTGAAAACATGTCTAAAGGAAATGAACTATTCTTATGCTGAAATAGACTCAACATGCTTTATTTAGACATGTTTATTTCTGTCAACAAGGTTGTCTAATTACCCGCAAGTGTTAAAACCACAAATAAGGGAAAACTTCCAGGAATGCACTGAGAAATGGAAATAAATTGGCAAAATTGCAAAAGGAATAATAAGGGGAAATTACTAAAATTAATAATAAGGATGATTCTTTTATTCTGAGAATTTCTACACATCCTTTAATCCTGAAAAATTCCTAGGAATATTTACAAAGTATATAACATAGTGAAAAGTAGACATCACATTGCAAACAAAAAACTCATATAGTCAAAGGAATGGTATTCCCGGTGGTAATGTATGGGTGTGAGAGCTGGACCATTAGGAATGCTGAGTGCAGAAGAATAGATGCCTTTGAAATGTGGCATTGGAGGAGAGTTTCGAGAGTCCCCTGGACAGCGAGGAGAACAAATAGGTCAATCTTAGAAGAAATCAACCCTGATTGCACCTTAGAAGGTCAAATAGTAAAGATGAAGCTAAAGTATTTTGGACATCAAATGAGAAGAGAGGATTCACTTGAGAAAGCCTTGATGCTGGGAAAGGTGGAGGGCAAAAGAAGAAGGGGGTGGCCAAATATGAGATGGCTAGATAGTACTGTAGACACAATGGGCACAGAACGGTTGGGTTGAGGAGGATGGTCAAGGACAGAGGTGCCTGGAGGACAATAGTCCATAGGGTCACAAAGGGTCGGAATCGATGGTGTGATTGAACAACAAAATATAACAGTAATAAAAATATGTTATTATTACAAAAGCATAGTAATAAAACAATGGTAAATACCATTTACTGCCTCTTGCCCTGCCTTTTTCCCTCCGCTGTTCCAAAGACAGCCCTTGAAACAGTGGAAAGAGAATGGCAAGGGTGAGAGGCAGGAATCCATCAGGGGAGGTGCCTACCCTGGTGGAGCCCTGCCTGGTGCCATTGCATTTCCCCTCTGCTGTTTTGAGAACAGCCCTCAAAACAGCAGAGGGGGAAATGCAAAGGCGTCAGGCATGGATCCGCCAGGGTAGACACCTCCCCTGATGGATTCCTGCCCCTCATCTTTGCCATTCTCTCTCTCCACTGTTTCAGGCGGCATGGCTGAGGGGCGGCAGGGCATAGGCACTGCCTACTGCAGCGCCTTGCCCACCCACATTGGGTCCTCTGCTGTAGTGCATGTGCGCATGCGAAGCTGCTGTTGGCTTCAGCGTTCGCGCGCTGGCTGTCCCGCCTCCTCCGCGCTCGGGCTGTCCTCCCTGATTGGCTGTGGCGTGCCGCAGAGGACACTGGGACTTGGAGTTTTTTTGTTCGCATTTGTGGGGCAAATGCCCCACCTTCGGCCCCCGGACCCTCGCAGCGATGATGTCCGGGAAGTAAGGTAAGTGTAAACGGTGCATTACTGGATGGGATGGATGGGTGTGCTCATGCATTCCGCACACGCATGGCGAGAACCCTTTGCAGGCCCACCCCCCAATAAAGGACTCAGACACTGATGAAAGTGGATAACGGCATTGGGCCACATTTATTGATTCATGTCCTAGTCCGAATTATAAATTTCTATTGGTAATTGACCAATCATAATTCTTAAGGCAAGCAGGCCGAAGTAACACTGGTAAGGTACCACCCAAAATTGCCAACGGCAATTGTTACAATGTATCTATTTGTATCGATTTGTTTGTTGACAACAAACAAATTGTTGACCGTAGTCAATATCTAACTAATGACCCCACCCTCTGACGCGTATCCGTAAAATCACAGGGTGATGCATGCTGTCTAGCTGTAGCCATCACCCCGTCGCCTGGTTCGTCATTGACCGGACAACGTTTAACCAACTTATGCCTGTCTAGTGTTGTCCAGTCAATTGCGAACCTGCCGGATACCTGTGGGTCATAAATGTTTACCTTACCAGTGCTACCCGCCCATGTGACCAAAGTCAACAGCAGCAACAGAAACCCCTATATCAAACCATAGCAACAGTGTGGGATGGGCAAAAAAGCCAGGACCCAAGAGCCAATTGTGAGTCCCAGCCAAAAATTCCCACCCGGCCCCGAAGCGACCAAAATATCACACTGTTAACTAGGGAGGGGGTGGAGGGGAAAAACTTCTCCGCTCCGTCGCTTCGCAAAATGGCAGCTCAGCTGCCTCATGGCCACCCCTTTTATAAGGGTGCTGGCCACGCCACCTAACTACCCGGATGCCTTCGTCCGATGGGGGGGCCGCAAAGAGCGTGGCGGCCATTTTGGCGCCGCGCTTGCATTGCAGGCCCACCCCCCAATAAAGGACTCGGACACTGATGAAAGTGGATAACGGCATTGGGCCACATTTATTGATTCATGCCCTAGTCCGAATTATAAATTTCTATTCGTAATTGACCAATCATAATTCTTAAGGCAAGCAGGCCGAAGTAACACTGGTAAGGTACCACCCAAAATTGCCAACGGCAATTGTTACAATGTATCTATTTGTATCAATTTGTTTGTTGACAACAAACAAATTGTTGACCGTAGTCAATATCTAACTAATGACCCCACCCTCTGACGCGTATCCGTAAAATCACAGGGTGATGCATGCTGTCTAGCTGTAGCCATCACCCCGTCGCCTGGTTCGTCGTTGACCGGACAACGTTTAACCAACTTATGCCTGTTTAGTGTTGTCCAGTCAATTGCGAACCTGCCGGATACCTGTGGGTCATAAATGTTTACCTTACCAGTGCTACCCGCCACCCGGAGAGGCTTCAATAAAAGCTCGATCCCCCCCCAGACCGTCAGCTCGGTCAACAGGCCTGCTCGCCAATCACCCAACAGGAGGTCCATACCTCCTCGCGACAGATGGACCCCAACCCCTGCGTAAAGCCCATAATTTTGCAGACTAATGGCGGGGTGACAACTGACCCGCCCCCAACCCTTGCCCACAAGGAACCGGGCCACAGCCCTGTTCACCATGCGCCTAGCGCGGTCCAAGGCCTGGAGGTCGAAGCCTCCCCTATAAGCGTGCCGTGGGACCATATCGGACTAAACAAGGGTTGTGGCGGGCCATACGTAATGTAGGTAGGCGAGGTCACCGCAAATCGCATGCTTCAGCGATAGGCCGGTGACCTGTCCCAGATCGTTGCCCCCAAGGTGTATAATCAGAATGTCAGGCGGGTCAGCATTCCTCCCCGAGAAGAGGAATGGCAACAGTTCCCGCCACAACATACCGGGCTTACCATACCATGTGAGACTTACGTATGCACCCAGTCCCAGTCGGGGTCCCCACTCTGTCGCCGCAGCATAACGCGCTGCCCTGTGCACGTAGCTATGGCCCACCAGACATACTGTCACCGGTGTAATACGACACCCAGGGTCTGTCAAGGGAAAAAACAAGGGGAGGAGAAAAGGTGCGGTGACTCAACTGGTACTCACGGTGGAAGAGGGCGAACATAAAATTGAAAACTCTGTGAGCCCCACCTCTCCATGCTGCGTATTTCAGCCCCGGAGTACCCATAAGCAGCCGCAGTAGAAGCCGCCCCTATCCTGAATGAATGGGTGCCGTAACGGGCCCCAGGGAGGCCAACGCTGGCTAGAGCCTTACCGGTCACCTTCCAAAATTGAAATTTAGTAAGGGGAGACCCATCTTGGTGACAGAAAAACGGGCCATGGTGCGTGCCATGCAGTGCAAGGAACTCCTGTAGGGCACCAACCGGACAGATGTCTGCTGAGGAACAGCGTAGCAGCCTTACTCCACTGCCTACGCCATGCTGATCCGTTTTAGAGGAGCGTATCCTCAACTGAGCCCAATCATTGCAAACATAGATATCTTCGAGTTCCAGTGCCCTACGACTTGCATCCGCCTTAGACAGCATCACAAGCTCGCTGATGCGGAGCACTCCAAAAAAGGCCACCATTGTAGCCGCGTGAAACAGGGCTCCCTCATACCTATCAAAACATAGGTCATGCCAGCCCCGTGCCAGTTGGGTAAGTACCCCTGGGGAAATTGGGTGGCGGTCGTCCGGGCAACGCCCACGCTCCCGCACCCATCCCTCCAAAACGTGTCTCACACGAAAATCAGCGGTACTGTCCGCATGACCGCCTACTTTGGCCATAAAAGCCAGCGCTGACAGCCTGGATGCTATGGTGCGGGGTGCTAGGCCCTGGGCATGCAGGTAAACCATGAATCGGAGGATGTGGGCCACCGGGATTGGCCAGGTATCTGGCAGTCGAAATTGGGCACAAAATGCCTGAAAGGAAATGAATGCATGGTGATACGCCTTACGCGTGCGCGGCGCCAGCGACATGCCGATCGCCCGGTTCACCTCTCCTTGCCAAGGGTCCAAATCTCCTCCGGGAGTGGCGAGGGAAATTCCTCCGCATCGGGGGCCAAGGCGCGGAACCGGGAGATCTGCAGGCGGGACAAAGCGTCAGCAATATCGTTATTAACCCCCGGGACATGCCTGGCCCTGAACAGTACATTGAGGTGCAGGCTGCGCAATACAAACTGGCGCACCAAGTCCATGACCCTGGGTGATTTAGAAGTCTGTGAGTTGACAATGTGGACAACAGCCGCATTGTCACACCAGAAATGCACCACAGAGTTGGCCCACTCCTCACCCCATAGCATCAAAGCCCCCAGGATGGGAAAAAATTCCAGATACGTGAGATCTCTGAGGCGACCCGTGCCCGACCAGGCTGGTGGCCACCCACCATAGGCCCACTTCCCATTGAAGTACATCCCATAACCCAGGGATCCAGAGGCATCAGACTGTATCTGGAAACGAGGTGAAGCCAGGAGGTCAGACCTCCAAAATGAGAACTCATTGAACTCCCTCAGGAACTGGAGCCATATGAGCATGTCTGCCCTGATACCCCGGGTCAGTGTCACCCTATGGTGGGGCCTAGATAAGCCTGTCATGGCATCGCACAAGCGCCGAGCAAATGCCCTGCCAGGTGCGACCACCCTGCAAGCGAAATTAAGGTGACCATGAAGCACCTGCAATTCCTGAAGGGATGCCTTGCGTTTAGCCAGCAAGTCTGATATGAGGGCCACTATCCTGGACACCTTGTCACCTGGTAACCTAGAAGCCTGCGTTACCGTGTCAATCTCCACCCCCAGGAATACTAGCTTAGTAGATGGGCCCTCGGTCTTTTCGGGCGCTAAAGGGACACCGAGTTCCTCCATTAGCGTCTGAAATGTATTGAGGAGACGTGTGCACGTGTCCCAGCCCCGTTCACCCCCGAACAAAAAATCATCCAGGTAATGGGCTACAGACCGAGACCCTGACCTGCGGACAAAAGCCCACTGTAAGAAGGTACTGAAACGTTCGAAGGCCGAGCATGAGATGGAACAGCCAAAAGGCATGGCCTTATCAAAATAATATTCACCCCGAAATTTGAAACCCAGCAACTCAAAGTCACCCGGGTGCACCGGCAGGAGACGAAATGCCGACTTAATGTCGCACTTAGCTAACAGTGCACCCGGGCCACATGAGCGCACCATGCGCAGCGCCTGGTCGAAGGATGTATACCTGACCGAGCAAAGGTCATCAGGGATAGCATCATTGACCGATCGGCCTGCTGGGTAGGACAAGTGATGAATCAGGGGGAACTCGCCCGGGGACTTCTTGGGCAGTAAGCCCAATGGGGAAACCTTAAGGTTGGGAAACGGGGGTGCAGGGAAAGGGCCAGCGACCCTGCCCGCATCAACCTCCTTAGTAATGCTGGCAGCAGCCACCTCCTCCCTTCCCCTGAGTGACAAAAGATTGGGTGCATCTTGGGGGGACCTATCACCCACGAAAGGAATACGAAACCACCTTTGAAAGCCTTGAAGCAGGTAAACTGCGTCTGTCCTCCTAGGGTACAATGCGAGCCAACGCTCCAGCATGTCCACATTAATTGGTGAGGGGGCCTTTCGGTGGACCTGCTCCCTCAGCGGCAGTCCTACCGGCCCCTTGACCACCCCTACCCCTACCTCGCAGTCCCCCAGGCCTGGGACAGGCGGAGGCAGCATGGGGGCCAGAACAAGAGGGACACTCATGCCTGTACTTGCAATTCTTCCTGTTGCAGGAACCATTGGACGAGAAGGTCCAGCACAGCAGGCGGGCTGGAACCCCCTGCCCCGCCACCTGGTGGGGTATCTGCACTGGGGCCGCTCGTTGGACAGCATGTCCACAATGATATCTCTCCCCAGGCGCCGGGCGCGTGGGGGTCATGTACAGAAGCCACAGCTTCTGGCAGGGCTCATCCCACCTCATCTCTGGGTGCAGGGGAATTCGCATACGGAATTCCTCGTCGTAAGCCAGCCATGATGGGCCCGGGAAATCAACCATCGCCCGGTAGATGTTGTCCAAATACTGGACCATCGGGATGGCCAGATCCGGCCTGGCCCTGAGGTAAACCGCCATGTATATGAGGTACGCCGGCAACCAGTTAGCCCACGTGCGCGGTGTCTTACGACGACGTGCCTGTTCCTTATCCTTCTCATCCTGCCCCTCCCTCTCCTCCTTGGTGGGCTCTCTGTTAAGAAGGGAGAAAATGTCCACATACTCCCCCCGCCAGATTTTCTCCTTGGTAGACTGGGCCAGATGGTCCCCTAGGGGCAAGGAATACCCCGCTGTCGGCAATGCCAACACCGGCACGGTGGGAACTGCGGGTAAAGTAAAAGGAGCTTGCACCAACCCTGGCACCCCTAACACATTCCCGGCAAAGTAGGAGGCACCACCCCAAACCGGGCCCTGGGTCAGGGGTGAAGTCGCCGGGTGGGCCAGCGGCGGCTGAACCGTCGCACCACCCGTGCGAGGCCACGGCCACTGAAATGCTCCCCCCAATGTAGTCAGGTGTGTGGGTGCGCTGGATTGAACTGCATACTCACATGCTGCACCCCCGCGGGCCGCCCCCACCGGGGGTTCCGGCCCACTGGGGGCGTCGGAGCTGACGATCGGAACTGAGCTCATCGCCGGGGCCTGATCAGCACCAGTCTGCTGCGCCTGTTGAGTGGGGAGCTGCGAGGCAGCGGCCGCCGTTGGCCCACGCGCCTCAGGCAGCTCAACCCGTCCCGCCACCTGCCGCTGCCCGGCAGGCGAAGGATCAACCTGCAACCCAAAAGGTGCCCCTGGGTGGTTGACCCTCGCAAGCGATGCCTCAAGGGCCGCTACGCGGGCCAGAAGGGCCTCGACGTTGACATATCCCCCGGTACCCAAAGGGGCCAAAGGGCCGGCCGGCCCGCAAGTTACAGAGGCCGGTCCAGGTCCCTGGACCCCAGAGGCCGCATACGACCAAGAGCCACTGCCCGGCCCCTGAGGAACCCAACCACCCACCATGGCTGGAGCCCCCCGCAGGGAACTGCGAACCCAGAAGGGAAGGCCCCAAAGCATGGCCCATGCCAGGGGCATTGGCCATTGCTTGCGGGCCGGAGGCCGCGGCCCCCACCGGGCCGACCTGCGGACGCCCCACCTCAGGCCAAGGGGCCACCGACCCCATCCCACCGGTCCCGGTGGGCTCTTGCAGAGGAGGCTGCTGGGGAGGCACCGTCGCGGTCCTCCGACCCGACTGGCGCCTCCGCGCAGAGCGAGCCACGTTCGCAGCTGCCTTCTTCTTGGAGGGCATAGCTGGTATCTGCTGGGAAGCCTAAGGAAAGAAAAGTTGCGCCAAAGAGGCTTCCCGGTGAAGAGCAAGAGCGACGGAGGTAAGAGGGGAAAACTTCTCCGCTCCGTCGCTTCGCAAAATGGCAGCTCGGCTGCCTCATGGCCACCCCTTTTATAAGGGTGCTGGCCACGCCCCCTAACTACCCGGATGCCTTCGTCCGAGGGGGGGCCCCGCAAAGAGCGTGGCGGCCATTTTGGCGCCGCGCTTGCATTCTTATAGGTTAAGATATAGAATGAAAAAGAAGGAGCAAACCAAATGGAGAAGTAAGGAATGTGAAATCAAGGCACTGAATCCAATTATTAGTGACAACTGATGTAGATTTATTGGATGCGTTTAGCAGTAGCAATAGCAATTACACTTATGAACTACCCTACTGCACTGGGCAGTTTACCAGGTAATTAGCATTTTGCTCCTGCAAGCTGGGTATTAATTTTACCAACCTCAGGATAATGGAAGGCTGATTAAACAACTGTTGAGATCAAACATAGATTATGAGAAGTTTGACTGCAGTACTTCAGTTTAACCACTGCATCAAGGGGGCTCTTTTAATTGGTAAATTTAGGTGGTTAAATCAACTCTTATCCTAGTCCTATTGATTCCAAAGGTCTAAGGTAGTTATGACTCTTGCTTGAATTTAGCTCAAGATGTTTGCTGACCTGCACATAAGACAAATATAAGAAACACAAGAGTGGAGAACAGGGAAGGTAAAATGGAAACTGTAATTCTGGGGCAATTAGGTGCAAAAGGAGTTTGACAAGGTTGTAGGTTTCCAGGTAGGAAGAATTACAGGTGAAAATTAGAATACAGTATCATGAAAATTTTCATTCAGTTCAGTAACGCAACTTAAAAGGTGAAACAAATATATGAGATAGACTCATTACATGCAAAGCGAGATAGTTCAAGCCTTACTTTGTTATAATATTGATGCTTATGGTTTACAGCTTATGAAAACCCCAACCCCCCAATCTCATAATCATCACATAATCTCATGTATGCTGTATGCCATGATCATCACAATTATAACGAATTACTGCATGACATATCTTGCTTTGCATGTAGTGAGTCTATCTCATATATTTGTTTCACCTTTTAAGTGAAATGAATAAACATTTGCACAATACTCTAATTTTCCGAGTTTCACCTGTATATTTATTGATGAAGCCAATTAAACAACATAATTGAGGATAATCAGGAAATCAAGCCTGGAAAACAATTTTGTAAAAATAAATAAAAATAAATTGCTAGTTGGCCAAATGTGTACAAAAATGTTTGTTGTGTGTAAACAATTAGTTGGTATTTTAGCTAATGAAGCAACATGATTAAATATGAATACAGTCAATTGGTTCATACAAATTATTAGTAAAAGAGTGAACATAAAGGCACAAACAACAAGATGGTCATATGAAAATTGGCCTATTATGTTTGGAACAGTTCATTTAAATCAGACTGGAGTGAATGAAAGTCATTACAGAAGAAAGGCAGAATGTTGATAAAATTTGGAAGGATGAGGGCAGATGGTGATTATAAGAAAGGGCCTAGGGAGTGAAATGTGATACAAGAAGATATTGGCAAAAAACAAAAGGGGAGAAAGGGAAGAAATCCCATGTTTTTTTTCCAAGGGATAAATAGAGGTTTCTGTTTTGATAATAGCATATGGAGCTGCAGGTGTCTGTCTTCTGCTAGAGTAAAATTGCTAGCATTTACATAGTTGCTGACTCACCAAATCCCCACTAATTCAATGGGCTTACTCTAGTTGAAACTTCCTACTGGATTTCAGTCAGTAAATGAGATTTAGTCCTATCATATACCTGGAATATAATTATGGCTGAGTGGCATGTAAAACCATTTTTTTAAAAAATGATACATTTAGATCCATCAGGTTTTGTGGCAAGTGTTACTCCACAATTAAAAAAGGAACGTAGTAAAAAAAAACTACAAATGGTGGCTGCAATGCTATTTTCTGCCAACAAAGTCCTACCATTATGCCTGGCGGAATGACTCTGCTGAATCTCTGGGTGGATGAAGGGTGGCCCTTAATGTGTTGTAAGAGTGATGCTGATTAGAGTTGGCAACTTGTAGTACACTAACATCTGGAGGGCAGTTAGCTACACCTGTTCTAATCTATTTTACCTGCATCAACATATTGTCCCTCCTGCAGTATGAACCCTCATATTGCCAATTTTCCAAACAATTATCTCCTAATTTTTCTATCCTATCAGATCTGCTTTGATTTAGATTCCTGCACTAAGCATAGGGTTGTACTTGATATCCTTGTTACCCTCTTCCAACTCAATTACTCTATGATTTTTGATTCTATGATCTAATTCACTCCTGTTATAAATGGAATCAACAGAACATCTAAAGCCACTCCTGGTCAAAGGCCGACTAGTCAGACCTGAGTTTTAAGGAGCGTGCAAAAATGCAGGCATGGCCAAAAGCCATTAGTCAAGCTATAAATTCTGTATGTACCAATCTGGCAGGGCTAAGAATGGACAAACAGAAGGCAGTTTCACAAGTCCACATTGGTAATTGAAGTTGAAGTTGACAAAATGCAGGAGGGTTAGAGCAGAATGCATGCAGTTATACACATGCTTCCTGCAATATTGGTTTGCCTTGAATTATTCTCTATATAGCCCTTAACCAGAAACCCCTCCCTGCTGGCGCTACTTATTTATTTACTGGGCATGGTTTGTTTTGAAAGCACAAGCCAGAATGGTCTAGGCAGGGCCAATGTGAAGGAAGAGGTGCTATCATTATCTTAATGATACCATAAATTTAATGATCATGATCTAAAGTGAGTGTCTGTGTTATTTGCTCATGATGGGACACAAGCAAGAACACCATTAGACAATATAGTCACTATGATATCTAACCCCTTGTAGAAGGAAAAAGAGAAGAAAAAGAAGAAAACAATTGAAACAATTGAAAACTATAGCTGAAATCCTGTTTGTCCTACTGCACCTGTGAAAGGCTGATAATGCAATTTTTCAGAAATTAAACGCCTCTTACTTCTGTCCTGTTGTTCCTATGTAATTGTTCTCATTGTCTGGAAGCTGTGGGAGCTACAAGATAAGAAGAAGTTTTAAAGTACCAAAAATCACCACCAGTGGCAGAAAGGTTTGATAATGGAAGACTTTCTTTTCCCAGCCTGTGGCTCCCATAGTATTCCAATGATGTGGAAAGTTACACAGGAGCTGTGGAACCACTGGGAAGTATGAGAATATATTTGATTTCTGAAAATCACTCTTGCTGAAAAGGACATCAGCTTTATTCAGCTATAGTTTATAGTTGCACAAGCCTTCTTGCCAGGGGTCGGCAATCTTTTTAATTCTGGGGTCAGGTCAACACATACACAACTGCTGTAAACGGGTCTGTGGCCATTTCTGATGATGGCAGCAAAGGCAGTGGCAGTTGGAGCAAGGGCAGGGGCCACATGATTTGGCACCTGCTTCAGGCAATATGAAACAGAAACCTAAATAGTTAAAACAATTAAAAATACAGTAAAAACCCCGGTTAGCGATTTTGATCCGTTCCAACAGTTTTGTCGGATACTGGATAAATCTTCAACTGAAGCACATTTTCCTATAGGAAAACTTAAAGATGACGGAAAGCTCCCTATCATTTCCAGTGCTTGACTTTCCTGGGCTCCGGAGCTTTTTTCTGGCAGTGGGCACCAGCCAGGCGAGCAGAGTTGTGGCCACCTGGACTTCCCCAAGCCGTTCCGATGTGTAGTCGCCAGAAGGAGGGGTCAGTCCTTGGCCATGCATTCTCCTTCTGCTGGCTACTTCTGCTGGACATCACTGAGGAAGGCTCCGGCAGGTGAGCAGAGTTGCAGCCTCCTGGACTTCCCCGGGCCGTTCCAACATGGATCCACTGGAAGGAGAATGCTGGGCGAGGACTCACCCCTCCTTCTGGGATCAGCCATATCCAGTGCTCCCCTGCTGAAGACGCCACAGCCAGGCGAGGTGAACCACCCGCCTCTTCCCCCTACTGTGCCCAGGTTGGTGCTGCGAAGGGGGGAGGTGATCGATCACAGTGGGCCGATGTTGCCTTGCATGTTCACAGTGCCTCTTCTGGAGCTGTCAACTCAGGCACAGGATTTAAAAGGCATCCTGTGCTTTAGTGACAGATCTGGAAGAGGCACCATGAATGGGCAAGGCAAAGTTGGCCCACTGCAATCGATCGCCTTTCCCTCCCTTCGCAGCACCAACCCAGGCACAGAAGGGGGGAGAGGCAATCGATCGCAGTAGGCCAACCTTGTCTTGCACATTCACGGTGCCTCTTCCAGAGCCAGTGCCAAAGCACGGGATGTCTTTTAAATCCCGCACCTTAGTGACATCTCTGGAAGAGGTGCCGTAAACATGCAAGGTAAGGTCCAGCACACTGCAATCGTGCCACCCACAGCGTCCAAAGTTCTGTGGAATTCCCAGTCATAAGGCAAAATAACATCGTGAACCAGGACATAATTTCCAAGAAATTTCCAGTTGTAAATCGCAGCAACAAACGTAAACCAGGGCATTCATAAGCTTGGGTTTTACTGTAGTTTAAAATAATTTAGAGTAACAAATGCTGTCTGTATACACTAAAACAAAACCCAATAATGGGAGCATTCAATACAACTGCTTTTCTCATTGAACCCCCCACCCCCCCTTCACCACAATCATCTTGACCAGTGTTTTCCAGCCCTTGGTTTTTCGACTTCAAATCTCAGAAGCCTAAAGTACTGATCAGCCAATGTACTGACTTAGGCTTTTGGGAATTGAAGTCCCTCTGTGGGGCCTGTGCCCCATGTTCAAAACCACAGATCTAGACACTAAAGAAAACCCCACTCCCAAATGCTGATAGACAGTCTAGTGCTGGTCTTCATGCAGTTCAGAAGGCTGCTGTGAAGAGGGGGAGAAAATTATGTACATGCAGACAACAGCTAGCATAAACTCAACATGTGATCACATGGAGAAATGGATCACATTCTGGTCTGAGGAGATCAGTTTCCTGGAAATCACAGAACATATGAGGAATCAATGTTTATCAATGGCTCCTTCTCAGACTGGGAAGGAGTAACAAGGATTAGTCTCAGGCCCAGTGCTCTTCAACATTTTCATGTTGGACTTGGAGGAGGGAGTGCAGGCAATATTTAACAAGTTTACAGAGGACTACAACATTGCAGCCCAGAGGGACAAGGGTCTTTACCTCCTTCCCTCCAGGAATAGGTGAGAAATGCCAGTGGGCACTCTAGCATCCCTGCTTATTGGTATGTAATCTGTTTTAATGCCTGCACCACCTTAGGCCAAGCTTCTTATGTTTGGCTTTTGGACAGCCCTCCTGCCTGTCCTGTGCACTGGAGTTCTTGAGGGAATTGCCTTTGGGGGATGGATAGGAATTTTTTAGCTTGGCTTCTTGGTTGGTAGAACTGTATTAAAGAAAGGTAGCTAGGCAGGTGTTGTTGTTTTTTTGCCTATCCCACTCTGGTTTATGGGGCATTATGGGTTAGTTATGGCAGAGTCACTTAAGTGTTCAAGCGTGGTGCAATTCCAAGTCACAGCTTTCTTGATGCCTCATGGTTTTTTAAATGAAAAGCACAGAGTTGAGTTGGCTTCAGTTGGTTATTCCTATAATATATAGCCATTAAATCCAAAGTCTCAGTCAGTTTTTTTCTCAACAGCCTCAAAGGTTGCACACTGTACAGCAATTGCCAGGTCGTCGGCATTAAGAAAGTGGGACATGAAAGGAGCCTCTCCAAAGATTGCTATTTCAGTGATCTGGCATCCCCTGGGCAACAGTGATTTATCACTGACTAATCCTTTCAGCCCAGAAGACCTCCTTGATTAGAAATGATTACAAATAAGTATTTTAACTAATGGCCCTTCTCAGGGCCCAAACAGACAGTAATAGTGGTCAACATTGAAGGAATATCCTCATTAAAGAAAGCATTGGGCTGAAAACAGCAGAATGAAATGAAACAAGGATACATGCAAAGGTTTACATCTAGAGGAGAAAAAACAAATGCATAGTTATAAGATGGGGGAAATATTTGGCTCAGTAATACAGCAAGTGATAGGATTTTGGAATGTTAAATGATCACAAGTTGGAGTTGGAGTTGGAGAAAGTGCAGAGGAGGGCAACCAGAATGATTAGGGGACTGGAACACCTTCCTTACCATCTGAGGCTGCAACGGTTGGGCCTTTTCACTCTTGAACGACGGCGTCTAAGAGGTGACCTGATTGAAATTTATAAAATCATGCACAGTGTGGACAAAGTAGATAAGGAAAAACTGTTTTCCCTATCGCATAACACTAGAACTAGGGGACACTCGATGAAACTTTTGGGTACTAGTTCTCAAACAAATAAGAGAAAGTATTTTTTCACCCAGAGGATTACTGGTCTATGGAACTCCCTGCCAGAAGAAGTGGTGACAGCTGTCAGTCTTGACAGTTTTAAGAAAGGATTAGACAAGTTCATGGAGGACAAGGCTATCAATGGCTATAATTATGGATACTTAAGGACAACCTCGGGGTTGGAGAGATAGGCAGGATATCTCTCAATGCCATTTCCAGGGAATCCTAAGCAGGTGAAGGCATCTGCATGGGAATACCCTGAAGGAAATGGTGAGCCACTGTGTGAGAGAGAATGCTGGACTGGATGGGCTGTGGCCTGTTCCAGCAAGGCTGTTTTTATGTTCTTAATGTTCTTATGTACAAGGAGATTAGGAGTCAACAGGATGATGTGGCTGCAAAAAGGTCAATGTTATTTTAGGCTGCCTTAATGAGAAGCATAGTCTCCAATCCCTCTGAGGTACTAGTCTCCCTCTACTCAGCACTATTTAGGCCTCACTTCTGGACACTGTGCTTTAAAAAAGGATGCCAACAAATTGGAACAGGGTCAGTGGAAGTCAACAAGAACTACCAGGGGACTGGAAACCAAGCCCTATGAGGAAAGACTGAAGGAACTGGGCACATTTAGACTTGAGAAAAGTAGAATGAAAGGGGATGTGATAGTGCTTTTCAAATACTGATAGCCATAAAGCGGAGGGGCAGGATCTGTTCTTGATGATTCTGTAGTGCAGGACACATAATAATGTGCTAAAGCTACAGTAAACCAGATATAGGCTGAATATCAGGAAAGATTTCTTAACTGTTAGAAAAGTATGACAAAAGAACCAATTACCTCTGGAGGTGTTGAGTGCTCCAAAAGTGGTCGTGATCAAGAGAAAATTGGACAACCTTTCCCAGTGCAATCAGATGCATGCCTTTCCTGCCATCTGTTTGTACCTTGGATTTGAATCAATGCAAACAAATAATTTAAGAGTCAAGATTGCATTGGTGGCGTGCTTCTAATTTGGGTTGTTTCCTACAAATGTTGCTAGACTTAGTAAAATAGTCAGTGTCTTTATGTTATATAATTCTGCAATTGTGTTTGCTTTGATTGCTACAAGGAAACTAATAGCAACAGCAGCAGTAATTACCCACACACACATACATGTTGTATGTGTGTGTGTGTGTGTGTGTGTGTGTGTGTGTGTGTGTGTGTATATATATATATATATATATATATATATATATATATATATATATATATATATATATATATATATATATATATATATATATATATATATATATATATATATATATATATATATATATATATATATATATATATATAAAACTTTACCAACCTTGGAAGGCTGAGTCACCCTGGAGTCCATCAGGATCGAAGTTAGATCATGAGTAGAATTATGGTTGCCTCTACTACTTATCCAATATACCACGGGAACTCTAAAGAAGTTCAAAAGGTTTTATTTATGGAAAAAGTTACATAGAACATCACAAACAGTTATGAACATAAGAACATAAGAACAGCCTTGCTGGAACAGGCCACAGCCCATCCAGTCCAGCATTCTGTCTCACACAGTGGCTCACCATTTCCTTCAGGGTATTCCCAAGGAGATGCCGTCACCTGCTTAGGATTCCCTGGAAATGGCATTGAGAAATATCCTGCCTATCTCTCCAACCCAGAGGTTGTCCTTAGGTAGCCATAATTATAGCCATTGATAGCCTTGTCCTCCATGAACTTGTCTAATTCTTTCTTAAAGCTGTGAAGACTGACAGCTGTCACCACTTCTTCTGGCAGGGAGTTCCATAGACCAGTAATCCTCTGGGTGAAAAAGTACTTTCTCTTATTTGTTTGAGAACTAGTACCCAAAAGTTTCATGGAGTGTCCCCTAGTTCTAGTGTTGTGCGATAGGGAAAACAGTTTTTCCTTATCTACCTTGTCCACACCGTGCATGATTTTATAAACTTCAATCAGGTCACCTCTTAGACGCCGTCGTTCAAGAGTGAAAAGGCCCAAACGTTGCAGCCTCAGATGGTAAGGAAGGTGTTCCAGTCCCCTAATCATTCTGGTTGCCCTCCTCTGTACTTTCTTTATGATGAATACGTTACAATACAAATCAATGTGATGCTTTGGTCTCTTCCCAAGGAAAAGATTTCCAAATTAACACTGGAAAGTACAAGTACTGTAGTGAATGTTTCTAGTTTCTCTCTCCTCCTATCTTTGTCAATGACATTTATGTTTTTGCACAGTGATTTGTCCAATTCTACTGTGGAGATAAATAATGGAACACTTGGGTTCATTGCACTTACAGTGTTATCATTATTGCTATTATTGATGTATATGAAGCCACTAGTAACCCCTGAGGCAGCGAATAATAGTTCACATTATGTTCATGTACTTGTACTAATGAAACTTTGAGGCAGACAATTTAAACTTGGAAAAATCAAATGCATTAAATTTCTGTCATAGAGTCACAGAGCACATCCCATATTTTCCATAATGACTTTTAATGACACAGGGTAAGTGCTTTGCACAGATGATTAGCAATTTTGGTTTAGTTGGTGAATCACGTTCCTGTTATTGTTCTGGAGTTGATAACATGCTACCTGCCGCTGAGGGATGTGAAAAGCTTACCGTGCCAGTTTCACAGTGTCTTTCCAAATCTCCCCTGTCTTTCCCCCCTGCTATTATTTTTTATCAGGCTGCAGGGGTTGTTATTCTTCTCGCTCTGAAATGTACACATTTTTGCACATTTTCCTAAATGGGAACACTTGGGAGTACTAAATGGTGGGGGTGAGACTGCGACCTAGTTGAAAGGTGATTCACCACTTCAGGGAACTTTTAGAAGCCACCGATTCACTTTTCACACTGTCAAAAAAGGGTACAGAAAGGGATGGGGAGGAAGGAAAGAAGACAGAGTTGCATTTTTTCCACCCTTGCTATACTGCAAGGGTGAGGAGCCTCCTTTTAGCCTGAGGGCCAGATTCATCATCTCTGAAGCTACATTTCTGGTGGACAAAGGCCCAAAACAACACATACAGGTATTTTATCTCAAAGCCCAAGTTCTAATAGAGCAGTGTTTTCCCAGCCTTTGGTTTTTGGACTTCAATTCCCAGAAGCCTAAGTCAATTCCCAAAAGCACTGATCAGCCAATGTACTGACTTATGCTTCTGGGAATTTGTTGTGTCCAAATGCTTTATTGCTTTAATTCTGCAATCGCCATTAAGTCTTTGCTGTAAAAGCGTGCCTTTTCCGTAAGGCGCCACATTTGTATTGTTGTCAATGTAACCTGATTGGTTCTAACACAGGTTTCCCGCGTTATCAAAAGCCCGGGCAAATGTATCACTGTAACTGCCAATAGGTGTGTATATAAGTATCTACCTCATCCCTTGTTTTCCCAGTCACAGCAAGTCCGAACAAGCCTTAACTGAGTTGATAATAAATCACTGATGTTTAACCCCGAACTTGCTGTCGCGTTGCTAATTACTCTTGGACTCAACAGAATTGAAGTCCAAAAACCAAAGGTTGGGAAACTCTGTAATAGAAGCATTATAACTATTAAAATGGGGGCACTTAATGGAATAGTAACAACGTTACATGAGAGTAACATGGGGATTTATGAGGGCTACCTTTAGGACCCAAAGGGATTTCCCTTCCCACTAACCCAGTGATGGTGAACCTTTTAGAAACTAAATGCCCAAACAGAGGGGCGGGGTGAGCTCTGTGCTGGGGGGAGGGAGGAAGTGCTCCCATTGGGCTAATGGGCAGAGGGGCGGGGCGAACTCTGTGCTGGAGTGACAGCCATGCATGCCAAAAGAGAGGGGTGGGCATGCCACATCTGGTACGCATGCCATAGATTTGCCACCACTGCACTAACCTATTACCAAAGTCCTTTCCCCCGTCTCCCATCTAGCTGGCCTCTCCTTTCTTCCTGTTCATTTTACCACACTTCCTGCCTTTATCCCTTCCCTTTTTTTGACCATGCAGTCACAAAGACCCAGTCTCCTGCATAAAGTAGAGAATGCATTTATTTCAAACTTTCCTACTGTTCATAACTACTGAACAAAACTAAGTAAAGCTGCTTTCTCTTTCTACTTAAGAATGCTTCAAGATTAATTTCTAAGACTTAAAGTGCTAGCTGTTGAAAGGAGGGGTGGAGCATAGAGACTTTAAGCTGCACTCTGTGCTTTTGTCTGCCTGTACAGTTATTTTGTTGCTTAATGCTCTGCTAATATTTAATGAGGACTGTGTTGGCTTACTGGAGGACTGCTGAGGTTTAGTGGAGGACTGCAGTGGCTTAGTGGTTAAGATGCTGAACTTGATGACTAGAAAGTTGGCAGGTCAGCAGTTTGAGACCCGAGTGCTGCATGATGGAGTGAGTTTGTCTCTGTCCCAGCTCCTGCCAACCTAGCGGTTCGAAAGCAAGAAATTGCAAGTAGATAAATAGGTACTACTTTGGTACTACTAATCATGACTGCCACATGTCCACAGAAACATCTGCAGATGCAGACAGTGCTGGCTCTTTGGTTATAAACAGATGAGCACTTAACCCTAGAGTCAGATACTAATAGCTTTTGAGCAAGGATGACCTTTAGCTTTACCTAATATTTAATGAATTACCAACTTCTTTCACACAATTGACAAAAGCTGGAAGCCACTAAACATGCCTGTCATCATGAAGGGAGCATGATGATCTAAAGAATCCCAGATTGGGATACCACATGGTTGGATTTAACCCCAAGGCCAGTGGTTCTACTACCCAGATATAATAATTTGCTGATTTATCTCCCCCACTGAATTTTCCTGAATGAGATAGAGGACCTAGCATACTTGTTGACAAGCAGCCAGAAAATTATTGGGCCTTTAATTTCAACAATGTTCAGGTGTATGGCTCCTAATGGATAGCACTGTCTAGTAGTGGAAATGAATGGTAGCAACATTGGCTTCATTGGCCAATCTTAGCCACTCAAGTTCATTTATGGTACTGAAGTAGCAGTCCCAATGCCACACAAGATGTCACTGAGACTAATATTTATAAAGGACTAAGACCAAATACATTTGCCATGATGTGCATTGTATGTCCTCTGTTGGGAAACTGTCAGTATTGGCAGTGGCTCAAGTGGCTAAGATGCTGACTGGAAGGCAGGAGGTCAGCAGTTCGATTCCTGAGTACTGCAGGACAGAATGAGCTCCTGTCTTTGTCCCAGCTCCTGCCAACCTAGCAGTTTGAAAGCAAGAAATTGCAAGTAGATAAATAGGGACCACTTTGGTGGAAAGGTAAACAGTGTTCCATGCACTTCGGTGTCTAGTCAGGCCTGTCACATGACCATGGAAATGTCTGCAGAAGCAGACAGCACTAGCTCTTCAGCTTTGAAGCAGAGATGGGCACTGAACCCTAGAGTCAGATACAACTGGCTTTCAAGCAAGGGAAACCTTTACCTTTATACAAGACCAAGATCATTCACATTTCTGTGTTCTCAATGACTAGGCATGGATGCAAAAGCTGGACAGTAAAGAAAGCTAACAAGAAATAAAAATCATTATTGTGCTGGAAGAGAGCTTTGTGGATACTTTGAACTGCCAGAAATATGACCAAGTACATCAAACCTGAACAGTCTCTGGAGCCAAAACATGATGAAACTGAGCCTGTTCTACTTTAGGCATGACAATAATGCTGGAAAAGGTGGAAGTCAGCAGAAAAATAGGATGACCAAACAGAAGATGGATTGACCCTGTGAGAGAAATACATGCCCGCACTTGCAAGAGTTGAAAAGGGTTGTTGAGGACAGAATATTTTGGAGGTCTCTCATTCATAGGGTTGCCATAAATTGGTGATGACTTGACGGCATGTAACAACAACAACATGTATTTTGTATATACCAAAGACTCCAAGTTAAATTAATGGTGGGCCACTACACTGATGGGGGGGGGGAGGCACTAGTAAAGGTAAAGGTCACCTTTACTTGAAAGCCAGTCATATCTGACTAGGGTTCCATGCTCATCTCTGTTTCATAGCCGAAGAGCCAGCGCTGTCTGCATTTGCAGATGTTTTTGTGGCAGGCATGACTAGACACCAGAGTGCACAGAACACTGTTTACCTTCCCACCGAAGTGGTCCCTATTTATCTGCATGCAATTTCTTGCTTTTGAACTGCTAGGTTGGCAGAAGCTGGGCCAGAGACGGGAGCTCACTCTGTCCTGCAGTATTCAGGTCTCGAACTGCTGACCTGCTGCCTTCCAGTTAGCATCTTTGCCACTTGAGCTACTGTATTTTGCATATACCAAAGACTCCAAGTTACATTCATGGCGGGTCACTACACTGATGGTGGGCCAATACACTGATGTAATGTAAAAGAGCTTTCTCTGTTCCTTAACGGAAGACAGAAGCATGGCTTCATGCATGAAGAGGTTTGGTGAAAAACCTGTAGGTTCTGCTCTTTTAGTTACAGCTGCTGGTTGATGAAAACAACCAACAGACAGTTCTCCAACTCAGTTAAATATGTGCATAAGTCCCCTGATTCCACTGCTGAACAAAGGTATTGATTAAACATCTCTTCCCAATTGTACATGCAGTTATATCTTATAATGTGGATTAATTGCTATGAATATGTTTCTTCAACCATCCATTCAGATTCCGTCAAGAAGAATATAAATGGCTATCAAGTAATTTATTCCTGTTGCTCTTCCCTGTTGTGCATACAGAGTGTTCTGAGGAATAGCCAATTCTGCATTTCAAGTTTTATGTATGCAAATCAGAAGCGGAAATATCAACCCAGATTCTAGCTCTGAATAGACTCATTCAATCACTGGGATTTATATAAATGTTAACTTACCATTCAGTCCTTTAGTAGAGACCCTGTTTTAGGACACAGTTCTGGATCATGTTTTCTCAGCACATAAAAGCTAGGTATGCGTATGTTGTTTGTTTGCTTGTTGAAATCTTCACATCCTTTCCAGTATCAAAAAAAAAAATCTCAGGATGTGCTACAAACACTAAAACCATTTGAAATAATGAACAGTTTAAATGAATTAGGATAGTTTTTAAATGATTGATCTAACAGTATTTCCCAACCTTTAGCTTTTGGACTTCAGTTTCCCAAAGCACTGATCAGTCAATGTACTGGCTTAGGTTTCTGGGAATTGAAGTCCCCTTGTGGGGCGTGGGACTTCACTGGTCCTCAAAAGTTTTAATCAAGAACCAAAGTTTTAACTTTGCTCTAAAATGGAGACTGTCAGCACAAAACCGGATCTCCCAATTTCATACGCTTAGTCGGGACCATCAATGTTCATTCTTTCTGGACTCTCAATTAATGAAAGAATTCCACAGTGAGAAACCCTTTTGCATGGTCATCAAACCTAAACTCCCTGGAGTCTCCCTGTTCACTCTTTAATGTGTGAGTCTGCCTTGAGCAGCCTATACAGTTGGCATAGCCTCATTGGCTTTCACTTTCTGGCAAATGCAGCCTCCTGCTCATTTCATCTCCATTTGGGTCAGGCTGTTTGGCTTGCTCATGATGGCTACCTTTCCCTTTCTAGTCATAAAACCCCATTCAGTGTCTTAAATCGCCTCACAGAACCCTCAAGGCAGCCATATATTACAGTAAAACAGCCTCTCTCTCTCTCTCTCTCTCTCAGTTATGGGCATGTGATGTTCTAGCCACATCAACAAGCACCCTTTAAAATATCAAATTGGATGGATGTGTTTTTCTCCTTACACATATGAAAAAATGGTCATTTAAACTTAGGAAGGAAGCACTGCTTCATCTTCTGTCGAATGCAGGTCCTGTCAACACTTTCAGGAAGCTGAGACATTGTTTTTATGTGGTAAGGAGTGGAATTGATGGAGGTTCCACTTTAGGTCCTTCTCTCTCTCTCTCTCTCTCTCCCAATCCTCTGGAGAGGATGCAGAAGAAATCTGCTTTAGTCAGACCAGTTTCTACTCAGTTGGTGGTAAGTCAACATTGGTACCCATTGTACTTTATGTATCAATGTCCATACCTGTCAACCCGCGACTCTGGAAAAAAACGGGACCTGCGCAGAGCGGTTCCACGCAGGTCGCCTTCCACGCATGCGTGGAAGGGTTATACACGAGTGTAAAACTCTTCTACGCATGCGCAGAAGGCGACTTGCGCAGAAGGGTTGCGCAGTACTTCCTTTCCCCCGCTGCCAAATTACGGGGTTTTTGCAGCGCGGGTTGGGAAATGACGTCAATTGGCGCAGGATTACAGGATAATCCCGACCAAATCGGGAAGATTGACAGGTATGATCAATGTCAGTATAGCATAGTGTGTTGGATGAAGTGATGGATTAGTACTCTGGAAACCATAGCCCTTTTAATATTCTTCAGTGTTCTGCAGAAAACGTCCTAATTAGAAGCAAGTCACGTTTGATCCAGGAAAGATTTACTGCTTAGAAATTAAATTTAGGACTGTCTCTTTGAGTCATACCAGTGACTTCCTCATCTGGTGTCTTTTGAATCCGTTTCTATTTCTTTATGTTACTGGCCCTTTGATCATATTTTCCTATTTATTCCAGGCTGTCACAAAACCGAAAGGGCAGTTTCATCTTGCTTCTTGATGACAATCTGTTAGCACTCCTTTCCTCTTTTGTTAGCAATTGTTTGCTCGTTTTATTATATTTTAATTATCACAGCGTATGCTGAAACCCTCATAATTTTTAAAGCTAGTTAGTGGGTTGGTCATTCAGTGAGTTTAAAAGGATCAGAAGTACCTGGGGCTGTAAAAAAGAAACCAAATGGAAATTCTTCTTGTGGGGAATAAAAAATGATCACATAAAAAAACAGTCTTTTTATATCTTAAATTTCACCAGTTCTTCCATGACAAAAGGGCCAGTTTTCTTCCTGAGATGGACATTTACAGGTTTCTAGGCGTTCTGTTTTTAAATTTATCATCTATATTAAATTAGCAGCCAGAAAGAAACCGCTGAAAGTCAGAATCCAGTTGGTAGTCCCAAATGGAGTTGGTATATATCCTGGTGTTGAATTACCATTCAGTAGCTGATTCAGTGTGTCTAGTTGGGGATACTAATGAAGATTTATTCCTAAATTTAAATGTTATAAATGGAGATATACCTAGTGTGGTGTAGGGGATACAATAACAGTTTAAGACTCAGAAGGCCTGGGTTCAAGTCCCCAATTAGCCATCAAGATTCACTTGGGGAGTGGAACTGGTAAAGTAAAGGTAAAGATAAAGGTGTCCCTTGGTCAAAAGCCAGTCATATCTGACTCTAAGATGCGGGTCTCATCTCTGTTTACAGCCCAAAAGCCAGTGCTGTCTGTGTCGACAGACATTTCCATGGTCATTTGGCAGGCATGACTAGATGCCGGAGCATGCAAAATGTTGTTACCTTTCCCACTGAAGAATTACCTATTTATCTACTTGCAACTTCTTGCTTTCAAACTGCTAGGTTAGCAGGAGCTAGGACAGATGATGGGAGCTCACTTCATCTTGAACTTCTGACCTGCCAACCTTCTGATTGTCAAGCTCAACATCTTACCAACTAAGTCACCATGGTCCCATGGAACTGATGTAACAATAATTTCATGTCAGAGATTTCACTCTGGGTGAAAGGATTTTTGCTGTAGAAATTCTACTCAGGGGACACCCGAATGAGGCTCATTTCATGTCCCCAAGTGCAGCACTTGGTTATCCAAACCTGACCTTTCAGTCTCCAGCTCAGCGACTTAACCACTAAGCCACTGGTGGGGGTGTGGGGGGGGGGGGCTGCCACGGAACTGATAAATCTAGTCTTTAAACATTTCATTTACCTTGAAAGCCCTATTAGGGTTGCTTTGAGTTAATTCTAACTTAATGGCACATAACTACAAATAATAATTGCAACTGTTATGTCAAAAAGTCAAAGATGGGAAGTCCATAATGGCAGGCAGGGATGATAGGAAATAACACATCACAGCAAGATGAAGGCATAGAGTATGTGGAAGAGTAGATTCTAATTTCTGTGAAACTTGTGTGTTCTAAACTACTTGGAACCAACCTGCGGTACAAGCAGTGGTGGGCATTTAAAAAATTACTACCACACTGTGGGTGGGGCTACCTCTGTTGGTGTGGCCAAATCTGTGGGCATGGCCAAATCTGGCCATGTGACTTGCTGGCCAATCTAGTCATGCCTGCCACATGACCATGAAAACATCTGCAAACACAGACAGCACTGGCTCTTTGGCTGGAGATGAGCACTGCACCCTAGAGTCAGATACGACTGACTTTTGAGTAAGGGAGACTTTTACTAACCACTTGCAACTAAACAGGGCCAAACTTCACAGCAAATTTGAATACCAATCAGGGATCTTCTGTTATTAGATAAAGGTAAAGGTTGCCCTTGCTTGAAAGCCAGTCCTATCCAACTCTAGGGTTCAGTGCTCCTCTCTCATTATAGCCAAAGAGCCAGTGCTGTTTTCTGTGGTCATGTGGCAGGCATGACTAGAAACCAGAGTGCATGGAAGACTGTTTACCTTCCCACTGAAGTGGTTCCTTTTATCTACTTGCAATTTCTTGCTTTCAAACTGCTAGGTTGGCAAGAGCTGGGATTGAGATGGAAGCTCATTCCATTGTGCAGTACTCAGGTCCCAAACTATTGACATGCTAATCTTCCAATCATCAAGTTCACATGCACAGAGAGAGAGAGAGTGCCCCCAGGCGTGGGACACACAGCTCCCCCTCCATCGCCCCCCCCCCCCCCCCCACACACACACACACACACTCAGAGAGAGGAGACTCAGTTCCCGGCCCAGAAGGTACAGGAGTGGGAGGACGTGGGCCATGACAAGGGAGCTGAAGCTGCCATTGGCCTCCTCCTCCTCCTGTGATGATGCCCCGAGGCCATGGTGGAGAAGGGAGGGAGGGCAGTGGCGTTGAAAGGGGAGCTCCTAAGGCAGCTGCTGGGACAGCAGCATAGGCTAGTTAAACCCATGATCTACACAGGTCAGAGGCTTCCCCACAATGCCTCCGCTGCCGAACCGCTGCCTCCCAGCATTCCTCCTGCTCCAAGTGCAGTACTCAGAGCTGGAGGAGGCAGAATAAGTGAGCCTGGCTCTCATCGCGAGGATGGTGCAGCTCGATGAGAGCTGGGGCCTCCTCCTCCTCCTGCACTCAGGAGGAACGGCGGGAGGCAGCGGCTCCTCCTGCTCCAAGTTCTGCACTCAGATCCTGGGCTTAGCTATGCTGTGCCCCACCCCACCTTTGCCTCCCTGCTCCGCCTGCCTGGAGAGAAGGTCCGAGAGACGGTGTGGGCCACCGCCGGCTTCAGAGTGCTCCCAGGTGCACAGGCTGAGGCCAAGGCAGTACGGTGCACAGGGGAGTGGGACCCCAGGGGTGGCGGCCACTCCAAGGCCAGGCCACTGCCCCGGGCCATCGACTCCATGCACTCATGCAAGATACTCCCAGACTACGGAGGTGGAGGAAGAGGTGGGTGGGGTGGAGCAGGGAGGTGGGCATGGTCACCCAATTTTACTTCCCCCCCACCCAGACCGGTGGGGACCTGTCGATGCCCACCACTGGGTACAAGTATTGATGGTTGAACATTTTTTTATTTAAAGGGTGATTTAAGACTATTGTGACTATGATGAACAGGAAATAAATAAGTACTACAGGTGCTTTTTTAAAAAAATAACACCACTACAAACCTAGAGGACAAAATGGGAAAATACTGGAAGGCAAGAACTCATTTTGTGCTTTTGATTTGTCAAATAATTGTTACTATTCTAAAAGGATGGCAGGAATCTGTGAAAAGTAGAGATTTTTCTTTTTGTGTGAATCTGGGACCATGTTTAATTGCTATTATAGAACTGGAAACTTGTCACTTATGTTTAATTATTATCATTACAACTCCTGATTATTCTACCTGGCAATTTAAGGTTGTTTTTTTTTAAAAAAAATGCATTACAAATATTTCAACAAAACATCTTATCTTTAATAGGTATTAAAGGGTGAAGGACATAATTGTTGATTGTCTTTGCAGTTTCCAAAACAATGATTTCTTTCCCAGCACACCAAAGGGTGAAGGCCTGAAGCAAGATTTGTAAATGTTTTTATGGACAGAAGAGGGAAATTCTCATACCCACATTGTGGAGGGATGGTTGGCAGCCTAATACAGCCCACAGCTAGCGGAGGGGTATGTGTGTGTGACTTCACTGATCAGTTTTGATTGCCTGCCAAAGATTGCAAAAATGTATTTCTTTAAAGTATTTCTCTCATTTTCAGTTTAAGGGGAAAGACTGTGAGATAGACTTAACAAAATTATTCCATAAAAGTCTGATTATAGCCAACAAAATCTTCAGCAATATAAAATTCTAGGACAGCAGACATTTCCATGGTCATGTGGCATGCATGACTAGACACCGGAGCACACAGAACACTGTTACCTTCCCACCAAAGAGGTACCTATTTATCTACTTGCAATCTCTTGCTTAACTGCTAGGTTGCCAGGAACTAGGACAGAAATGGGCGCTCAGTCTGTCATGCAGCACGTGGGTCTCAAACTGATGATCTGCTGACCTTCCAGTCATCAGGTTCAGTGTCTTGACCACTAAGCCACTCCAGTCCCTTACTTCATTGACAATAGAGTAATATAAAAATCATGGGAAAGTAGATAAATAAACCTTTTCATTGTTGTTATTTTGAGTCATCAAGTTGCTTCCAACTTACAATGGTCCTATGACCTGGTGAGATCCTGCCATTAACAGCCTTACTTAGGTCTTGCAAATCCAAAACTGTGTCTTCCTTTAGTGAGTGACTTCATATTGTAGTTGGGTCTTTCTCTTCTGCTGCCTTAAACTTTTTTCTAGCATTGATGTCTTCTCCACTGAGTCTTCTCTTCTCATGTTGTGCTTGAGATACAGTAATGTCATTTTTGCCATGTTTGCTGCTAAAGGGAAATTAGGCTTTATTTGATCTAGCATCTACCTCTGTGAGTTCTCTAGCACTACATTTCAAATGAAACATTTTTCCCTGTCCATTTTTCATACCCATGTAGAGCATTCAAGAATACCATCGTGTGGATGTTATTGGCCTGGGTCTCCAGTGACACATCTTTACACCTGAGGATCTTTTCTAGTTCCATCTGGGTCTTGGTCTTCTGATTTCTTGGCTGCAATCTCCTTTTGGATTGGTGTTTGAACTGACAAAATATTTAACAATTTCAATTTCTTTGTTGTCAACATAATGCTTTTAACCATAGTTTATCCGCAGATGTTAACAGACAATGATTGATATTCCTTTGCCACTGAAAGCTTCATCAGCTGGATTTCTACAGATCTGGGCTGGTAATTCTTTTCTTGAAACTCTGTAAAAGACCCCAGTTCTAGAAATCTCCATGTTTTCTAATACTCTGAGTAATTAACACCCCCCCTTCTCACATGCCCTCAGTTACTTTGGAGAAAATTGTTTTTCAAAGCCTTTAGGAGGAAAACAAAAGGAACATAAATTGAGTTGCCTTTAAATATTGGATTTCAGTTCTCCCTTGTAAGTGTGTTAAAGAGCTATGTCACAGTTGAGTTAGTCCATTAACAAGGGCGATTTACCCATTTATCTTACTTAGCTTATTCTTTGTAGTCATGAGTATGAGATGTGTCACTTGTTAAATCTCTGGAGCAGCAACCTTGTGTACAATGCATGCATAAATAACATGGACACCATACCATGAGGAATTTCAGTTGCAATTCAATGCAATTAGCTTTGTGGTGCTTTCTCTTGGTGTACTATGCCAATGGTGCAGTTGGAAATGGTGTCAAGGTCTGTATTAATCCCAGATTCTGCCCTGGAATAGAATTTGTATCATATTTTATATTGTTTGGCATTATTGTTGTAAACCGCTTCGAGTTCCCTTTATGGGGAGGAAAGCGGTATAAAAGTCTAAACAATAAATAAATAAATAAATAAATTCATGACTGGGTATCAATTTATTGTTAAGTCTTACCCAAAACCGATTTTTAAAAGTCACCCAGTTTAAGTTTCCATGTAACACGCCACTAAGAGCAACAGCAGCCATTTGATATTTCCTTACATTCTGGAAGTCAATATGCCATCTTTATCACAAGCGGTTAAAATTAAATGATGTTTATTCAAGGATAAAATCAGAACAAATTTCTTGATTATAGGCTTGTCATGCTTTAATAAATCTAGGCAGCTAAATGGCAAGATGCTGCTAGAATTTGCTGTGCACATCTTTCATTATGTCCAGGCTTAATTAGAAATGGCCCTTCGTTTGCAATGAACTAATTTACAGTGAGTTCATCTGTTATGTTATTTGTATGCTAATTGCAGTTATCACTTGATGCCTTGAACTTTTGAAACTGCTGTAATCTGTTTACACATTAGAATTGAATATTCCTTTATATAGCATCCAGCAATTGCTCAACAAAAAAAGCCAAGCTAAAAAATAACAGACTTCTATTGAGTATCTACCACAAATGTTATAGCTATTACTCATGGTGTCAATTATGGTTTAGATGTTCATGTGATATCTTCTACCACTAGTGGAGCAGCTCAGGAAACCTTGAAGAATTTTCACATGATGGAAACGTCCATGGGCCTTAGTGTAGCATGCCTAACTGAGCATGGTTGGGACTGCAGGACGATCCTGAGTCAACAAGATCCCACCATCTTGGAGTTTGTTAGACACCTTCAGCATCACAGGGTGAACCAGGAATGATCCAAACTGTTTGGATTATTCTGTTCTACGCCAATATTAGAACACCAGTATACATTGTATCTACTGTGGAACAAACTGTGGCATGGTGCATGTAAAGGCACTCTTGCTTCTGGAGTAGCCGATGTATACACTACAAAATCTGGATTTGCTACACTACTGTGGAATTGATTCCATACTCAGAATCCTACACATTTTATTTTATTAGAAAGGAGGCTGAATCTCTCCTGTAGTTTCTGAAAATTTTTGATCTGAGATGGTTGGTAGAATCATGGAATAATTGAGTTGGAAGGAGCCTATAAAACCATTTAGTCCCAACCCCTTACTCAGTGCAGGGATCCTAGTCAAAGTAAATCTGACAGCTGATTGTCCAGTTTTCTATTGAATGCCTCCACTATTGGAGCACTCAAATGAAGGAGTATTTTTTAAATCTGAAAGTAGGAAAAGAGACTCATATTTATCTCTGTCCCTATAAAACTGATGCTAATATTTGCAAATATGTATACTACCTATCTGTTATTTCCTCCTATAAGCATTGATCAGGTGAGACATGATCACAGCTGAAAAGAAGATTAAGGGCCAACACTCATACTCACATAATGAGATGTTCACCATTCTCAGGTATGCCAAACTCACTTTGACTGCACTAGGGAGGTAGGAGAAATAAGTCTTCTGTAAGATAGATGTCCATCAGAAGTATAAATTGCTAAGGGGTTCTGTGCAACTGAAAAGGGGTATTTAATCAGAGGTATGAATTGTTAAGGGGTTCTGTGCAACTGAAAAGGAAGGGGTATTTAATCCATATGCAGTGGATTTGCAAAACAGCAGAATTATTAGGAATCAGTTATAATAAGTACTATAAATTAAATTCACAAATCCAAATCATAGAACCAAAATTATTACTATTGAATTACTGTATGAGCAATGTGTTGATCTTTCTGAACCACAAGATTGTATTATGTGTGAAATATTTGCAGCAAGAATTATTTCTGCAAATCAAGAGGTATATAGCATGAAACCTTAGAAAATAGACTGGTTGATAAAGATATGAAACACAGTACTTTCAGGTAAATTAACTTCAAATTACACACAATTTTGTAAAATATGGCAAACAATAATAGTGTTTGTCTCAATATTTGTAATAGACAGGTATACCATTCTCCATATTGCTATAGGCATACCCTTCACTTCCATAAGGCTGAATTAATTTAATGGCAGTGCGTTCAAATATACCTTACTAAAACTTCTATCCACCAATGCCTATTGAAACACTCTGTTGTGTGGAACCTGATTTTTTTTTTTACAAACAAATTAAAAATAGACTATGACAGAAAAGAGTCCCAAGAATTCAGTTGTCTTTTGTGATTAGCCTGATTTGTCAAACATTTCTATATGTGATGATATTTGTTGAAACCAGGGGGATCTCATGTGACTTCTTCTTCCTTCTTCTTCTGTGTCTAGGCCAGTCGTGAAACTGTTAAAATGAAGGCTCCTTTTGGCGAGTTCATTCTGCAGTTCCTTTTGCCTGACCTAGTGCGAGAAATATTAGCTGGTAACACAAGGTTGCCGTTACCAGGGTACATCCGATTGTGGTTTTAAAATACTGCAATCTTTGAAGAGGCTCTTTCTCTGTACCCCATCTCATGTGAAATGTCCATTCCATTCCCCAACTGCGTTCCCCACCCTTACCTGTGACATATGCAAGTAGTAGCCAGAAGAAGAAAATGCTCCTCTCCTGTGTAATCTCTCTCTGTGAGTCAGAATATAAAAACTAGGTTTCTACACAGTGGAGATTTCTACACAGTGGAGAGATTGTGCATATACCCTATTTGCTGGACTATAAGACTCATCCCCCCCTTAAAATACACTGGGAAAATGGAGTACATCTTAAACTGTATATAGTGACCTATAGTGGTAACTCTGATGCATCTTATATGCCGGCAAATACGGTAGTTCCCCATGTTAAAAGCAACAACTAAGAGTGCAGGGCTAGCACAATACTCCCATTGCACATGCTTTGCACATTAAATAGGTCTGAATGCTATTTTGAATATGGGACATTTTTGTTCCGTGCAGATTGCTGGCATGCTTGTTGGATTTAACATAGTTACCTATAAGAGAAGGGGTCTCATTTTCAGAGCAAAAACCAGTACTTCCCACAGTCTGCTTAACTCCTTAGTATTTTTACTTGTCAGCTGACCAGAAGTGAGTTTGGCTGGGGAGAATGATGATGCGTCCTGCAGGAGAGGAAGTAATCTCCATTATCCACAATTCCTTTGCTCTTTACCCCCACCTTACGCATGGCTGCAATGGACCTGAGTTTTAACAAATAAGCTTTCCATTATATGTAATATGTCTGTAAGGTAATTTCTCAGGTTTATGTAAGACTCAAAATGCAACTGTTGAGTTTTTTAAAAAAGTTCCAAGACATCACAGTAGGCTGAGTGGATGCCATATATATTTCAGACAGAGACCAAGTTAAGAAAAATTAAATCACTAACTAGGTCTAAACTGCTGGTTCCTTCTCTAAAGACTGAATAAATCCTCTTAAATACCACGACTTGCAATAAAATGCCTGCTCTTTTAAGTGCTGGTGAGTAGGGAACAAGTTAGCAAGAGTTAAGCGGCCTGTTTTCCCCAAACCAATAATTTCCAAGGCTGCAGCAAGCCTTTAATCTGAGGTATGCAACAAATTTATTAGCTCATTAATTGAGTAATTAAATAGGTGCTTGGACCAAGAATTTTATTATATGACTTTTAGAGCTTATTGCAATGCCACTAGTGTATAGTTTTATGTCTAGAGGCCTTTGTGCATCTCTGCTTAGCAATGTAAAAAAAATGCGCAGAGAATTCTATGTAAATTGATGCCTCGATTTTTCAGACAAATATGTTTGTCAATGAAAATTTCCCATAATACTCAAAATCTTCAAAGTAGGTAGAAATTAATATAGTGCCAAGACATCAAAAGTAATTTGACAGCTTCATGTTCTAATATCTGCAAGTAAAAATACGAAACAAAAAAAACCAAATAGTTCATGCATTCAAGCAGAGAATGGTGCAGTTTAATAATAGTCATGATAATTATGTGCTGTCAAGTTGATTCCGGCTTGTTATGGTCATGTCCAGGTTTTCCTAGGTATAAAGCAGTGATTACCACCATAGGGCCCCACAGGGGAGCTTCAGTTCCCAGAAGCCTAAGTCAGTACATTGGCTGATCAGTGCTTTGGGGAATTGACTTAGGCTTTTAAGAATTGATGTTCCAAAACCAAAGGTTGGGAAACACTAGTATAGCTTATTTTAATTTATTTTGAGGTGTATTTGTCTGTTGTCTGTTTTGATTTGTTGTGTGTTCTCTCATGTTATTGAAAGTTTGCTTGTACACCATTCAGAGTGAGATACCAACCAAATAAATAAATAAGTAGTTTACCATTTTCTTTTTCTGGGGGCATCCCGAGACTGTGCCACTTGCCCAAAGAAACATAGGCTAGCTTTCGCCCCAGGGCATATAGTAGAGAAACAAACTCCCAACTTCTGGGTCTGCAGCCATGTACCCAATTTGTTATACTATCCAAGGTTTAAAATAATATCATTTTAAAAACTGGACTTGTGCTTTTTTCATTGAGAACAGACTGACATAAAGGAATTCAGCAACAGACATTTTGTTAATCCTGTTACCTCCAGGGCAGAAAAAAGAGTAATTTAATAAACTTATGGACTAGTTTGGACCAGAGAGGAATCAATGCCCTCCTTGCCGTTTGGTTGGTGTTCTGTGGGCATACTGTATGAACACAGTATATGCAGCCATTCTGGATCATAGCCAGGACCTATATGGTCCAGCATTCTCTTCCCTTAGTACCTGGTTAGATAACTATGGAGAACCTATAACCATGCTGGAGAACCTTGGCACTCCAGATGTTCTTGGACTTCAATTCCCAGAAGCCACTGTGAATCCACACGAATGGGTTTACTCTGATTCATCCAGCTCATGCTGTACGGGCACTTTTTACTTCCACTTCCAGGAGCGACGAGGGCGGCTTGGGCCAGATGAATCACAGTAAACCCATTTGTGTGGATTCATGGAGGCTTCTGGGAATTGAAGTCCAAGAACATTTGCAGTGCCAAGGTTCACCATCACAGGCCTATAAGAAGACCATGCTCTCCAGCAACTAATACAGGCATACTGCCCCTGTACTGGAAAAAATATACACCTCACAAGTAGTAGTTCATTTCTCTATAATTTATTCTTTATCCCTTTAAAGCTGCCCAAGTTGGCGGCTACCATTACATCTTGTGATTGTGTGCAGATTTCATGTACAAATGCAAAACTAAGCATTTAAAAATAATTTCAAGAGATGTGCAATCTCCTCTGAGTAGCCTATGTGTCTGCTGGTAACCAAAGACCTGTCTGCTGCTCAGGAAATCACTGTGGTAGGGGTACATCTGGCTGTCAAGCACAGCAGGGCAGAGGGACCCCTGCAGTGCCGAACGCCGAGACCACCACTGGCATTCCTGGGACCCACCTCCAGCTGCCTCCAGCCAGGACTTAAAAGGCCGTTGAGGCAGCGAGACTTTGCCGCTGCCTCCAGCCCTCCTGGCAGGGTGGAGGGACCCCTGCAGTGCTGAACGCCAAGACCACCACCGGCATTCCTGGGACCCACCTCCAGCTGCCTCCGGCAAGGACTTAAAAGGCCGCTGAGGCAGCGAGACTTTGCCGCCACCTCCGGCCCTCCTGGCAGGGCGGAGGGACCCCTGCAGCGCCGAACGCCGAGACCACCGCTGTCGTTCCTGGGACCCGCCTCCAGCTGCCTTCAATTGCCTCTGGCCAGGATTTAAAGGCAGTTGAGGCAGCGAGACTCTGCTGCCATTACTTTTTGTATTGTATTATTGAGTTATTATTGTTACTGTCTACTTTTGTATTTCTGTCCTTGCTCTATGCTATATTGTATTTTGTTTTTTGCTACATTGTATTTGCTATTGTATTTTTGCTATATTGTATTTTGTTTGATGTGTTGTGAGCCGCCCTGAGTCGGCATGTGCTGAGAAGGGCGGCATATAAATCAAATAAACATAACAAACATAACATAACAAACATCAAGGTCCAGGCTCTCCTTCCTTAGGGTATTTTAGGTTTGAATTAGACAGCTCTTCACATAGACTGGTCCTTCAAAAAGAGCATTGTTTTTTGTAAATAAAAGGATATGTGGCCACTCTAGTAACAGGCAATGAGAGAGACTTAGGCGTTAAAGTACAGGAGGAATAAATAAGAACATAAGAACAGCCTTGCTGGAACAGGCCACAGCCCATCCAGTCCAGCATTCTGTCTCACACAGTGGCTCACCATTTCCTTCAGGGTATTCCCAAGCAGATGCCTTCACCTGCTTAGGATTCCCTGGAAATGGCATTGAGAGATATCCTGCCTATCTCTCCAACCCAGAGGTTGTCCTTAAGTATCCATAATTATAGCCATTGATACCCTTGTCCTCCATGAACTTGTCTAATCCTTTCTTAAAGCTGTCAAGACAGACAGCTGTCACCACTTCTTCTGGCAGGGAGTTCCATAGACCAGTAATCCTCTGGGTGAAAAGTACTTTCTCTTATTTGTTTGAGAACTAGCACCCAAAAGTTTCATGGAGTGTCCCCTAGTTCTAGTGTTATGCGATAGGGAAAACAGTTTTTCCTTATCTACTTTGTCACACCGTGCATGATTTTATAAACTTCAATCAGGTCACCTCTTAGACGCCGTCGTTCAAGAGTGAAGAGGCCCAACCGTTGCAGCCTCAGATGGTAAGGAAGGTGTTCCAGTCCCCTAATCATTCTGGTTGCCCTCCTCTGCACTTTCTCCAACTCCATAATATCCTTCTGGAGGTATGGCAACCAGAACTGTACACAGTATTCCAGATGGGGCCTCACCATAGATTTATAAAGAGGCAAAATGACACTTGCTGACTTATTTTCTATACCCTTCCTAATGATCCCTAGCATTGAGTTTGCTTTTTTCACTGCTGAGGCACACTGGGTTGACACCTTCATTGAGTTGTCCACCAGGACACCAAGGTCCCTTTCCTGGTTTGTTGCAAAGAGTTCAGACCCCATCAGTTTATAAATGTAATTGGTTTTTTTTGCCCCAACATACATTACTCTGCACTTACTAATGTTGTCACCTTTCGCTTCATCCTGGCCTGTCATATATGGTTCCAGCATTTCCTGAGGATCCCAGATGGTGGTGCTGAGCCTGTGATAGTGGTAGCTTATCTAGGGCACTGATCCAGGAGGGGAGAAAGGGGTGACTCTCTGCCCTTTGAAATGTATAATGTGCTGACTTCTGGATCCATGAAAGGGCATTAAGCAGTACTGAGCAGTACTGAGCCAGAAACCTGGATAGCACTAGTGATTTGAGAGGCAAGCAATCAGTACATCTCCAGGGCTCTTATCAAGACCTAATTCTGGCATCCTCTTGCGCAGAGACCTCTGAAAATCTGAAGGTCTCCATTAACTCCAAATGCATCTGACACTGAATTCTGACATGGTATATGTTGCTGACATGAACTGGTGATTTGTATCGCTGCTCATGGGATTTGTAAGCATCTAATTTCCGCATTAATCAGGGAACATCAAATCCATCTGCAAAATGCATGTAAATCAGATTAATTTGTCATTTTAATAGCCAGTGTGATTTTTAATGTAAACTTGACATTAACTTTAATTTCCATACCATTAGCAGCTGAGAATGCAGCAGCAACCTAACACTTATGCAGTGCTTAGCAAACATTTAAGCACCCATTTAGGCTACTGCAGAAACTGGTTTTAGAGGCTGCTCATTTTAAAGTGACAGGAACAGGAGAGGGAATGAAAATTTAGCATAAGGATGTAATCTGCCAGAAATCTTCATTATTATCATGGGGTTATTTTTAGCTCAGTGTGATTCCATCAAAGAGAGAGAGAGAAATGGATGAATTATTTCTGATTGTTACTTGAAGAGAGGAGAGATAGAAACCGGATGTCTACAAGGAGGGGTGGGGGGGGGGGACATATCAAGAGGGAAAAGACCAGAATGTGTGTGTAAGAAAGAGAAGACATGGCAGGTGTGGGCAAGAAAAATTAAGTACTGTACCAGGACAATTAGATATTTTTATCTAGGCACTGTGGTGACTCAAGTGGTTAAGATGTTGAACTCACTGACTGGAAGGTCAGAGTTCAATTCCTGGGTATTGCATGATGGAGTGAGCTCCCGTCTGTGTCCCAGCTCCTGCCAACCTAACAATTCGAAAGCAAGAAATTGCAAGTATATACATAGGGACCACTTTGGTGGGAAGGTAAACAGCATTCCGTGCACTCAGGTGTCTAGTCATGCCTGCCACATGACCATGGAAATGTCTGCAAATGCAGACAGCGCTGGCTTTTTTTTGGCTATAAACAAAGATGAGCACTGATCCCTAGAGTCATATATGACTGGCTTTCCAGCAAGGACGACCTTTACCCTAACCTAGGCAAAAAAGGGCCATGGTGGCTTAGTGTTTAAGATGCTGTGCTTGACAGCCAGAAACTTGGCAGGTCAGCAGTTCGAGACCCGGGTGCTGTTCAAGGGAGTGAGCGCCCATCATCTGTCCCAGCTCCTGCCAACCTACCAGTTTGAAAGCAAGAAATTGCAAGTAGTGGCTCAAGTGTCTAGGATGCTGACTGGGAGGCGGAAGGTCAGCAGTTCGATTCCTGAGTACTGCAGGACAGAATGAGCTCCCATCCTGTGTCCCAGCTCCTGCCAACCTAGCAGTTCAAAAGCAAGAAATTGCAAGGAGATAAATAAGGACCACTTCAGTGGGAAGGTAACAGCATTCCATGCGCTCCGGTGTCTAGTCATTCTTGCCACATGACCACGGAAATGTCTGCAGAAGCTTTGAAACAGAGATGAGCACTGAACCCTAGAGTCGGGTACGACTGGCTTTCGAGCGAGAGAAACCTTTACCTTTAAATAGGTATTGCTTCAGCGGGAAAGATAACAGTGTTCCTTGCCCTCCGCTGTCTAGTCATGCCTGCTACATGGCCATGGAAACATCTGCTGGTTCTTTGGATGTAAACGGAGATGGCCAATGCACTCTAGAGTCAGATACAGCTGGCTTTAAAGCAAGGGAGACCTTTACCTTTACCAAGACAAAGCTCTTAGTGAAGATTAAGCATTTGTACAAGATCTTTTAATGAGATGAAAGAAAATGCTCTCAATGCTCAAAAGCACTGGCTGTTCTGCATGTAGTGTTTCTTTTTGCCCACAGGAGAATAGGTGAGATGCTCTTGTATGTGCCAGCCTCTTCAATAACCCTCACTGCTGATAGTAATGTTCATCTGCTATTCAGTTGAAACAAGGTGCCCAGAGGCATCATCTTTTGGAGCTGCCTGCTCCATGACTGTCTTTTTGTAGAGACTGAGGTCCGCAGCAGCTATAAATCCAATACGCCTTTTCTACTAGTGCTTCAAATCCCTCCTTTGTCATTTCTTTTTAAAGATCTGGTGCAGCTCTTGTCACTTTTTGCTAACATAATGGCTGTTACTTGCTGATATCAAATCTCAGCGGTCCCCACATTTTATGATGTGTTGACCCCTCTGGGATTGTGGCTCATTGATTTCATCCCTATTAGATGCTGGGGCAAAGGTACTTCTGCCATTTTTTGTGATGCCTCGGTGTCAGGCTCCTCAAAATTATATGGTTCACTAAAAAACAGCCATAATTGCATCTGGTTGGGGGGGAGGTTAGGGGAGACTTAATCAAAGTGGAGTTTGGGGCATTGAGTGCAAATGTCATCCCGTTGGAAACCCTTCCTTTTGCTGCCACTCAACAAACACTTTGCAAAGTTAGCTGACCAATTTAAGAGTCATTTCTTTGGTTTAGGTACAGGTTTTGGAGCAGTTAATTTTGCTGCTGCTCTTTCTCAGAACTTTCTAAATGTAGATTTCTCTCTCTGTGTGTGTGCATTATGGATTAAGGACTGCAACTGTTGAGATGCAGCAGGTGTGTTAATCCTGGTCCAGAGGTATTTATTATAGCTGGTGCAATGCTTCTACTTTGTATTGAGTGAATGCTGTGCTGGGAGAAAGGGCAAACTTTAGGGAAATGTAGGCTGTAGTCCTATATCTCTCTTTTATCTCTATGGAATGTGTTTCTTAGTAGATATACACCAGATTACAGTGTTTACCGTTGAATCTCAACCTCTATCTTTCTTTCCCTTTCACACACAGAGTGAATACATGCTTCTTGGTCAGAAGAAGTAGGCAAATGTACGAGAGGGAGGAGGTACTTATACATAAATACATAGAAAAGCAGTTTCTGTGGGGAGCTGCCATGTTTTTTCTGCTGCAACAGAAACATGGGATCCTGCACCACCTTAAAGATCAATATGTTTTATTTGGCATAAGCTTTCATGAACTGTAGTCTAGTTTTTTTTAACTACGAAAAATGTAGTCTCAGCAGACAGACACTTATCCATTTTCTTTGTGGGGCTTGATGGATCTTCACTCCATTCAGCTGAATGTGCCTATTGAAGCTGAATGTTTCCACTGAGTGCTTTCCAGGCAAGCAGCTCTGTCAGTCAGTTGTAGCAAGCGCTAATAAATAGAGTTGTGGCATCTTAAAGAATAAGCTGTTTTATTTGGAATAAGCATTTGTGGACCTTAGCCCACTACCTCAGGTGCGGGGGGGGGTGCAGCCTCACATAGACACAGATGTACTCAATTTCTTTCTGAGACTGGTAGATTTCTACTCCATGTGGTGCCAAGGGGTAAGGTAGTATGTTAAGATATTGCAGGAAAAGAAATATCTTTATTTTGTATCAATGTTTTATTTATTTATTTATTTATATTTATATTTATTTATTAGTCATATTTATATATGCCGCCCACTCAGGCCGAACCCGACTCAGGGTGGCCTGCCTCCTGAGATGCATAAAATGGCCTCTGTGTGGACTCAGTGGCTAAAATCCTATTGCAGAACTACGGTATGCACTTGCAGTTTAAAGTTGCATCCTGTGGTAGTTGTATTTGTACAGAGGAGGAATTGCAATCCCTGAAGCACTTTTGCCACTTCTGTACATGGAAAAATCTGCAAACACAGACATCGCTGGCTCTTTGGCTTTAAGCAGAGATGAGCACTGAGTCCTAGAGTCAGATATGACTGGCGTTCAAGCAAGGACAAACTTTACCTTTACCTTGTTTTAAATCTTCATGCACCCCAATTCATTGCATATATTTTTAACTGACTTTTACTTATTTACAGTTCCTTTTCCACATAAAAATATTGTGTTCTGCAAAACTGTATCAGCTCAAGATGCCTATCCCTTCCTCTGCTCTTCCATCTCAGTACTTTGATAGTCTCAGCCTCTGATAATTATGTATTTTACTCAATCCACAGGTTGCTCAATAATGGCTTTTTGTAACTCTTCCCTTTATGACTGGTGATTTGTTAGGCCATCATGTTCACTCAGTTCTTTTTGCAGGTTGTCTCAGCCAGTGCACATGCAGACAATTGGCTTTGAGTTGATGGATGAGGTCACCAGCATTCAGCAGCCTTGCTTTTGGGATGCTCAGGGTCATGCACAGTAAGCCCCTGGAGCTCAGTATGGAGTGTAAAGTTGACAAGCAGCATCTCCTTTGGGATCACAGAAGCATAATCAGTGCTCAGGGCATTCAAGTAAAAGCATAAATACTTTACAGTTATGTCCACTGATGGTGGCATTCATTGAAGGCAGGCCAGGCTCTGATTTTCTTTTCTCACCCACAAACTGAGCTGAATCGAACAGTTTGCAATAACAGCCATAATTAATCCTTTTGGCAGCAAACCTGCTATGCATGACCAGTGCAAAGCCTTTCCCTTGCCAGAAAATATTTCTATGCAATTTCATTCCACTCATATTTGATTGTCTTCAGTAGCTGTCACTCCACTTTATATGATGCCATGGCTGGCTCTGAGAAGACAGTGATTTGTTCCACTTAGCATCACTCTAGTACCCATACTATTAACTGCAGGCAGAAGGAATTGGCCTTACATACAAGGCATTATTAAGCTAGCCTTTGTAGCACAGCACATCATATTAATTTAGGATATGGGAAACCAAGGATACATTCCCATTTCACTTACTGAATTGGGCAGAGTGCCTTTAAACAAATCAGTTTAGCTCTGGATCAGGAATTCTGTGGCCACAATCAAGGTATTTTGTGTAGTTCCTTGAAACATATCCAGAGTCCTTCTATTTTCTCTCTTTTATCCTGCCCAAATGGTCAGTCACACCTTAAAGGAAAAAACCAAGGTCCCGCTACCTTATCTTGTCTTTAAAAAATAAAATTCTTAAGAAATTAGAACTAACCTCCCTGTAATTTCCAGTTTTGTCTGAAGGACCAGATGTGGCCTACAGAGATCCAGAGTATATGAAATGAGTTAGGGAAAGCCTCCAAGCCTGCTGCAGTTTTCCAGTTTTAATCCATTTTAATCAGTTTCTGTTGCTCTCTTGCTCATTCTCTTGGATTGAGGCACTGTGTATTCATGAGCAAGCACTGGAAGATCTGAACTAGCATTAGACAGGCTGACACTGTGACTACACAGAGGGAAAAGTACAGTTTGATCCACTGTAATTCACAGTTTCTCAAGTTGAGTTTCTGCAGGCAATATTGCAGGATCTATTCAGGTGACAAACAATTTGCCGGAGTCAGTGGAGGTAGAAGCAGAGAGCTGAGTTTGCATGGTGCTTCAACAGCAGAGGCTGCCTTTGGCAAGGTGCTAACAAGGTGCTAAATTGCTATTCCCACCTTGCTTCTATTTTATTTACCTAAACATTCTAGTGATATTCTGTCCCAGCACTGAGGTGAAAGCTTTCATTTTTTTAACTGTTTGGAGACAAAGGGTGCCTCTCAAAATCCAACCCCAGGTCCATGTCATGAGAGGTGGTAACAGGTCCTATTAAGAATTGCTAGGACTGGGTGAAACATGGTATGGCCTTGTGCCATAGGATCACTACGGCTGCCATGAAGGGCATCTTGGATCAACCTGAAAAGGGTGCTTGGTTGTAAGGAACTGATACTCTCACAAGCCCTCCCCCCCCCCCTTTCATTGGATCAGATAATCACACTGGGCAGAAAGAGGACAAATGCAATGTCAGCTTAATTAGAGCCAATTTAAACTACTTCTGCTGGCTAAAGAAAAAAGATATTTCCCCATTTGAAATAAACAATTTCCTAACATTCCTGCATTAACTGCTGGGTAGCTCTATGATGTAGTTATGAAACTAATTATTAAAGTTGCATGCAATCCATCAGACATTCAGACTGGAGTTTTGGAGCCCTGCTGCTCGAATCCTAGCCCTGGACTAAAGAGTCAGTGAGGTATTGCCTGATAATGTAGCTGGTACCTAATAGTGCAGTTCTCTGCAACTGCTATCTTATCAATGCCAATCACACTCAGATGTTTTTTCAACTATTTCAGGATTGCACCCTGTGCTCCTATCACTACTGGTATCACTGTTGTTCTTTCCCCTCCAGAGATGTTGTACTTCAGTTCTCAAATCCTGATATCTCATGATCTTCTTAATCTCCTTTTTTCCACCTGGCTGTCACCTGGGATTGCCACATCAATCAGATCAAGCACTTTTTCTCTTTCAAACACAGTAATGTTTGGAATGCTCTGTTCTAGCTTCTTATCGGTTCATATCTTAAAGTCCCATGAGCTCGTCACTATCTTATACTCATTCTCAACCACCATTCCATGTCTGTGTTCCCACCATTTCATTCTATAATTCTTCATTGTCAGCGTTAAAGCTGTGTAGTTTTTCTGTAGCAGTGATTTCTGTCATCTTAATGTTAATCTGATGTTGTCATTAAGTTCCTGATTTAGCAGAACATCCCTGCTGTGTTCTGAGGAGAGAAGAAAGAAAATCATGGTGTCTTCTTTGGTTGTGGCATACAATTCTGACTGATGGTACAACCTGAATGGCTGCTGGAATCCCTACAACCATGCTGCACAGTCAGATTGTTTACTGGCTGTGTGGAAGGTGGAACTTCCTCAGTAAACCTGAAAGCCTGTTCTTGCTCTATATACATAGCCTATCCAAAAAGCTGTTTCTTAATGACAAGTAAGGCTTTCCCCTTCAACCCTATCTATTTTCAGTTTGTGTCTTGCTATAGATTGAGCTCAGTTGCTAGTTTATAGGAATGAATAGGAATCCATGGGCATTAGAGCTGAACTAATCATCCCATGTATAAAATTCCTCCTGTTTCCTGCTCAGCAGTCCACATTTTTTGTGTGCCGTCTAAGTTTCTTGCATCACAGTGTAATTGTGAGGTGTCCAGGACATTGAGCCAGACCTATTTCAGTCTTAACAGGATCTATTGTATGTGCCTGTTCCTCAGTGAAGGATCCAGCACAAACTAAAACATCAGCTAAAACATCAGCAAAAGCCCTATCCAAACAAAATTAAAAACATACATCGAAGCCCTCTAAAAACCACCCTAAATCCTCCCTGACCCATTAGAAAGGAAAGACAGCCAAGCAGAGACAGTTTACGGGTTACACGAGCCAGAGGGATTAGGATGTGACACCAGTCATGCCCCACACCCGCTGGCATAACCATGCTGGCTTTGCCTCTTAGTGTCTGGAGACATCCATGCCCATGGCTTCCATGGTCTGCCAACAAATGGCTGCCCCAAAGTGGAAACATTGACTAGCAATCAGATCAGCCAGAGACTGGATTCATTATTGTGAGTTGAAGATGCTAAGAAAGCAATGGCTATTTCATCTCAACAAAGATACTTTGCCTCTGAGATGCTTTCTTCTCCCTTTTCATTCACCTGCTCCACCGTTTAGTGCCTAAGAACATAAACAACAATGGGACAGTCTGTTTCAATTATTATGCCATTGACACTTCCCTGTGCAGCAGCATCATACAAGGGACTTTTGGAGATGGATTCAGCCTAGTCTGTATGTCTACTGTTTTCTCCAGAAAAAGGAACAGAGCTAAACCTCTGTCAAAATTCATCTCTTGATTTACTCAGCAAGGTATTATACTTACTGTGCATACACTCATGAATTTCCTACTGTGTGCCTTCTGAATAAATTCAGTTTATCCTTACCAGAAGCTTCTTTGAAAATACACAATGGTGCAATGTAGGAATGTCGTTACTATGGGTTTCTTTAATAAGTTCTACCCAGTGTGCAAACTATGGGTTCAGCCCCGGGAGCCCACGCCACCGGCCCCGTTGGGGAGAGACAGATGGGAGCCATTGCCACGCCGACGCAGCTGCCCTCACTCTCCGGGATGGCCCGCCCGGAGAGCAGAAAAGGACAACAACGCCCGCCACCTCGAGCAGCTCCCTGTCTTGCCCCGGGAGCCCACGCCACCGGCCCCGTTGGGGAGAGACAGGTGGGAGCCATTGCTGCCACCAACGCAGCTTCCCTCGCTCTCCGGGACGGCCCGCCCAGAGAGCAGAAAAGGACGACGACGCCTGCCGCCTTGAGCAGCTCCCTGTCTCGCCCTGGGAGCCCACACCACCGGCCCCGTTGGGGAGAGACAGGTGGGAGCCATTGCTGCCGCTGACGCAGCTGCCCTCACTCTCCAGGACGGCCCACCCAGAGAGCAGAAAAGGACGACGACGCCCGCCACCTCGAGCAGCTCCCTGTCTTGCCCCAGGAGCCCACGCCACTGGCCCCCTTGGGGAGAGACAGGTGGGAGCCATTGCCACCGCTGACGCAGCTGCCTCACAGACGTTGAACTATAGGGTGCCTTTGTGGCTGCTGGGTGGTTGAGGTTGATTTTTTGTGTAATTTCTCATTGTGATATTGCTTAATTATTTATATTTTGTATTGTATTTTTGCATATTCTGATGTTTTGATTGTATTAATTGTGTATTGCCTTTTGTAGTTTATTGTATATTTTGCTCTGTTTATTGTATTTATATATGTTGTAAGCCGCTTTGAGTGGCACATGTGTCAGGAAAGCGGGGTAGAAATTAAACTTTATTATTATTATTATTATTATTATTATTATTATTATTATTATTATTATTATTATTATTATTATTATTATTATTATTATTATTATTATTATTATTATTATTAAATAAAGTTGCCTTCCTTGAGATGATCTGTTTAGAAACTGTGAACAGGTAAATGGCTGGATTAATTAATCAGTGGCTGGATTAATTAATCTCCCAATATGGGTACTTGAGTTCTGTTCCTATTTCTCCTTCTCAGAGCAATGCAGGAGGGGAATCATATCAGTTGTCTGTGGACATTTTCCTGATCAGGTCCTTAGAAGAAAGCCTTCAAAGCCACAAAAGATGTTATTATATTTTCATTTTAATATTGGGACTCCCACTGTTCTGGCAGCATGTTGTATGAGTAGGATGAGACCTTTAGAAGCTATGTTTATTAAATGCTTAAATAGGAACCAAATTTAGTTGCAGGCACAGTCCTGAGTTTTAGAAGTACAGTACTGTTTTTAATAATCTGTATGCAAACACGTTAGCTTGGGATATGACTTTAAAGCTGATTTCTTGATGTGTTAAAGCAGCAAATGAACAATAAGTTGGATATAAGGAAGTGACTAAAATGTCTCCCTCAGTTTTTTAATTGCAGATTCCTTCTGTTAGATTTATGAAAACACTCCTGTCAAAACAAAGTGAACAAAAATTCCAACCATTGCAGTGCCCAGATTAAATATGATCATGGTGAAGAGGACAAAGATGAAAAGAGTTACTCTTTTGGGATATAGCTGTGAGAAAAGCACTGTCAGCACAACCATAGGCTACACTGCCTGGAGTATTGTGGAGCTATAGTTCAAAAAAAGTAATTTTTTTCATGTCTGAAGATAACCATGGTATATCTACTGGCCGCATAGCTGTTAAGAATGAAGAGTTTAACAGGAAAAAAAGCTAGCAATCCTGATGAACATGATCAGTCACACAGGCCAGTATTGTGGCTAACCTTGGCACTCCAGCTGTTCTTGAACTTCAATTCCCAGAAACCCAAGTCAGCACTCATACTGATCAGGACTTCTGGGAACTGAAGTTCCAGGACAGCTGGAGTGCCATGGTTAGCCATTGCTATAGCCATCTCTTGAACTAGAGAAGATCCATTGATTAAGTGAGATTTACAAAAGTATTGATTTACTATTAAACAATTGATTCAATGAGCTAACTTGCATTTGAAGTTGGCAAAAGGCTTATTAACCAGGAGGATTCAAGGGCAGAGGTATAAAAGTTAAGGAATTTTGCATGAGCAGCCACCATTCTCAGGTTCATTTTCTCCCATATTTGAATTGTTAAAATCTTAAGTTATTTTTGATTAACCTAAGAAGTGTCTGAATTTTGTAAAGGTTATTTTTTTAAAAGAGCTAGTTCTCTCTGTCATGCTAGTTCTCATCTATCCCTGGCAAAAAATTTAGTAAGAATTTTTGGGAGTGTCTGGTCCTTTTTCTTTTTTGCACCACTTGTTATAGGCTGAAGACATTTTTTTGTTTCTGTCTATTTATCAAGGTTGAAAGTGTAGAGGCTGACATGAGTAGACATTATAGAAAGGTCAAATAGAAAGCCTCATAATAGAATTCTATGTGTGTTTACTCACAAATTATTTCCATCATCTTCAGTGAAGCCTACTCGCATGCTATAAAAGAAATATGCAGAAGAAGAATGTCCATTGGAAAAATGCATGTAGACTGAGGGTTTATTCAGAGAAAACTTTTGTTGCTTTAAAGGCAATATATTCGTCACTAGTTCATCATGCACTGTTTTGGCTTTTTTCATACTACCCATATGATGTCATGTTTGTCTTGGCAATGTAACAAAAATGGACTTTTCTATCAATTTATTTGTTTATTTGTTAAGCACCCAGAGTTTAGCCTTTTGACAAGTCTTATGATTTTTTAAAAAATTGAATCTCACCCAGCAGCCTCTGCAGATACGTATTTTGGTTGGCTGGTTAATTGCTAAAATAGCAGTGAGAAGGAAAGCATCACCAGCAGCAGTTCCTGCGGGAGCTGATTATTGTTTGTCTTCAGCTTCTCACGTTGCTTACTGCTGCAAATGGTTAAAGTGGAAAAGAGACATCGATCTTATAAGAGATCCCCAAAGGAAATAAGCTATGGCCTTGTATCTTCCCTCGTTTCCTCCAATAGTTATACCTCTTTTGGGTTGTTGCTGCTTTTTAACCCCCATGGAAAACAAGAAAGCAAATAGCAAGCTTATGTTGGCAGTTGGGATTCTGCAGTAAGACCAAGTGTCTCTTTTCCACCACAGCCCATTATGGCAGGAGTAGAAAGGAAAGCCAGGGAAGCAGTGGAACAGAAAGAGACAAGCAAAAAAAGTGCTCTTTTGTGCTTCCAGGCCAGACATTTATGCAATCTATGCATGTCTACATAATAGTCTTGCCAGGTTATCCAGTAGACCAGGGAGTCTCAACTTGTGGGCTGGATGCAGCCCACAACACCATTTCATGTGGTCTCCCACTGCGGCCAACACATCAGGAAGTGCCATGTGGTGGAGGAAGGGCAAAATAACTGTCCAGCCCCCAAAGCTGTCTGAGGGAGTGTGACCTGGTCCCCCGGCTTTAAAAGGTTGAGAACGTCTGCAGTAGACCATACTGCCAGGGACTCAACACTGAGTGTCTACCAGCAGTTAACTAACTTGACAACTCTGAGTATTAACGGCATTGAGTGCCAAAGTCCACAGGCAAGGGTGATGATCCCCAAGTTGATTAAATCCCATATGAATCTATCTTGATGGAGGGCAGTTTTATCAATACTGGCCTGGTGATGATTTATTTATTTTTATTTATAGTTCAAATTTCTATGCCGCCCAATTAGGTGAACCCGACTCATATATGATGAGGACTTTGCATGCCCCAAAGGGCTCAGGACCAGAAAGTGGATCAGTGATACTTGTGTCATGCTGTGATGTGGAAGGCAGATGAAAGGCCACTGCATTATATTCTCAGAACAGTCTTCGTGGCTGATCACCATGAGGATCATCAATATTCAGATTCAGATACGGCAAAAGAAGAAGAAGAATACATGTCTACATAGGAGCAAAAATGAGATTTTCATTGTGCCAGCTTGAGGGACAAAAGTTTGTTGACACAAATTCCAATAAATCTGGACACATCCCATGAGAAACCAGAACTATAAATATTGGTAATTAGAGATATATGTGAGCTATTTGGGAGAGTCCTTAATTTAATTGTTTTCTATTAGTGGCTGTTTAAAACAAGTGGCTACTGTTGCTGCAGGCTTAATGCAAGTGGTAGTTACAAAGATTCTTGTCCCCAAATCATATATATTTGATGGTTTAAAATAGTGTCCTGTTCATTGTGTTAGCATCTTCTCTCATTATAAAACTACTGTGGATAACTGGGGCAGCCCTGATGTAAACTATCTGGATGTGATTACAGTAGACCCTCACATAACGATGTTGCTTGGTTCCCCAAGTAACGTCGCTGTAGGAGAAACGTCGGTGTGTGGTTTTCAATGGCAGCTGCGCCATCTAGCGGCAAAAAACTGTCATTATCCACATGACATTTAAAAAGTCATTAATCTGCACGACGGTTTTTCATCATGCGGATAGTCACGTGGCAAGTGACGACGCGTCGTTAAGCGGAAATGACACTATTCGAACACATTGTTAATCGAGGGTCCACTGTACTAGGAAATGGGACTTGCATGTTAGAACAGCCTTGCTGGAACAGGCCACAGCCCATCCAGTCCAGCATTCTGTCTCACACAGTGGCTCACCATTTCCTTCAGGGTATTCCCAAGCAGATGCCTTCACCTGCTTAGGATTCCCTGGAAATGGCATTGAGAGATATCCTGCCTATCTCTTTTGTTAATGCAAAAAAAAATTGGGGGGTGGGGTGGGGGTGGGGGTGGGGGGATGACACAAAATAATCTTTTTCTGTTTTATTTATAAAGTATTTCTATGGCTTTACGTTCTCCTCTGTTGCTTTTGACCAGGAGGCTGCACGTGGCAATTTGGTCTCATCTTATATGTTGTGTAGACTATTTAGCCGTGACTAAGTCATGTTGTCCAGGGTGCACCACGTGGAGGCTAGTCTACTTTTGCACCCCAATGTGACTGTGGAGAAGAAGACCAAACCATGGACCACATTATAACTAGGTGTCCTTTATGAGCGTTTGGGGGCACACTGGAGGACTTGCATAGTGTCAGATGAAGCCTTTCAATGGCTTTCAAACTTGGATGTGGAACTCTAGCCAGGAACTTGAGATGGTCAATTTGTGCTTGTTATATCAACATCAATGTAGATAAATCATCATGCGATAAATAAATAATGGCTTTACGTTGGAGAGACTTTGAAATATGATAGATTCAGGATCCCAAAAGAGAGGTTAATGAAGCTAACATATTTCATTTGGCTTTCCCCATTAAGAAGTTCATATGTCTAATTAACAGTGATGAGGAATCTGATAATGATGCTCTTTCTCAACAGTGTTGCATCCTGCTAATGCTGCTACCTAAGATGTGATAGGCAGGGACTGCAGTGGCTTAGTGGTTAAGTTGCTGAGCTTGACAACTAGAAAGTTGGCAGGTCAGCAGTTCAATACCCAAGTGCTGCACAGTGGAGTGAGCTCCCGCCTCTGTCCCAGCTTCTGTCAACCTGGCAGTTTGAAATAAAGAAATTGAAAGTAGATGAATAGGTACCACTTCAGTGGGAAGATAAACAGCATTCTGTACACTCCGGTGTCTAGTTATGCCTGCCACATGTCCATGGAAATGTCTGCACAGAGAGCGCTGGGTCTTTGGCTATAAACGGAGATGAACACCAAACCCTACAAGAGTGAGATACAACGGGCTTTCAAACAAGGGTGACCTTTACCCCAAGATGTGATATGACAAAAAATGTCTGCTGCATAGGTCTTGTGATGCTGTTTGGTTCTCAAGCAGCATTGTTGAGTTGGCTGCTTTTGAAGTAGATGATTGTTCATTGCCTTAACCCTGATCTTTTGAGCAGTTTTGAGGATTCTATAGGGAATAACTTGGTCTAGCACCAGAGACTCAAATGTGGAAAGCTGAAACAAAACAAGGGGGAAACTGAAATGAAATTGCAAGAAACATCCAGGTTTAGCAAATGACCATGTGCTCCCAAAGACTTGAAAACAAAAGAGGAGCACTCCCCCGCCCCCCCAAAAAAAGAATGCAAAACAAGCAAAAGCAAACCAGTTTGGCCCCTGCACATGCCTAGTAATCACCAGTTAAGTGTTGTGGTGCTAAGGGGATATCCTGTACAAAATGAAAACTCTCATTCTTTTTTAACCAAGCAGAGTCTTCTTTCTGACATAAATGGGTATGTTTAATGTCATATCCTTGAGAAGCACATGCAAATATATAGTATCTTCATCTATCTCAGAAGGAAGGGAATAAAGCCTTTGCTGTCACCAGCTTCTTGTTTTCTACATGGCTTCAGGTCCCTTGATAGTTGTGACAAGGACTTCAGGTGTGAGCTAAGCAAGGCCTTTATAAGTACTTCCCCTCTTTGCTATGGTTATGTTATGTTTATGTTTATTTGATTTGTATCCCACCCTACTCGGCACAGGCCGACTCAGGGCGGCTCACAACACGTCAAAATAAAGATGCAATATAACAAAAACAAAAATACAATATAACCAGAGCACAAGCAAGAATACAATGCAATAGATACAAAATATAATAAACTACAGACATCTCACAATAATATGCAATACACACAATAGTACAAAAACCCAATACCCTAATACAATAGCCTCTCTACTGCCAACAAGTCCAAAGACAAAGTCCTTGGCAGAGCCTTGATGGAGCCCCGGGGCCTCACGCCTGATGGAGCTTGGGCTCCGGGAGAGGCGTGGCGAGGATCCTAAGTGGTGGATCTTTATTTCCCCCCCCCCCACCGGCAAGCGGGGCTGGAGGGAGACAATGCCGGCACCCACGGCTGCCTCCCATCCTGGGCTGATGGCGTGGGCTCCGGGAGAGATGCAGCAAGGTTCCTTGATGGCAGCTCCGGTGGCTCTTTATTTCCCCTGGCCAGGTGGGGCCGGAAGGAGGCGATGCCATCAACCACAGCTGCCTCCCATCCCGGGCTGATGGCGTGGGCTCTGGGAGAAGCAGGCCAGAGGGAGGCGATGCTGGCAGCCACAGTTGCCTCCCATCCTGAGCTTGTAATATCCCTGGTCCCTAGAAGACAAAAGATAAAATAACAGTATAATCAATGCACAGGGAAGTCTAGGATTCACATTTGCAATCCTTTATCACATTTGTCTTAGCTCTCCTGGTGTTGATCTTTCACAGCTTGCTTTTTATGCAGACACAGCTAGAATTTGGATTTTTTAAAACTATATTTACATATCCAATGTATTTTACTCTAAAAGGTATTCTTTTTCATTTTCAGTTTATATATCAAATTACTCTAAAAGCTTTCTAGCAGAAATCTCAGACTGTTGGACAAATCAGCTTCGAAAATGTTGTTGAAAAGCCTGTGGTGTACTATTTAACAAAATGGAAACAAAAATTACAAGCATTGTAGCACCTTTAAAAGCTAACAAAAGTCTACTCGGTGAGCTCTTGTGAATTGCTGTCACCTTCTCTTCAGACACAACAGTAAAAATTTTGTGTCAGAAACAGTCTTTGGAAGTTACTATTGACAAGGAATAGCAATAGTAATTACACTTATATAATGCTCCATAGCACTTAGTGCACTCTCTGGGAAGTTTACAAGGTAACTAGCATTATGCCCCAAACATGCTGGGTACTCATGTTACCGACCTTGGAAGGATGGAAAGCTGGCTCAGCCATGAGCCTCATCAGGTCTGAATTCAAGCTCATGAGCAGATTTTAGGCTGCGGTACAGTCATTTAACTCAGTTCTGTAATTACTCTGTAATAGCACAAGGGCTCTTAATTGTATGCAGAGTACTCAAAATAGAAGGTTCCCAAGGTTTCTGAAATTCAGATCTGGATTCTAAGCCTTGTCCAAAATTTGGAAAATAACTCGGTTATTTTCAAATTCTTTTCTGAGCCTCTTTTCTACTGTCTCAATGATGCCACTCCGCTCAAAACTTTACTTTGTCCCACCCCAACATTCGTATAAATTAGCATAATCCTTTTACCACTCACAAGCCATATACCTGTATATTCCACACTCACAAGTCCATGTATACAATCTTCCATCCTCTTTCAAGAGAGAAAAATCTGTAAAGCTCTGAGTGGCCCAAAAGTCTTCTCTGACCAAGTCAGTGTATTAATCACCTCAGTAAAATAAGTTACTCTTTGAACAACAGGGTTTCAAACGCAATATGTGATGTTTAGTTTCTTTCTATGCTCCAGTAATTTCTATCTGTACTCATGGCTCCTACTAAACTAGTGATATGCTGTCCATGAAATAATATAAACATATTTCATACAGCAAATGTCCAATATGATGCACTGTACATGCCTTCCAGCTGATCATAGTTTAGGACTCAGGTAACCTGTTGCATTCTAGCTGTGGGACCATTCTCGTTAATATTGAAATGAACCTCAGGTCCTTGAACAGTTCAATTCCCAGAAGCCCTGATAAGCAGAAGTGCTGACTTGGCCTTCTGGGAATTGAAGTCCAAGAACACCTGGAGTGCCAAGAACACCTGGTGTGCCAAGGTTCACCACCACCGTCCTAGAATATGACTCATAGCAGGTCATGGAATCTCAGATGGAGCAAGAGAGTTTGCTGCTTGTACTGTAGTACCATATTAACAATGTATGCTTTGCAGGTATTCCAAAACAGAAACATGAATGTATAGGGATTTGAATTGAGAAAAAATTGAATTGCTTTTGTTTCAGTTTTTTCCAGAGACAAGGCTGCTTTTGTTCTGATGTCTTTTGTGTACTAGCCCTGGCATTGAACAAGAAAGAGCAGATCTTTCACATTCTTTCAGTTCATTTTCTCTGTTCAGCTTATGCATGTATTTTTAATATTGCGCATGCTGGGGCTTATCTCTGTGAGTAGATAGCTAAAGAGGTTCACACTATAACTTCCTGACCTCTGGCTTTGCAGGCGCACCCCCCAAAGAAAGACTCAGACACCGGTATATGGATAAAGGCATTGGGCCACTTTTATTGAATAATGCCCTAGTCCGAATTATAACTTTCAATTGGTGTATTCATCCAATTGTAATTCTTAAGGCAAGCAGGCCGTAGTAACACTGGTAAGGTTCCTCCCAAAAATGCCAATGACAATTGGCTACAATGTAACCATTTGTATCAATTTGTTTGTTGACACAAACAAATTGTTGACCGGAGTCAATAAACTATCTACTGACCCCACCCTATGACGTGTATCCGTCAAATGATGAGGTGATGCATGCTGTAAAGCTCCTGCCATCACCCCTTGCCTGGTTCGTCGTTGACCGGCCAAAGCTATTACACCTGTACCTGTCTAAGTGTTGGCCAGTCAATTGCGAACCTGCCGGATACCTATGGGTCATCAATCTTTACCTTACCAGTGCTACCCACCACACGGGGCGGCATCTATGAAGACTCACCGCCCCCCTCCCCCAGACCATCAGCTCGGTCACCAGGCCTGCTTGCAAATCTTCAAAAAAGAGGTTCATACCTATAGCCGACAGGTGGACCCCATCCCCTGCATAGAGATCATAATTTTGCAAACTAATCATGGGGTGCCGGATGACCATCCCTAAACCCTTGTCTGCCAAGAACTGGGCAACAGCCCTGTTCACCGAGCGGCGAGCACGGTCAAGGGTACGGAGGTCAATACCTCCCCTGTATGAATGACGCAGTATGATGTCCGACCATAGCAGCCTTGTGTACGGCCACACATAATGCAAATAAGCTAGGTCACTGCAAATCATGAATTTTAAGGAAAGGCCAGTGACCTGGGCAAGGTCATTGCCCCCGAGGTGCAGTACAAGGACATCAGGCGGTTCAGCATCCCTGATGGAAAACAGGAATGGCAACAGTTCCCGCCATCTCATTCCGCGCTTACCGTACCAACGTATACGTGCGGTTGCACGTAGTCCAAGCTGGGGTCCCCACTCTGTCGCCGCAGCATACTGCACTGCCCAGTGCACGTAACTGTGGCCCACCAGCCATACTGCCACCGATGTGCGGGGACACACAGGGTCTGTAAAAGAAGAAAAGAGAATAATGTCTTAACTGGTACTCATGCCTGAAGTGGGCGAACATACAATGCAAAACGCATGGATCCCCATCTCCCCATTCGGTGTATATCAGCCTCAGAGTACCCAAATGCAGCCGCAGTGGATGCAGCACCTATCCTAAATGAATGGGTGCCGTAACGAGCCCCGGGGAGGCCAACACTGGATAGTGCCATAACGGTCACCTTCCAAAATTGAAATTTAGTAAGGGGAGACCCATCCTGGTGGCAGAAAAATGGGCCAGGGTGCGCGCCACGCACTGCCAAGAACTCATGTAGGGCACCAACCGGACAGATGTCTGCAATGGAACATCGTAGCAGTCTAACTCCACTGCCTACGCCATGCTGATCAACTTTTGAGGACCGTATCCTCAACTGAGCCAACTCATTAGTAAGATAGACATCGTTGAGTTCCAGTGCCCTACGAGTCGCATCCGCCTTAGACAGTAGTACCAACTCACTGATGCGGAGCGCTCCAAAGAAGGCCACCGTGGTAGCCGCGTGAAAAAGAGCCACCTCATACCTATCATAATACAAGTTATGCCAGCCTCGTGCAAGGTGGGTCAGTACCTCTGGTGAAATTGGGTGGCGAGTGTCCGGGCGGCGGCCACGTTCCCGTGTCCACCCCTCCAAAACATGACATATGCGGAAATCATTCACGCAGTCAGCAAAACCCCTCACTTTGGCCATAAATGCCAGTGCCGACAGCCTGGATGCTATAGTACGAGGAGCCAAACCCTGACTGTGTAGATACACCATAAATTGTAAAACTTGTTCCACTGGAATGGGCCACACTTCGGGCAACTGAAGTTGCACACAAAAGGTTCTAAATTGTACGAAAGCATGTTGATACGCCTTACGCATGCGAGGTGCCAAAGACATGCCAATCGCCCAGTTCACCTCTCCTTGCCAAATGTCCAAATCTCGGCCGGGAGTGGCGAGGGGAATTCCTCTGCTTCCGGAGTCAAGGCACGGAACCGGGGGATCTGCAGGCAGGATAAAGCATCAGCAATATCATTATTAATGCCTGGGACATGTCTGGCCTTAAACAGCACATTTAGGCATAGGCTTCGTAATACAAACTGGCGAACCAACGCCATCACCCTAGGTGATTTAGACGTCTGAGCGTTGACAATGTGCACCACTGCCGCATTGTCACACCAAAAATGGACCACTGAGCCAGCCCACTCCTCGCCCCATAGCATCAAAGCCCCCAGGATTGGAAGGAACTCAAGGAATGTAAGATCGCGGAGGCGATCCATGCCCCGCCATGCTGGAGGCCATTGGCCATAAGCCCACCTCCCCTCAAAATAAATCCCATATCCCAGGGAGCCGGAGGCATCCGACTGTACTTGGAATCTAGGGGAAACCAAAAGGTCCGATCTCCAGAAAGAAACCCTGTTAAATTCCCGTAGAAATGTGAGCCAAACCAAAAGGTCAGCCCGCATGCCCCTGTGGTGGCGCTTTAACAGGCCAGACATGGCGTCACATAGGCGCCAGGCAAATGCTCTGCCGGGTGTCAGCACCCAGCAGGCAAAGTTAAGATGGCCATGAAGTACCTGAAGCTCACGAAGTGACACTTTACGTTTGGCTAGCAACGCCAAAATCATCGCGGAGATCCGGGTGACCTTCTCAATGGGTAACCGGGATGCCTGTGCGACCGTGTCAATTTCAATATCCAGAAATGTGAGCATAGTAGATGGGCCCTCGGTCTTTTCGGGCGCTAAAGGGACACCCAGTTCCAGCATCAGTGTCTGAAATGTAGTGAGGAGACGTGTGCACGTATCCGAGCCCCGTTCACCCCCGAACAAAAAGTCATCGAGGTAATGGGCTACAGACCGAGACCCGGACCTGCGAACAAAGGCCCACTGAAGGAAAGTGCTAAAACGTTTGAATGCCGAACATGAAATAGAGCAGCCAAAAGGCATGGCCTTATCTACACAGAACTTCCCTTGGAATCTGAAACCCAATAGTTCAAAGTCCCCAGGGTGCACTGGCAGCAATCGGAATGCTGATTTAATGTCACATTTTGCCAGGAGGGCACCGGGACCACAAGAGTGCACCATCCGTAGGGCTTGGTCAAATGACGTATATCTGACCGAACAAAGGTCAACAGGAATAGCCTCATTGACAGAAGAACCCGCCGGGTACGATAAATGGTGGATTAAACGGAATTCATTCGGGGTCTTTTTAGGTACTAGCCCCAGAGGGGAGACCTTCAGGTTAGGGAAAGGTGGTTCGGAAAAGGGGCCCGCTACCCTCCTGGCCTCTACCTCTTTGGCAATACTCAGGGCAGCCACCCACTCCTTACCCTTCAGGGAAACCAAATTGGGGGCATCTTGGGGTCCCCGCACCCCTTTGAATGGGATATGAAACCCCCACTGGAAACCCTCCAGGAGGTACCTCGCATCCTCCCTCCTTGGATAAGTTGAGAGCCATCGCTCCAACATATACACATTAACTGGGGAGGGGGCCTTTTGACTGGCTAGCTCCATCAGCAGAAGCCCTGCCCGCTACCTGTCCACCTCTACCTCTGCCCTGTGACCCACCAGCCCGCGGGCACACGGAGGCGGCAGCGCAAGAGGGACACTCATGTTTGTATTGACACTGTCGCTTATTGCACACGCCATTAGCTGAGAAGCTCCAACACAGCAAGCGGGCTGGAACCCCCTGCCCCGCCGGCTGGCGGGGAGCCTGTGTTGGAGCGGCTCGCTGCACAGCATGGCCACAATGGTACCTATCCCAGGCGCCGGATGCGTGGGGGTCATGTACAAGAGCCACAATTTTTGGCAGGGCTAATCCCATCTCATCTCCGGGTGAAGGGCCACCCTCATTCTAAATTCCTCATCGTAAGCCAACCACAATGGGCCATGGAAATCGACCATCACCCTGTAAATATTGTCCAAGTATTGGACCATAGGAATGGCCAGATCAGGCCGGGCCCTAAGGTATACCGCCATATAAATAAGATATGCCGGTAACCAGTTGGCCCATGTGCGCGGTGGCTTACGACGATGAGACAGCTCCTTGTCTCTGTCATCCTGTCCCTCTCTCTCTTCCTTAGTGGGTTCACGGTTCAATAGGGAGAATATATCTACGTACTCCCCTCTCCAAATTTTCTCCCTCGTGACCTGTGACAAATGATCACCAAGGGGCAAGGAATAACCAGCCGTCGGCAAAGCCGTCACCGGCACATTATGTATAGAGGGCATACGCAGCAGGACCTGGACAGCCCCTGCGATGCTCGGCACTGCCCCAGGGGCGGAAACCCCCGCCCTTAATGAGGTGCCATTTTGAAACCATGGGGCACTGGGATAGGCTGGTAACTGATGCCCACTCGCCTCAACTTGACGAGGCCATGGCCACTGAACCCCACCACTGGAAGTGGGCTGTGATGTAGGTGCACTAAATTGAACCTGATACTCACTAGGTGCACCCCCGTGAGCCACCCCCACCTGGGGTTCTGCCCCACGGCGGGCGTCGGAGCTCGCGACCGGAATCGAGCACTGGGACCACACCTGACTACTCCCAGTCTGCAGATCTGGACGAACGGGGAGCTGCGAGACACCAGCTGGCACCGGCCGGAGCGTCTCAAGCAGCTCCACCCGGCTGGCCGCCCATTGCAGCGTTGCGGCCGTCAAGGTAGCCGGTGCCAACGAAGGGGCCCCAGTGGAAAGAGAAGCACCCCCCTCCACAGGGGGCTGTGCAATGCCCAAGGATGCTTCCAGCACTGCTAAACGTGCTAACAAAGCATCCACTGCCACAGAGCCCCCAGCATAAGGTGGGCCGGGTGGGCCGGATGGCCCACTAGGTAGTTGGAAAGGTAAGCCGAAAGGCGAGCCAGGGCCAGAATAGGGCCATGCCCAAAACTCCGGCCCATGAGGGGCCGGAGGAGGAACGGGTTGTATACCCGCACCAGGCCCCCCGCTGCTGCCCTGACCCATGGACGGTAATGGCGGGCCGAGGGCCGAAGCCCCTGAGGGGCC